>CM026067.1:9737961-10937961 GCA_014839685.1 Anableps anableps | reverse complement strand
AATGCATAGATTGGGATAATCTTTTCAATCCCTTTTTTCATGCTGGAGTCAGACCTACTGCTTACAGTGTGGTTTCCGTCCTAGTTGTGGAACAGCCAGCTAGATCTTTACTCTTGTAGAATTGCTGAGGAGTCATGGGACTTTGGTTGTCCGGCTTACATGAGTTTTATGAATGTAAAGACCCACTCTGAAAAGTCGCTGCATGAGTATGGAGTGATGGTGATGGCTATAAGAGCTGTCCTTGTACACTGGCACCCCCTATTCATAGGGGTTAGTAACCACAAACAGCCACTAATAGCTGAAATCCGCAAAACACTTGAGGCCCCTCTAAAAACATCTGTCCACCAAATACTTGAGACCCCTCTAAAAACATTTATAACTCCCTTTTTTATTAGTTCATACACCAAATATACCTTAATAAGCATTAGTATGTACAGTGGAAACTGTTTTTGCACTACCCCAGAAGTTAATATCCACAGTGTTCCTTAGGCTATACCCTCAAGAGCAGCGATATCAGCACCAACATGAATACCGCTCCAGGATTTCATGCTTTGCATGCACCAGCTGATAGATAGCATGTCAAGTACCATTGCACCCAGGTATTTCAGCTTCCCAAACTGTATTTTCTTTTGAATATTTTTTAAAAGTTCTAGGAAAAGAATCTGCGAACTAGCAAAATTTCTGCAAAAAATTTTAAGTTATCTTCCACAGAAAAATCTGTGGTTAGGTGAATTTGTGAATACCAAACTGCAAATATCGAGACTTCTGTATAACATCAATCAGACGGCACGAGTCCTTTTCTCTAAGTCTAAGGCCATGGTTTTTAACCCAGAAAAAAGTGAACTATTCCCTTTGAGTCAGGAGTCTATCAAGTGTCTTGGGTTCTTCTTAAGTGATGGTAAGATGGAGCGGTTCATGGATAGACAGATAAGGGCCTCTTCCACAGTAATGTGAGTGTTGCTCCAATGTGACGTGGTGAAAAAGATCTGAGCCAAAAATCCAAGCCTTCAATTTTCTGCCCTGTCTATGTTTCAACCCTCGCCTATAGAGATCTCGGCAGCTGAAATGGGGTTCCTCCGTAGGGTGGCTGGACTTGGACTAAAGCCCCTTCTCCTCTGGCATGGCTTTAACCAGTTCTTCTCCAGTCAGCCCTGGCCAGATTTGTCTCCATTTGCAGATCCTGCATGGTTCCTCCACGTTTTTTGGAACCAACTTGGGTTGTACCAACCGAACTTACCAGCGTATTGCACACAAGCGACTTTGGAGATTTCTAAGAAACTGTGCGCCTAAGGGTACACAGTCAAAATAACATTATCTGAGCGTCGACAACATCTCCTGCGTGATCATGATCCACCAGCGTTCCTGCCCATATTCACTGCCACATATTGAGGAACACACTGCCAATGGAGACACACCCAACTTGGCTACAACCGAAGCAGACATTCACCAGCTAGATTGAGTTGAGACTTGACAATGGAGAAGGGGCTTAACAGTATGAGGAGCTCTGTCGTCTGGCTGAAAAGCCAGCCTTTGGAGGTTTTACAGTCATATTCCATTGGGAGGGGACTGTCAACAGACCCTAATAATTGCTCAAGGGGCTTTATATCTCTTCTGGCTTGGGAACACCTTGATGATTGGAATTAGCAGGTCAGATTTACCTGAAAATTTATTGTCGCCAGTAGGAGGTTGGTTAGTGCATCTCTGCTGAGAAGCATTCAGTTTGACCCCCAGCAGACTAATCGACGTATCTCCATTATGGATTGTCAGGTATGTATCTCACAGAAATGAGGAAACTAATGATGTCAGGTCTCTCTTTCATTCTTATCAAACTGTAACCAGATCCTTTGTGTATCTTCAAAAAATAGACAAGGAAATGACTTTTTATCCCCACATATTTGTAAAGTTCTCCTCATTTCCATTTCCTTCTGTCTGCTTCTGTAAAGTTAGATCCCCCCCCCCCTGAACTTGGATGTAATCAAGCGTGTGTTGTCACCGATCTCTTCTGTAGTTGTTCATTAGAAATCCATTTTCAAGACCCGCAATTCTCAATATCGTTAGTTGCAGAAACTCAACTTTTTCTTCACATTTAGATAAAAGTTGAACCCTGACTTTACTCTGCGACAGTGATGTTGTCAGTCAAAGACACACCCGCCTCCCACTGAGATCTGGGCTTGTTCTGGCTCATTTAGTCTTCCTCAGGGTTCTAGGAGAGTGACAGTTCAGGCTGGTTAACCTTTTTAATATTAACCATAGACATGTTGCTCTGGCTTCCTCTTGCCTTAATGAAACTGCTTTTGGTTAAAGTTCAGAGGCTTGAACTGATATTTGGAGTCACATGTCATTCCCAAAGGGAGCCAAGACAAAGGTGAAATATGAACTTTGACGCATGCTCTCTTATTTTCTAAAAATAATTTGAATCAGCATAAAAGAGGATGTATTTATCTTTTATTCCTTTAGTTTCCTGATGGAAATGTTGGGGAAAAGGCTTTTTTCCCCCTCCCGGCTGATATAATTTTTCAGCAAAATATTTGCTCAATGAGTTGAGGGTCCATCATTGATTAAACTTCCTGTGTTTAGACACCTGGACTTCGATCACTCCAGACAACATTCACAGTTTGAAGTTCCTTTGTGCTGACATGTTTGTCTGCAGGCTTTGTTTGGTGAAATTGATAACATTTTTGTGGGAAATGGATGTAAGGGGAAAATAATGGGGATGTTGTGAGAAGGCAGGTAGCCTGTTATGATCCTTCCTAACTCCTGGTTCATGCTGGTCTATTTCTGCCCTGATCTCATGACAGAGGATGTTATGTCTGTGGTTTGAAGAGCATGGTTTGCCATTTTGTCCAAAAGTTGTAAAGCTATAAGCCCTCAGTCTCTGGTTCTATGTTGATAAAAGCAGCTAAAGGTGCTTGTTTTTCTATCCATCAATTTTCCATCCATCTGTCCATCCATTTTCCATCCATCCATCCATACATACATCTTCCTATCTAAAGTCCTTTAAATATAGCATTTAAACTTTGAGATTACCCTAACTAACCCTAATTTGTTACCTGTTCTGCAAGGCTAACCAACACTGGAAGCCATACTGAAACTCATTTAAAGCCTTTGTTGTTATATTCCAAAAATCGACAAAAGATGCATCGAAAACTCTGAAAATTGGAGTGTGGAAAAGTTTGACAAGATTATTCACTAAGAAACTCGGATGATGTAGGAAACTTGGAGGCCTTTTAAGATTCCTTCTGTCATAGTGAGTGTGTGAAGATTGTGGAAAAGAGCCAAGCTTGGGTGGGGGAAGCTCTGCCCATCTAATACACCCACAAACTCAGCAGCATAAAGCAGAGATGATGGAGGATGCCACCCTCCCTCTGGTTTGCACGAGTGAAGAATTCCTCACACCGCTACCCAAGTCTATCTCCATCTGTTATGTTCACCATCACTATACTACATTTTCAGCTCAGTGTGTTCTAGGTTTATTGATCTCCTAAAATCAGCCACTTGCCTCATTATAATTTATAACTGCTCAGTTACTGCAGGGAGCTGCAGCTAAGTTCATGTTGAACCACTTCTGGACGTGCTGTACTACTGTCTTTATTTCTTAACTTTTACATCCAGATGAGCAGATTTAATCAAGTTCCCCAGACTGAAATTTCACTGTACTTGAACCTGTGCTTCCTTTCACCTAAATGGTAATATAAGTACATCTCAGTAAACCAGAATGAATAAAACGATACTCCATAGACTATCTGTAGGGGTCAGGTCAGGCCAGTTTGCTGACCTGTCAAGCACAGCAACACCATGGTCTTTGAACCAGCTTTTGGTTTCTTTGGTGGTGTGAGCAGGTGGTGCTGGAAAATAAAATCAGCATCTTCATAAAGCTTGTCAGCTGAATGCTCTAAAATGTCCTGACAGACAGCAATGCTGACTTGATAAAACCCAGTGGACCAACATCAGCAGATAACATGGCACCCCAAATCCTCACTGATTGTAGACACTTCACACTTGACTTCAAGTCAGTTGGATTCTGAGGCTCCCCACTCGTTCTTCATACTCTGGGGTCTTCATTTCTGAATGAAATTAAACATGTACTTTCATGTGAAAAAAGGACTTGGAAAGACTAAGCAAGAGTCCAGTCCTTTTCTCTTTAGAGCAAGATGCTTATGATATCTCTGTTTCAGGAGTGACTTATGCAAATTCTTGATTTGCATCCTAATCACCTGAAGGCTTCAGGCAATTTTGCACCTTTTTCTACCACATTTTTCCTTTCATTCAACTTTATGGAAATATGCTTAGAAACAGCTCCTTGTGAACACTCAGCTTCTTTAGCAATGACTTTTTGTAGCTTGATTGTGTTGGTGTCGACTGTAAAGTCAGCAGTAGATTTTATCATTTTTTTTCAGAAGTAAAAAAGGGTAGCACTTCACGATACATCGGCCTTAACACCTGTATCAGCCGATGTTTGTCATTCTTTAATATATTGTAAATTGTATAATATTTAATATATTGTATTGTATAGTAGAACTGGGCCGATATTAACAACCGATGCTTATTTCCATCTGGTTACCCTTTGTTCATGTGTTTCAGAAGGGGCCTTCCCAGTCTGTTTTTAGCCGGATGGCTGTGTGGTATTTGTTTGGGCTCGTGACAGTGGGCAGGTTCAGTAGTGGTCTTTTTTTCTATGGCGTCTAAAGGGTAAGGAAAAATATGCAATATCTGTAAATAGGGGTGCGCCGATTGCAGTTTTCTGCTTGATCACTGATGCTTAAAAAGCCTGACCTGCCGATTCCGATTTCTTTATAACTGACTCCATCAGGTGTTAAAAGGTGCACCTTCAATGTTCCAATCTTATCTCAACAAACATTGAACAATACATGTGAAACAATGCAAACTTGTTTTAACTGCACCTGAAGTAGTTCTTTCATGTAGTGCTGTCAGTCAGCCCTCTCTCAAACGAGCTAAAGGGGACAATGACTGATTTTCAGACCTTTGCAGAGGTAGATAAGATTGGTTTCACATGTAAGTATCGGCTTACACCAACGAGATCACCAATCATCCAAAATTAAGGACACCGGGGTTGGTTGATCGGTGCACCCCTACCAGTAAATATTGGTTAACATCAAAATTAATATTGGGTGTTGGCCCGAATTTTCCTCTCGGTGCATCCCTAATTTTGTGTTTTCTCTAGCTGTCAGCCATGATCATTAAAATGAACCACCTGAAATATATCTTTGTGTCTGTAATGGATCTATATATGAAGTTATCAAACCACTAAAACTAAATTAGATTTTCAATTATGTTTTAACTGTGTTTCACCTGCAGAACAGTTAGTCTAACTTTAACTATGCTGGAGTATTCAAAGCCCTGCTCTGTCCACTGAGACTCTGCAGGTCTTCTCCATCCTTTTGATAATGCGAAGAAGATTGCACAGCTTAGTTTTAATGCTTTGTTCTCTTACATTTGTTCCCTAATGCGAAAGTGGAAGATTTCTGTTTAATTCGCCGACTTTCTGCTTCGTTTTGCTGTAATTGTTTGTGCTTTCATAAGAACTGAGTGCACTGCAGACAAGCAGCCATATCGTCCCTGTAATGGTCCGTGCATTACATCGCCTCCTCCTTCGGATCTCACACCAGGGACTCAAGGTAGAGAAATTACCTCAGAGTCGTTAAAAAGCGGAAGAGTTGCCGTAGTATTGCTCATCACTTCCTCTCTTTCCCCCCCCCCCCTAGAGACATGACATTTTCTTAGAGAAGTGCAGGGCATATTTTTAACTGCGTTTAACATTCAGACACTTATTACACTCCTTGCTTTGCATTATTTAAATATCTTCATAACCCTCGTATTCTTTTTTTATCCCCAGCCCTATTCCGTCTCTGCAGGACTGATAATTGGTGTTATTTATCTAAACAATACCACTTTAGGGTGACTTTTAGGGTGGGAGAGCTTGAATAATGGATGAGGACAAATGGAAAGGAATTGCAATTCCTCTGACTTTGGCACGATCCACGTTAGTGCAGTGTTTCCATTTGTGCTTGGGGAAAGTAAATGGTGAGCACGTTCCAGAGTGTTTACTCCGTCGCTGTACTCTGTACTTATAATAAAGCGAGACGTGACATTAACTTGCCAGGAAGGCTCGCCTGGGTTAAATTTGTCAGCTCCTTTTTACCAGATTCCACTGGGGCTTGTGGTTTCCATAATAAAAAGCCTCTTGGAGGCTCTGGGAATGGAACAGACTTCGCTGCCTAAAAAGACGCAATGAACAAAAAGATGTTTTGCTTTGGGAACATTTCGCTGAGTGCTTGGACCATTTGGAGTCCTGAAATGCTGTTTTATTTTCAGAGCCCTCTCCAAAATATCCTGTTTGAGTCAATGATGTCTTGGGTTTTGCAGTCTTTTGGCTCAAAGTGGAACTAAAGGAGTTTTCAGAGGCTATGTTTTTTGTTTTTTTTTTTTTTGTTTTTTTACTTTGCTTTTTGTAATAAACTGGTCTTGTCAAAGCTCTTGAATATCAAAATCTGAAGCAGAAAATCTAAAGGTGCACCAATAACCTACAGAGAAAATGCTGACATTTAATTTCTTATCATAAGCACATGTATTTCACTTGTTTTCCTAAATATTTGAAGCAGAGATTTGCCAATCGATCCGATAACGTTCCCTTGTTCAAGCAAAGAACTCTACTTTAATTTGCACTCACTTACTACTTCTAGTAAAAAAAAAAAAAAAAAAAAAAAAAAACTTTCTGCAGTTTTTTTTCTCTTTTAATTGATATTAGGCCTTGGCCCAAAAACAAAAAGAAAAATCGGAATTGGTAAAAAATCGGAAATGACAGTCCAAACCTCAGAAAATCGGTATCATCCAGTTGATAATCTGAGCAACTCTGATCAGGTCGCTCTGTGAGATACAGACAGAAACGAACTGACCGTCCATCACTGCTCCTGTTCTGACATTAAAAGCTATTTATTCAACCATGTCCTCTTTCTCCCCTCTTGCCCTCCAGGCTCAGCAACGCAGCCCTTCAGCCCCTTCTGGTTCACGGTGGAACCCCAGGACACGCTGGCCATCCGGGGTAACTCCGCGCTGCTCAACTGCTCGGCGCACAGCGACGAGGCCACGCCGGCGCGCATTGCGTGGAAGAAGGACGGCACTTTCATGAGCCTGGTTTCGGATGAGAGGCGACGCATACTTCCAGACGGCTCGCTGTTTTTCGCCCACGTGGTCCACTCCAAGCACAACAAGCCGGATGAGGGCACGTATCAGTGCGTGGCCAATATCGACAACGTGGGCTCCATTTCCAGTCGCACGGCGCGCCTCGCTGTAGCAGGTAAGGGGTGATAGATGCATCCACTCAGGGGATAAAAAGATACTTCAAAGACCTGTTGTGCAATAAAATCTCTTTAGGACTGAACGGATGGACTCACTATAAACACTGACTGACTTCTTTCACTTTTTCTGGCTCTAATTTTGTACCATATTTTTTCCTTCCACTCGACTTTCCAATAATATGCTTGGATACAGCTCTCTGTGAACACTCAGCTTCTTTAATAATGACTTTTTGTGGCTTACCATCCTTGTGGAGGGTGTTTGTGACTGGACAGGACTGAATCTGACCTACTGCACAGCTTTGGATTAAATGTGTTCTCACAAAGCAGCTATAAATACAAAACTGTTCTTTGTGGGAGTGTTTTTTTTTTTTTTTTCCTTCTCAAACCATTTATTTTATCTTTAATAAATTCCCTCACCTTGCCGGAGCTTGAATGTATTTCCTCACTGGATAAATGCTTGTCAAGGGCTCTGTTTTTCTCATTGCTTCTCCTACACTGTGACCTCGCTCGGCTTGGAAACAGCCGGTGACGTTGGGATTATTAGGTGTTTTGAGTCAGCTCATGCCCTGAAATTCAATTTGGAGCTGGAGGAGGACCCAGAATGCGTTTACCGCGAGCTTCCTGCTCCAGCAGGTTTAAGACACCCGAGAGATGCCTCTTGTTGACAGTGAGGTTGTATATTATGGGCTTCTCAGGCGCTGAATCCCTGAGAGAAGTTATTGTATCGACTGTAAGATTGTTTTGTCTTTTTATGGCTGCCTGAAGCTTAAGTTAATAAGGCACTGTGTTAGGACTGAAGACATTGAAACAAGAGGTTTTATTAAGTTTTATTACTTTAATCGTTTAAATCTTTATTTAGGTACACCACTGTTCTTCTTACTGGTCATTTTAGACATAAATGTCATTAATTTGTCTTTTTAATTATTTATTTGAACTTCTCAAGGAGGACTGAACAAACAACTTTAAGGATATTTGGTAACAAGGATGGGATGCAGAATCCTGAATATATGGTGAATTTTCTCTTATCCAATCAGAATTAAGATTACACATACATGCACATAGATTTCAATCATCCCCATTTATGTTTGGTAAAATGTCTCTCAGCCAGTGATACATGCTTTTTCTATCCATCAATAAGCATCTAGCATAATTCTACCTTGATACTGATACTGAGCATTCTTCTTGTCAGATCTCTATAGAGGTAATTTAAACTTGTTGACATCCTGGCAGAGACATATTTCAGGGTGTCTGCACATCCTTAGCTGTAGATCCACAGCATAATGTGGCCACCACCGTGCCTGACAGTTGATGCAGTGGTCTTTGGGTTGAAAATATTACTTTGACTCCTCCAAACAATAATCATTCTACCATGAAAAAAGAATGATTAAAAAAAAAAAAAAATCATCAAAAGCCCCAGCAGATAATGACATGTTTCAAGTCCAAGATTAGCACAGGTGAACATTCAGCCAGACCTGGAGATGAATTATCAGTCCACTTTGTAAACTTGATAATGTTGCATTCCTACAGTGGTGATGGGGCTTCACAGAAAAGTGCAGCACTATGATGATGATCATGATGATGCCATCGTGCCATCGTGACAGCAGTGATTAGTCCCCTAGGTGTGCCGGGCTGTACTGAATGATCTATTTCCAGCCTTTCCTTGCCGAGCACAGTGGGCGGATACAGCAGCATTTCAAACTATTTTATCACTCTTGAGTTTCCCTCCAGCTGTTTGTTGTTGTATTTATGAATAATGAATTAGAACCGTGAATACCCACTCGCTTGAAAACAAATCCGTTTTTTTTTCTCGTTATGTATAAAGTTGACAAGTTTTACATCAAGAAGAATCTTGAATTACATCTTGCGGTTCTGCAAAAGGTATTGCCTCTATGCTGCTGTGCGTTGGGAGGCACTTTGTGACACTGGAGGAGTTACTTTGGTTGCTTGAAGTTTCCATCTAATCCTTTCTGTAAACATTTGCACTAAAAGGAAAAGAAAATGGATCAGGAAGTAGGGATGCACCAATATGAAGATTTGGGCCGATATAAATATCCGATATTAATACTGCTGTTATAGCCATATATATATATATATATATATATATATATATATATATGTTTGTATGTATGTATGTATGTGTTTCCCTAGACTTTTGACACTATGTAAAAGTGACCACACCGTCTACATTGCTTTTCTGCTTTAATTAAACACCCCCATAATCCCACACTGTATCACTATCACTAGCTGTGTTTCCATTAACCTTGAAATTGCACAAACTCAAATAACAAAAATAAATTCACTTAAGGGAAACACGCCATTTTTGAAAAAAAAAAAAAATTCTCCTTTTTCGAGAAAAAGTTTTGGCACTAGGATGAGGTGGTTTTTTGCCCATATCAAAATTGGTTTATTTTGCTAAACTGCAATGGAAACACTTTTTTTTCGCATCACACGAGTTACATGATCAACAACTGGATGTTGCCACTGGCGCAAACTACGAAGAAGATGACAACAGGAAATAGCTGGAGTATCGTGGCGCGGAATGTTTTTAATGACTTATCGCATGAACAAGCTTATTCAGGTGTGATTTTAATTTCATTTCTTATTTAATGGAAACACCGGAATTGCGAAATTGTGTTTTTTGTTTTTTTTTTACATTAGCAGAAAATCGATAGAGATTTGTGCACCTTTGTAATGGAAACACAGGTACTGTCACGACTGAACAAATACCACATGACCAATCCCCTCCCCTTCCTGAAATACACACACAAATGGCAACAAGATGGAAATAAACATCGGTCGTTAATATCAGGCCAGTTTTCTTATTGGACCGATATGTAAAAAAGATGACTAACATCGGCCGATACCGATGTAGATGCCGACATGTCGTGCATCCATACCAGGCAGTCTGGAACAGTTTGGAATTTTTGAGAGATGTGTAGCAACAGTGCGACCAGATCCTGCCATGTTTTCATCAGTGTTTACTGACATGCATCCTTCCCTTCTGCCTTTGGCGAGTACATCATAGCGCTCGTGCACAGAAGCATCCTCGCATGTCCTTGTGCACAAACAAAACCTGAGGTTCCTCTTGGCTAGACTCCACCAGCAACGAACAGGATTTAGAGACCTAATTTGAAGGCTTAGATGCCTTGAACATGTGTAAGAGACTTCAGATAGAGTTTGTCTCTGCTTGTTGTTCTTGGTTGTGTTTGGTCTACTGTGCAAACCATACCTGCTGTCCCAGCTGGCATGCAGTGCAAAGGAGATCTGTTCCTGTTCTGAGATGCGCTCTGCTTTCAGACAACATAACAGCCATTGTGGATCTCTCCAGGTCAGCAATGATGGGATGCTGGATTCAATCAGTTTCTATTTGAACCGTGCAGCAGGTGAAATCTGTCAGCTGTTATAGGCATGCTCGTATTTACACGGGCTTTCTTTTCCCATAAAAATTCATAGACCTAAAGCCATCAGCTTCTATGCACAACCACATCGAGTGCTGAAGCGCACACGAGGCTGATGCGTTTACGGTTCTGCTTACACACATAAGCGCTCATACGGTGATGTATCTCCAGCTTGCTGGCAGGTGGCCAATAAAAAGGTTAATTGCAGTGTAGAGAGAGGAGGCCATTAGGCCGCCATCAGACCCCGGACCGCTGGCGCAGGCTGGGGCGGAGTAGGCGTGACCTCTGAGATGTAATGACGGAGGGAGTCACGGATGGTTGGCGTGGCATGGAGCAGATCTGACAAATACCAGGGATTGATTGCTGGGAGACGTGCAGCTTATGCCACCTCCACTTCCACACATGATTACCATCAGTGGCCCTGCTCACCTCTCTCTTCCCTTTCTTTTCTTTTATTTGTACAAAACCCTGAACAAGCTGGAGAGACAAAGTCTAAAAACCTCTATAGAACAACACGTGGGGCAGTTTTCCATTTGTTTTGATATTTCATTACAAATTAGGACTAAACTGGATAAAATTCACCCTTATAATAAGCAAATATCTGCATTCAGTGACTCAGATACGTCACAGTAGGTGTTAACTCGCAGAGCAGAATATTGCCAAATAGAGCTTATGCAGTCAAATTGCAACTGTTTGTGTTTGTCTTCACATTTGCTCTTCAGAGGTCTTTACTTGTATTCTGTACTGAACCATATATGAAGAACAACGCATAGTAGGAGTGCACCCATAAATCGGCCCCGATTGAATTAATTTTGGGAGAGCGCCGATCAGCCGATACTTGCATAAGAAACCGATCCACTGATCTTATCCACCTCCGCAAAGGTCAGAAAATCAGCCACTGTCCTCTTTTACTTTGCCATGAAAGAGGACTTGCTGACAGACCCGCCCACCAGGTCACATCTACACGTGAGCACTTAGCTATAGTCACTCCACTGTTGCCAACTTAGCAACTTTGTCGCTATGTTTGGTGACTTTTCAAATAGAAAAGTTTTTTTAAAGAACGGTGATCGACCAGAAAACTGCAATCGGTGCACCCCGATCGCATAGGTTTCTGGGTAATTCGGCAATAATAAAAAAAATTTAAAAAAAATCCATGAAAGCATGTCATGAAGGATGACCAAGGCAGAATGGGAAGCAAAGATTTTACTTTCAAGCATCGACTGTATATCCTGCTGGGATCCGAAGAACCGTCGCATCATCTGCCAAGAATGATCGAGAAGCAGACAAAGTGATGATGGGTCCACTGGAACCTGCTGGCTCCACCATGACTGCATGAATCAGAATCCAAGGATTGTTGTCAACAACAGCATGAAGGGTGAAAAAAAAAAAAAAAAAAAAAAAAAAGCAGCGCCCATCTGAGTTCTGCTTAAGTCACAAAATGAGGTCCTCTGCTTTGTTTATGCACTTTGAAGAAAGTTTAATGCTCATAAAAGGGGATTTGTGTTTCAGCTGAATGACGGGTGTGCTGGCATGTCACATAATTGAGGTGACACCAGCAGAAAACGGCGTTCATGAGTGGTGAGCATGCACAGCAACCAATCACATGGAAAAACTTCAAAGGTTCCTACCTGTTTGAGTTACGGAGACGACCATTATCCTCATCGCCGCTTGTTCCAGCCACTGCACCTATAGTCCCATCCATCATGGCTCATGGATCATCAGAGTCATGAAACATAAATTGTTGAAGTATAGCAGGAATGCTCTCTCTCTCTCTCTCTCTCTCTCTCTCTCTCTCTCTCTCTCTCTCTCTCTCTCTCTCTCTCTCTCTCTCTCTCTCTCTCTCTGTCGGAGCACCTTCCCAGTGCTTCTTTTAACCCCCTCCATCATACTTCCAAATTTGCATTTCTCATCTAGATTTGGCACACCGTGACTGAAAATTAGCTTAAATCAGGACATTTCATTCCTGGGATAACAAACTGAAAGCGAAGTTTATTATGATTTAATGATATGGCTCTACACTGCCCATCTGGCTGTGGAAAATCAAGCCAGCACCAGTGCTACTCTATGCACACATGTTTCTAGCTGGATGTGCCTCCTCACTATCAGTAAATATGCTTTTGACCTATTAAATTAATAACAATTATGGCCACTAGTCAAATAATAATTCGCCATTAACACCCAAAGTCGGACCTCTATAGAGAAATTAGGTTATTAAAGCTGTTGTATTACCAATCCCCTTTGTCCCAGTGTAGAAACACTTTAAATTATTGGTAATTAGGACAGTTATTATTTTCCAAATTGCTCCGCTTTAAGGCCAGTCTTGTGTACATGCTAGACATCTCTGTGCTTTGTGCTTGCTCCTGTTGTCCAGTCTGCATGTTTTCTGCCTATGTGCACAGTCGGATACCGTGGAAACGCGGGGAGGTTAAGATGAAAGAGAAAGGGAATGTGGCCTGTCGGTGCGCAGTCTTATATATTCAGTTTGTGTCCCTGTGCAAGGGAACGGGAGGGAGAGGGGAAATTACAGGGCAGAGAACGAGGAGCAGTGTGCAGCAGCGGTTCGCCAGGACACGGAGCGAGACAGCAGTAATGAGAATCCCCGTCCGAACTGTCTGCTGTTCTCCCACGCCGCCGTTACCTCCTGCCACCAACACGCTCTAGGCGAGCCCCACCTCACTGCCGCTTAACGCGGAAACCCCCAAATGATGAAAATAGACAATTAGCCTACGCTCCATCTCTCCACTTATGTCAGAGTCTTGGTTTTGTTTCCTCTCTGACCTCTCAGCATACTCTCAAATAAATCTGCCTTTTTTTATTGCTGTGTTTTCCTCCCTTCTTTGTTCTGCTCTTCGTCATGTCCTCTAAAAAAAAAAAAAATGCTGCGGCATAAAAAGACAACAAAAGCCACAGGTCATTTTGCTGTAATATAACGCTTCACTGAGATCTAATTTCTCCCTCCCTGCAGTAGTAGAAATGGAGTAGAAAACTGGTGACCATGCTCTTCATGTGTCATGTGTGTCACCTTATATTTAAGCATGCTCATCCTTTGATAGAGTCGGATGCTCTTTGGGGGATTTAGGGGTGTCGGCAGATTCTTTAATCCCTTTTTGATGTATTTTAATCCGCTTCTGACTGAGGGGGGGGCATTATAACCCCACCAACATGCTGGTTTGAAATAATGATTGCATTGCTGTTGCATGGATAGCCCTTTGTGGTGTTGCTCCACACACTTTGTTCAGACATGAGTAGATGTATTAAAACCGGAGTGTACGATTTTTTAAAAATAATAAGACATCGGGCTTGTTTTTACTGTATAAAGCTATAATCAAACAAAGTATAAAGAGCTGGATAACGTTAAAGGATTTTTAGACATTTCGCTATTGATGTTTTTTTTGTTGTTGTTGTCTGGATTAACTAAATTAGCATTTTTATGAAGTCGAAACAGAATCGGATCCATTCTTAGTTTGCAGTTTTTTGATGTTAGACCAAAGATGCAGTTTGCGTATCTGCTCTCGTAAATGTGCATGCACAGCTTTTAAACTTAAAGCACTGCCAGTGACCTGAGGTTGAGTCTGTACCACACTGTAGGTTTGGGTGGTATCCACTTCTGATGCTGTTAAACTCGATTACCGGCTGAATATAGCCGCCTCCCTGCTGTCAGTCTTGAATTTTTGCATGTCATTTTAGTGCATTTATAATTCAATTTAATGGCGGAGCTGTGATGCCTTTTTGTTGTCTCGTTAACCTCTTAAACAAAACTGTTCGGTCAAAAACGTACAAAGCAGGAAGTCAGCAGGGTCAGTATAGGTAGAGCTTCATGGAAGTGTTGGATAACTCCCATTTTAAAATGGTAAAACCCAGCCATTGTATGCTTACTGAAAGAGGCTGTTTTTGAGCATCACCGCTGCTGAAGGAACAACCCTTGACTCAGGCGTGACAGCAGTAGGTTCCCTTCAACCCACCCATGCTGTCTCAGTGCTTTCAGAAAACAGGGCTCACAGAAAGTCGTCATAGGCTACGCTTACTGCTTAGTTAAAGAGGACCGTGTGACCTAGGGAAAAAGGCAGCATAACGACCTGAAGCCGAGATACCAATAGAAGTGGCCACGGAGCTCACTCGTCTAGTAGTTTTAGAAATGTGTGTCTGGGAGATATTAGCGTATTTTCTCTGAGCTCTAACAGTGAACGGGTCCATCATTTTTGTATTCCTAACTGATACTAAATATTAGGACTGGGCGATATGGCTTAAAATTAAAATCTCTGATTGATTTTTTTTTTTTTTTTTTCATACCAGAACCGATTTCCAGTTTCAATCACTTTTGTTTTCTCGCGTTCTTTTCTAAAACACAGAAATTACAAATGACTGAAAATATTTTCAAAAAGTGGCTTCTATTTCAATCATCCCTTCTGTGAGTTGTATGGCAGAGTATTAGGGACATGCTACAAGAACTTTTGTTTAATTACGAGAATATAGTCATAAGATCATCAGAAAAAAGATTCAATTTTAGAAGAAGAATGTCTTAAAACTACAAGAAAAAGTCATTTTAATGAAAAAAGTTTGAATAATTAATTTACAAAAACATTTTTTATGTTCTCATAAAATTACTACTTCCTTCCTTTAAGTATTACAACTTTATTCTGGTAATATCAAGACTTCGTTTTTGTATTATTTCGACTATATTCTTGTAACATCATGACTTTATTTTCCTTGAAAAAAATATCTTAGCCTGACCCTTATTTCATCGTCGATTTTTACCTCAATTGCCTGTTGAGGTAAATAAACCTAAAATAAAAGTATGGAACTGAATGCAAATGAGCCCAGTTAGACTTAGCTCTCTAATGCGGTGGGAAAACCATGAGTGAAGCACAGCTGCAACACTAATCATGCATTCATTCCATGATTCTGGCAATCACCATGCATGTACTCCGAGAGAATGCATATAAAGATTGTCTAGTTTAATATGCAACAGCCAGTAGTACTAGGGAAGGTTTTATTAAAATATTATTTGAGTTGAACAGCATTTTAAGCAGCGGCAGACTCCATGTTTTTCTCAAGCATAAGGAGACACTCAAAGCAGTGAGAATTGCATCTCTTATCTGGATTTTAAAAAACTCCCAACAAACACTGTTATCTGTGTGTAATAAATTCTACTGTCACAGACTCAGCTAAAGCTGCTGAGTTGTTTTGTTATTTCTGTAGTGTTGCAGCACACATTGGATATTGGAAAGTCATTTGGTCGTCTTAGCGATTTGCATCACTGAAATATCATCACTGAAGTCTATATTTTTTCCCCTGACATGAGTTGGTCACTTAAACCTTAACATGTGATTTAAGATATCACTGATAACATTGCGGCTTTATTCGGAGAGTGGGTCGATGGAAACTTTACCTTGGTGCGGAACAGATTACACCCATGAGGAGTCCTTCCGTATGCATTGTCATGTTTTAGATACTATAAAGTAAGATTATCATTTCCAGCTGTGATTTTGGTCTTTGAAGGGTACAGGCTAAGAGCTGGAATAAACACCTTTTTAATGAAAAATGACAAAAGTCTTGATGCAAATCTACAGCAAGAGCTGTAAACAGTTGAGTACAGTTTAGAGGCCTTACCTTTCGAAGACACTTGTTCTCCACTCATCTCGTGTTTCTACCAGATGAGTGCAGCTCGTTCTCTTGTTCAGCCATGTCCTTCTCTCGGAATCATTTCTCCCATTAAATTACCCTGTTGTCCCTCTTTACCTTCTTCGCTGCCTCCTTCCTCCCCCCGGGCCTCCGTTGTCCCTGTGTTAGACTTTCTTTCCACCCTCCATCTAACTGCTGATGACTCCAGTGCAACCACTGCTACACACACACACACACACACACACACACACACACACACACACACACACACACACACACACACATTCAAAATAAGAGTTTTCTGGTTTGGTAATTTATGGAAAGTGAGGGGGATGGGGAAGAAGAAGAAAAAGAAAAGTTTTTTTATTTTATTTTTTTCCTGTCACATTGTCAATTATTAATCAATCAAATTTAAAACCATCCATCATTTAGTTGATCCATCCATCCAGTCGCCCATCCATCCATCCATCCATCACCTTTGTGAGCGTATGAACATCAACAGTGACTAAGAAACAAGTAGACACAAATGAAAAAGAAAACAACTATCTAATAACTCTTGATGTTATGAATGGCACATTGAGTAATTGCTGTTTTGTCTGCAATCTGTAGGCTCTGAGACAATCTTGCAGTGCTCGCTGAGTGGCATTGATCTTTTTGACAACAACCACCTTTAGACGCACACACTTGCTGAGTTACTGTATCACTGGAACCATTATTTGAGTGAAATATCAAATCCCATTGCTCAGCTGTGCACAAATCACTGCATTACACTTGTTAAGATGTGTGACAACAGCAATAACTCCCATAATAGGCTGCCATAATCATGCCCAATTTGAGTGATTATGAAAAAGAGGATCTGAGCCTGTACAAAGTAGCTGAGCTTTGTAGATGCTTTCTGCTGTAATAGTGTCTTGCTGCTGTTGCCTTTCATTGCACATATTCTCACTTGCCACTATGTATTAGGCTTCCTTCATTTCTTTGGTGTAATCTCGACAAGATGTGTGAAACTTTTCTCAGAAATACTTGTCCATATTGACATGATAGCTTCACACAGTTGCTGCAGATTTTCCGGCTGCACGGCCATGACATGGCTCTCCCATTCCACCAAATTCCCAAGGTGCTCTTTTTGGATTGAGTTCTGCTCAATCCAAAAAGAGGCCAGCGGTGTACAGTGAACTCGGCGTCGTTTTCTAGAAAGCAGATAGAGATGATGTGAACCGCTGATCTGTCCATTCTTCTCTAAAGTCAACGCATGCCTTTTTTTTTTTTTTTTGTTAACAGAACTGTGTCTTCCGGGATCTTTCTAATCTTTTTCAGGCCATTCTTTGTAAATGCCAGAGATGGCTAAGAGGGAAAATGCCAGTAGAGCAGAACTTTCTGAAATACTAACATTTATGCCGTATTTAAGTCACTTAAATCTTCCTTCTTCTCTAGTCCCTTTTTTTCCATGCTGATGCTCGGTTTGAGCAGACAAAACCTTCTTCACCATCTTTGGATGTTTAAAGTGAAGTTGCTGCCATATCATTGGCTGATTCGCTAGTTGTGTTAACAATAGGGGAACACGATAAATCAGCCCTAATTTCCTTACTTTTGGGAGATCGGTGACCGTCCAACATTTAGATGTGAAATGGATCTTATCTACCGATCTTATCTACTGATCTTATCTACATCCGCAAAGGTCTGAAAATTAGCCACTGTCCTGTTTTGCTCTACCAATAGAGAGGGCTGACGGACAGACCCACCCACCAGGTAACGTCTGCACGCAGTTAACAATTGTCACCCCAATTCTACCAACTTAGCGACTTTTCAGACAAAAAAATCATCGCTATTGACCAAAATTGGTATCGGCAGGTCAGGCTTTTTAAAGCTTGGTGATCAGTGATTGGCCAGAAAACTGCAATTGGTACAACCCTAGTTGGCAAGAAATTGACTAAGTGTACCTAATAAAGTGGCCATTGATTGTATGGTATCTCACTGTAGATTGTGAGCTTTGATTGGATGATAACTCTTAACATGCCATGGTAAACTACGCCTTAATGCTACCGTTGTTGTACTAAAGCCAGTCCCTCTGCAACATTCAGGTGGAACAGCTGGCCTCTTCTGAGCGATTAGGTGTTGCCTCACGCCTGAGTGATGGAATAATCATCATTAGGGATAGTCCTGATTGGGAAATCAAGGATCATTGACCTGGTTTCCCCTCACTTAGATTACTTTTACTAGGAAGAAACTGTAAAAATAAAAAAAGAAAGCTGAACCTGAACTGAAACTTCATGTTCCGAAAGAAATACAGCAGACGTGTTTAAATGAATCAAAAGTTGTGTATTCAGTTGTACCAGATGAGTCTGCAGAGGACACGCTGAGAAAGAAGGATGGAAAGGAATTCTTGGAATAATGTGGGACTTTATGAAAAGATCCATCCTACTTTTTTTTTTCTTACCCTCTGGTGGATGACAGTAGGAAAAGGGTGTCGGCAGGGAGCCTATCGGGACGGAGGTAGATGACAGCTTCCATTTTCCGAGTATTCACAGACTGATTAGGTCCTCTGGGTAGGTGGAGAGGCTGATGGAGGCGGCC
This sequence comes from Anableps anableps, assembly GCA_014839685.1. NCBI lineage: Eukaryota > Metazoa > Chordata > Actinopteri > Cyprinodontiformes > Anablepidae > Anableps > Anableps anableps. The sequence continues at coordinate 10,919,051 of CM026067.1, read as the reverse complement.
CTATCTCTTCTCTCCAGACACCTCAATCCTTGATGTGTGTTTCTGTGTGTGTGTGTGCGTGGGAATTGACTCCCATGCAAATTAATTGCTTTTGTTTTAATAGATTTTTAATCGTGTTTGTCACTTGTCGTCTGTCTGTATCTGAGCTGTTTAGATAACTGCAAAGTTTCAAGCTTTGCCATGAGCTAGGATGATCTTATCTGGACCGTAACAGCAGATATTGTTCTTACAACACAATCAATTGCTGATAAACTGTGATTTTTACGCCAACGGGTTCTTTGGCTATATGAAATGGTCCCTAGAAAGTTCTTTCTGTGATCAAGTTTCACTGTGGTGGATGGTAAACTGTAATTAAATATTTTATTACCCTCTTCTAGCTGTAGATGTATGGCTGTGCACCTCTTCTTTTTTTAAAATCAGATCTGTATGATTTTTTTTCCCACTGCAGGTAAACCACATCTATTTGCCAATGCACATCATTATTACATATTTTGGACAATTGCTAGTGCTAATACAAGTCATTGTATTAATTGATCATCACAAAGTGCCATGGCCACTATAAATGCATGCAGGTGTATGTTTGCATAATGAAAAACATAAGAAAAACATCAACAATGACATTCAAAAAGCAATTGTTGCTCCCTATCAATCTGGGTAGGACCATTTCCAGACAGACGGTGGGAAAGGATGTTAAGTGGAAAACATTTAAGACAACTATAAATCTTCCTCTTAGCAAAATCTAGACAAATTGCAAATAAAATCAAGAGATCCAATTCAGAATCTTCCTGCCTCAGTTAGCATGTTTAATGGTTTGCGTGGAAGGGTTGCCACAGAAGCTTTTTTTTTTTTTTTTTTTTACTAAACAGAATGCCGGAAGACTATGGTTTTCAAAGTTGAATGAATGTATTTAGGCGTTGCTAAGAATGAACCAGGACTTCTGGACAATGTATTCTGGACAGATGTGATCTAAGTAGAGGTGTTTGGCCATGTTGCGCAGCACCATGTTTGCAGGAAACCCAAAGCTTTCCAATAGATCATATACCAACTGTCCAGCACAATGGTGGAAGGGTGATGCTTTGGGCTTGTGGAGCAGCCACAGAAGCTGAAGCTTGGCCTAAATTGAATCATTAACACGATGCTAAAAACAGCTTCAAATCTATTAGAAACTCCAGGAGAAAGAAAATGTTCAAGGTGATGCTTTGGCCTAACGCCATATAGAGCTCTACCTTTGCCATTACAATGTTGACTCATTCAAAGCTGTGAAATGCTCGCGCTGTTACCTTGCAGCAAGAAGACCCTGGGTTTGAATCCTGACGTGAGGTCTGTCTGCATGGACTTTGCATGTTCTCCCCCGTACATGCTTCGGTTCTCTCTGGGTACCCCGACTTCCTCCCACAATCAAAAAACATGACTGTTAGGTTAATTAGTCTCTCTAAATTGCCCTTGTGTGTGTGCATGTGTCTCTATGCTGCCCTATGATGGACTGGGAACCTGTCCAGGGTGTCCTCTGCTTCTCGCCCAATGACCCTCCGTGACCCTGCTAGGACGAGTAGTTATAAACGTTGGAGAGATGGATGGATTAATTTTTCCATGAGTGTACACACGATCCATTCATTCCCACTGCAATCCAACTCAATCATATCCAGTCAGGTTCTGATTCAGATACACATATTGTTGCAGATATGCTCTTGTTGAATATAAGAAAAAAAATGCATCTGCAGAGAGGTTTTCAGTGTTGATTGAGTTTCTTGAAATGCCTGCCAGGATTCACAATCAGAAATCCTCACCACAAAGAAACCGGATTTAGAATTTCAGATCAATGCATAGCATCCAATCAAGCCCAGACCCTTTTCAGCCACTTTCCACAGTACGCTGCTGCAGTCACTGTGTGTTAATGAGAGTTATTATTGACTGCTGCAGTCAGCAAAAGAAGATAAACTTTCCTAATGATTTCCCAACACTCTCTTGACTCCTGCGTTTGAAGCTGAACGTCATCTCACTGCCATGTGCAATGCACCTCCAAATATGTCTGCGGGGCTCACAGCTCAAAGCTTCACATACATCGTCAGAGATACACTTAAAATGGTCCCATTATAATTCTGGACCTTAAAGAATGTATTTAGGTGTTGCTAAGAATTTGGCTGCTGGCATAACGTGCTAATCAGATTGAATGTTTTTTCTTGCAACCATCTGCTCTGAAATGTCTGTCTGGACATTTTTAGCATAATTGCAGGATGTGACGCGTTTTGGACATGCCTGTCATCTGGTAAACCTTGGATTATGTGTCAGTGACTCAAAGTGTCTTTAATATATTTCCCAGATTTAATGTGATGGTGTAAATTCAGGATCGCACGCTTATAGATGCACTTTACACACCCGTCAGTTTGAATATACAATTAGACGTCAATGATATGCCTCTAAGGTACTTTTACAGGGGAAAAGGTAGGTTTTTGAAATCAATCATACAGCTACTAAATGATTGCATCACAGCCAAATCTGAAATCTCTTGTGTCATTTCCAATCTAAAAGATCTTTATTCAAAGTCTTGTGGCTTGAATAGATGACCTGAAGAGGTGTTTCCCCTGCAGAAACTGGGTGTGGTGTTTAATGTCAGGTCGAAAGATGAGGTAAGTGGGAGTATGCAACAGTGTTCACTCAAAAACTGGGTAAAAGCTTCATTCAAAGCTGTGGAACGGTGCAGAGACCAATCCATCAGTTCAGCAGCATCTCCTAATCTGCATTTTGAGAGTATTCTGTCCATCCTCTTCTCCATGATTAAAATTCACCGTCTATATCCCACTTCTTACATGTCAAGACACCCACAGACGGCTGTCCTCATTGTCCTTTCGTCTGTGAGCACTCATCCAGGTCTGTGTAGAAGTTAGTTTCAGGGTTTTCATATGAAAACGTCCCCTTCTTTCAAAGTTAAACTGGGCTTCACAGTGCTTTTGAAACCCAAAAGATAGCTGACTTTCACAGATTCCCCCTCCCCCTCTTTTTTTCCCCTTCTCAATGCCTCAGGGGAATCCTTTGAAACGCACCTTCAGTCATCAGACACAGAGCAGAGACCAGACTTTTATTCCAGACTGACACGGTGCTGTCAGAGTTTTTATATTCAAGGTGACTCCTCCTGTGACCTGGCCTTGAAAAGATTTCATCTGTTTGTGTCATGTGTCCAGTTTGGATCTCTTTTTTTTTTTTTTATCTCACTAATAGGGCCTTGCAAATGTATTCACAACCGATAACATCATTGCATTTAATTGGGATTTAATGTGGAGGAGGAAAGGAATAATCAATAAAAATGTGGCATACATTTGTATTCAGCCCACCTTTACTCTCAGGGTTTCCCCCAGTTTATTATAAGCCTGGCGCCCCACCAGGCTTTACTTCCCCCCCACCAGGCTAAGTGTCACGTTTATTTATTTTACATAGATTTTTTTTAATAAAACCAGAAACAGTAATAGCAAAGATAGGTTAAGCCAGGTTTATAGTTTACGTACTGAATTGGGCATGAGGAGACACACACCAGTCATGCCATCCCCACCCCTGGTGTTGATCTCCCATGCTGACGTGGCGCCTGGTTGTGCACCACAGAATTCTTGTAACTCGGCACAGATCTTGCACACCACTTTGTACTCAAATCAGACGATTTGGAAGGTCTTCTTGCAGACACAGACAGGCCTTTTTCAATTCAAAGTATTTCTTGCAAATACTGCATTCAGTTTGGAAATAAAAACCAACAACAACCTGCAAATCAAAACACTGCTCCAAGCTTCAGATTTTACGATTGTCTGTTTGCCTTATTTAAAACTCTGTCTGGTGTTGAAGTAATGTCAATAATGTCTTCCAATAACATTATTACCGAGCCATATTTTATTAACATTTCCTTTAAACTTTTATCATTTTTAACACAAAAACACGGTGGACCACTGGTGAACTGCCCTAGCACCCCAACCACCGGGCTTAACAAGTTTTCTGGGGGAAACCCTGACTCTAATGCCCCAAAATAAAATCAAGGGCAAAATAGTTGCCTTCAGAAGTCACCTAGCTAGTATACAGTGCTTCAGTATTTGCAGACTTTATTAATTGCGGATTTTTTTGTAGAGCATATGTAAAGTATTTCAAAGAAAATGCAGCTTGGGAGGCTGAAGTACCTAGGCGCAGTGCTACTTGACACGCTACTGGCGGCGCCTGCAAAGCAGCACATCCAGGAAAGCCATTTATTTTTCTTGCCGCTGATTGGCTGTACCGTCAAGAGTGGAGAAAAGGGCGACCATGGATGTTAGCTTCTGGGGTAGTGGTAAGATGGCTTCCACTGTGAGTATTAGTGAAAATTAAGAAATATTTGGTATTTGAACTATTAAATTAGGTAGTTATAAGCATTTTTAGAGGCAGGTCTTAAGTATTCACAGATTTAGCTATTCGCAGGCAACTGTGGTCCCTGTCACCTGCAGATATTGGGGTTCCACTATATAGAGTCCACCAGTGTGTAATTTAAACTCAGTGTAAATCCAGGTGTTCTGTGAAGGCGTCAAAATTTTGCTAGAGCAGTATTTTTCGAAGTTGGGGCCGCGGCCCCCTGGGGGGCCACCAGGTGGTGCAATATTTTTAAAAATAAAAACATTGACCATTAAACTTTTTTAAATTAATTTTTTAATCATAAAATCTAATCTGTTTTTCAATTATTGTCATAAAATCTAAGTTAAAATAATTTATTGAAATTTTATTTGCCATGCTCATCTTTCTGATTGGCTGCCATTCAAATTTATCAAGCTGCTTTGCTCCTCAACTAGTGTAGCAAGCTCGAAATGGAAAAGTGTCTGACAAGAAAAAGACTAAAGGAACCGTTCAGCTGCCCTGCTGTGGAGGACACTGCTGCAACAAACCCTTAAGAACTCATGGCCAACTAAAATCAGAAGATATGAGGCAGCATTTATGCTAATCAAATGTAATAATTATTGAATAGTGAATAAAGGTGAGAAAAAACATTCGAGAAGTCAGTATTTCTTTACATATTTTGTAGCATTGTCTGTGAGTTTGCAGAGGGGGTCCCCAAACAGAACCTAATGCTATTTGGGGGGCCATGGCATGGAAATTTTGGAAACCACTGTGCTAGAGAGCAATAGGCAACAAATGTCATGAAGAAGAAGATAAGGGTTACCTTACTTTTAGATTTAAAAAAGTCACGTCATTTTCCTTCTGCTTCACTACTGTTGGACTATAAAATAAAGTCCCACTTAATACACTGAAGCCGTGTGAATTGTAACATGTGGGTAAAAACGCGTTACAATGGGTAGATTCTATTAGCTCTCCATGTAAATAAAACATGTGTGAAGTGCATATTTTACTTCCCTTGGCTGGTGCTGAGGGTGCAGAAATATGGTGCGTTTCAGTGCGTGCACTGCACCGAGAGAACTCCTTGCCTTGGGCACAGATGGAGAGCACCGAAGAAAGCAAAGTGTGAAGTGCTCAGCTGGTGAGCATCTTGGTTTCTTATGCTTCGGAGGCCAACATTATTTATGGATCGACTTATTTTGCAGCTTTCTGCAATCACTGATGGGTGGTCCGGCTTTAGCCCGAAAGGGGTCCCGATCAAGCTTTGACAGGCGACACCTTGAAGAGTGTTTCGCTTCGGTTCCACTGAGTCCATATGTCTTCCACTTTATTGGATTTGACTTGCTTCAAAATATTGTTTTTATGCTTTTTATATCTATAAAAAACATTTGATTTAATTTTCATCAACAGTCTTCCCTCGTCCTCACTTAGAGCTGATGTGAAAAAGGGAAAAGGGAATCATGCAGAGTACTCCTATGCACAGCAGCAGACGGGAATATAAAAGGCGAGACTCAGCAGCAACCGGAACGTGCACTTCGTCTGGAATAAAGGCTGTTGGGGGAGCTGTCGAAGCCTGTTCAGGCCTGCTCGCGCACCGTCTCCGTCTTAATGCGCACAGGCTTGACGTGTGATGCAGACAGGAGTTGTAGGAACGCAGACGATGTGTGAAGAAAAAAAAAAAGAAAGTGTGAAAGCAAGGAAGTGATAGGTTGTTTGCATGAGCACTTCAGACTTAGCTTGTGTGTGTATCTGTGTGTGTGTGTATAGATCCTCCTCTCCTTGCCCTGAACTCTACATGTGATGGCCCCGGGGAGCGGGTGCAGACTTCTCTCCCCACCGCCTTCATGGGCGTGTTGGTCGGCAGCTGAAAGCTGTTGTGGTTGTCAAATTCAGTGGGTTTCGGAGGCTGTCGACCCATTGAGCTGAGCCTGATGGGGCTCGATGGATGATTAATAAAGAATAAAGGCTTGTGATGGTGAAGTGGGAGCCCTCCCCCCTGCTGATCACATCGATGTGTAGCATTATGGGAATAGCTTTTCTTACAGTAGATTGCATTCTGTTGTTTCAGAGGTCAGCGATCTGCATCTTCTCTGTTGTTTTCACATGCACATTACAGGAGTTTGCAGTAGTGTGTTCTTTTCTAACTAATAGCTACAATTTTTTTGCTTTAATCCCCCCCTTTGCTTTAACTCCCAGATATCAATTTAGTTTCCATTTACAGTCTGAGAAAACAAAGCAAGCTCGGATTCAGCTGTTGCATCAAAGCATTTCAGTGTCGAGGATTTACACCAATAAGACGTACCATTATGACCATCATCATGTAGGGTGAATAACTGATTGTTTCTTCATCCTGGAACCTGTTGGTGAGGCATCAAGTGAAATGTTCTTAAAGTTTCTGTGTTAGAATCAGGGAAAATGGGAAAGCATAAGGATCTGAGGGAGTTTGACAAATTGGGAAGGCTTGACAGCTGGATCCGAGCATATCCACAACTCCAGCTCCTGTGAGGTTACCCGGTCTGCAGAGGTTAGGATCTATCAACAGTGATCTAAGGAAGGAACAGTGGGGAACTGACAGCAGGGTTATGGGCGGCCAAGACTCAAATGATGCATGTCGGGAGGAAGTCTTGGCCTGTGTGGTCCAGCAGACCGTTGCTCAGATTGCTGAATAAGTTAATGCTGCCTCTGTTAGAAAGGTGTCAAAAAGCGCATCTTGGTTCATTGTGTATGTTGCTGCATAGCCGCAGGCTAGTCAGGATGCCCATACCGACCCCTGTCTACTATAGAAATCACCAACGTTGGATGCATCAGCATCAAACCTGGGCTGAAATGCAAAACATCCTCTCTGAAAAATGGTGGTTGTTGTGTTTCAACATGTCATAGTGAAGGATGGTGTTTTCTAGGAGATGGTATGAACATGAGCAGCCTTGCTTGTTCTCATCATCAAGGGAAATCCGCCAATCAGAAAACCTGCAGACAGGAGGGTTTGAACTCTAGCTGTCAAACAAGGCCTGGTCTGATAAAGCATGTTTTCTTTGACATAACGTGGTTGTCTGTTACCCGGGGAACATGTTGCACCAGGATGCATTATGGGAAGAAGGTAAGCCATTAGAGACAATGTGATGCTTTGGACAATGTTGTGCAGGGAAACCTTGGATCCTGCCTTTCATATGGATATTATTTTAACACATTTCACCAACCTAAGCATCGTTGCAGACCATATACAGTAGGGATGCACTGATGCGAAAATTTTGGCCATTACCAGTATCCGATAATAATATTGTTAGTATGGCTGATAATTGACATTTCCTGATATTTACTGATATTCGATATATTTTCCTACCTTTTCAACATCGTAAAATGGCACTGATACAAAGCAAACATGGTTTAGGAATAGTTCGAGGAGCACAATGAGGACTATGAAATGTGGACTTGGCCCCCAAATTCCCTAGATCTCCGTCTAATCTGCATTTTGGAATGTGCCGGTTAAGTGATTCTGATCCATGGAGGCCCCACCTCACACACCTTCAGTAGTCAACATACTATTAAGACTTGTGTTCATAATGTTATACCTACTTTTTGGGTGTATTATCCTTTTGTAATGATCAAAGTGATGCCTGAAAATGTGCATCACAGAGATAAACCACGATTGAGTCTGGATCACATTTCATTGTTCTCACTGATTCTTGTTTCAACTCTTATTAGGCCACATAGTTAATACTATGCAGGAACCCATGTTTGGGCCTTTCAACTTCACACGTTTTGACCCAAACAAAACAAAAGAAACAAAGGATCATGAACAAACAACAAACCACACCGACTGGAGCAAATTAATTTCTGCTCTGCGATCAAATGTTAATTAACTGTTAGTAATTAGCTGCATGAACACAAGTTTTTGAAGTTGTTCCTGAAAGGAATTATTTAGAATTTTCTGCCTAATTACTTTAATTATTAACACATGACAAATGATTAGCTATAATTAAATTGCTTCAGACACACTTTTTCAGATGTTTTTTTTTTTTTTTTTTTTAGTAATGCAACACCTAAAGATCTTGGGCAAATAACGTTTCCTTGTAAGAGCTGTGTTTTGAAGTATAAAGAACATAGCATCTGTCTCTTAATCTTCACTCCCTGCTTTATCCATTTTGTATGTAATCATTGGCCTTCTTCAAGTTCAAAGAACAGCTTCTAAACCAGATCTTAGGTGCTTTCAGTTCCTGTGTGGGAGCTCAGATTTGGATCAGGCTCACTATGATTACCAAAGGAAGATTAATGGTAGCTTTAAAGGTTGTTGTGGATTTTATTGGTTGATTATGATTCCGCTGTCTATGTCCAGGCATCTACACTTACCTAACAAACAATAAATGCAATGAAATGGTCCACCTAGTCACCAGAATACTAGTTGGAGCTTTGCTTTTTTTTCCCCCTATGTACTGTGTTCTCATGTTCCCAGTGACTAAATCCTGGATGTTAAGCAATGTTCATTGGACACCATCTCTGTAAGTTATTTTAATTGGACCGAGGTTGGCAGGGGGCATTATACCTCCGAGCTGCCAAGGGAGGTGGTCACAACACCATCAAAGTCAATTTATGTAATTCTTAGTTTGCATCTCAAGGGTGTGAGGCAGCAGTGAAGGTCTTTTCAGCCAGTTAACTGTGAGATATGAGGCATTACCACAAACAATCCACCAGGAAGATGGAACAGGTGTTGGATAGAGGCAGACAACTAAAGAGCATGAGCAGCAAGACTTTCTCATTTAGAGATATTTCTTGAGTATAATAACAATAAGAATATAACAAGAAACTGTTCCTTTAAGCTATGGTTCTCAACTGGAAGACAGTGGACTGCTCAATCTACGTTGGGGGTCAGTCTTTCCATCACGCTGAGGAATTTAAGTGTCTTTTTCATAAACAATTGTAGGATAGAGTGGGAGTTGAATAGGTGGATTTGGGTGCTGTTTCAATCCATCACGATATAGAAAGAGAAACTTGACTGTTTCTGTACTGACCCTCATCTATGATCATGAGGGATGTCTGTTTTTCCCTTCCTGGACCTACTCTCTCTCTCTCTCTCTCTCTCTCTCTCTCTCTCTCTCTCTCTCTCTCTCTCTCTCTCTCTCTCTCTCTCTCTCTCCACCTCCCCAACCCCCCTTCCAGATCTTAGATAAGCAAGTATGGCTGGCTGGTAGGTAGGGAATCCACCCATGGCTGGAGGGTGACCATAAAAAGGTTTTAATAGATTCAACATACAGGCATTTAAACAAGCCCTTAAAACCTTCATGAACCAGCAGGTTTGCATTGTAATAAGATGCGTATTCATCATTTCTTCTTTCATTGGTTTTTAATGTTGCAGCTGATCTGTTTATGCAGTTTACCGACCTTTAGACTCTGACTCTGTTCAGTAACATTCATTATGGCTCCTGCTCTGACTGAATGCACTTCATCACAGATGGACCGAGGAAATTTGTGATGCTATTTTCCCAGGCACATCCAGATGTTCTGGAGATCTGTTGTATTCTTTTCCATTAGTGTTGAATGTCTGCTTAGAGTGCCTTCGGTGTTACTTTGTCCTGTTCACTCCTCTTGATGAGATCACTTCAGAACCCTTTGCCCTGATTTTTGCAGTTTTACAGAAAAAAGATTAACATTAAATTAATAAAATTTAGAATTTAAAGCCTATGAGAGAGACATGAAGTTACCAGAGTGTGTCGTTTCTTCACAGTTTGTGATCAACATCCAGATGCAAACCCCGCCCTCCAGCAGCTCATTCAGCATGCACAGCGCCGTCTTCGCTGTATTTGATGTCTGTGTTTGCTGCTGATTGTTTGGCCCGTGTTATTCACGGCATCTGTCTCTGCTCCAGACATATCTAATGAACTTTGAAGGCATGTTGCGTTTCACGTCTACGCGAGCAGATTTGTAGCTCTCATTGTGTCAGATCGTTCACCATAAACGCTGGTGGTTCGTCTGCCACGGAGGCTCACTGGGGCATCGAGAAAGAGATTCTCACTCAAACATAAAGTCGAAAGGACAGACTGGTTTTTACTGTTTAACAGTACAAATTTGTGACAAATATGGAATTAAATTTTAAATATGTTTCTATACTTGTTATTTATTGATTAATAGTCATGCTTGATCAGACAGTCTAATTTTCAAGCAGTTCATAACTTATTTTTGCAAATTTCAGTAAATTTTTCCATTTTTATGATTAAGACCCAAACCGAAAGAGAAAAAGTATTCCGTTTTGTAAATTAAACATCATTTTACACGATTAACATCCAGCATGTTCCAGCATCAGCCGCACCGTAGTGAACTTATTTACACGCATTGAAATGATGGCGTTTTGATGCATAATTTAAAACAGATAATAGATCATTTGTGTGTGGAGATGGAGGCGGGGGAGAACCGCTAACTGGCGTCAGTTTGCCACGCCATCACACCTCTTGACGAGGTAAACGATGATGAATGCTCCTGGCCACGGCGACTGACATCACCGCCTCGTCTACAGCTGTGTCTTCGGAAACATCTGCTGCTCTCAAGCTGCCACTCTACAACACAGACAGGAACATACTCACACAAACACAGGCCGTGCACTAACACCCCTGAAAGACAATGATCAGTCATGCTATAGAATATTTACAGCAAAGCCTGATGCATCTATGCTCTTTCTGAGCTTCGGAAAGGTAGTCAGACCTCTTGAAGCTTCTTTCACATTTTGTGATGTTACAATCACATACTTTAAGAATTCTCACCGGGCTTTCATGTGATAGACCTAAAATTAAATAGAAATATACATGATTTTTATTTGTTTGCACATCTAAAGGTTGACATTTTTGGCCAGATTTCCTTATTCCACATGTTTGCTTTGTTTTATTTTTCAGATTTTTTTGGTTGTAAAACCTTTCCTTCCACTTCCTTTTTGTCTGTAACTCCCAATAAAAAACATTAAAGTTGACTTGACAAAATATGAAAAAGTTCAAAAAATATGAATATTTTGTTCAGCATGGCTGCCTGTGTTGGGCTGCAGCTTTGTGTTTGCAGAGCATTTTCCTGTCAACAAGGTCACCAAATCCTGGGGAATGTTTCCCACATGGCCACGATCTAAATGCCCTCCAACTTCTAATTTTTCTTTTGCAATGACTATTTTTTTTTTTTTTTTTTTTTTTTTTTCTTATTTTAGCTGCAATCTTGGATATTATGAAGCAGACACCTAGGGGTAGTTTAAAAAAAACAAACAAAAAAAAGATTTTTTTTTTAAAGTGTTTTTTAAGAAACCTTTGCTTTGAGCTCTGACAGATCACTAATAAATATTGCAAAAGGTATTAATGGAATCGAATTGCTGTGAGAAAATAAATCTGGCTAAATAACTGCACTGTGGTGGTTCTACTTTTTCTTCGGCTTTGGACGAGCCTTGCCTTTACAAGTTTATAAGGCCTGTCTGCACTGTCTGCTCCTAACTCCATCTTTTCTGCTGAGGAAGATGTTCCCATTTTCCTCTTCCGCCATCCTCCATCCATCTCATTTTCTGTCAGGCTGCACTTGCCGGGACTGGAGCATAAACAGAGCAACTGGGCTGACCCTGATAGCATCTTCAAATGTGCCAGCAACATGGCCAGATAAGACCCAGCAGCTGCACATCCCTCTTTAGCATCCAGAGCTCCCTGAAATGTGCAGATGCAAAGGAGAAGAGGAAGAGTGATAGAAGAGGATGGATATTGACTCCTGGAATCATGCGAGCAGCCTGGGAAGGAGGGAAGGAGGTCAAAGTGATGAAAAGATGCCATGTGAGGAGGTTTATCCCATTTATCTCATATCAACAGCAGGATGGGATGCGTTTGTTTTGTTTATCTGGATGACCTGGGAAGCTTTGGTTGGAGGTCTTCTTTCCTGAACTAAACAGCTCACAAAAGATTCCCATCTTCCCATCAAAAGTGAGTTTTGTAAGTACTGGAATGATTGACAGCTGCTTTATAATCCCATAAGTGAGACCTCTGATGCTGGAGCATGCTCAGTCTAGCCTTCTACCTCTTCCTTCTCTACCTGATAAGGAATCGAGAGAGAGGAGGGAGGTTAGACAGTGAGCGTGTAGGGATGCACACATTTATCTGTGGGAGGATGACTGGGAACGTCCGCTCCCACGGTCTCCCCTAGCAACGACCTCTAACGAAGGTTAGCCTCCAAATGGGCCAAGATTGAGCCAAATTCCCTTTGATAAAATAAGACACTTTAACATGATTAAAGGTCCTAATGTAATCAGTATTGTTTCAGCTACAACTCAATTACCTTTAATGAAAAGGGCTCTTCGGTTAGATACTGTGGGGTGTTAAACAGGTTTAGTCCCAAAGTGCTTCTTGGCTTGAAAAGTTCCCTCCCCCCACTCATTGTTCGATATCCGATATGGGGCCTGCCTTCCAATATGGCTGCTGGGAAAAAAGATAGGATTGTTCACAGGATAGGACAGCATCTAAAAATGATTACAGCTCCGAAAAATCTATGTCCTACTCACGAGACAAGATGATAGACGATCTTAGCTTTAATCAGACAAGACTTTGATCTTTGCAAATTTTTTTAAGACTCAAAAATTCTCCTTTTTTGTTTTTACAAATTAAGTAAATGTTTCATAAATCCTAAACTGCCTTTAAAAGAGGTTGGAGTCCGTACTGAATAGTTCCGTCTCAGTTTGACTAGTCCACAATTGGACTAATAGATATTTCAAACTCTAATGGTGGTCCTAAGCCAAAAACGTACTTTTTTTCTCAAAACAATAAACTGTTTCATGAGGCATGTGAAGGGTAGAATTATCAATTTCAGGTTGGACCCATTTATTATTTTAGATCTGAAATTAGAGGTGTTCAAATTCAGTTTATATAGATGGAAAAAAGTGAAATAATCCTGTAGTTCAGGGCGATGGGAAGCTCTGGAGCAGAGGCTAACTTCAGCGTTGTTCACTACTAACAGTTATCCAGTCGCAGTGTTGTCAGAGGACCAACAATCCGGCCAGGTAAATGATTCCAACTTGATGAGGACTTTTATAGATGGAGGAGCTGCAGAGTGTTGCTGTGGAGATGGCTATCTGGGTTTGAAACCTGAAGCTTTTAGCTCAGTCCGATCTTAACTTTACAGGGTTCCCACAGATCTTTCTTGTCAACACTCCACACATTTCTAGACTGAGTTCTCATTCCTTTTGGAGATCAAGTGTAAGTAATACAGTTTCCAATAGTTTAAGGCACACCATTTAAGCATTGAAAAGCCAGAAATGGTAACTTGGATGGATGGATGGACAGGTAGATAAATAATTAACTTTGCAATACTGTATGTTAATTACATGAATTTACAAATTTATACAAGTTTATGGGGCTGAAACAAATTGAAAAGAAGATATGATATGACAGCCATTACCCTTGCCTTATTTTGGGTGTATATGTTGGTCACCCCTCATCATGGTTTAGCACCTGAGTCTGTTCTCACAACAGGTAACCAGGAGCTGCCAACATTCTCACCCTGACGTGTCACTTCTCATCTACACTCGGTTGATTGTTGGATTTTATTGTTTCTTTCTTTGTCTCTCTCCAGCCTCTGAATGTCAGCTCAGTGAATACGCTCCTCGTCACAGCTGTAACACGTAACAAGTGTAACAAAGAGACTGTTTGGTGACACTTATTTGGAGCTGCTCTTCTACGCCGTCTGTCTGTTTGCCTGAGTCGAGTCGTAAAAAACAAAAGGGCGAAATTGTCGCCTCAGCTGTTCTCCAAACTGCAGCTACGCCCTGAGGCAAATCCCCTGATTGTCATAAATGTTTAGAAGGTTTCTCTTTGTTCAACATCTGGCCTGCACACAGCGTGGTTTAGCATTTCCAAACCTCCCTCCCCATTCCTACAGAGCCTGCAGAGAGGTTCAGGCCAAGCACTCTTAAAGGAGTCAGCTGGGCTGTGGATCAAGCCTTTGATCACACCACTGCTACTTCACTAAGCTTCTGTTTGGAGCTTTGTATTAAACAGTGAATTTCTGTTTCATATACCCTGACATGGTGTGTCATTCTTGGACACCAGCTAGCCTCTGATGCTTTTACGTTTCCCTTTACAGACACAGTTTGAGGTCAGGATATGCTTTTTTTCCCCTCTCATCTCCTGCACCTAAGAGCCATTTATACAGCCAAGTGGTTAAAACAAGGTTCCCTGTGTGGGTGCTGTGGAACACTGTTTATTCATCTTATGCTTGTTTCCCTGGTGTGTGTAGAGATCACAAGCTGGTCTGTATTAAGAGAGTAAACGTGCCTTTATGGATCAATCAAGCCACTGTTTATCCTCTGGGTTTTTGTTAGCCGCAGTTGTGTATTGGGATATCACACAAAATCCCAATGGAATGCACTGAAGTTTGTGCTTGTAACGAGGCAAAATATGGAAGTTCAAGGGGCGTTATTACTTCTCCAAGTCATTGTCTTGGACTGTGTTATGTTTTACCCAACATTGCGTTACCCACTTTACGCAGTCACTCTTCATCACCCACCCTGCTGATATAACAGACTAATAGGTTGGGATGACACAATCAGGCCTTTGCATGTCATTATTTCCTCTGTATGTCAGGCCTGTCAGGCATCATACATGATGAATAAGCTCTGTGACTTCTTTAATAGATTCCAACACAACATTCATTAATTAATCCTGTTTTGCTCCTCGTCGTTCTTGGGAGACCTCCCACCTATCACCCCCTGGTGGGGATGAAGGCAGCTGATGCCTTACACCATCGAGAACGTCTGCAAACATTTTTATGACTGAAACAAGAAAGCAGCAAGTTCTGCTTTTGTGTATTTTAGGAAACAGTCGCAGTATTACTTGTCAGGCAATCTCTACATGTCTGCTGTTTCTTCCAGCGTTTGTGCCGTTCAGACTTTGCAGTTAAACATTGAGGAGTTCATCCACACACCAAAATCAGCAGCAGCAAACTTCCTTTTTGCTGCAGAGTCATTTAACATGCACAACCTGTCTCTAAGAAATGCAACCACTGAAGAACCAGTAGTGCAATTGATTGGGAAACAACAGTGTTATGGCTTTTTTATGTGGAGGGAATGCCTTCAAGTATTTCAGAAGGTTTAAAATGAAGTCTAATTAAAGTTTGATAGCAGATGGAGCAGAGGAAATTTAAGAAGAGACATGTTCACTAGCTTCCTTTTTGATGTCTGTCCTTGTGAATGTAGGCCTGCAAGAATATGTATGAAGACGTTTATGTATCAATAAAAAAAAAAAAAATCAGGGATGAAGCAAGTAGGTGGGTGTTTTTTTTATGTTTCAAATATTTACTTAAAAAGTACAGCATGGTATGCCAAAATTAAGACTAGTGAGCACCCAGTGGTTGCTATGTCAATGTTGCAGAAAGCTATATCTATTCTGTAGCCAACGGGGCTGGCTAATGAGGAGAGGGCTACTCACTTGAGTTAGCATTGGAGATGCTAGCACCTAGCATGCCTAGGCTGGTCACCCAATGCCTACTCCGTCTGCTGTTCATTAGCACTGATAGGCTAGCATTAGCCTAAGCTAACAACTAGCATGCCTCAGCTATAAAGCATTTATACACAATAATAGCCTTGCAATAATATTGTGTGATGTCAGATTACAGTAAATTCTGTTAAATGAACACATGCCAATGCATCTGATGCCTGTGGCTTAAAGATATTTTATGTCAACCATTTTTCTTGATAAAGTTTTCTTTAAAAAAAAAAAAAAAAAAAAAAAAAACATGTCTATTCCAGTGGGTGACCAACCTAGGCATACTAGTTGTTAGCCTCCCCGGTGCTAATGCGAGTGACCTTTTTTTCATTTGCCACCCCGGCTGCTCAGTCAGCTGGTAGTCTTAATTTTGACCCTAATATCTCACCATAGAAAAGGGTTACATTGAACTTGAATAGGGAAAGCGTCAGAGAAGTTAATTAAACATAATAATTTGCAAAAGTTACATTCATACATTGTAAATATAGTATAAAAGGCGAAGATGAAGCTATTGTTAGAGCATATACCATTAAATACTAAGTCAATAATTCTTTTTTCCAAAGGGTGTGATTGGCCGTGAAAGTGTGTTCAGGTACTTGTAATGTTCTGCATTTTATCCATGACATTTATGTTTACAAAAAATGCAAAGGTCAAGATGAACAAACAAGAAAATCAAGGATTCAAACATTATATCAGAAAGAAATAGACATCCTCAGTGCTGCTATGGTTTTTGCACACGTGTGACCAGCTGAGTCAGCTGTTGTCATATAGATTTGAAGAAATCTTTAAGAAGAGTAATTCACTATGCAGCTTTTTGCCCTGAGCTTCTTTTAATTTATGCATGTCTATCGGTGTCTCAGCTAAAAAAATGAATTATCTCCTAAAGCACTAAAGCTTTCAAATACAAAATTAATTCACACTTTTACTATAGCCAGCCTTAAGTCTAAACTCAACCAAATAAAGAATAGATAGGCGCTGGTAAGGACAAAAAAAACAACAACTTTAAAATACAAATTGTTTTTATTGCTGTTGTATAATCTCATGTTAAGAAACCTGAATCTGAACCTTTTTTCATTTTGTCAGAACTTTTAATTGGTAATCCCAGACAGGTCAGGGTACAAATATGACGTGACTCACAGACGCATTTCTCTTTGGAGAACTGATATTTATGTTGTCAACACACACATTGAGCAGGATGCTAAATGGAAGCAAAAGAAAAAAAACTCTGTTCCAGAACTGCAGTATAGGGTGGCATGTTGGGGGTCGCCAAGTCTCCATAACAACCATTAGAAGCTATCTACATGACAAGGTTTGGGGATGTGCCAAGAAAAAGCCTTTTTTCTCCTCATGTCACAAGCATAAATGTAGGGAGCTTGCTAACGTGGCTTGGACTTTATTGAAATCGTGCGTTTTGGTCAGATGTACTGACTAAGGTTTTTGGCAACAAACATGAAACAAAATGTTAAATCCATGGAAAAGCACCTCATGCCAACTGTTAGGTACAGTAGAAGATCTGGGATGCTGTGGGCCTGTTTCTTCTCTCAAGTTCCTGGTAATCTTCCTAGTGTTTAGTTGCTCTTTGAAATACCAGGACATTTTAAATAATAACTAATTATGGGCTTTTTTTTAAAGAAAACTGAAAATGAGTCTGCAGTACATTAATCCAAAACATCCAAACAAATTAACACAGAAGTCAACCTCTTTCCAGTGCTTACCTCAGTTTCTACACCAAAATTCTATGGAAAACCTATATTCTGAAGAGAAACGCACATATGAGAGAATACAGTACTTTAGGTCATTCAGTCAGTATTTGAAATGTGCATCATTTCATTTTTAGCCTTTCACCTAAAACTTTGCTTTTTCTTCTCTCACCTTCCCATTCATCTAATCTAAACTTTTACTGGTGTTGGATCTGTGACTTCTCTGACTGAATAGGGTATTTTCTTTGGCTGAAGAGCTTTCATTTGACGTGGTCCGTTATTGTGAAATTCATAAATACACCCACAACACTCCGATTATCTATCTTTGGGTGGACATGTCGCCAAACTGAAAGAGATGTGTTGATAATGGAGGAGAAAAAGGGTGTTATTATTGCACCCTTTGGATTGCCTGCTCACAGTGTATACGCTCCCATCACATTTGTAACAGTCAGTGCTTCCAGGAATTATTTTGACAAGAAGGGTTTTAATTTACTTTTCAAGAGTACCCACTTTTCTTCAGCCTGACTTGTGTGCTTCAATTTCAGGTATTGATTTCCCACATTTCTCCCAATGACTTTCAATAGTCCCCAGAGAATGAGTGTGGATTTGTTGGATTGAGAGAGGTGGAGACAGAGCAATAAATGGAAGCGTGACAGGAGTGCCTTTCTGGTGTACCGCTCTCCTCTGGGATTTGTTTCTTCCTAATTGTTTAGGAGCACTAAATGTCAAATCTAGAAACAGGACCTTTTTCATTAATGGCAGCGGACTGACAAAAAGCCCCAAATCATTTAAGGTTGATGATCTTTTATCATTAGAATTAATTTTGGATGGAAAGTCTTTCAGTCTAAAAAAGCAATATAATACATGTGTGCATACTTTCATAATATCGGAAAACATATTTCTATGTTAGGCTGAAGGGCTGTAATTATTATAACTTTTCTGTTTATCTTAATGAAATAACCTTGACTGTTTTCTAATTCTCACTGGGCGTAACCAGGTTTTCTGCTTCAGGGTAGTCAAGGTTTCAAAATCACACAAAGGTACTGCAGTAATATTCTCCATATGACTGGAGTCCCAAACTGTTAGTAAGAGCTGTCAGTCAGCTGTGTATGCTGAACTAAAATGGAGGACTGGCCTAAGCTTTTTCCCCATCTTAAAAGAAAATAATAAAGCTTTCTGTATTATATATTTTTGATGAACTTTATGATGAATTATACAGATAAAGAATAAAAATTATTAAATCTAAGGTATAATTTAACTGTGTATTGTTTTCAGAACCCTCTATATTACATCCTGTTTCTGCCGATTGTGGTGCTGATTTTGTTTGGACTTAAGTAAAATACAACAGATTACTGACAAAACCAAAATAAATCTACTGGAGTTTCCAGTGGTGACAAATAACATATCTTGAAATGCCTTCACCAAATCTCCTTACAGTAGACTATAGCTAGATTATAAATTTCCTACAAAAATCCCAACCCAAAAAGAATGAAACGTTCGAAATCATAAAGGTATAACATGGTAATAGGGTGAAGAAAAAAATTATCTATGTTCATAAAGAAATGCTCAAACAAGCTTCTAGAGTTAGCATGTCTGTAGGTAAAATAAACAGGCTACCCAAGGCTAACTACCAAAGTAGATGACCTAGCTATTTAGCTAGCTAACACCAGCTTCTTAGCTTTAAAATGCTACTTTAAAAAGACCAACAAAGACATAATATTCAGTAACTTCAGCTGTAATTTATTCTCCATTTTCTCTTCCATCACTGTGGAGCTATGTTAAAAAAAAAACAAAAAACTATCTTTTGAAATAGTTTGATTTCCAGCGTTTTAGCTCAGATCGACTCTTAATCTGAACTCTTAACACGATATCAGGACTTGAAATTTGATCTTTATAAGCAGTAAACATCCTTGTACTGGACAACACGCATGTTTTATTCAGTTTCCTGTAAGGCCTCCAGATGTGACTTGTTTTGTCTGAGTTCAGTTCGGTGCTTGATGTTTATATCTCACGTCCGCTGTTAGATGTGCTGCGTGTTTGCAGCTATTCGCCACCAATGTGTGGATTTCGTAGAAATCCAGTGTTCCTTAAGATTAGGTGTGGAAACCATTAATTTCTACGTTAAATCGAATACATTTGTAATGATTTACAGCTCCATCTCATGTATGGATTTTTATCATGCTTTTAAATCTTAATCTAATTAGAGTTGGTAAATATTGGCAGCACGTGTGACAGTAAATATTTACATAAAATCCATCAACAAATACATTTTTGAAAGGGGAAAGGAAAAAAATGCATGCCTAATGTCTCTCTAATTAGTCCCACTGGGTAATTTATATGTTAATAGAAAATGTTGCATTAATGGGTAAAATCTGCCTCCTTAAAGAGCCTGAAAGTCCTCGGTTTAGACAATTCATTCCGGTTTTTATCCCTAAAATGTCTTTTAGTTGCCTGGATGGTTTAGGGCATATTTCCTTGTATGTCTTAACATATTTTTGCACCAGAAAAGGTTTTTTTTTTCCTTTCTCATACTAGTCCAGACATTGCATACACTGCAAATCCCCTGTGTGCATTTAAAAATATATATATAAGCCTGACTTTTTTTGTTTTTAATTACCCACTCTGACTCTGGTAGAAAAATACGTAACAAAGAGCAGATCCAAGGTGAAAGGAAACCGTTACGCAGCCAGTTACTAGTTTAGTTGGATCTCAGGAGAAATCTCTAAAGCCTCTTGCATATTCCTTTAATCTGCTCATTTTTATTCTATACCTGATTTTAATTAAGAACAGTAGGAGCTGCTTAAGTGCATGTCAGTCTGTGTGTGTTAGTGTATCTGTGTTTGCGCTGAGGCGGAGGTATACAGGCATTATGCTGGTTGGTTGCTCTTTGCGGCGTAGTTCCTTTCTGCTAATCTTCATCCAGTGATGGACACATTGGTTCATTAGCATATGATTATAAGCTCTGCAGACAAAGCCGAGCAGAAGATCTCACAACTAACATCTGATTCCATACACTTTGTTTCATCCTCACTGGACCGAACACTTCATATTCTAGAGAAATATAATTTCCGCCGCAGCGACATCAACAGCGTCAAATTCTGCTTTCATCTCGTCACTTTTACATGAACAGAGGACCCGGCTGTCTGTGTGGATAAACTCTCCTTGTCCTTGCCTGTCGACCACAGAGACTTTCCAGCTCTACTGGAGTTATTTGGCTTCTTCACACTACGGTAATAAGACTTGAGATTGGCAGCACAGCACTTCTGTTCAATAGATGTGCTGAGCAAGGACGTGGAAAATGAAGCTCCCACCCAGTCGATTTAAATGGAGAATTGTGATTAATTGGAATCGATGGTGTTGGCTTCGACGCCCCCCACTTCCTCTCTCCTGCTCTCTGACTTGACCTCAGCTTAATGTGCTGATGTACAGTTTAGCACATAATACAGAGGCATAAAGATGCAAACACATTCATAACATCGTAACCATCCACTTTATTAAAAGCGGCTGTTACTAAATAGCAAAGCCAAGCTTTGCACACATCCACACCCCAACACTCACATGCTGTCTGATGAGCTCAGCCCAGAGAGATGAGATGAGCCTGGAGGAACAAAGGGTTAGTCGATTCGGAAACCCAGCAGAGAGACTGCCGACCGGGTCAGAAAGTGCTAAACCGATGGTGTGATGGAGCAGTGTTCTCTGCTGTCTGTAAAGGTGTGATCTCTGAGGAGGCATCAGTCTCTGCTGGCAGATTGCAGAACCCCCACCCACGAAGCATTTAGGCCGAACTGTGAAGATGTTACACGAAGTTTCACACAGAACTTATTTTGTTTCTGGAAGGGTTTCTTGGTCTATACAAAAGATATTTGGCATTATTAAACAATGTTCCTTTTATATTTTCTCCTGTTGTTGTTAAGGAACATGCAAAGATGGCTACCTTTATCTTTCAGACGAGCAATAACAACTAAAGCTATTTTGTGTGTCAGAGGATTATTAAAATAATTTAAAAATACTATAACATTTTTAAAGTGTAAAAAAATGTTTTATTTTGCTATTATCTGGAAAATCCAGAGTGACTTATATTTCATACACCTTGGAACTTTTTCACATTTTGTCTCATAACAACCACAAACTTTACATATTTTTAAAGGATTTATGTGCTAGACCAACATAATGTAATTCATAATTGTGAAGAATGTAGAAAAAAGCATATTTGAAAACCTAGAAATTATAGGGTTCACTTGTATAGGGACCCTTTTAATCACATAACCTTAAATATAATCCAGTGCAGGATGGGAAAAGAGGACCTCAGGCAGAGTAGCAACCAAGAAGTGGTCCATAATAACTATGAAGGATCTGTAGAGATCCACAGCTTCCACAGTGAAACATGGTGGTTGCAATATTATGCTGTGGGGATGCTTAAGGTGTGTCCCAGTTTAAAAAAAAAAAAAAAAAAACTTAAACTTTTTTGAGACAGGAAAAAGATCCTAAATATCCAGCCAGAGCTACAATGGGATGATTCAGTGTGATGTGTTATGAAGTCAAAGTCCAGACTTCATAAATGCAGGTTAGAATCTATGTCAAGACTTGAAACTTAATATAAATCCAATTAGGAATTAAAAATAGCATTTTAAAAGCTTTCCATCTAGCCTGAATACATGCACGCCACACTGTGTGTGCAATGTTGTGTTGATCTATCCCATAAAATTAAAGAAAAAAAAAAACACAGTTTGTGACAAAATGTAACGGTAATCAATATAATAACATACACCTGCAAGATTAGATTATTATTTAATCTTTTAATCTGTTGATTTATAAATCCTCCTATAAACAGATCACACTGCATCTGTTAATCATAAACAACGATCCAGTGAAGAGCGTAAATGTCTCCAATCTAAATAATTCAGATTATTCTTCGCTGGCATGATTGTGCAGCAGGTGACTGGCAGCTCTGACACAAAACTATCAGCCCTGGCATCAGAAAAGCCCATATTAGTTGAACTGCTGTGCTGCGATATACCCAGAGAAGCTGTGCACATCCTCCAGAGCCAGGAGAGAGTGGTGGAGCTGTTGAGGGGGGGGGGGGGGGGGGGGGCTTTATCTGAAAGTGTAATTTACCCTGGAGCCACACTTGGCAGGGATTCAGAGTGATGTCTGTTCGAGAGGGGTGGGGGGGGCGGGGCGGGGGTGCGGACACCAAATCATCACTCAGCAAGTGTTCAGCATCACTTCCTGCATCAAAGCACATTTACAGGAGACAAAGTTGCATTTGCAAGCAGATAAACATTCTCTGAATGCGGCCTGTTTCTCTCATCTGCAGACGCACAGTTCAATCCCGCCGTTTCTCACATGGACGTTGCCAAGGAGACGACCACAGTCGGCTCAAAAACTCGAGAGCCTCTCCTTGGTAATAACACAGCATGATTTTCTTTTCATGCTTGATTGAGAGGCCTGCTTACTTTTCAAAACAAAGACTCTTTCCTCTGCTTGACTAATAAACCAAGGACAGGCGTTTGCAGTTTTCCACACTGTTTGGTCTCTTCTATGGAAGCAACCGCCAGCGATTGTTTTAAAGGTGGCGATAAAGTGTTGGTTGATGCTTTCAAATGCAGGAAGTAATTATGTTGTTGCAGTGAAAGTTGGGATAACACAGCATGCACAGCCTGTGGATGCAGCTTTTTAAAATTATTGTTGTGTATCTATTTCTCTGCGTGGCGAATTAACACCAACCACGACTGCTTCTGTTTATTTTGAGGATTTCAGTGTGTTTAAATGAGTTTGCAGTCGGTCAGCGTTGACTTCTTGACCTCTGTGAGTTTGAGGACGGCGTTCTAAATATCAATTGAAGAATTTGTTTTCCACTTTTTAGCATGTCTGTGTTTTTTATTTAAATTAATGTCTACCTGAGTTGAATGTTGAGTCAAGTTCAAGGATCCATCTGTTTACTTTTCGACGAGTTAAAATATGAATTGTTGTAAAAATAACTACAATATTTCCACACTGCAGTCCTGATTTCATTCTCTAACAAAATTATCCATCCATCCATCCATCCATCCATCCATGTATCTACTGTTTATCCATCCATCCATGCATCTACTGTTTATCCATGCATCCATCCATCAATTTATCCATACATGCATGCATGCATCCATCCATCTATCCATCTACTGTTTATCTATCCATCCATCCATGCACCCTTCCATCCATCCATACATGCATGCATCCATCCATCCATCCATCTACTGTTTATCCATCCATCCATCTACTGTTTATCTATCCATCCATCCAACCATCCATCCATCCATGGTTTACCGTTTACACTTGGTCTACAAAAGGAACAAGGTCCCTGAGTCTGGAAATGTGTGGAATTTTGACATGACAAATGCGTGGGCATGACAAGTGCTGATGTAACAGTGGAAAATGAAGTCTGTCAAGATACCCCTGGTGCACAATAAGTTTCATTCATCCTGTTTGTCTCTTTGTCCTTGTCTTTTAGGGATTCCCAGGTTCGCCAGTCAGCCGTCGCCAGCCTCCGTGCATGTCGGGGACAGTCAGGTGATGGCATGTGAGGTTAACTCAGACCTGGTTCCTTTCACACGCTGGGAAAAAGACAAGGAAGCATTGGAGCTGAGCGACAGGCTGATCCAGCTACCCAGCGGGGCTCTCGTTATCAGCAACGCCTCGGAGGCCGACGCAGGTCTCTATCGCTGCGTTGTGGAAAACGTGGGTTCCTCCAAGTCCAGCGAAGAGGCCGAGCTGCAAACGATACCAGGTAATCTGAGCAGATGGAGTCAAATTCTGAGAATCGGTCCTTTAAGAATAAGTCTAAGCTTTTATCCAACTCGTTTAGCATCCTCATCATTATTGCTTACCTTTGCATTCAAGGGCACCTAATGGCGTAATTACAGAAATCCGTTGTGCTCTCTCTATGTTGCTCATTAACTTGAGCACGACGACACCCACCTGACGGGGGGGAGAACTGGTTTAATGCTAAAAGGAGCCGACTGATTCCCATTAAGATTAAGTGATGCAACAGGAAACTCAGTTGTAGCACAAAAGGAGGCTGAAGTCCAGCGTGGCAGGGTTTCCCCCTGCCCCTCTAGAAGGTTTATTTACTGTGCTGTTAAACGCTTCACTCCAACCAGCACAGAGAAGATATTGGAGGCCGTAACTCTGACTTCAACAAGATCACTGTGGGATTCTTCATCCTCTGTTTACCTCTGTAGAGTCCATGTAAGAAGAAAACTCATGAAACTGTTTGAGGAAATTAGGTTATCCAGATGGGTAAAGGGGTAAAGGTGTCAGGATATCAGCTTCACTTTGGTGCAGCAAAGAAGTTTCCAATGAGAGGCGATGATTGAAAATTGGATATGTCTACATTTATGGTCCATGTCTTCATGGTTGTTGAGTTATTCTGTAAAAAATAGACTCAGATCGTTAATGAAGGCTTAAAACCTGTTTGTGATCACTCAGACTTCATTGCTATTGCTGATGTTACTTAGACTTAAGCTCAGCAGGACATAATTCACGCGTCCACCCCCCCCCACTTTTGGTTTAGCTTTCGTGGCTTCTTTTGAAGTTTACTACTAATTATACTTGTTTGAGCTTCACTTCTTTTTTTGCTGTGTTTTAACACTAAACATTGTTTTTTTTTTTTTTTTTTTTTTTTTTTTTTTTTTTAAGAAACTGGAGGAGAGAGGAA
The DNA here is from genome assembly GCA_014839685.1 of Anableps anableps. Taxonomy (NCBI): domain Eukaryota; kingdom Metazoa; phylum Chordata; class Actinopteri; order Cyprinodontiformes; family Anablepidae; genus Anableps; species Anableps anableps. The sequence continues at coordinate 10,893,837 of CM026067.1, read as the reverse complement.
GCTGGAGTTTCTGGTGCAGCCAGCTTCTGTGGCCAAGCTGTTGGGTGCTAGCGTGTTGCTGCCATGTGTGGTCTCAGGTTATCCTGCACCTCACATCCGCTGGATGTTTGGAGACAAAACGCTGGAGGAAAGGTATGATCCTCATTACATCACGTCAATACTTATATTTTAGTACCCAAATTATACTATTAAAGTAGTTTGAAAATGATTCATTTCTTTAAACTTTATTTCCAAGTTGTTTAAATCCACAATTCTTCAGGGTTCTTTGGACTTTGGCTGTTTGTTTTTCACAGTTACTCAGACAATAAGAAAAAAACATAGAATAGAATAGTTACTTTATTAATCTCATTCGTGAAAGTTTCTCTGTTACACCAGCAGAGATAAAACTAAACATCCTGGGGAGTAGAGCTGCGCAGCATATCAAATTACCGTTGTTATCACAATATCCATATGTGCAATACCACCATTGCAAAGGAGTGCTTCAATGAAATTTTAGACAAGATGTTATATTTCTAGTGCCGTGCAAGCGAGTAATTTCTTTGGCCTGTTGGATGGTCTTTTACTGCCCTTGATGCTCACACTTGATATTGAGATCCTAAAGCTGAAAAAAACTATGGGGATATTATTATAAAGGAAAAGACAGAAGATAGTCAGAAATGCATGGGTTAATTGTTGTCTTGATCCTCCTAATGGCCAGCAATACTGTGGCAATTAAATTCAGTTCAATTCAATATAAAAAAAAAAATGCTGTTTAGCCAAAAGGTAACTCATAGTAAGTATCTTTAAAGATTCATTGTGGATGGTGATGCTGTGGGCAGGAAGGACCTCTGGTAGCAGTCAGTCTTATAACGAATTTGAAGACACCTCTGATTGAAAACGCGGTCGCTATATGACAGTTTCATGACTGTGATGACATGCTCGGTTATTGGCAAGCACTGCTCATCCTCCTCATTTGCTTTTGCAACTTCAAATCTCTGTCTGACAATATGGTCAGAAAGCCAGACACACTTTAATAAGCCAATAAAATAAAATAAAATGAAAAAAAAAAATCCACTGTTTTCTACTGAGCACAAAATTATATGAGCTGCTATAAAAAACAGTAACAAGTTAGCCTGAAAAGTCCTGTAAACAAAGAAAATCTTTTTGGATTGTCATGTGTTAGGCCTTGTTTTAAGGCTTGAAAACGACAGATTCAGAATCTGTTAAAATGCTAAACCAGGAAAATCGTTTCCATGGTTGGACATATATTGTGCTGTGCGTAGTTTAAAAATGAGAAAAGAAGGCAAAAGAAGAAGTGTCAGGCTTGAAAAGAACTGTCTACTGCAGATGATCAGGGGTGCTCAAGACCTTGGCTCAGTACTTCATACCAGAGAATAACCAAATGAGTGTTTGCTTCGGGAAAATATTTAGCTTCTCATCTTGTAGAAACTGCAATGCAGCAGCTTTTTAGACTCATCATCTAACATCACTTGTGTAAAGACTACCCAGGAAGAGCTTGCGGTTAGTCTAAAGCCAGAGTCTGCTGTGCTAACATCCCCCCCTCCTCCATTCAATCTAGCTTTTGAAAATCAGCACCAGCACTAACACTTTGCTCCCAGTGCTTCTGGCCTCCAAAAAGCTAAACGGTTTGTCCTGGCGCCTGCACCCCTAGGTGTTAATGCTTTTCTGCCACTGCTACCCCAAGAGCTTCATGGGGGAGAGTTAGATTTGCAAACAGAGCCGCTTCATCTGGGAGAATGGGGCTGCCGGGTCGCCAGCTGAGGGGAAGCTTCCCAAATAAAGAGCTGAGGTAGAGTGTAAGAGTGCCTGTGCTCTCGCTCCTCTGACTCTCATTAACTCAGGCAGTGTGACTCAACGTCCGCAGAGAAAATAGCAGTGAACGTGGGAAATTTGATTCTCACCAATTAAGAAAGTAGTTTGTTTACCTCACCCCAGTGCATCAGTTCTGCAGCATAATAACTCTGCAACTTGGTGGGTCAATAAAAAAAAAGTGCTGAAATGAGGCCCATTTATCTAAATCCAGCTCTGGATGGGATTTGTGCCTTAAGTAAAATTAAATGTAAGGTTGTCACATTGTTAACCACAAGGCTCCTGTGTGGCGTGAGCGAGAATGTCATTAGCCCGTCAAGCTGATGGTTCAAAGCGCAACGCTACACAAGTTAAACGTCTTTAATGACTCTGATTGTCTGCAAGTGTTCTGACCTCCAAAGGGAGCTGGCTAAAATGGTCCTTATTAATCTACCTTGTATTAATTAGAAAATAACATCCAGTGTGAATACTCCTCCTCTCTTGGGGTGTCTGTGAAGGTAATTAGCAAGCATACTGAACTATCAGGGAAGCCTTGGCGATACTGAAGAGGACAGAAAGCTTTCTTGTCTTCAGAGCACAAGTAGACAGTGGGGCGAATCCATTTCCAAGACTTTTTTCTTTGGTTTTTAATACAACTGTGACAATTAGGAAGAATATCAGAGGAATTTCCTTTTGCTCTCTTTGCGTTTTCCTTTCCCCCCTCCGAGGCAGCGTGTAGGAGACAGAAGATGCTTTCAGTTCAAACACTGGTGTGCTATGGAGTGAATTGGAGGCACAAAGAGAGAACCTTGAAGGACTTGTTTAATTAGTCTTTGGTGCACAACACAAACCTTGAGAGCTGAGGTGCTGGAGTTTGTATGCATATGATGAAAGTAGATGAAAATGAGTGGAAAGTACTGATAGAAAGTAGAGTGACTTACCAGGATCTTTACACAAAGTGTCTTCCACTGGTTCCTCAACTTTGTTGTACCTCTTGTTTCTGTCATTGTTTTGTTCTTTTGTTTGCAGACACATATAATACCATTAACTCTGTAAGTGTAGTAATTTATTAAAATCCATATTGGGTCTCTAAAGGCATTTCAAATGTATATGCTTACTGCTGAAGCAGTGGTTAAAATGTGAAATATAGAATAGTTTTATATGGAAAAACAAATCTAGAGCTTATTGGCCATTAATAAGGGAGGTGCCATTAGGTTTTGTGTAGGCTTGGTTGCAACGAGATTGTTCAGAATAAAGCGATGGTTATTTAAAAACTAACTTTAGTTTCACTTTAGTTGTCTATTTCCCATCTAGTATTTCATTTGTCAGAAGTGGTCTGGTGTTTAGATTTAATGATGCATTTAAAGTTAGGTGTTGTGTTTAAAAAAAAAAAAAAAACAACTTACAGCAAGCTAGCTATGAGAGGTTTTTTTTTCGACATCAGCAATTTTTTCAAATAGATAAATTTAAGGATGCATTGATTTCCAAATTTGGTATTTGCTTATGTGGCCAGCAACCAAACTTTACCGACATTTAATATATTTCTCTATCCTTTAGAGACTGGGGGAAAAAATGGCCTCACCGCTGACAGTGCAATCAGCCCAGTTTTACTTATCGAACCGATACTTGTATGTCAGAAAATGACCAACTTCGGCCAATAATGATGTTAATGCCAATATATCATGGATCCCTAATATGTATAAACCATATAATGCAGCATATACCAAAGCCACTTTTTAGCATTCCTAAAGTTATTGTAATCATTTGGATTGTGGTGTGATGGCTATTACTCACAACAAAATTCATGTTTTTTTAAAACTGGGTGCACAGTGGACTCTTGGGATGCTCTTCACAACTGCACATTGCTTGGACTACATTTGTGGGAAGTTATCTTTGATGCTGCTTTTATTTCCCATCTCTGTACTTAAACGCAGGCATTCTAACAACTGATGGTCTTTGTCTTGTCAGAATTGTAGCAGATGCATATGGTTGTATTACATGAAACATAAAACTCTCCATGGGTTATTCTACTCCGAGGTGCAGTTTAAATTTTCATCTCCAACCTGATCCTTCCCTCACATTCATGTAGGCTCTGAGGAGGTCCGTTACCAAGGACACCAATCTCGCTGTTTATGTAGATTAGGTTCTGCCACTCTTTGACAGATTACGACATGCTTTAAGCTGTTCAGTCAACATTTATTCTAAGTAAATGTCCTGTATGTCATTGATAGCATCCCTAGATATCAATATGCAAAGAGGGGCAGCGGCCCTTCGAATGTCTCGTACGCGCCGCTCCCGATGACACTCATGAAAAGGACAGTCATCTTTTGTTCTTGGAAGTATCACTCCATCACCTAACAGAATTCCCATGCAGTCAATAAAAATGGATGAATTATGCATGGCGGCGAGCAGCGGGGAATTGACGGGGCATGCAAATTGAGCCTCATCCAAAGCCTCCGGGTCGCCCATCTCCGCTCCCCCTTCTCTCCTGGTGCTGATTTGAATACGATTGTGAGTATTAGATTTTTACCAGCGTGTAGAACGGAGGATCTCTGCGTACAGGATTTGTTTGCAATCGGGCTTCACCGCAAACCTCTCATATATGAGATCACAAATTTCCTACCGTGCTCACTTTGCTCCTTTCAGGTGAGAACCTATATATACAGGTAATCACTCTTATGAATACAGAGTTGCACTTTGTCCATTGTGTTTAGTTTAGGGTACTATCTTCAGACAACTGCAACGTGAAGAAAAATGGAAAATTATTCTCGGCTTATGATTTTTTTTTATTATATTACAATGTCACATATCACCAACAGTATGCACTTTTAGGACTTATTTAGTCATGTTTGAACAAACAGAGGAAGGAAATTATAACCTTTGATGAGATTCTGTTAGCAGACTTTCTGACTTAGCAAACATCTCCTTCTCTTTGCTTTTATTTGTGATTAGCATCACTTGGTTTTCAGGCGTCCTTGGAAAGATTGGATCCGGCTTACAAATACAACAACAGCTTACAGCAGAGTGCGTAACTTTGTCAGCCTTGCTCGCAGCTGAGGAGGAATCAAATTGAGATTTGTTTATTTTGTTTTGTCAGAGTGGGAGGGTGGAGGTAAATTTCACTGCCTCTGGTATTTATCCCAGCTCTGCCTCATGTCCTTTTATTATGAAGCCTATAAATATTCAACTCCTACCAAGGTTGAAAATAAAATGCGCTTTTTCCATGTTGTTATCATGTTCCAAAGAGGTGGTAGTGAGTAAAATTAGAACCAGCTTAACCTTATTTACAAAACACTAAACTGGCCTTAGTAGAGGATGTGTCTCTTTTTTGTTGTAAATGTCATTGAAAAATATTAGAAGCACTTAATACTGAACAACTCGGCTATTTCTGGACATAATGGATTACTACAAATCGACATCATTTAAAATTAATGTTCACATTATCTAGGATGATGGATTGATTTTTTGCAATTTGGTATTAAAGTAAATGTATTTCTTGTGTCCCGTCTAACTTCTTCCAAGATGTATTAGTTTATGCTATTTATTTACAGTACATTACCTTCAGTAATATGTACTGTTCCCAGGTGGGTCTGGTCTTTACCTATATGTAGAGATGCACCGATCGCGTTTTTCTTCGGCCAGTACCGATTTCCAGTTTTCTTTGAAGTCTGTCCTGCTGATTTCGATTTTGATCCATTCCATTTATTGTAGAAACTATAACACATAGCATTTGTTGTTTGAGGAAGGCAGTTCTTATGAACTCAAATGAAAATTTGGGAATGTCATGTCCTCAACTTTATTCTGGTATTTAAAAAAAACTGCATCAGAGCGCATATTGTTAGTTGATGTGTTTATACGCTAAAAATTGTTGGGAGTTTTTAGTTTTTGATGCTTTTATAATAAATAAGGAGAAATCAAAATTTTCAGAATTTTACCCACAGATCACTGATCAGAATTGATCGAGGGAAAATCGTCTGATTCCATCCTCTGGTTGACTGATTGGGGCATCTCCACTCTTTGTTGTGTTTGCATTTCTTTTTTTTTTAACATTATATCACAATTAATATATGGAAACCAATCATTTTGGACTCTTATATTGCATTCCTTTGCCATAAAAGGTGGATTCACTCCGTGGTGCAGCCTTAAAAATATTGTTTATTGATTCAAACACCGAAAATCTGTCTCTAAAAGGAAAACACGCCTAAGGAAAGACTGACTTTTAAATTCCTGTTTGAGCTACAGCTCTTTTGGGTGCAGTCGGTCATAATTGCCTGCTGTATTAAACAAACTCATAAAGTGACTCTTCTCTTTGCACTGCAAGTGTCGCTGCATTAACAACGCCCACATGAAAAGTTATGAGTAACATTGTATTGAAATTTTCAGGTTGTTTGCAAAGACATTTTGAAAAACGTGACATAAAAAATGGAAGTTTAACTGCTTGCAGTGAAACTGAGCCTTGATGCCATCAAAAAAGTCAGAGTCACCTTCCAAATACTAGAACACCACGTAGCAGCGCACATAACTCGTCAGCCTACGTCACATCTGATGAGGGAAATGTTAAGAGTTCTTTATTTTGTTTGTCAGAACGCCTAAATTCAATGCCTTTGTCACACATCTTTGTTTAATATGTGGCTTCTGATGGTATATCTGCTACAAAGGCTGAAATCAAATCTGCCTTTTTTATATATTACCCCTGTGTGTTTCCTTCTCTGGGAGAGGTTTACAGCATTATAGATGGAATATAATGGTGCATTTGTATGAAGCTCTGTGGAGTGGGATTGTAATGAAAGAGCGTTTTCATTTAGTTGTAAATTGATGTCAGTTTTGCTTAGCATAAAAAATAGTGGCTTTAGAGGAGGATACACTTTTTAAAATACCCTGCTGGTTTTAAATATATAAAGAATGTTTTTCTTTTGTCAAAATTACATCTATTCTATTTTTTTTTTTTTTTTTTTTTTTTACCTGCTCAACAATAAATTAATCAGGCAATATTTGAATGAAAAGTGGTCAGATTTCTGTAGAAAAGGGATCTGTAAATGACTGTAGATCTGCAAGATAAAATGGGTCTGCCTGGATAAAAGAAGGAAAAAAAAAAACACCAAATAATATCAATGTTTAAGGTTGATCATTTTTATCAAGATTTTTTGGTTGTGTTTTTTCATCCACAAGACCAGGATAAGGCTCACTCTTGCTTTATTTCACCAAATTTAATGAATGATTACTCTTTAGTCTGATTTTTAGTAAAAGCCTCTGGATGTTTGTGTTCCTATTTACTATTAAATTTAAAGCAAAACCATGGCTGATTAAAGATGAATACTTTGTGGTGCACCTTACATTTTCCATTCTAAAAACATTTTAATTTGTCTATATCTTTTTTTGAAAAGTCTTCGCTTTAGTGAAAATTGCACCTAACATTTATTAAAATTTGAATTGTGTTCGAGGGCCAGCAAAAATCATTCCGAGAGCTGCAAATTGCCCCTGTGCTGCACTTTGGACACCCCTGATCGAGATCCATTAAATATGTTTTATTAAATCAGAACCTTGTTTTCAGTGTATTCTTAGATATTTTATGATAAGATTACTTGAAATCCTCATGGGATATCAAAGAAAGTTTCAACTTGGGTGTAACCAGCGTTGATAAATTAAAGTGTTCATGAACAGAGAATGTTAACACATTAAAAGGATGTTTGTTTATTTTTTTTACCTCAGGAACTTTAACTGAGTAAAGTTTACTGTGTCTGGTCTCAACAAACATGTAATGTTTAAGTGATGAACTTTGAGCATGAATTATTCAGCTAGAATATATATCAGCCAAACTAAAAGTACTTTTTGAAAAAAGGAAAACCCCATTAAAGGTTGTTGAGTTGTGACTGCAGATAATATAGCCTTATTTTAGTTACACAGGAGAACCAGATATTTAGATGGCTGGATAGGAGCTCAGATTCCTGCAGTATTGGTCAGATTTTTCATGGCAGCTCTCAGCTCTGACACTTCTTGTATCTTTAGTAGACATTATGTCTTGAGTCTGCCCTATTTAAAACATTTGTTGTTGCATGGTGCATATCCACTTAGACGTGGCACACCACAGGGCGTACAAGATTTGTTTAGCTTTAAGAGACCTGCAGGATCCACCAGAGCCATCTAAATGGATATTACGCAAGTCCAGAGCTGCAGGCTTTATTGTGTTATGCACTAATCAAACGATCAGTTTATTCTTGGGAACCCCAGTAAGGTAAGCGAAAAAGCAAATAAAGTCAGGTATGTAGGAGTTGTTTTTGTCTCGAGGGCCCCTGCAGCTCTTTATTACAAGCCAGTGGAGAACAAAAACGTTTTTTTGGCTGAGTCACTTGAGAAGCTCCAGCCTGTGCTCTTGGCACCAGCTTGTTTTTTTTTTTTTTTTCTTTCATCAGTTTCCCCACTTATATTCTGTTTATTCATTGACTCCTGTCTATAATTGGTCTGACTTTTTATCTCCACTTTGTCTTTCACATTTGTTTTTCCAGGATCATACCTCACCTCTTATTTTATTTATATGGTATTTAATCAGAAGGGATTTCTGAGATTTAAAAAAAAAAAAAACATTTTCAAGATTATCCTGTCTAAATTTACAGCAGCTCAAAACAGCACTAAAGTGGAACTCACATATAGTAATACACTGCAAAAATTTAATTAATAATGGAAACAATAAAACTAAGCTCACTGAGCACAATTATTAGCAAAATCATTTATCAAAACATTTACATCCATAATGTTTGAGCATCAACAATATTGAAAAGTTTTTTAAAAAATAACTAATTGAGACTAGTTCCTTCAGATTTGACTGCTTTAGGTGATTTCAAGAGCGATTTAGTAAATTTTGGAATGATTTTTTTTTCTCCTAACTGAGTACAAGCCCTTTGCACATGTATTAAAAATGCATGTAAACAAATTTTAAAAACTTATATTTCAGAGGATGTAGCATGTTTGATATTTGTGTAAAATGTTAGGAATGGCTTTGTAAATGAAAACCTGTTTGATCATCTCACTGACTAAGCAGAACATTCAACACAACATTAGTATACAACATGTAGTAATGAGTCAGAGCTTTAAAGGTTCTGCTGAATCTCAAAGTTACATAGTAAACTCTTTCAAGCTTTTCAGCATGTAAGAATTTTGGAAGAGACATTTGCATAAAATACATCTCTGTAATCAACCAAAGGCATAAAAGTAGCAGAGATGAGTCTTTTCTTACCCTCAAAGTGGAAAAAACTGATTTTTACTTTAGTTTTTAACCATTTTGCTTGATGTGACAGAAGAAGAGAATTATCAGCCCATACAACATATTGTTTTATTTCTTTAGCATTTAAAAATAGTTTAGAATTCCACTGAACAGTGTTAAACAAATTGTTGTAGGTCATAAAGAGGCTGATATAGTGTGAATCTAACAGGGTATATCACAGTATCATCAGCATAAAAAAATGTACATTTGATGCTCTTTGGTCAAGATTGTTGTATAAAATGAACAAGAGTGGTCTTAGAACTCATCCCTGAGGGACACCTGTAGCTACAGAGATGAAGCTTGAAGAAATGCCTTTAGTTCACTAGATTTTGTTGGAAAGCTAGTTTTCTCTTAAAATCTCAAGCTTTCAGTGGAGCAAAACCTATAGAGTGAAAAGAGAGAAAATATAAAAAACATTTGTGAATAAACAAAAATACACCAACTCATAAAACTGTCAGAAGTTCCTGGATATCTTCTTCTGCTGTCATAATCACCATTATGACAGTGGTGATTCAAATAGATCAACCTCTGAAAACAACCACTATTTGCTCCGTAGCAACACACTCCTGTGCCTCCGTCAAGATCCCACCTTAACAGTGTTTCTGTGGTCTACAGCCTGCTCCCACCACTGACCCTACCACTAGTCTACTTTACAGATGGCTGACCCCCTCAGGCAAGATAGCAGAACACTGTAGAGGATTGTGCAAACTTTTCAAGGCAGACAAACAACAGAAACCAAAGGAAGGACTAGGTGGTTTGGCTTTGAAACAGTTCATTTATTTATTCCTAGATGGTCCTAATTAAATGGTTTCCACAGGACAATAAAAAGCATCCTCGGCTCCCACAGCTCAAGCTAGTGTCCTCTTTCTTATGGAGTTAAAACAGTCGTCTCTTTTCAGATGAGCTCTGTCACTTGAGACACACTCAGACTAAACAGAATGAGAAATTGTCGGACTGTATGTTTTTTTTCTCTTTTTTTTTTTTCCCCCAAGTATCAAAAAGAAGCTGTCAGAGGCTTTTATGGAGCGTTCAGCACAAAAGGCCATAAGTCCGAATGGTTGTCCTGGCGAGAGAAGCTGCAGGAATGCCTGGCATGGGAAAGTCGGATGTCTCTTTCAGAGGAATTTTTTTTCTTTCATTCATCGGGGATTTGGCATGCATCCTGTCTCAGAAGAATCAGCCATGCCCTCTAATGTGAATGTGGGTCTACAGCAAGACACTGGCCATTTACAGCACTTCTGAGGTCTGTCATTTGGCTGTGAGAGAACAGAAAAGACAGATTGTTACTTCATGTCGCTTTTATTCTCCCACCTCAAATATCCATGACGTTCTCTGCTGGGCTCTCTGCTGATTTCTGTATTTTTTGCGTGTGTTTTCTTTATTACAGCACTGCCATCACAGTGTGCTTGGTGTACAGCGTATTGTCTTTAGATTTTAGATTTGTCACACTGATTTCTCTTTCCTGTCAACATGCTTCCTGTAACATGACTTCATTGAGCTTCTGAGAAAAAAAGACAAAAAAAAAATAAATAAAATAAAAAAAAAAAAAAATCATATGCTGACTTCTCTTCAAGTCACTCCACAATTTTTTTTTTTTTTTCTGTCAGACGATGTGATTTTTATTTAAAATGTTCGGGTATTACAAAGAGTTCTCTCACCAGGGGTTCCCAGAGCCTTCAATGGTGAAACTGGCCCACAGCATCACAGATCCTCCTCTGTATTTTACAGTGGGCATGAGGTAATTTTGGAAACTGGACCTGCTTATGTCTTTGGTAGGACAGAAAAGGCCTTTTCTTTTCTGGCATGCCTCATGATACCTCATTCATTTCTTTGTTTGGAATGGTTTGGGTTTAGAAAGATATTTGAGGCTTTTTAGACGTGTCTACCCTTGTGAAAAGTTCAGCTGCTGAATCTGTTAATAGCCCCACCTCCCCTCCCCCCTTTCAGTAATGCTGAAACAGTGATGTCATTAGGAACATCAGGTTGAGTGCCACTCGAACGCTCCACTTCAGAACAGGCAGACAGACAGATGGTCTCACAGGCCGGTGCTGCCAAAGCAGGACTCGTCAGGAGGCGAGACAGCAGCACTAATGTGGAAAACCTACATAGTCACCAGTTAAATAATTAGGCTTATTACTGCTCTATGTGAGTTTCTTCGCCATTTTGGTTACAGTTGCTCCCTCAGGATGTTTGCTCAGCTGACCTGTTGGTTGCTACTCCTCTCTTTTCTTCTCCCTTTGTGAACGCAGACGACTTCTCTCTGTAAGCTATCGATTGCAGTTCTCTTCTCTGCCGCCTCTTCCTGCTCCCATGCTCCAGTGGTTGTTGAATCCAGCCAGAACTGGGCCACAGTCTGCATGCCACTGCGCATGTTGGGAAAATTAAAATCAGGACTGTTTAAACTGGAGGGTCATTGGTTCACAGGGAAGATATACAAATAGATATGTGATTTATATTTTTAATAACAGGCTTAAATAGATTTAGGATAATAAATTCTTATGATTGTGTGCATCTTTGACTTTGCAGTTGATGGCTGAGGGCTCGGTTCCCTGCCTCTGGCGCCTTAGTGTTGCTATGGTTATTTATTTGTAAATGTTATGGTTTTAGAAATATGATTCCTTTGCAGTCTGGAAAAGCTTGGAATTTGAAATAAGTATTTTTCAGGTCTAGATATGTATGGACAAACATCACAACACAACTTTATTTGTATATTTTAAAAATTAGCTATAAACAGACCAAGGACTCTTGAACTTGGAGTCAGAAAAAAAAAAAAAGACACAAAGAATGTTTGGAATCCCTATTAAAAGAATAAAACACAGACTATATTTGCACTTGTAAGTATCTGTGATTATGATGCTTTTAATCTTACGCTTGTAGAGCATAAAATCAGTTCTCCAAGTCCAATCTTTGCTGGTTTGTAGACGCATGCCACCAGTAGACACCAATAAACTGATGAAAGAAAATGAAAACATATGTCAGGATGATGAAACAGCCTGAGCACTTGTCACTGTACAAACTGTGTAGACTTTCAGCTCACAGTCTCAATAAAACTTGCCTGTGCTGTAGTCATTCCAGATGGCAGATTGTACATAGGATCTTGAGGGATGACTGCAAAATAAAATATGAAGACATCTGTTCCAGGACATTTATTTTTCATAGCTCTATGGTACACTATACCAAAGATTACAAAATCCTACCTTCTTATACTTTCCAGCCTATTTACGGAGCGCTGCTGGAAGCTTTTCTGAAATGTGTTGTTCATGACGATGGAGGACGAGTTCAAATTTATTTGGTTCTCATCCTGTTGGGTTTGCTTTTAACATATTTTATTTATTTATGGCTGTTATGACAGAGCAAAAGAAATGAGGGCAGAATGTGGAGTCAAACTCAGGTCAGTAGGGAAGCGTTGATCCCCAGAGGAGAATAAAGCGATAGGGAAATGTATCTCATCTAGACATCCACCCAGTGTGATAAAATGTGTCGTGGCTCATAGGAGACCTACTTTATTTGACAGAAAAGTTTTTGCTGATGTCTAATTTTGCTCCCACTTTGTCCCTCTGTTTTCAGTGATGGTCGTGTAGAAATGGTGGGAGGCGGCAGCCTCCAGATCTCCAACATTACGGAGGAAGACTCCGGCGTGTACGCCTGCGTGGCTGAAAACTCCAACACCACCATCGAAGCCCAGGCCCAGCTCACAGTTCAAGGTAATCTAATCAGCCAGCATCACTGGTTTCTAAAATGTTCAGGTTTTGGTCCACAAAACAACAGTGACAGAACTTCGGGACCCAGACTGTTGCGGATTAATGCTAATAAATCAGTGAAACACCACCATAAGGTCAACACAAGTAGCCTGTACAGCCATATTTAATTACTCCCATTGTCATAGTTTATGTGAAAATATGCTTTAAGGAATTATTTTAATTTCTGGAAGTTATCTGAAGTTCTTTAACGTGATGTATAATGACCTGCTAATTTATATGGTCTGTTCCCTGTTGTATCGAATGAAAGATCTAGATCTAAAGTGACTTCAACATAAGATTGCTTCAATGTCAAATTAACACCTCAAATGTCTAAAAACAGAAATTCACTGTTTCTTCCTCAAAATCTAAAATATATCAACTTCTTTCCATCTGCCCCTATTAAAAATAGGGAAAATGGTTAATGATGGATCAATGTAATAAACAAAAGGCTCCAGAAGAATGCAAGAAAACAAGAAATTGGTAGATATGGCGATTCCCACGTTTCGCAGGTAGTAGGTGAAAGGGGGACATGCAAATCTCCATTTTAGGCCTTAAACAAAGTTGCTTTATTGACTTATAAGTCAAAATTGTTGAACCATGAGAGGATAGGTTACATGTGAGAATTTTTTATGAGTCTGCAGTGTTTTATCTAGTAGATCTGTGAGGTTAAAGAAAACCTTTTGCTGTCAGTATTCAGGAGAAGATTGAGAACAGAGACAATGGAAATCAGTGGGGAGCTGGCTGTGTGATATCTGTACTTGTGGGTTATTTTACAAAATGCTGTCATTTCTACAGCAATGTCTGACATACTGGCTGAAGGTAGACAAAATTCCCCACATTTTGAGGTATAAATTTTATATGTGGAGGGAAGCTGTGAGCATGAAAGTGGTTTGATTTCAAATGTTTGAGAAAATTTCAAAATCTGAACTGCGTGACATAATCACTCTCCAATCAGAACATTCTGTGGTAAAGTCGTAGACCTGTCCAAACAAAATAGTGTCTTTGACAAAAATGAGTAAATGAGCTTGTATGTCTGTATACAGAAATGCAATGGGAATACTGTTCCAAATAATAAAATAAAAAACATGAAAAACATCACATTTGCTATCAATCTACAAAAAATTAAGCTTTAAGCTGTCTTTCAACCAGATTGGTGTGTTCTTTGGCAGACTTGGAGCTCTTTAGCCCCTGTTGGAGCTTCCCAAAGGTGTCTTCTAATTGTTATGCTACAAAACACGTAACTGTAGATCATCTTTCATCGGCCTGGAGCCGATCGTTGGCTCAGGCCATTTCGAATTTCCATTCAAATAGTAGTTTTCCATTTTCTTGCACATCTTACTGCTTTACTCCTCTCTAATCAACTTTTAAATCAAACTACACTGTTCTTCTGAAAATTGTCCCATTTTACTCTGCTTCTTAAAGAGTAATCCACTCTAACCAGCATGTACATTTTCTGCCTTTGTCCTTAAATAGGAACCAAACACGAACCCTTTCAATCAATGAATCAGTTGCACAGAATCAGCAGCATGCAGATCATGACTGTTGGGTCTGACGGTTTTCTATCACTCTGCTACACCCACTGGTGGTTCATCAGGCTGTTTTTTATTGAACTGCTGGTTCCTAAAACCCAGATGTGAATTGAGAAAGGTATCAGAATGCTAATTCATTCAGGTAAGCTCCAACTTTCGGTGACTGTTTAAGCTTTGATTGGTGCTTCTGCATAAGCTTTGGCTGAGCTATTGTGCTCCAAATAGGTTTGGCTTTTACCACTTTTTTCCCCAAAATCCTATTAGAGATCAGTGGGAAAACTCTTTGTGATTTCTATAACCCTAATTTTTGTGGGTTTTAATCCAATCTTTGGTTAGAATCACAATCCAAAATTCATGAAGAGTAACAAGTTTGCATAAAATCATCAACTCCTAACAGCACAAGAGAACTTCTGTGCGTGTGCATTGACACCGGTAATTATACATACAATCAGTCCCACAGGATTTAAATCATCCCGTTGTGGCTGCGAATCACCCAATATCCCGAGGTATTAGTAGCTTTATTGTTTTGGGTACATTAGAAACAAAGAGACAGCGCTGCTTAAACGAATCCACAAATTGGAATTTGGTGAGAGGCAGCAGCAAAGTCAAGTTGCATTAGCTGCTGAGGAGAGTGCAGCAGAAAAGAGCTGAGTCTCTGCAGGTCTAACTGAACTCTCAGATCATCTCTCCATCAGCGAAAACAATCTCATTTTGTCTTATTATGTTTGGGAATGAGGTTATTAAAAGCCCCCTGGACTCATATCTCAGACATGAAACAACGCCAGCGAGTTTAGTAGGAAAGGAAATGAAACGAGATATATTTCTCGCATGCAAGCCTCTCCGAAGCAGAGTAGAACCAAACATTTAAGCGTCAGACACAATCAAGCAAATCAAACAAAGCCCGAATACTTGCATAGTAATTGTCATTAAAATACACACGAGCACCGATGGCTTGTGTGGACTTGGATGGGTTTCCCGACAGCTCCGAGTCAACAGGATTTTGGCTCGAAATATCTTAGAAACGGGGAAACTCCCCGAGGCTCATTCCGAAGCTTTATTGCATTTCACACACATACCCGTCGTGCCACGACTCCAAACCTTTCTTCCCAAATCCCTTCATCTCCTCGTCACCCCTCGCCCTTCTTTCATCACTTCCTGTCACTTGCTGTGATTAAAGGAGGCCGAAATGGAAAATTGGATCAGGTCACAGAAGGACACCTTACTTCATTCGTTTTCAACTCTTCAAGTCTGCCTGCTGAATTCCCTCTTAAATCCTTCATGTCTTATGCTCGACCCCTGAGACACGCTCCACCATCAGTGGGACAAGGCTGCTGAGGATGGATCAGCACTCCTGGAATGCTGTTGAAGGACAGCTGTCGCTGTACAAGAGTGGCATTTTGATTAGCTCCCATGTTGTACACTCGGTGCTAATTGCTTTTGTGTCAATCACATTCAAGAAGAAGCCAAACTGTGGCATTGATTTGCTCTCTTGACAAACAAAAGTGAGACTAGAAAGGTCCCTCAATAAATAGTTATGTCTGTAAAGGACAATCAAATCACCATGGTTTGAATCTATACTATCAACACACTATTGCTTCTTTGACTGACTTCCCTTAAAACTCCTCAGGGGCTTTTTTTCTGGAGTAACAAGAGGAAATTGCATGTTTACTGCAAGAGACTTTTCATAAACACTGGACTGTTAGTACTGGAAAAGATGCAAAAAGCCAGTTGCTCGATCACTGTTGGGTTTTTGCCTGGAGATACCTGCAGGGTCTGTAGTACAGCTGGTGCATAAATTAGGGGGATGAAACACACAAATATTCATATAAACACAAACAAGCAAATGTACGATTGCCAGTGACTCTCGGTTATGTATTTCCAAACAGTGCCTTGCAAAACCTTGCAAAAGGTTGATATCCTTTGAGCTTTTTCACGTTTTGTCCTGTTACAAGCACAAACCTCAGTATATTTCATTGAGATTTTGATGTGGTAGACCAACACAAAGGAGCAATTGTAAGGTGGAAGTAGAAGGATATGTGATTCTTTCAAAAATAAATGAATGAAATAACTGAAATTAGGGGTGCACCAGTTGATTGGCCATTCGATTGATCAGCCCAGATTTCCTTAATTTTGGGTGATCTGCGATGAGCTGGTATTTCCATGTCAAGGACAGTTATCCATCTCTGCAAAGGTCTAAAAAATTTGAAAAAAGATCTGTTTTTTAAATGTGAAAAATGAAAGGAAAGGAACTGATTTTTTTTTTTTTTTTTTTTTTTAGTTTAGTTAATTTAGTAGTTTGGACAGCAGTGCTCTAAACTTTTCATCTAATTGAGAGCACTACATTATGTGCAGTTTAAAGTCAAGTTTATTTGTATATCACATTTCAGCAGCAAGGCAGTTCATCAGTTTCATCGTAAAAACATCAAGCAAATAGACATAGAAATCATCAAAATCATCAAGCAAATAGACATAGAAATAATCAAAATCATCAAGCAAATATCAATGCATCAAACTCAACAAGCAAATATAATTCAAAAATATTGATCAATGTTCCACTTACTACTAATCAAAGGCAGCTCTAAACAGGTGGGTTTTTAGCCTTGCTTTAAAGGAACTCAGTAAAACAAGTTTGTATTGTTTCACAGGTATTTATTCAGTGTTTTTCAATAAAATAAGATTGGAACACTGAACGTGTATTGTTACCTTATAACACCTGGCAGTGTAAGTTATTTACAAAATTTGGTATCGGCCAAAATCGGAACTGGCAGGTCATGCTCTTTAAAGATCGTGATTGTGATCGCTCTGAAAACTGAAATCGCTGCGCTCCTCACTGAATCGCAAGTCATGCATATGTATTCCATCTCCTTGTTGTTGGTGTTCTGGTCTTATTTTGCCACAGGACCTTTGCACCTTACTTTGCACCTTGACTGATCACATATCCAGCTACAAAGCAACAATAATCACATGCTGAAAGACTCTGTTTGGTCCCTGGGCATTTCACAAATAAGCAATACTTATTAAATAGCATTGTGCCTTATCTTTTTAATGATTACAATCACAATGTCTGTGCTTAAGAGGATTTGACTCAGTGTTTTGTTCAGCTAATAAAAATCCTGTAATTATCTTGCAGCAGACCCACAAGCAGACAGGAGGCTTTAGAAGTTTGTGATGCTCTGAATGAGGGTTAACAGCAACATTCAGGCCACTCGAGTTATATCTCAGGGCCCCATGTGTTGCGTTGACACACTTGCATGTGTTTCTGTGATAATTGTCTGTGGAAGTAGGTGTGTTTCTGTGTGTGTTATGTGGAGGATGACTTTGCTTTGACATCTCACCCACTATTAGAGCTTGGAAGAGAATAAATGAGGCCAGAGGAGGCAGCAGCTTTTGATTATGGTAGTGCGTGACTTGGGCACCCCCCAGACCTGGACTCCCTGTGTTTGTATATATGTGTGTGTGTTCTGTACAAAAATAGTCTATAACCTGTTTGTTAGCAGTTTTATGGGGCTCTGAGTCAGTGGTCCGCATCTATCATGCTCTCCCGCTATCAGGTCATCAACTTAATTGTTCTTTCCATGTGCTGGGCTGCCATGCAGGAAATCCCTGCCCCCCATAAAAGTCTTTCATTTGGTGCTGTGGACTCTGGATCAACAGCCTCAGTTATTATGAGTGTTTTTACTTTGTTTGTTTTGGGGTTGTTTTTTTTTTAAATGAACAAAGGCAGCAAAAGCTTAAACATTTGGAGGAAGACTGGTAGAAACAATGTTGTAAAGAAAAGTATTTGCCCCCTTACAGATTTCTTCTGTTTTTCATTATTTTGAGTCAGACTTAAATGAATCAGATCATCAAACAACATTTAATAGCAGACAAAAGTCACATTAGAGGGGTTTTGACTATGGACAGCACACCATCTCATTTGGATTATCCAGACATGAACTGATATCTTTCAAAAAGGTTCCACTTTTCAATTCAAGGAATACTTTTCCGAAAGTCTTGGGGATCATCAAGTTGTTTTTTGACAAATGTGAGACATGCCCTGGTGTTCTTTTTGTATATGTCCCTCTCCAAGGTGACAGGTATCTGTCTCTCATCTGTTTTTGAATTTGCTCTAGAATAGATTAGGGCGTAAGCTATTCAAAAACATTTAGCCTACGTCATGTCATCAGATAATTTCTATTTAAGGGATTTCGTGGTTCAACTGGTCTCTACTGGAAATATGTGAGCGGACAGACGTTTTCACAGCATTGTAAAAGGTAATAACAGAATACTATTGATTGTGAACACACTCAGGCCAGTACGACGTTTTGATGTTGTCCCATCTGTTATGTGTAAAGTTGACATGATTCTCTATTGTTAGATTTATTTCTCAACCCAGCTGAGGTTGCTTCCTGTAAACGATGCGTGTGGAAAGTTTCAATTTGATAATAATCTGGTGGACATTTTGGCTCACAGTCCCACCCTACTGTTGTCATGGAGCAGTTTAATTTTGGCTGAAATAAGCTTTCCATCCTGCTATTTAAAGAGATCTAATCTGATCAACCTGGCACACACACGCACACATATTTTCCCTTTCTCACAGGGAGTGTGTTTATCTCAGCCAGGTGTTGTTGTCCGATTCCCAATTTGTGTGCTCTCCGCCATCGCTGCAGCTGTTGTTCATTTCTGATATGGACACATTTACATGATACCTTGAACATGCAACTTTTTTATTTGCTGTGTTATTGTAATATATCTTAAGTGTTGTTTCTCTGGAGCTGTTGTGTTGGTGTGTCTCATCATGTCATCACATCTGCTGTCTGGATCCTAATCCAGCTCAGCACGTTTTATCTGCTATCAGTGAAAGAGAGAAACACCCTTTAAAAGCCACACTAAGAGATGAGTTCTCTGATTCTTCTGTTTTTTTTAACTCCTTTGGGGAATATTTTTGTTTGTTTTTTTGGCTAAATCCGGGTTTGCTTCAAACATAAGTGTGTATCTGCAGCTGTACAGTGCCATTCAAAAGTACTAACACCCTTTGAGCATTACAACAACACACTATGATATATTTTATTGGGATTTTAGGTGAAAAACCAACACAAAGTGGTGCATAATTGTTAAATAGAAAGAAAATGATTAATGGTTTATCAAATTTTTGTCAATCTGAAAAAAGTGGTGTGCATTTTTATTCAGTCTCTTTAGTCAATACTTTGTAGAACCTCGTTTTGGTGGCATTATAACTGCTATTTTTGTGTGTGTGTCTACTTGTTTTACACAGTGTAGAGGCTAATTTATTTCTAACTCTCAATCTCAGACAGATTGGATGCATCCAATGGATCCAACTGTTAGCCTGCCTCAGGCAGTCCCCTGTATGGCTTATATGGGACTTCTTATGGTTTTTGCCAACTTTGGTTTTTGTTTACTTCTTATTCTTCCGTAAATGCCAGATTTCTGGAGGGACAGATCTCCCACCTGAGCAGTGAATCCCTGTACCTCCTCCAGAGTCACCATGGGCCTCTTGGCTGCTTCTCTGATTAATGCTTTCCATGCCCACCCTGTCAGTTTAGCTCAACGGTTATGTCTTGTTAGGTTTGCAGTTGTGCCTTTAGCTCTCATTTTCAGTTAATGGACTGAAAAATGCTCTGTGAGATGTTCTAAACTTCAGTTGTTGTTTTATAACCATCATCTGCATCAAAATTGACTTTTAAAAAATGAGCCGTTTTCATCTCCCGACTTTGGCACACAATTTCACACAGCAACACTGCAGACATTCACCTTCTCCTCCCTGCAGTGGCTCATCTGAACATTTATGGCTGAAATACTAAACAAAAAAATCTACTGTTTGCACCAGTTTACCAGAAATTCAAACTAATGCAAACACATTTTGCAACAAAGTATGATCAGATAAGTTGGGGGTTTTTTTGTTTGTTTTTTTTTTTTGTTGTTGTTGTTTTTTTTGCTTTCATACTTTCAGTGTTGTCCCCACAGAAATGTGAAATGATGTGCTTTTGTCGAGTTGTACTCTGAAAGCACGTCAAACTCCTCTTCATTCCAGCCTTTGCGAGCTTTGTCTCAGCATGTCCCCAATAAACCACATGCATCTGCTTTCACTCAGTTCTTGTAATTTTTGAAGCATCGGGAGTCCATGAAGGCATCCAGAACAGACTGAAGTGCTTCTCTCTGCCTCTGCCTCTGGCATCATCTGCTCATTGAGCAGGAATGCAAACATAAAGCTGTCCGAAGTGCTTGTTTTCACTGGGATGGCAAGAAAAACAAAGCAGAACTGGACTCTGGGCAATTTTCAAAATCAAACACAAAGGCTCATTTAATAATTGCTGCTATATAGATCCTTTGGAAAATATGATCGCCATAGATTTTGTTTCTTATTTTTTGATTCAATTCAATAAACATCATCTTTCATCATTTTCTGACTCAGATAGTTTTATTAACAGCCAATTAAATGCGACTGGACCTTCTCTTCGTCTCTGTTCAGTTTGCTTCTAAATACCAGCAAAGCTTTAAGTAAAATAATCTGCTCAGAATCCCTTTAGGGGAATCCTGCAGGGTTTTGTTTTAACAAGCTCACAGTAAGACACACGCGTGACCTTTTAGTGGTCCTCTCTCAGTAGTTCGCTGGAGTCAGTCTGCATTAAAGCTTCTTTTACTAAGCTACAGGCTTGGGAGATAATACCAGCCCTGAAGTACTGCTTTTCGAGTTCTTTCAGCCACTATCCCTCCTTCAGATTCATATTGATGTTTTTTTTTTCTTTTTTTCTTTCGCCCTGTTCTTTTATATCAGAATTTCTTTTGTAGTTGTTTTATTCTGTCTATGTCAAGATTTTTCTTTCATTACACAGGATTATTTGTGTTCCAAAACAAGTTTGCTCATTTAGAGAGATTCAAGCTTTTGGAGTTTCGCATTTGGTGATTCAGGGAGAGAAACAGAAACAGGCTCTGCTCATAGAGAGCATACAACATTTTGGATCTGGCCACATTACGACCAATTACTGGAAATGTTGAATTAAAACAGTGAGTAATGGCTGCAGACAGATCAAAGTGCATAAGACATATATGAGTTTAATGATCAGTGATGGCTGTCAGTTGATCAAATATAAACCAGACATACACATTTTTCTCTTTTATTACTGTAAAAAAAGATACTTTCACCTTTTGAACTTTTTTTCATTTTGTCACTACACAATTACACTTGGTGGTCCAGATGACATCAGCTCCAGGCTCCTGAGGTGCTGTGCAGATCAACTGTGTGGCATCATGGGATACATGTTCAACCTGAGTTTGAAACTGGAGAAAGTACCACAACTGTGGAAGACTTCCTATGTGATATCGCTACCAAAGACCAAATCCAAATCCACAGCTGAGAGGAAGCGGTTAGATAAGCTAATCAGGAAGGCCTGCTCTATGCTAGGATGCCCCCTCAATCTAGTGCAGGTGGTGGGAGATAGAAGGGCTCTAAATTAACATCACTGCTGGACAGTATCTCCCACCCCATGCATGAAGGTGTTGCTGAGCTGGAGAGCTCCTTCAGTAACAGACTGCTGCATCCTAGGTACACGAAGGAGCATTATAGGAGCTGTTAGACTCTATAGCTATCATTGCTCCCAACAAAATCAATAAATAGCTTGTATTTTTAATGCTCTGAGACATGCACATTTTGTACATTTTCAATTACCCAACTCAGTTGCACATTCCTCTGGATTGGAGTATTTTTACAACTACACAGTATTCATGTTGAAATTTTGCCTTACTGTACAGTATTTTTTTTCTTTATTCTTGTTTATACACATTTGTATATTCTTTGTCTGTTTTTCTGTTATTACCTGCCACTGCCATTTTGCTGCTGTTGCACAGAAATTTTGTCGGACAATAAAGGATATTTCTATTCTATTCTATTCTGTAATGTGTTTAGGTACTAAGCCATTCAGTGATTTGTAAACTAACAGAATTTTTTTAAGTCTATTCTCTGAGCTACAGGGAGCCAGTGTAGAGACTTTAGAAGTGGGGTGATGTGCTCCATCTTCCTAGTTTAATGAGAACACGGGGAGCAGGGTTCTGCATTGATGAGTTGATCTATATCTTGCTGGGACATTAGTCCTTTAACCCTTGAAATGTTCTTCAGGTGATAGAAGGCTGACTTGGTAACTGTCTTTATGTGTTCCTGAAGGTTCAGGTTTGAGTCCATTACTACACCCAGATTTTGGACCTGATCAGTAGTTTCTAGCTGCATTAACTAAAGTTGTAATGACATTTAGGAAAACAATTTATCAGTTATTCACTGCTTTATGTTGGTCTATAACATAAAATCTATATAAAATACAGGGAAGTTTGTGGTTGTAACTGGAGAAAGTGTGAAAAAGTTCATGGGGTACAAGCACTTTTGCAAGGTACTGTAATTTCTGTGATAGGCACAAGAAATAGAAAAGCAAATAACTATTTAAACATGGTTATTATGCAGGTTGTTGCACTAAGAAGCACACAGACCAACACACATTTCCCACTGCTCAGCTCTGTATATTTCCTGCAACCACCCCCTTACCCCCCAAAAGCTATATTGGTATATTTAGGCGTTCCTCCTCATTGCTCAGTCCAATAGGTTCCAAATGTCTGAACTCCATTTAGAGAAAATGGTGCATGGCTGCTTAGATGGAGAGAGAGAGGTGATGGCTGAAGATGGAGAGATAGAAGGGGAGTTATGGGAAGCTTAAGAATCGGGGTGGGCGAGTAGAGAGAGTGTTGTGAATCTGAGAGAGAAGGGGTAGATAAAGGGAGCCTGTGAGTAGCAGTTGCCATCAAAACCTGTCACAAGCTCGTCACTGGGGGGGACTCAGAACCAGTACATATATAGTACATACCTGCACAGGCACAAATACTAAAACAAAGATGCTGGGATGTAAAGCAGATATCCTGTATGAGCTCACACAGACTGGGACAGAGTGGATGTACAGGAACATATGGTTAGATGTATCAGCAGCTGCTTTAACACTCATAGCCCACAATATCATCATAAAGGGGAAAGAACAAGTGTCCATACTGAAAACTGTCCACTCACACACACACAAACACTGACTCACCGCTGCTTTCAGAGCCGTGTTCCTGACACACCAAAGGAAATCAACAATTCCACCTGTCTCCACTGCACACCTACTTAAGGCAAATATCCAGAGGACGTCACACTGTGAAACACATTATTCACACCTCAAACACACCTCTGCAGGGAACCGCAAACCTCACACAGAACAGAGACACGCAGCAGGATGATGGTTGTCATGGTGGTCTGAAGCGTCACCGTCCTCATTACCATTCTTGTGTCAGTCTTCAGAATTCATCACAGCAACTCACAGAATCATCCAGACACTTATTAATCATGGAGAGGGGAAAGTTTCTGGGTTCTGTGGGGCTGTCTGCTGCTGTTATGTTCAGTTGCTCCTGGAAGCCACATGAAAAATGCAGTATACTGTACAGAAGGTCAGAGGTTAACTTGTATATTTATGAAAAAAGAGAATTCAGTATCACCCTGGGATAACAACCTATTGGATTGCATTATCTACATCCCATGTTCATTTGGAGGATTCCTTGGACATCATTCATCTGGAGCAGCTAATAATTTTTTACAAGAATGAAGAAGTCACGGTCTGGAAATTGAATAAGAAGGATTAATTCTCATACAAATAATTGAGATTAATGATGGCATAGTTTCTTCAGTTCATTTTAATCCCACTCATACTTTTGGATTGGCTGCAGTATCACCTTTTATTGCAAAAAATCTAACTAAATGCTATATCCATGAGTTGTTTTTTTTAATGTTTTTTTTTATATATAAACTGAGAGGTTTATCTTTGCAGAAAAAAGTGTTTGTTGAGTATTATGCATTATATGCCTGAAAGAAATGACTGGTCACATGACATCATGGCAGAAAAAGCAGATGCATAGCTGTAATCAACCTGGAAATGTGACATTTATCGTTGTTTTAAGCATCTGTGATAATTATGGTAAATAATAGTATCTGAGCAAAGGAAATTATGATCAACTAGAATTTGATTGTAATACTACTAGTCTGCCATGAGATTACTTTAGGCTTATGTTACTTCAGCTGCACAATAACCTTATCATGGCAACGCATTCACTGAAAGATGCGTAGATAGTTGGCTACCTAAAAGGTTTACTGTAGGGTTTAGAGCTAAAGGCCGACCCGACCCAGAAATTTGGGCCAAATTTCAGAAGTTGGATTGTAAATCACAGTTTTGATCTTTCATAATTACTTGTAGAAAAGGAGAAATACAATTTATCTGTTGAATTACTTGGATTGTATGAAAGATTTTTATTCATTGTGCTATATCATACAGCATATATTATGCTATCTAAAAAGTTAATTACATGTCAGGGACAATAAATTAGAATTTAACTTCAGATAAGTTAATTTAGAGAAATGATGTATAATATCTTTAATATTATTAATAATAGTAATAATAATATTATTACATTTACATTTAAATATGGGCAAATTACAGTGCAATAATAAAATCCACATTTTATTTTTTTAAAATAAAAACTCCTGTGTCAGTCTTAAGAATTGACATTGATGGTCAGTATTTGCTTCTATAGCACAACAGATTTTGATTTAAATAAATGTGATTTAGTAATGTTCTATATCTAATTGTAGAGGACAATACAACATGAACCTCATTGAACATGATCTAAAAATATATATATTTTAGATCATGTTCAGGAGTTCAGGAGTATGTAATGATAAATATCAATCAGTCTTGATTTAAATATCCTAGCCCATACCAAACCAAAGGAGCAGGAAAATCAAACTAGGGAAGAATTAACACACATGCATTTTGTTATGTTTAGTTTTAAAAAAATCTTGGCGTTCCAACCACTGTACCGTTTAGATGTGTGTGGTTTGTCACTGCTGAGAGGTGCTGGAAAGTCTTAAAATGTTCTTGAATTTGTGTTCATGTAAATCTGAAGTGGATTAAAACCTGAATCACTCATTGATTATGTCATTTATCTATATAGCCCTTTAAAAAACAGCCAACTAGACAGCCAAAGTTATTTTCAAAAACAGAGAAAATGCATAAAACAGACAAAAGTTAAAATAATAATTAAAAGTTAGCTATCTGAAATAAAATACCGGACTGAACTGAAAGTTTTCTATTCCCTTGCATTGCCTTTTACTGTGAATTGGCACCATTTAGATAAGCTGAACTGAGTTGAACGCCACTCTCCCCTCCCCACTCACATTTCTGGTGTTTAACATGTGGACCAGAAATAATATTTTGCTGTTGTTTATTGTTCAAGTTCTATTAAGTTGCCTCGTTCCCTCAGGCGTTGCTCCATGCGCTGCACGTAGAGCAGGAAAATACACAACAGATGTGCAGAGTGCATCTTCAGTTCAGCGAAAATGAGCCTGTTTTTGAGCCTGGCAGTCCTGTAACTGAAGGAATTGTTCCTTCTTCAAAACTGGGATCCAAACTCGTTCGTCTTAAGTGGATGAAAAATCACTGCATCCACTAATCCATGTATGTCGGAGTAAATTAGCCATCGCTACATCAAGCGGGGATGAAAACTTGACCTCATAACCTGCTGCTACACTGTATTAAACCAAAAATGGACCTCATCCTCCCACTGCCACTAATAACCAATCATCTTGTGTGAATTAACGCAAAATAGATGCTAATAACTCACTATCAGAGAGCCCAGGAGGATGATGGGAAAGCTTTAGATGCTGCAACACGGCAACAAAACACTCATTTAAATTGTGGTCAGCGAGGTTGCAGCTTATCACAAAATGCACAGAGGCAGTAAAATGCACGTGTGCAGAAAACACACATGCACAACCGCATCTCTTTCCACAACACGTACGGTCCAATTATAGAGAGAGGACAAGGCCTGGGCCCGGCGCTCCCTCTGACCTTGTTCCAGGACAGATTGATGAGGCACCGTATCACCCCAGCAGATCAAATATCTCCTTTCTGGCCCTCATTACCAGGTCTTGGAGAGATCTGCAAGTGCCCTACTCAGCCAGTGTATCATGCTGTTCTGGTAGCAAAGCAGCAGTTATTTTTCATCCATTTCTGCATAAATAAAACCAGAGGTCACTGAACCTTTCATCCATGTGTTAAAGCAGACACAGCCGGGCCGATGAAGCAGGAAATAATTAGATAGCTTTTTTTTTTTCTACCTCGTCTTGTTTGCTTTTGTTTTGATCATGTAATTAAATGCGGGAAGCATGGGATCGTTTGATGTGGAGCGTTCTGGTGCAGACACCACAGAAACTGATCTGGATTTCCCTGGTTTGTGCAGAGGAACTGAGGGTTGAAGTTTTCAACGAAAGGATGATGAATGCTGTTTGTTCCTCTGCTTTCAAAAACAAAAATAATTAGGGTGTCTGCACAACCTTAAAAAGTCTTCATTGTATGTATCTAAAATTAAGTCCTTAAAATGTCTTAAATTCATTGTAAAAAATGAAAGTTGGCCATAAATATGCTAATCACATCTCTTAAATCTTACATTTTATCATGGCAGAACTATTTTATCTCATATATTCTATGCAGTTTTTTCCCCTCACAGGATTTTTCTGTCAGGCTAAAGTTTGAGTCACACACACACATCTTCATTGCGTTCTGTGACTCGAGGTGGTTAAGGCTACCGCTAACTAGATGCTAATATATCCTTGATAACTAACTAGCTAGCTTTTTTACGTCCATCATGGGTAAGTGCAGATTTATCATCTTTTGTAGATTTCTGTCACGATACAGATCTTAAATTTCATTCATAATGGTCTGAAAAGGTCTTAAAAAGTCTAAAATTTGAAACCTGCAGAAACCCTGATAAAACACTAACCCCAGTTTCTCTTCTGGATTCCACAGTTCCTCCCCAGTTTGTGAAACGGCCAGCAAACATTTATGCCCATGAGTCCATGGACATCGTCTTTGAGTGTGAAGTTTCAGGTTCGCCTGCTCCCACCGTCAAATGGGTCAAGAATGGAGACGCTGTCATCCCCAGCGACTACTTCAAAATAATTGTGAGTTCACTTAGTCCTTAATTAGTACCCTACTGTAAGTATTTGCTTGCAGATTTCTTCCGTTTTGCCTTTTTCTCACACTTACTCATTTCAGATCATCAAATGAATCTTTTATATCTCTGTGGAGGAATTTTGGCAAGCTCTTTGCAGAATTGCTTTAATTCATCCTCATTCCACAGCATTTCAATCAGATTTAATTTGTAATTTTGACTAGGCCACTTCAAAACCATTTAATGAGTTTTTTATTTATTACTTTGTTTAAACTGCTGGTGTGCTTGGATCACTGTTCTACAACATATCCCGAGTTTGCTTGAGCACAAACTGATTGCCAGAAATTGTCTGTCAGGATTTTCCGTTTGAAAGCATAAATCAGGGTTCCATCAATTAAGTCTCAGCAATCAAGTAGTCCATGTCATGTGGCAGCAAAGCAGCCCCTGACCATCACACTACCGCCACTGTGTTTATCGGTCTATAAAATGCTCTTTTTCTGAAATGCTGTCAGTTTTATACCAGATTTAAAGGGATACACACCTTCCAAAAAGTTTTTTGTCTCATGATCCCAAATAATATTTTCCCAAAAGTCCTGGGTGGTTGTTTTGGCAAATGTAGAACAGAATCTTGATTCTTTTTGGTCAAAAGTAGCTAGGGCAGCACCGATTGTAGTTTTCTCGCCAATTCTGTTTTCAGCCGGTACGGATTGTTTTTCTGTTTATATAGCATGTCAATATAATGACAAAGTCGCTATGTTGGCAACAGTGGGGTGACTATTGTTCGCCGCACATATGCAGACGTGACCTGGTGGGCAGTTCTGTCAGTCACCTCACTCTCACGACAGAGCAAAAGAGGACAGTAGCTGATTTTCAGACCTTTGCAGAGGTAGATAAGATCAGTGGATAAAATTAGTTTCACATGTCAGTATTTGCCGATCACCAATCACCCAAAATCAAGGAAATAGGGGTCGATCCGCCAACCGATCTGTCGATGCACCCCAAGTTTTGGTATTGGAACTCTCCTATTGATGCCATTTTGCTCAGTTTCTTTGAAATCATTGATCCTAACTGAGCTAAGTAAGGCTTGCAGTTCTTTAGATTTTTAGAGTTTGTGAGCTCCTGGATTAGCTTTTGAAGCACTCTGGGAGTAATTTTGGTAGGCCCAGCCTCTCCCTACGCAAGAACAGAGAACCTCCTTCTTGTGCTCGAACAACAGAAAAGCGGAAAGACATTTCATACTTTACAAACACTCAAGGACAGCACTCCTTGGAAGTTTTTATAAATCCCTCATACTTCAGCACACTCACCTCACATTTCTCCACAAGAAAATACATTCCACACAAGACAAAAGTTCTGCCTAGAATATGCACCAAGATTAAGCTGCAAGAAATGGGAATGATGTCATTTCTTGCAACAAACTGTTCTTGCAGAGTATGTCTTGGCCTTGTTATGCTGTTTCAGCCTACTTCGTATTGTCAGACAGGTTCTGTTTCAGCAATTCCCTGATTCTACAGGTCTGACAGTGCTGTATTATTTTATTTCTGTTTCCCTACCTTCTTTCTTATTCTGCAGAAAGAGCACAACCTGCAGGTTCTGGGTCTGGTCAAGTCCGACGAAGGTTTCTACCAGTGCCTGGCAGAAAATGATGCTGGCAACATCCAGTCGAGCGCGCAGCTCATCATCTTGGATCACGGTACGCCACTCACTGAAACAAATAGTGTGCAAATCACATTTGTTAATTTGGGAAAGATGAATCAACTCCTCCTTGGGAAGATGCCAAAGCTGCAAAATTGCTACGATGTAATCAATATCACTGCCCGAGTCTGATCGGGGCTTTGCACAGCTACATGAGGTTATTTAGAAATGCAGGCATCTGTTCACAGCAGGTTGAATATCAGCAATAGTTCCCTTGATTATCTCTTTGCTTGTTACTCCTGAGTTTTCATCCAGGGAGCTGTGACTGCTTAATGCTTTACATCTTTGTGAAAACAATTGACACAATCCAAAACAAACAACAACAACAACAACAAAAAAAACAGGTTGTAGGCTTTATTTGGAGGAAGACAGCAGAAATCCTCTCTACAATTCTTTTCACACACCAAAGTCTGAGTGGTTGGCTCTTGGTGCAGTTATACCTCTTTTAAAGATGTGTTAATAGATTGTTGGGACTCTGCACATCTGTGGAAATGTAAAAGAACAACAACACTGAGAGAAAACCTCTGGGATCCTGTTAAAGCAGAGGCGACCCCAAAAGGAGCAGAGCTAAATCTTGGCCAAATGATGCTCTTTTTGCACACAGTCTGTTCTACATCCAGGGTTACAGAAATGTTTGTGCCACTTAAACCCAAAGACATAAAAGGTTCAAAGATTGTGCATTCTTAGATTTTAACAAGAAGATGTTGCTTGACATGAACCAATATACTGGTGCAAGGCAGGGTTTTTTTTTGTAGAGCACTATTTATTAACAGTATCAGTCAATGTGCTTTACAGGGAAAAAAAAGGAAAAAGTTTTAAGGAACATTTATAATAATAGAAGAAATACATTAGGAGAATAATACTAAAATGTAAGAATTACATACAAAGAAGGAAGCAATAAAATCTTTATGCAGTTCCTGTGCTGGTTAGTATAGAACCTCCCCTTAGTTAGTTCTGCTTCTTGAAACATGAAGGGATCTCTTCCACCAATGCAGTCTGGAGCCGCTTCTGGTTCTCGAACGTGATTTTGAATCAGTGTTGCATATTTCTAGAACACAGTTCCTGAATGTTAAATCTGATTCCAGTCCGACACCGTGGATTACCTGGTTCTTCAGCGTGAAGCTTGATGTCACCCCGTGGGCTGGTCAAACTGAAGACAAAACAACAAGCATGGCAGCGAACAAGGGCCGCAGAGGCATGCAGGCCATCCGCCATCTTGCTGCTATGCTCTTCTTCAGTGTTGTGTAACATCTCCTGTTGATGATGCATACTTGGTTCCCAAAATAAATGGAAACAGGTGTTAGGTCTCAACAAAACAGCAACATTCGGATGCACGCAAACCAAACCTGTTCTAGCAGCATTTTGGATGAGATGCACCTGTCTGGTGCATTTATCTTTGTACTATTACAATAGAGATACTGTTATATTAATCTAACCTTCTGAAAAGGACATACTATTTTTTTTTCTGTGTACTGTTTTGATTGAAAACCATTCATTCTGACAAGATTTTAAGACGACAGTAAGCTTATTTAATATTAGACTTTGTGGTTGCAATAAATTAGCTCGGAGCCCATCTAGATTTTCTGTCATGCTCTTTGATTTTAAACCTCATTGGGTCTAGTTGATTGTTGATCCATACCTTGCATGTTTGGAATCAAAAATGGTGACATCTTTCTTATCTGCATTAAGCTGGAAGAAATTCTGACACTTTTGGTTATTTATAGTACAGACAGTTTCATACAGTGAATGTAAGGAGCTGTGGTCATGTGGTAACTCGGATCTATAAAGTTGTGTGTTTTCAGCATATGCTAGGAGCAGGTATCGTGCTCTATAGTCTTAGCTAAGGCAGGCAATGTATATTGAATAAAAGTGGCCTGAGAAGGGAGCCATGAGGAACCCCTGACGCAGTCTTTGTTCCACCATATATATACAGTAAAATCCAAACCAATTTAGCAGATTACCAAAAAGTCTTATACACTTTTACAATCTTCAATCCCTATGTTATTTATGTTATAAGGAATTTCCTTTAATGAAGTGACTGGAACGTGCTAGCTGCAGCTTAGCATGATACATTAAAAGCAAAACATTAGTTTCAGTTTCCAGGAGCTTCAGAGTGAAACTAAAGGAGGACAGGGACTGGAGATGAAGAGCAGATACAAGAGGGAAAAAAGGCAAAGGAAAACACATTAATCATGTTCTTTGCAAATATATTTTTTTTTTATGTTGTGAACCATGACCGCTGGAGAAAAACAATTTGAATTTAATCGTAACATACTTGCTTCTAAATATCCATGACAGTTTCTCTGAATCACAGAATCTGAATAAAACAAGCTTGAATAAATAATAGCAATAAAGGTAATTAAGGCAAGACAAACCCTATAAAGCAGAAATCGGTTTTATTGCACTGTGGCAATAAAACCGATCATATCCTGTTGAGCACAATGACAAAGTTTAATCAAGCATGACCCCGCCCAACCCCACTTGAAGTAGGTGGCAAATGAATGACCGACTGGTGCCACCCCCGGCTGTGTTGTCCCCACAGATTGAAAAACATTAAGTCAGAAATAATGATGACCCGCAGCTCATTGCATATTTGTGTTTGACACTATTGATAAGAGTCTGGCTACTTTACATTGCCCCAAGTCTTTTTCCCCCTTTTTGTTTGAGATGTAGATAAATGGGATGAATTACAAAGGCAGCTGGCCTTGTACATGGGGGTCTGCCTTCAGCAAAGCTTTGAAAAAATGAATTTCTTCTTAATCCACAAAGAAATCACAGTGACTCTTTGCCTTTCTTGCAACTGTGAGTGTGTACCTCTGCGTCAGTCTCAGCCCAGACATATCCACCCCTCCTCAATGTTTTCATCAGTTTACTGTCCAGTAGTCATCAGAGACTCTGATGATTGATCTGGACAAAAAGAAAGTTCGGGATGCTTTTAACTCAGTTTTTAACATTTTTGTCCTCTTAAAGCCACAAACTTAAATTAATTTTATTGGGATTTCACTTGATTGACCAATGCAAAGTGGGGAAGTTTGTGAAGTGGAAGGAGCCTGGTTTATAGTTTTGAATGTTATTGTGAAGTAAAAATCTAAAAAGTGGGGTGTGAACTTGTGTTCAGAGCCCTTTACTCAGATCCCCCTAAATAAACCAGCTGCCAGAAGTCTTTTATTTTGTAGAGCTTACCCGTGTGTGATTTTAATCTGGAGGAGCCACAGAGATCCACATTTCAGGAGGGGGAATCCCAACCTTTAGTCATGAACACCACAGCTTTGACCATTATGGAGAAGAGTCAATGTGAAAGCCACTGTTAAAGAGAGCTATAAGTTTGCAGTTTGTGACAAGCCATGCAGGGGACCCAGAAAACATGGACAAATGAGACTACAATTGACCTTTTTTTCTGGTCTATATCTAAAGCACTGTGTGTAACTTTAAACTACCACTGCAGATCATTCTAAACAGCATTCTTGTCTACTGCCTGGTTCTCATATGTTAAGAGGATTGGATTGTCTTGGCTCGATACCCCAGCGTGTGGCAAGCACATGCGACGTGTAGCCAATCAGAAAGCAAGGTGATGGAAACTTGGAGGGGAATCCAAAATACACCGAAAACAAAACACCTGCCATGGCACATCAGAAAGTAATCCAGTTTTAAGAAGACAAACACGTCGATCACGTTTATTTGTGTTATTTTTTTCTCTGTTAAAAATAGCCCACAAACTATTGCCATTGCTTCCTCCTAGTTGGGCATGTTTGTTTACTCTGAACTTAAGTTTGATCTTGAGAGGTTTTGTGAGATTTCCCGTGTGACATCAGAATGTTTGTGAGTGAAATCTGTCTGTGTGTGATGTGTTGTATTTGCTGTGTGGCTGTACACCACACACTGTAGGACCCAACCTGTTATATCTATGATTTTTATCGTTGTGTGTGTTGGGTCTCTCAGGTTTTGCAAATCGGCCGACAATTTAAAAATCTTGCAGTGTGAACCAGGCATTACTGAGGAGAAGCATCCCCACAGCATGATGTCACTACCACCTATTAGAGCAGGTAAAAGACTTGAGACAGGGGCAAAGGCTCACCTTATAGGAGGACCGTAAACATACAAATAGAGCTACAATGGAGTCATTTAGGGAAGTGCAAATAACACTTTTCAGATTTTTATTTCTAAAAATCTTTGCTGGCCCTATATTGACACACTCAAAGCAGAACTATCTCCTCCTGAATGAACACAAAAAATACTTTGGATTTTAGGTTATTTTCCCACAAATCAAATGCAGTAGGAATCATATCTCCCTCTGTCAAAGTCTCTGTTGTCCTCTCTTCTGTTCTATGAAAGCATACAGTTCTGAAGCCATCTGTCACCTTTCCTCACACTATTCATTCTTCCTGCTTTTCACAGCCACCTGCTCCCAGCAATAATCCAGCGCACTGGGCTTTGTATTAATTGTCCTCTGTTTAATATCTTCGCCTTACACGGACACCCCCGTCACAGCTGGACGTCTTTGTCCACTTCACAAACCCTCCGTGGCCGCAGTCAGGTGTCCCGCTCGCACCTGCCAGGATTGAATCTTCCTAAAGCGGGGCCAGGAAAACAGCCTGCATGTCTGGCTCCCTCACAGTCAGCCGAGATAAGCCGACGACTTGCCACTGAGATAAAGTTGTCTTCACCACCTGCAGGGAAATCAATGGGCGCGAGCTGCATCTAAATACCCAGCGGCCGGGAGTTGGCTAATATTCATTAGTGCCATAATCTTTGCATCTTGACACCGCCAGCTGCAGTTAAATGTGGATCAGGTGATGAATCCCACTTGTGGGTGTTTGCAATGGAAAAGAAAAGGTCAGCTGTTAGCATATGTGTAACATTCTGGCTGTTATTTATAGTCATACATGTTCTGTATCAGTCTTGTATACAGCAGAGAGTTTAGGCTACATGCATTTTGTACCATAACTCATTCTATGATATATATACATTTTTTTTTTTTTTTTCCCAGGTTGACTAGTCCGGAGCTGACTCAGTTGGCTTCAGTTTGTTGGTTCCTTTTTTAATTCTCAGAGTTTGATTCTGAGCACTTCATTCAGACTGGGGTTCACACTTTTACCCTCGCTGAATCTGCCTGGGCTGACCGACCAAATAAAAGCAAACATTTGGGCAAAGTGGCAGTTGATTAGTTTAAATTAGCCACTCTAATGAGGGTTCTTTCTCTGTGACTTTACCCGCAACATTCTCTTGTTCAGCAAAACAAAATGCTTTGTGGATTCTAGGCATTTCAAACGCAGGTGCTCGTTTTACTAGATTAGAGAAGTTTTATACTTTGATACATAGTGGGTAGTGGGCACACTTCTGCTAATGCGCTAAAAGTGAAGCTAATTTTGTTGTTTAGCACTTTAGAGTTTTTGCTTACTTTGAAAACGTTTAGTGCAGTTAGCTTCTCCAAAATAAATCTTTCCGGATAAATTCTAAATCTCTAATTTACTTAAAGGGTTTCGAATATAGTTCGACATCTGTTTTGAAGTTTTGGTTATCGACTGTTAAGAATTCTTCAAGTAGTTTATGTTCATGCTCTTATTTTGAAGTGGGTGAAAACTGTTTACATAGCAATTCTGTTTCCTCTGCTCATGTGCTCTCCCACTTTTTTCAAGGAATTTTTTATAAAGAAGAAGATAACACTTAAATGAACAAATAACCAGGGGTGTTAATTAAATGAATGGATTCAAAAATTCACATAAAACTATGAATTGTTTTAAGAGCCTCCTCACATTCTCCTCGTGACACATGGTTGGTATCAACATGGTTGAATTTAGTGTTTTAGCATTAGCTTCCCCTAAAGATTATTTTTGGTATAGTGATTTAGTGTTAGTTGAACTAATGTTTATGGCTTTAGTGTTAGCAGCTAACATTTTAGTAAGCAGTGCTCAACACTAAGGTGACCAGATTTCTGAGATAAAATCCGGGGTCATTTCAAGGTGGAGATAAAAAAAATTAAATTTATCAAGATGAAATGAAGAAATTGGGACAGTTACAATTTACATATTTATTTATATTCAAACTGTAAAAATCAGGTGTAACAGCAGAAATGTCTGTCCACACTGCTGTTTCCTAAGAGTAATAAAGCGAATAAAGTAAAAGTTACAGTAATCCAGCACTAAAAAGTGTGTGTGTGAATATGTTGTGCATGGATGTGAGCATGGGCATACTTACATAGGTGTCGATAAGTACATAAAGTGTGTGTGTGTGAGGTGAGTTAACTCTGGTCAGGGAGACCGCTACCATGAGCTCATCTCTTGTTATAGAAGGCCTCCTCTGTCTGAAGAGCCATCAGACATGGTAGCCATGGAGGTTTACAAGAAATAAGACAATTTAGTAATATGCTTATATAAATATCCTTTTCTTTTTATTTGCTATTCACCGTATTGTATCTTGTCATCCGAAAAAAACCCTGCCTCTTCCTACTGCTGGAGTTGGGAAAGTGCAGCGGATCTCACATCCAGTACATAGACTCTGGAAGAGCTTCTATCCCTAGTGCCATCAGGTTCCTCAACTCAAACCCTCCATAATATCTCACCAAGTATGCAATTTCTGTTTTGCATAACACACTCTGCATCTCTTGCTTACTTTACAACTTAAATCACTTCATCACTTTATTGTTTAAACTTTATGATGTATATTATTTACAATTAAACATGTGACAGATTATTCTGTGCTTTTCTTTCCATCAGTCTATTTTCCTCCTCACTTCACCTCTTCTATCAGTCTTCCCATTTTCCTCTATCATTCAGTCTTTGCTCTCAGTCTTTCACAATTCTAAAACAAAGACATAATATAATTACAATCCCCTCCAGAAACATGAGAATGTATAATGTACTGAAAATTTACAATTTGATAAATAAAATTAGATTGATGAGTGATGAGAAACTGGGATAATCCTAGTATAATCTAAGTTGAAAATATGAACCTTTTTTCCAATTCAACAAGTTTCCTTGGCTGATAAAATTCCAAAAAATGCTATATTTAGCAAAAACTATTTTTTTTGGAGCAACAGGCTGATGCATCATCGTCAGTCCAGTTCTCGTCTCATTCAGATTCCGTGACATTTTTTGGGAGGAACTTTCATATGTTTAAACTCATACCTAGCTCTGAAAACATAACCTAAAGTTCACTAGTTAATTCCAAAACATCTTTCTTTATAATGAGGTTCTTTTACGGTTCTTTTACATTCTGTTACGATTTCTCCCACCCTCTCGGACCCATTTTGCATTTAGTCCCTGTGCTCTGATTTTCCTGCCAGTTACCATAATAGCAGTCTACACGCAATATGTTTTTGTCATTGATAAAACACGAAAATCTGGGACATTTCTGAGGACAGATCATCTAAAACGGGGACGTCTGGTCACCTTACCCACCACTGATAGCTTGCTGCAAATGGCTTTAAATAAAGGCCCCTGTGGCTTAAGTAAGGGTTTAATTTGTCTAAAAACACAAAAAAGGTAAAAAGTCATTTGTGATTAAAAAGTCAAAGTCCGATGGCTGATTTGTGCTACAATTGAATCAAATAAATTTGAACTTTGATTTCTTTTCATCAAACACCACATTTCTTTTCGCTGTCTAAAATTCACACCTCAGATTGCAGTGTGACCAATTTCCCAGGGCATTCCTGACTCATGTGCAACATGAGTCAAGTAGTTGCAAACAGATGTGGATAAATAAGGGCTCAAATGCTAAAAAAGGACCTCGGGGTGACCTAATTGCACCTTGTCATGCAATCCAAGTTTGTGCCTCTGAATGTGCTGTATGACATTTAGATGTTTTTTTTCCTTCTTGTCAGTGGGATTTTGTTCTTCTACCCAGACTTTTCAGCTTTTTTTAGCTTTATCTTCCAGTTCCAGCTGATTTTCGCAGCAGCTCTGGAAAAATTTAATCAGGAGCCCATAGTGCGATTTATTTATTTTCTCTTCTACATCAACCCTGCCCATCCTTTCCTCACTGAGCTATAAATACAACCTCTAATGGGCGTCGCGCTCATGTTTGATATGCGCTGTCCTCCTGGAGGCCTTATCGTCACAACAATCCTGATGGAAGTTGGTCAGCTGCGGAGAGTACTGCTATTTAAGGGATTATCGTCACATGTCATCTACAGATGGCATGCGGGAACAATAAGGAATTTTCCAGGCACATGATTATGGGATGTTTTTTATATGTGCGAACCGAATCAAAGAGGTTGCAATTAATGCGAAATTGGTCGCATTTTTTTCTTAAGCCTTTTTTTTTTTTTTTTTTTTTTTTTTTTTTTTTTTTTTTTTTACGCTTTTGACAAAGACCATGATTGTCAGCTTTACATTAGAATGTGCAAAGACTAACGCTAATACGTTTGAAAAAGTTGGATTGTAAGTTTTCTATTCCGAAGGGGACGTACATTTTTTTTTAATGTTTTTTTATTTGATTTGGAATGTTTCTCCCTTCTTGGAATTGCACATACACCCAACTGTATGAAAAGAAATATGTTCCAGTCTCCACAGAAGCTTGTGAGCTCAAAAAGTGTTAGATAAAACATTTATGATCATAAATGTCTTAAGATATTTCAGAAAATATAGGCAAATTTGCATTTAGAAAGAAAGGTGCATGCACTCGTCTATTGTTTTTCAGCATAAATTCATGATGTACATCCATTTGCATCTCAATACTATTATTTCTTTTGTTCGTTTCATTTGCTAAAGTGTGAAACTCCCTGCATCTTTTCTTCATTTTCATAGCCGTTCCCACAGCTCGCATGAATACAAAATGTGACATGTAAATGATTGGAGTGCAGTGATGTACAGGAAGTTGGACTTACATGAGCCTAGTCATACAGTTGGATCTTTTGGTTCTTTCTGCGTGTTTCAGCTGAGGCTGTTGAAATTTGTAGAGTCAAATGAATGAAAGAAATCCTAAAAAATCTGTTTGCTGCTTGAGGCTGTGCAGCAGGAATTTTTCATTGTGAACCCTGATTCAGGTGTCAAGATGACACATTTCTGACGCAAATGCATGGAGCTTTTTTATTTTACTCAATCAGGCATGTAGTCCTGCTGCCTTTGATCCCTTTCACCTTTCTTTTCTCTTTCTACCTACAGCACTACATTATTTCCTTGTTTCCCCTTTTCATCACCCTCCACCGCAATTAGGTTTCTCCGCTATTGACATTTATTGCAGAAAACAAACAACTCATTTTTACCCAAGTTTCTGCTTTAAACTTGGTATTCCTCTCCATTCCTCTTGTGTTTCTACTGTCAGAAGCTCTGCCTTAAGAGTTTCTGAGGATTAAGCACACTGTAACTTGATAACTTAATAAATTCAGCAACTTTAGTGTAGCTGTTTCTTTGAATATAAGCATTTTTTTTACAACCAAAATATGTAGAACCATTAGATGTTATTTGCTTTATTTTGCTTTGATCTGGTACTTCTAAATGAAGCCCACACAAGCTGTTTTTAAGTTTATGTATGGCACATTAAGTCATACAGTTTAACTTTGCTCGAAACCGTTTTGCTACAATCGTCATAAAAAAGGGCATGAAATAAAATTCTGGTTCTTGTCCATCGTAACAACAAATGATATATGCATCCATGTTGATACTTCACGTGAACTCATCTAACATGAATGAATGAAATATGAAAAAAAAACTGGCTGCTTTTATATTAAACAAGATGGTAAGTAGCAGTTAGCTTCCGCTATTTAAATAGTTTTAAAGTGTGAGTACATCAGCAAATACTTTAGAGAAGCAATTGTTTGTTTTCATCAATCTGTGAAGAGTTTTCAGGCCATTTCCAAACTGTAAGACAAATACTTTAAAGATGTTAATGTTCACAACAGTTGCAGATATGTGCTGAAAAAAACATCTCAGAAAGGATTCTATAATGAGTGCAATACTTAGCAATAATTATAATTTCCAAGGGCACCATCTTAGGGCAAAACCCTCTTTCTTCCCTGCAGTTCAAAGTTCCATGTAAGCACAAACCCTATAATTAATATGACGTGTTTGTAGGTGGCGCTGTAACACTGCCCCAGAAATGCACTACCAGAACAGAAGGTTCTGCTTGTGCTTGTTTTCACAAAGTTACTTTTTGGTTGTCTACAAAAAAGCGCAAGTAGTAGTAGCAGCTATGTATATCGTAACATTCAGTCATAATCACAGCGCCATGTTAGATCGTGTTACAGCATATCTATGCTACCAAGTGGTAAGCACAGTGGTAGAGGGTTGGTGATTTGAGCTTGTTTTATAAGCTGTCATGTCACTAAGTGAATGATGAACTCCTCAAAGTGTTCAAGGATTAAATGTGAAGCCATGTTTCCAGTAGCTGGAGCTTGTCTAAAAAGATGTCATGCAATGGGGAAATGTTCCTAAATGCTGGAGTACATCATTGTTTTGTACTAGCTTAGCCAGTAATTTAATCCAATAAAATGATGTGTTAAAACAAGGAAATGAGACAGCTTTGTAAAAAATTTCCCCTCCATAATCTGAAAAGCTGCAAAGATCAAACAGAAGGTGGCTACATATAGCCAGATAATCATGAAGTGGTTTATTGCACACTTATGTGACTGTTTTTCTTTGAAACCAACTTCCATCCATCATCCAATACTCACAAAGTACAGAATAAACATAGGCTTGACAGACCTGATAGCCAGAGGCGATTCTTTCAACGGAGCGAGCATCAAAAAGACAGAAAGGAATCAAAACTCCTATATTTATCTCAGCCTTAAGGGACATTACTTATTAATTTTCCCATCTGATATCTGCAGCAAATTTGTACTGTGAACATGTAATCAAATATTAAGAATCCATTGTTTTTGACACAAGCACTAACAATTTAGTTTTTAACGTTATGCACACAAGAGATGCCTAGATATTCTGCAGCAAACACTTGTAACCAGGCAGCTAAGGACGGTTTATGTACAAGTATGTCTTGATGCTTGTGCTTCATATTCTCCTTTTACTGTGCTTCATAAAACGGCATCATGAAGTACAGGAGAAGTTGAAATACAACAAGAGACTTTTCAAAGATGTTCTCTTAGGTCCCTGTTCTGCTGTCAATGTAGTATCCCACCCGCTAGTTTTGAAAAAATAAAAAAATAAAAAAAAATCATATTATATAAAATGTAACTGGATCATGATTAAACAACAAAGAACAAATAGTTTCCATTTCAGCAGGCAAAGAAGTGAGAAAAAGACTAGATTTGTGACTGACGAGTCAGAGGAAGGATTTTTTTTTTTCTACTATTTGAGAGCACCATCCTTATTCCCAGTTCAAATCAAGAAGTGAGAATAGGCTGCTAAAAGACCCCGCCCTCCTGCCAGACTCGGCACAGAATAAAAGCCCAGGCATTCTTCAGGGAATACGGTGTGCTTCATCATCTGCTAGCAGGGTCAAAACCAGGCCAGCAGGAGCCAGCGTGCAACGTTGTGAGTCTGTGAATGTGTCAGCACTGTGTTTTCCACTAGCATTGCAAGTGTGGCCTGAACAGCAGACATTTGAGTGGAAATTCACCAGTTAAATAACGGGATGGGGACTGCTGGGAATCACATCCATGCAAAGAAGTTATCCCACAAAACCGATTTATTTCTAACCGTCATCGTTCTTACGTCACTAACAACGGCTAAAATGTCGGGCAGCAACATATGAGTACATCAGTTGCAATTTCTTTATTCAGAGAGCTGCTTTTTTCAGTCTGTTCAGCCAATCATATTTGACAATAGAGGTTCAAACTGCGTGAATGGTGATCAGATTGTATAAGTGCTAATGTTTCAACATCTGTCCTATTGTCTCTGCATTTTATGTTGGTACAAACATTAAAAAATGAAGCACGTGTTGTGTAACATCACTTTTTGTCATGTATATGCAGTTTTTGTTATATACTGCATGTGTATTTTGATGAAGTGTGCAAAATGTATATACTGAATAATCAAGTGAGCATCTGGGACGGAGAGTTCAATTCTCTGGTTTATGAGTTTAGAATTTATGAGTGCCTTCAACTTGTCTTGAAAGATGAGACAAATACTCTTGGCTCTCAGCCACCTCAAGCATTTGGCATGCTGAGGTGAGATGCGTAGCGGGTATCATTACCCCACAAAGTGGACGCAGCCCAAGGAACAACAGTTGTAGTGTACTTGATCAACCCAAATACATAAAAAAAAATTTAAAAAGATAAAACCGGCCCTTGTGGCCCAAACATCAGACTAGCCCGCTGCGAATACTTGAGACCCCCTCCAAAAATGCTTCTACCTACCTATTCTAAAAGTTCAAACACCAAATATACCTTAATTGCATTAATATGAACAGTGGAAACCATCTGAGCACTGCCACAGAAGTTAATATCTACAGTCTTCCTTATTTCTGCTCCTGGGGGAACAGACAATCATCTCCAAGGAACATGAATGGCGCTTCTGGATTGGCTACTTTGTAAACACCAGTCAGTTGTGAGTACAATATCACTCCACCCAGGAATTTCAGCTTCCCAAGCTGCACTTTCATTTGAATATGTTAGATATGAAAAAATTCTGTGAATAATTTGGAGTAGCATTCCACAGAAATATCTGTGAATACTGAACCATGAATAGGTGGGGGTCCACTGTATATGGTGTCACCTCTAAGTTGCGATGATCATGCCACATAATTCTTCAGCTTGTTTAAAAAAAACAACAACAAAAACCCAGCAAAAAATAGTGGCAGTCTGTTTGCAGATGGATAGTAAGGTAATGATGCAATGTTATTTACTTAAATGCTTGTAAGGTTGTTAGAAAGGAGTATTGGTATGGATTTTCTTGTAGCCTTTTTGGCTGTTTTCTCAAATTTAAGGACCAATCACACAAGCCTATGTGAAAGAAGATGAGGAATTTGTTTTGGTGGAGTGACAAGAAAATGTGCAACGTTAAACTCCAAATATTCCAAAGTTCTTCATTAATCTATGTTTAAAACAACTTACATCTAGAATAAAGCATTTCTGCCTCAATGCATTATCGGCATAGTCAAACTTCTCATTATGTTGCAGTTTTGAGGATGTTTTATTGTGTAACTAAATCCCAGGAAGCAGCAGGGAGCTTGGAGCTTGGGGAAAAAGATCGTTAAATAGAAATAAGCTGTTGAGAGAGAATATTTAAAGAATTTCCCTCCATTTACTTTCTAAATATATTTCTTTGATCTTTACAGAGAATGTAGTGAAAGAAAAGGAAAGATGAGACAGATCTTCACAAGACCTTCCTGCAATCTGATTTCGGCCACCACTAATCCACTCCCAATTTAGATTATTAAACATTAATTACACACTTGGCCTTCATACTTAGCTTAGTTCTGGCCTGAGTTATTCTGAGTCTCTTTTTCATAACGCTAACTTCCCAAAATTCCTTATTTCAGTAGATGATGATGAACTATAGCATAAAGTGATTAATTGAGAAGAAGGATAGGAAGCCTCAAAGAGAAAAAAAGTGTCTCTCATTACCAGTTAGTGTAAGCTGATAAAGTGGAGCCGGAGGACTTACTCTCACCTCCAGAAAACTGAGTCGCAATTCGAGAACATTGATAAACACTGAATATACCTACAGTTGCTCTCACTGTAAATATTTAGTATGTAACTTGCAAGCTACCGTTGGTTGAACAGATCTGGGGAGCTTTTGAGGTTTAGACATTTTGTTCTAATGCGAGATGATGACTAAACCCTTTTCAGAGCCTACATTTATTCCATGATCAACATGTGTCCTTAACATCTTACAATCAATTGAGAGGTCCTGACACAGAATGGGGGTGTTGAAGTTGATCCACCCATATTATTCCCCAGAGGTAGCTACAAACTCGTAACCACTATGAACTATCAAGGCTTATATGGGATTCAGGAAGGAGTGTGATTGAAAACCTAAGGATTTAGCACAAAGTAAAGACAGCAGCTGAAACTGTATCGTCTGCAGTTGCTGACAGAGAGGAAAGCTACAGAATATTACTTTGCCTAAAAAGAGGAAAAACAATAGCCTTTACTATATGAGTCAGCTCTGATTTTAATTGTTTTTAGTATTTTATGAAGGCCGTTCTAGTTATTAGAATCCATTTGAGGCTCCACTGTTTACATACGTGTGGGAGCAGTCAGCCTTTATTTTCTATATAACCCAGCCCACCTCTAACACATCCTCATCTGGGATACCAGTGTGATGTTTTTGGATGAGGACGGTCCTCTGGGTGTAGTAATTGGAAGTAGCAAATGGCACAAAAACATCACTTTCCCTTCACACCCTCCCCTTAGCTGCAGGCAGCTGACCTCTGCGAGCAGCACCTCCAGTGCTGGAGCTTTTTATTTTCCCTGTTATCGCCGGCCTCCCTCGCTCAACCAAGTCTCCCATTTTCCATGAGCTGAAAGTGGAACAGGGAGTAGGATATCGCAGCGGGATATGGGTACCCTGCTACATGCTTGCGCAGTGCAATAGCTGCTTGTCAGGAGGTCCAACCCAGGGAGGTCACTTTATTGGTGGGAGTCTGATTAGTGAGACTGTTTGTTAGAGAATTTTCAAAGAGGGAGTTACAACTGCTCTCACTTCTGCAAA
This sequence comes from Anableps anableps, assembly GCA_014839685.1. Classification (NCBI taxonomy): domain Eukaryota; kingdom Metazoa; phylum Chordata; class Actinopteri; order Cyprinodontiformes; family Anablepidae; genus Anableps; species Anableps anableps. The sequence goes on along the minus strand of CM026067.1, from coordinate 10,850,264 downwards.
CATCCTATTTGACCTTTTCAGGCCTTTTCAACATTGCCCAGCTCCACTCACTTTATACATGTATTGTTGCTGCTGTATGTACACACATATACACACTGTTACACAAAGCTTTCTGGGAAATCAATTACTTTATTCCAGGCTTGCTCTGTTCCCCTCAGAAAGGTTGAATTGTGTTTGTGTACCTCCAAGGTAATAAGATACAAAGGCTGGAGGCAGTGCAGACAGAGAGCTTGTTTCCAGTGCTGGTCATTGGCGGTTAACGGCTCCGGAGATGTGAAGCGTCTCAGGGTTTCTTTTTCTGATGTGCTTGAAAGGTGAGCCCAAGAGGCCTCATTCCCGTTTCTCTGAGTGAGCAAGTACAGTGCGTGATGCGTATGATGCCACGTTTGAAATTTGGGGAGTGGGGGTAGACGACGGGAATTACGTTGCGTCTTGATTTGCATGCAGAGTCTATACAAGCAGACTCCACATCCAAATGTGGCTCAAGGATCAAGGGGGGTACACATGTTTGATGTTGAAGGGATGATGCATGTACACACAGAGGATGATAAATTATTGATGCACCCAGCCCCTTTCAATTATAGTCCTCGCTTCCAAACGTGGGCGTTTGTTTGTCCATGTGTTGGGATATGTCAATCCTCTGGGTTTTTCTCATCTCTGTGGATAGTTAAGTCACCAAAGTGAAATATTTGCATATTACAAAGGCATGCAGTCATAAATCTCATTCCACATCAGTATGTGATGGCTGAGAAAGACTTTTAAGGCTTTGCCTTACTTTATTTTACACAAAATCTTGAATACTTTTTAACATCTAAGTATTTCATTATTCATTTGTGGTGGAATGAAAGAAGGAGTGAGTCAGTCAGAGTTGCCACCATAATTAAATACACTACAAACATTAAAAACACATATTGAACACTGACACCACAATAGAAGCAAAAATACACATATCGCTGAATAAAAACACATTTCTCATTCATGCATCTATTCCAAAAAATTAAACAAAACAACAAATCATAACAGAGCATCAACAACAGCATGACAGTATGGATGCCTTTTTTTATTATTCTAATGGATGTGGGGACAAATGAATATTTGGTAACTGGAGGATGAAGGAAGGAAGCTAGTTTATTTTGCCCCAAAAATTAAAAAAAAAAAAAGTTAAACAAATTATTATTTTTTAATTATTTTTATTATTGTTATTAGTTTTTTAATGCAAGTTTTGGATCAGCTTTTCTGCAGCATTGCACTGATGAGTTTCACCAAACATATAGACAACTATGTCATCGTCATATAAGTTACACCACTGGGACACACATCTGACTAGCTCTTAACACACAGGCTAAAAATTAAAGGACCTAAAAGAGTTCCTTGTGGGACTGCTTACTAAGTTTGTTAGATTAACCTAATGTGTAAGTTAAGGGAAGAACTGTCACCATATCCACAAAAAACTGCTTTATTCATGGCAAAACAACATGAAACGGGATTCTTTGCAATTGCGTTTAGAATGTATGCCGTCAACACTCCCAAAATCTTCTGATATAGGCTTTTTTGCTGGTTCATAAAGCATGTTGTAAGAACTGCAATGTTCTTTAGTTTTCGCATGTGTGAAATCTTGGTTTATTCCGTGTTGCAGTGTGATGTTTCCATATTCACATCTTCAATTACCCACCTTACTAATTTACCAGAGAGTACATATTTCTTGGAGTAAATGCAAACACAGTCAGCACCAACCAATTCAAAACATTCCTCATTCCCAGAAAGTTGCTGCTAGCTAAGAAATTAAGGTTACATAAATACAAAATTGAATAAACTGTGCTATCTAAGAAGAATTTGCTGCAGGACAGCAAAAGTATAAAGTCTCCTCACTAATAACACGAACATGAGCTGGCTTGTGAAGTGTAGTTGTTTGATAAACAGCTTCATAAAAGTAAAATCATCTCTGTACAACTGAGGCATTCAGAGCTTCAGCACATGGCATCCAGGAGCCTCATAGCTCTATCAGATGGGTCCCCTCATGTTACATTTGGTCTCTGGGGCCAAATTTATGAGAAATAAAAACATCTGGGATCCACTCCAAGGCTTGTAGAAGAACATTTGCCGTCTGTCCTCTTGTTATTTTTATTTTGGCCTACATACTTTGTGTTGCTTCAGATTATGACAGTACTATGTACTCCGTCCATCCATCCATCCATCCATTTGTCTTTCCCTCTATGCATCCAATTGTTCATCCAACTGTTCCATCCTAAAAGGACTGTATTTGTACTCTAAAGATGGTTCAAAAGTCAACTGAAAGCTCTGCTAATCTGAGTCAGAAAAATGTGCAGGAATCCTACTTTTTTGTCTCTCACTAGAAACTTTAAAAACCATCATAAACATGTCTCAGAGCGTGATGCCCAGACAATGCTGTCTGATATTTTTGTCGAGTCAGTATGACACAAGAATGCTTTTTTCTTCCTGGATCATGTCAGAAATTCAGCACACCTTGTCAGTTTAAGCTTTCGTGAGACTGGAGTTGCTCTTTAATCTCAGCTGTTGGTGATTATCACAGCAAAAGGGAATGTGTGCAGCTACTGATATGCCTCCACCCTTCAGCAATCTGATACTCATTCTCTGTCAGTTTCTTTTTGCCGCTGATAAGGTGTCTGAATAAGGCCTTTGTTAGTCTTATAGTCCCATACAATGGAGTGGTCTTCTGTGGGAGCAGTAATTGATTATTTCAGCCTTTGTCGGTGCATGTATCACATTTTTGTTTTTCTTGTATTGTTCTGTTGGCCTTAAAGCAAAAATATAGCCTCAAATTTTTTTTTGACACAGCAAAGGGAAGATCCTGGGGGAAAAGAAAACATACCCGGTGAAACTTTTTCTTGACTTCCCTCATTTCTCTCCTCACCTCTCATTTTGCCTTTGCTCGACACATTTTTCTTCACTTTCTGACTTTGTCAGTGCATTAAGGAGCTGCTCTAATGTCATGAGCTGTCAGGCTTCCACATCTTTTCTATGTTATCCTTACAGAGCAGAGATAAACAAGATAGCTGAGGAAGAAAAAATATATATAACCATAGTTGTCAGCCGTCGCCGTAATAAACCAACAATTTTCTCCCACACATTCTTGTGAAGTCATAAGAAAAATGCTCAGCTCTTGTTTACGATTCATTTACATTTTGATAAAGGAACATCTTTTTAACTTGTGTATTGTTTTTTGTTTTTTTTTCAAGAAGAAATCCAGGATTTCCCTGTAATTACTTGTGAGCTTCATTTAGCCTTCTCATCATGCAACTGTCACATGTTTGCATGGGATATGACAAAGTCTGACACTCTCATATGATTTATTTAGCTTTTTATGTCTTTTCTGAATGTTCCAGTGGAAATGCAAGCAGCTAATGTAGGGAGAGGGAGGCAAATGTGATGGCAGGCTGACAGTTTTAATTGACCGTCTTCTTTGTGCTGGTTCTTTGTGAGGACCAGGCCTTTTGAAAGTGCAGCGTGCTTTCTTTTACTCCGTTCAGTTCTCTTTTCTCTGGAAGATAAAAGTACTGATGCAGTAATGGACCATTAGCATTGTGCTACATCTGTCTCTGATGCCATCATCATTACCGGAACCACATTTAGACAAGAAAATCAGTCCTGAGAAGAAACCCATTTAGCAAGAGCCTGGCACAGCCTGCTAAATCCTCTCTGGAAAGACCGTCTATAGTTACAGTTCTGTATTTGATTCTGACAGATTCGGTTATGGGATTAAAAACAGTGTTCCACAGTTTTATGAATCTGGTCATAATACAAGTGATCTGGTCTGTACCAGGTTCTAAAATTATTTCAGCTGTACAAAAACATCACCAGAAGCCAAAGTGGAAAAGGAAAAACCATGTGATTCTATTGGTTGTAAAATCAGACCCATTTTTTTCATTAATTTTTTCCTCATTCGTGAACAAGAACCTAAACTTAAACTCCTCCACTTGGGATAGGACCTCCTTCCCGACCCGGAGAAGGCACTCGACCCTCTTCCGGCTCAAGACCATAGTCTCAGACTTGTAAGTGCTTATCCTGGCTGCTTCACATTCAGCTGCAAACTTCTCCAGTCAAAGCTGGAGATCACTGTCTGATGAAGCCAAAAGAACCACATCATCTGCAAAAAGTAGACGCCTGATCCTGGGGCCAACAATACCTTGGTATACAGTTCATAGTCAAATCAATGACTGCAAGGTGTCCAGGTCCTGCAGCTGTGAAAGAAGCCCAAACCGTCATCCTACCACTACCATGTTTGAAAGCCAGCCTGAGATTTTTGTGCTAATACGCTGTTTGGTTTTCTGCAAACACTGTTCTGGACATTATGGCTAAACATCTTAACTTTAGTCTCATCTGAAAGAGAGCATTGTTACAAAATCACTGTGGTTCATTCAGCTGAAACTTTAGGTCATTTTAGAGGCTTTCTCCTGGGAACCTTTTTATTCAAGTCTTACAGTTTCTGGTTGTCCTGTCATGATCTATAACATTTAATACGTTAACTGAGGCTTGCAGAGTCTGAGATGGAGCTCTAAGGTTTTTGGGCAATTTATCTGAGCACCACAGAGCCTATCCTTGTGGTGAATTTGTGGGGATTTCCTCTTCTGGGAAGACTGGTAGCTGTGTTAAATGTTTTTTTTTTTTTTTTTTTGTTGTTTGTTTGTTTTTTTTTCTTATGAATAATGTCTCACTGGAGAATGATGGACTTCTAATTGCTTGAAAATGATGGTAACCCTTCACAGATTTTTAGTCAGTAACAATGGCTCCTCTAAGGTAATTGCTGATCCAGTTCTACCTTGACTTAGTGCTAACACACACCTTCATTGCTACTGACCAACAAACTACCAAAACTCCTGTTTTTATAGAGGTGGTCACACTACTGATGATCTATTCATACATAGTTTATCTTTTTGGTTTCTACTCTGAAACCAGAAAATCTGATTTATAGATTTAAGTTTATCATCAGTTGTGTGTTTTGTACACTGAAAGTAGATTTTAATAACTTAAGAATATAATACAGACCAGATCATTTTTTTACATACTCGTCATCATCCGCTTATCCTGAACCGGGTCATGGGGGCAGCAGTCTCAGTAGAGACGTTCCCCAGCCACCTCCTCCAGCTCCTCAGGGGGAAGCCTGAGGTGTTCCCAGGCCAGCCAAGAGACATAGTCCCTCCAGCGTTCTTGGGCCATTTCCTAGACGTCCTTCTGGAGGGACATCCCCAAACCATGCTGTCCAGAGGCCATCTGGAAAAGATGCCCAAACAACCTCACCTGACTCCTTCAATGTGGAGGAGTAGCGGCTCTTCTCTGAGGCCCCTCCCAGATGGCTGAGCCTTTCTCCATATCTCTAAGAGAGTGCCTAGCCATCCTGCAGAGGAAGCTCATTTCGTATTCAGGATTTTGTTGTTAAAGTCATTTTCCAAACTTTCTGACCATAGGTGAGGGTAGCAACATAGACCAACCGGTAAATTGAGAGCCTTGCCTTTTGACTCAGCTGTTTCTTCACCACAATGGACCCATGCAGCGTCTGCATCACTGCTGCGGCTGTACCAATCTGTCTATCAATGTCCCACCCAATTGTCCCCTCACTCGTGAACAAGACCCCGAGATACTTGAACATCACTCCAACCTGGAGAGGGAAAGCCACCCTTTTCCAGTCGAGAACCATGGTTTATTCTGTCTTGGTTTTTAAAACCATCCAACCGAAAGACTGGTTACTTTCTTTTTACCATGACTGTTTCTCTGTTTTTCTTCTCCTGATAGAAGTGTGTAATCTGAGCCAGAACTCTTTCGTGGACTCCAACGGAAAGAGGAAACCTTCTTTCAAGAAGTTAGCAACCATAGATGAAAATTCTGAGGCTTTAATCAGACCTTTTACATAACTCATGTTATTCGTTTTATTTTTGCTTTTACTTGCATTGAATATTAAGATGAACGCATGTCTTTGTCCCAACTGCTTTCCCAGATTCGGCATGCAGATCCAGAGTAACCTTCCTCGTTAAGCCTTAATGCCAGTAATTCATTACCTCTGGCACAGAGACTAATGACACCATTAATCAGCTATGAACAGAGCTCGGTAACAGCAGCGGGAGGCTGACACCTCTTTACTGTAACAATCCCAGGCGTGCATGTACAAGACAGATTGTGGGAAGGACACCAAAAAATGGCAGTGTGTGTCAGTTACCTACAAGTGACGAGGTGTATGAAAATGGAGGCTACTAGGAGTGGTTTTATTTCTCCTCCATCGTTTGTTTCACAGCATTTCTTGCTGCTGTCTTGTCTGGTTTCAGGATTTGTGCTAGAAATTGTTTCTTGGTAATTTTGTTTTTCTTCTACTTAACAATTATTGACTCCCTTTACTTGGTCTGTCACATAAAATCCCAATAAATGCATAATAGCTTGTGGCTGTAATGTGATAAAAATGTGATAAAGGAGTAAGAATACTTCAGGAAAGGCATTTAATGAGTTTCCGTCCTTCCTAATTTATGTAATAGCTGGAGCACAGCTTGTACAGTAGCTGTCAAAGATAGAGCAGAATTAGCATGCTCTGTGAACATCTTCATTGTTACCGTCATCTTCATATCAAACTCTCCACCATCCATTGTTCATATACCACAGTGTTCAGAGGAACCGTGGCTGCAGCGCGTTTATGCAACTTGAAATTTTAAGCCACATCCACAGTTTGCATTAAAAACTCCCTTTAGTCATTTTTTTCCTTATGCTGATTCTTTTATAATTGTATTTAATAAATATGGCACATTAAAAGTAGCTGAAAAAGTAGCTTCTCATAAGGCACATAGTTTTTTTTGGGGGGGGGATTTAATCTTAAGCGGACTGCCACAGCGCTCTGTGACGTTCACCTTTCACCTCTCTTGTGTGACAGTGTTTCCTGTGAATTCTCACTTCAGTCAGCAGAGACCAATATGTTTCTGTATCTAACATTTTCTAAATAAAGGAAGTGCTTCCCTTTCAACAAACAGTCTATAAGCTATTGTTTATGCCATGAGCCTGGTTCGAGTTAGGTCTCTCTTTCCATGCGTGTTCTCAGTGTGTGTGTGTATATATATATATATATATATATATATATATATAGCTGTCTAGTTGAAGATAATTACTTAGCATCTGGTCACTTATGCCGCAGTCAGAAAGTATTAGGCTGAAAATGCGTTTTGCATTGTTGTTGGCTCGATTCCAGCAAACAGGATTTGAAATGAAGCAGTGGCTCTGAGGCTGGAGTTCTGACTTTTGGCTCTTAAATTGTTTACGGCTGTCGTCATCCTTGGCCGTATTGGATGAAGAGCACTCCAGTCTCTGTTCTTTTAAGACTGCTATCTGAAAGACAGAGGGAAAGTAGGGATATCAGCATTTTTTTTTGTGAATTTGTGAAGCAATCGAGGCTGATTAAACTGTTTGTAGCTAAATATGATTTTGAATCTTGGAAAGCTGCTCCTATTAGTGCCTCATCCAGAGTGTAATTGAACTATAGTACCTGCTGCTTTACTGAGCAACCATCGATTTATTCTGCACAGAAGGAGCTAGAACTGCAGAGCATAACTAAGGTTACAGGTATACCCACAACAAAAGTAGACCAACGAACAGTTCTAGGGTATTACTTATCAGGACTTAATAAAATGGTCTGAATCCTCACTAGGTACCTAAATTATTTACATCTAACCTGAAATACAATAAAAACAAAACCCATTCCTCACAGTCAATGTTTGTCTCACAAAAATAAAACCAAAATTGAGAATTTGCTTCTTTTTTAAAAAGTAAACCATCAAAGAGGGAAAGTAAAGAGCATGTGCTGCTACTCACATGCACTTGATTGAATGATCATAAAGTGTGAACACCTCAGTGACTATAGGGAAGAAATAGTTGCTTCCATCAATCTAGCAAGGATTATGAAATCATTTCCAAACAACTTGAGATCATTCTAAATTGATAAAGGTAATTCATAGGTGGGAAATATTTATGCCAGATGCCTATCTACCCAGGAGTGGACATCCTAGCAAATCAACACCAAGACTGGACCATGAAATGCTCAGAGATGTATCAAAAAACCCCAGGAACTCCATCTTAGAGCAGTTATTATGTTGAAGTTTGTGATCGTACAATTAGAATAGAACTGGAAAGAAATATCCTTTCCTGTCCCACAGTGGAGAAATGTATGTGTACCAGCATCAAGTTAGAGATAAGTGGAAGCATGCATATTCGCACAAAGGTTATATATATATATATATATATATATATATATATATATATATATATATATATATATATATATATATATATATATATATATATATATGTATGTATATATATATATATATATATATATATATATATATATATATATATATGTATATGTGTGTGTGTGTGTGTGTGTGTGTGTATGTATAGCAAATAAGAAACTGTACAGTGGGGGAAAATATACAACCTAAAAACAATAATACTGTGCAGTTATTACAAATAATATACTCTGATTAAAAGTAATATGCAGCTCAGTAGGTTGATTTGGAGGAGTGGTTTCCAAACTTTTTGCTATAAGGGCCAAAATCGTTTAGTTGAAAGCACATGGGGCCAAAACAATTTTTATTTTTTTCAATAACATATTTAAAATAAACCTTTTGTGCCTTTTTTATATGCTCAATAATAAACTAAAAAAAAAAAAAACAGTTTTATTGAAATCAACAAAATAGTTGTTTTTTGTAGAAAACGGATCAGTAAATCATTGTAGATACAAAAACATAAAAAAGGTCTTGCAAGACATTAGTATAAGATAGGCCCACAGCTTCTTTTATTATTTTTTTTATTTGGGCTGCAATATTTGCTTTTGAGTAAAAGCAGGTCAATAATTGTGGTTCTAATTACTCCAAAATTAAGATGAATGCAAGAGTGGTATTTATCTGTAAAAATGTTGCCCTAAAACGTGAAAAACCATGCTTGCAAGCCAGTTTGCTCAGTTCTAGAGTTCTAGAGTTGAGGTCGGGGCTTCCAAAAATCCTTCAGAGGGCTGCAAATGGCCCCTGGGCCGTAGATTTAGAGGGAAAAAATGTACAAGATGTGCATAAAAAAACTGTGCAAATAACAGCAGGAATATTTTTTTTTTGAAAAATGAAAAGCTGCTAATCAACACAGAGTGGTTATTGAGTCTAACAGCTGTTGGGAGGAAGGATCTGTGGTAACGCTCCGTTGTGCACCTAGGATGCAGCAGTCTGTCATTGAAGGAGCTCTTCAGTTCTACAACAACTTCATGTATGGGGTGGGAAACCATGTCCAACAGTGATGTTATTTTAGCTGCCTCCCACCACCTTCTCTGGGTGAAAGGGGCATCCTAGAATGGAGCTGACCTTTCTGATGAGCTTATGTAACTGCTTCCTCTCAGCTGTAGATTAGCTGCTGCAATAACAAACTACACGATAGAAGATTGTGCCACTACAGAGTCAAAAAAAAAGGTCTTCCGGAGAGCCCCTGCACTCCAAAATTAGAAAACATCTGTGACTTTTTTTGAATGGGTCACCAGAAGAAACTACCTTCTCCCTGAAAAATATGGCAGCACAGTTTAGGTTTGAAAAACTGTATCTAAATGAGACTTCTGCGACAATGTGCAATGGACAAATAAACATTGAGACGTTTGGTCATATTTCACTGCGGCATGTTTATATTCATAACAATGTGAGTTTCTTAAAGTCATTCAAAAAGACTACTTGAAGTTATTGCTGCTGTCGGGGAATGTCTTTTGTGTTTTTGAACATTTGAGGTTAGATTTAAAGTTTTAGACCAGAGAACTTTCTGTATATCATGTGATGTAAATCCCTAGAGTTGAGTGAGAGTCTACTTTCTTTATATATATATATATATATATATATATATATATATATATATATATATATATATATATATATATATAAGTACATTGAGCTCATAAATTCAGCATCAGAGATATGAAGTTGAGACGAAATCTCTGATTGTTCACTGTTTTTCCTTGTGTTAATGTTCAGAAATCATGTGTGAAGGCAAATCTTTGCTATGGGTTCGATCACAGACGGCCGCGAGCTCTGACAGTTTGAAATGTAAACAAATAGTGAAAGCCAAATTAGCGGGTTGTCAGCATGATGTGACAAATAAACGCGCCAGCGGTCTTTTTGCATTTCAGTACCGTTTCAGCAGTAATAATACAGTCTTAACACCACGCTGGCTCCGCTCTGATTCTTTATTCCAGCTTCGCCCTCTGGTTGATTTCCCTGACCTCCAAACAAATGGAAATGTCATACAGACTGACGCCTTTCTCCAAAGGCTCTCGTTTCGCTCACTTGCCAGGCAAATGGAAAGCAGATCTTGCCTGATCTGACCACAATTTGTTCCTCCAAAAAATGGATAACAAAAAAAAAAAAAGTAAAATCACAAACATTTCTGTGGCTTGGGCTGTGGAATGTGATGAGAAAAGTGTTTTTATACCCTCATCTGGTTCCTGAGATGGCAGAATGTAGATGTTAGGTTCAGTTTTAAGATGAGGAGTTTGTTACTGTGTCATAAAACTAGATCCTTCAGGGTGGCTTTGTCCAAAGCAAAGTCTACCATGACTGAGAATCCCAGAAACATGCAAACCAATCATTTCACCACACAAATGATTGGCTTGGAACATGTTCGTCCTGAAATTTAATGCACTCTGATGTGTTTTGCTTCTGTTACCCTTACATTAGAGAGCTGTGTGTGGATTTGCATGTTTAGTCTCCCTTTTATTGTGCTTTTGTCAGCTCTGTGAGTGAAGTAGAAGTGTGTTTTTTTTCTGTGGTTCCTTGTCATACCAAGAGTCTTTTTCGTTACGTTGTTATTTTGTTTTTTCTGTTTTGTTTCCTTCCTTCCTTCCCTTTCTTTCTTTCGTGTCACTGTCATTTTCCATTCCAACTCCTCTCCTCCTTTCAACCTGTCCATTTGGATGCGATATTTCTGTCCATCTCCCTTCTCACCTCCTCTCCCTCCCAACCCTGAAGACATAGCCCTGCCCGCCTTCCCTCCCCCTTCACTGACTCCTAACACTACTGACCATGTAACAGCAGGATCTGGAGGCGTGGCTGCTCCAGCGGGGCCCACCCCCTCCGCGCCACGAGACGTCGTGGCTTCCTTGGTCTCCACCCGGTTCATCAAGCTGACCTGGCGCCAGCCGGCCGAGCCGCACGGAGACGAGTTGACCTACTCTGTGTTCTACAGCCAGGAGGGCACCAGCAGGTACAACCATGACTAATGCTACGCTGCCATAAGAGCAGGGCTTTAATGCCTGCTTGGGAAGTGTTTAGGACAGTAAAGGATTACTGTACAGGTGCATCTCAACAAGTAAAAATATCTTCCATCTATTTTAGTACTTCAATTTAAAAAGTGAAACACATATACATCATGTAGATTCCTTACTAAGATTGATATATTTAAAGTGGGGGTTTTTTTTGGGGGGAGGGGGGTTTGGTAACAGATAATGAAAAGTCAAAATTCAGTTTCTCAGAAATTCCACATACTACATAATAGCAACAAAAAAAGGGATTTTTTTTTTTTTTTTTTTTTTTTTTCAAAAATAGCAGCATAATGAAAAGAAAGTCCATGTATTGTACAAAATATAAATTCAATACTTGAATAGTGCAGTATGGCATAAAGACAGTCAGCCTGTGGCAATGCTGAGGTGGCATAAAGACAGTCAGCCTGTGGCAATGCTGAGGTGTTTAATAATGGCTTTCACCACCTCTGCGTCGTTAATTCTGATGTTTTGGATCTTTTTCTTGACAAAAGCCCTCGGATTCTAAGAGTTTTAGTGTGGGCAGGTAGCAAGTCCTGCTGGAAAATGAAATCAGCATCTCCATAAAGCTTTTCAGCAGAAGCAAACATGAAGTGTTGTGATGTTCCCTGTGCTGATTTTGAGTATTATAACACAGTGAAGCAAACCAAGCTGATGAAATGGCTCTCCAGATCATGAGTGACTGTGGAAATGTCACACTGTACCTCGGGCATCTTAGATTCTGTGGGATTAAGTCTCTGTTCTTATCCCTGTTGTTTGTGGACCTTTTTCTACCATACTTTTTCCTTCCACTTAATGTGCCTTCAGTATGCTTTGAAACAGCCAGCTTCTTTAACAATGGCCTCCTATGGAGGCTCAGTTACTTTCTGCTGGATAACTGTAAACTCAGCAGTTTACCACATGCTTATGTTGGCTATAACATGGCTATAAAATAAAACTTTTTTCATTAAAATCCTTTTATTAACGCTCCTATAAATTTTCTAAAGAGTTAAAATTTTGGTTTTTATTAGCTGTATGCCATAATCATCAAAATGAACCAAAAAACATATCACATTGTGTGCAACTACACTATATAGCATATGTTTCACCTTTTTGAATTAAATTAATAAAATAAATTAATTTACAATGATGTTGTAACCTCTCTGATGGTCCCCTCTGAACCTGATATCTGTTTCATCAAAGTAAAGATGATGAAAGAGATTTCTAATGCAGCTCAAATATTAACTCCACTTCAAACAAATCTAAACTATTCATTTGAGTAATCTGTCCTTGTGATTATTTCTGCTCGATTCAAAGTGGGATACAAGATGCTCAAGGAAATTTTTGGAAGTCCTCAAACCAGGAATGTTGAGGCTAGTCTTCAAGTAAAAAACTATCAAAAGAAAATGAAAATAAAGGAAACTGTTCATAAAAATACATCAAATAAAAATGTACGACTTTTTCTAACTGATAAACTCCTTACCTCTACTAAAATCTGAGACAGTACTTTACCTCAGAGCTTAGAAATGTTTCACCAATGCTTGTTTAGTTGCCTCTCTAGATCTGGATTTATTTTAATTGGTTGGTTGATTGATACAGTACCTCCCACATCTGCTTGCATCCCTGGTAGAAATATGTAACAAAGCCTTGAAATAAATTGAATTTTTATTTGTAATTCAGTTAAAAAGTATGCAGCTCTCTAATAGTGAGCTATGGAGATTTATTTTTAATAAAAAATTTTTACAATCTTTGTGCTGGAAAGATAAACTGGGGTCTTCGTCCAGCCTTACTTATCTCAGTTCCAGGTGTTTTAAACTTTCCAGCTATTGCTTAGACTGTGCATATCCACTTTGTTTAAATGTCAATAAATGCTTATTGTAAATAAAATATTGAAATCTCTGGACATTTTTTTTCCCTTCCACATCAGGGAGCGGGTGGTGAACACAAGCCGACCGGGAGAGATGCAAGTCACCATCCAGAACCTGATGCCAGACACCAAATATCGCTTCAGGGTTGTGGCACACAATAGCAACGGGCAGGGCGAGAGCTCGGCAGCTCTCAAAGTTGCCACCCAAGCTGAAGGTAATACACAGATACACACACACACTGTACAGTTAATTCATATGTGCTCAGTAAACAGCATGTGTAAATATGAAGGCAAACTGCTGGCAGTTTGCTGGAAACATGCTCACACTAACACTCTGGGCTAAACAGGACGCCCTCAAAAAATGTGCAAATAGACGTGGGCACAAACAAATATTCACTCACGTCCCGCATATGGTGGCTTCTGACAGACACCCCATCACCCTCCACCTTCACACACAGTGGTGGCTGTAAGGGGCTCTATGCTGAAACAGACCACCCAATAGAGAACCAACTGTGAACCACTTCTTGTTTATTGCTCAACATTTCCTAAAACCTCACTGTGTGTTTTGGTTTTAGCTAAGCCTACCCATGTCAGGATTCCCATGCAGGCTGGAAAAGTCTGGAATTCAGTAGGCTATTCTCCAGATCTGGATAAGTACAGAAAGAGAGCATAAAAATATTCCCTTCCTTCCATCCTTCATTTTTGATATCCTTTTTTCCTTTTATACTTAACTCTTTTTTTTCTGCCTAATGTTGTTTTTCTCCCTTTCTTCCTCTTGTCCTTCTTCCTTCTTCATATTCATTCCTTCTGTCCTTGCTTGCATGTGTTCTTTCTTTCTTTCATTCTTTCTTTCTTCCTTTCTCTCTTTCTGTTCCTCCCTCCTTGTTTCCTTTGCTGTGTCCTTCTTTCCCTCTTTCCAAGTGTCCCAGCTCTCTTCCTACTGTCCCTTCTTGCATCATGATGTTTTACCACTATCCCCTTCTTCCTTTCTTTCCTTCCCTCTGTCTTTCCTTCATTCCTAGTGTTCTTCCTTACTACCCTCCTTTCTGTCGTACATTAATTTTTCCTTCCTTCCTTCCTTCCTTCCTTCCTTCCTTCCTTCCTTCCTCCCCCTTTCCTCTCTGTGCAGGTTCCACATTTAAAGCCTACCTGCTGTATACATAAACTCATACAGAACATTTCTGTTCTGTATTTGAAAATGAACCTAAAAGACCGAGACCTTTGCAAGGTTAAGTCTAGACATAAAGTGAGGGAATACTAGTGAGGGACTAACTGGTTAAAATCAGATATTCAGTTTCTAGCACTTTTCCTTGCTTACGGAGGGGCAACAGAGCGGCTTATTAAATGTTTTTACTGGTGAACATCTGTAATTCACTGGGGTAGGACAAGAGACAGAACTACTTTAACATTGTGTTTTTTGTTCGAGAGGCTCTTGGAGTTTCAGCCATATTTCAGAGCTCTGTAGAGGGGATTCCCCCAGCACACCCTCAGACTGTGGACATGTCTCTCCTCCTGTCTGAGCTCCAGCTCTGTCTCTGTCACTTTGTAGGTCAGCCTCTGTTTTCCCTTCTGTCCCTGTCGGTTTCTGGCCGGATGGCTCCACATACACACAAACACCAAAACATACACACTAGACCTTAATACCTTTGCCAGCAGGAGCAGAGCCACCCACAGGGACAGCGGCGAGGGCGGGCTGTACCTTAGTGGTGTATCTTTAGTTTGAGGACATGCTATGAATTGGAGCTTAAACTGTTGACCTGCATCTGAGTGCCTGGTTTGTGCACACAGCGCTGCCCTGAATTTTTTTCTCCCACAGGGACCAAGGCTAATACACTTAAACACCAACACACACAAACACACCTCATGCACGCTGACAAATTGGTGTGGGGGGGTCTTTCTTCTGTCAGCAGCACCTGAAGCTAAAGGTTACAAGTTCTATACAAAACAAAGGTACTGTAAGTCTGCCTTGAGGCAAACGCTTTACCATCATCGTGTTAGTTTTAATCTAAAGTGCCAGAGCAAAGAAGGAACAACCATGTTTAGTGAATGTATACTTGCACTGAACATGGAGTTTTTAATTATTAGTAACTAAGAATTATTAGAAGTGTTCAATAATCTGTATTTGAGCTTTAATTTGACTTGACTTATAAAGTATGCATAACCCTTAATCTCTTTAATTCAGGGAAAATCAATAAATAAAAGAGAAACAGGGAAGTGAAATAGAAGCACATCTCGACGGACTGATAGAAAACCGTCACTGGGCTGTTTGTGTCTGTGAAGCTAATAATTAATATAGCATTAGTTCATGTGGTTTACTACTTCACTGTTGCAAATATAGGAGCTTTACTGAGCTCTTGAGTTGCTCTCAAACAGTAGTGTTTTGGCTTTAGCTTGTAGCGTTAGCGCAGCTAGCATGCATCCTTTGGCACTTCCTTGTTTTCCTGTCCGTCTACATCAGAGGGAAAGTATCTCTGAAAAATGCTGTTGTGTTTGCCTTGTTGGCTAAAAAGAAGGTTTTTTGTTGTTTTTTGTTTTTTTTTTGGGCTGTAGTTGCCATGTTAGCAGAGAGGAAATGTGACAATTTAGGGAAAATGTGAATGTGTCGTTTTGTATTGATTTTGATGCAAATGAGTATCTTTGAATGATTCATTTTTCCAGTATCAATTATATCAGGATACCGACTATTTTGACAACCCTAATACCATATTGTTTCCATTTTCAGACAAAAGACAGGGCTAAAGGTTCACTAATCTTTTCTAACAATCTTCACACAACAGCTGGATTTATACTGGCATTAAATTACACCCAGTTGGACTGTATTTACCTTATTTTGGAGTATTGGAGTAAAGGGGCCTAAACATATTTGACTCCACACTTTTAAAATTTTTGTTCCTCTTCATAAATATGCACCACTTTGGGTCGACCTATGACAAAATCCAAGTTAAATACATAGAAGTTTGTGCCTTTGATGTGATAAAATGTGGAAAAATTTCAAGGGGTATCAATACTTTTGCAAAGCACTGCAAAGTACAACCACTGCTTGTCTACATCAGAAGGAGTCAGCTGATGTGGTTTGAACATTTGCCTCGGACACCTTCCAGACGGGTTCCTTTGGAAGTTTCCAGGAGCATCTCATTCAGCCAAACCCAGAACTCTCTAGTGTGAAAATATTCCCCTTGTCTGAGGAGTTGGAGATTCTCAGTTTTCTTCCTGAACCTGTCTTGCGAAATCTTAGGGAAATATCAACATAAATGTGATGTCTACATCTGGTTTTAGACGTCTTGTAAACTCAGACTCCTTGAATAAATTTGATCCAGTTTTCGCCTCGGAGCCTATTGATACAAAGATTACTCAGAGGGAAAACATGGAAAATAAGAAATGTACACTGGTGGTTTTATGGAAGCACAGATTTGTTTTATCCTTGGAAACATTAAAAATGCATCAGTGATTTAAGGCTGAACCTCACTCTCTCTTTTGTGAGCATAGGAACAGGGGTCTGAACTTAATCTAACAATGTGGCTGAGAGGCAGCCCAGAATATATTTGCTTTCAAAGCAGTCTTTCATTCTCTGGACATATAATGGTAATTGTAAACATAAAGATGATGTCTAACTTTTCCCTCATGTTTTTTTTTCCTCCACCAGTACAAGTGCCAGGTCCAGCTCCCAACCTGCAGGCGGTGTCCAACACTCCGACCTCCATCTCCCTCAGCTGGGATAAACCCCTCACAGGCAATGGAGAAATCCTCTCTTGCAAGCTCTACTACACAGACAGAAGTGTTGGTACCGAAGAGGTAGGACATTTTCTCAGTAGCACATCACAGAGAGTACAGGTCTGAATTTCTCTCTCCAGGTTCTTAGACATAAACAGGGATCCTTATCTTCAGAGCGAAAAATGATGCTTTTGATCTATTTCACTTGGCCCAGTCTGACTGCTATGACAAATCACAGCCATAAAAAAAGCTGAAGATATCAAATCTTGAATGTATTGGGTAGATTGTTGACTGCACAGAGATGTCTCTGTGGAGCCACAAGATAAATAGTTATAAAACAACAAATATAGAAAGTCAAACAATATTTTTGATATCTAAAAATATATTTGCTTCAGCTGTTTTAAAGTAAGGATGTATTGATCAGGATTATTAAGAGACATTACTACCACAATACCCTCTTACAAATTTGTTCAGTTTTTTTTTTGTTTGTTTGTTTTTGTGTTCTTTTCACATTTAAACATGTCAGATCTTAAAACTATTTTTTTTTTTTACCTTCATAAATAAAGTCAGTCATTTGAATCACATAAACAGAAAGCTGCAGCAGCCATTACAATCTCTCCTTCACTGCAAACATCTCAGTTAAGCACGAAAAAAGGTTGTTAGGAAAAACCCAGAGATTCTGTAGATTAACAAAATAGTTTGCGATGACTACTACGGTTTTGAAAGCCCAAGCATAAAACAAAAGGCCGTGATTTTTGAAAACTGATTGTGTAAAAGATTGCAAATCTATGGATGAGGCTAAGAGAAAATTACAGACACTACACCAACAACAGAGATTTAGAATAGAGTTTAGTCAGGGACTCCAAGGCTATCAATAAAACTTGGATCATAGATCACAATCCCATATTTTGGATCTAATTTGGGCATCCTTAGCTTTTTGTCTTAGCTGTTGTACTCAGGATTTCTTGAAAATATGGCATTATATGGAATTGGCTTTAAGTATTTGAATGTTGGGGTAAAACAGTCTGGGTGAATCCAAGATGCTGTTCTCTAAAAGTGATTTCATTTATTAAGGGAAAAAGTATCCCACCTTACCTGGTCGTTTGTGAGAGAGTAGTTGCTCTCTAATCTGGGGGTTAATGCTGCCAATAGCAACGGATGCTATCAAAAGTTTGCAATGATTTTGGCTCACTCTTCTTTGCAA
Organism: Anableps anableps; assembly: GCA_014839685.1. Classification (NCBI taxonomy): domain Eukaryota; kingdom Metazoa; phylum Chordata; class Actinopteri; order Cyprinodontiformes; family Anablepidae; genus Anableps; species Anableps anableps. The sequence goes on along the minus strand of CM026067.1, from coordinate 10,832,213 downwards.
GGTTGTTTATTTCATCCACGCTGGAGAGTTTTAGACTTCAAACCTTGCTTCCAGGACTGTGTTTGTGGCTGATTTTGTCCTAGTTTCTGCTGTGGAAATGTATGGGTGAGAAAAGAGTACCCTGAAAGTCTACTCTGGTTCCTCCAGTGGAATGCATCTGTAGTTCTAGTAATGTTGCAGGAGATTTAAATCATTTTTCTTAGTTCAAAACATTTATCTAAATGTTTACCATTTACACTGCAAGGACAAACCTGTTTGTCAGAGCTTAGTTCAGCCCTAAAGCTTGAACATTTTTCCTGCATTATTCTAATAATTCACAAGGGTATTTTTACTAAATACAAATTTAGGTTATATTGAAGAATACTTGAACCCATGTAATTGAAACCATAAACTCATAGAAAACTTAATAGGGTTAGATTAAAGGATTTTTTTTTGTTGTTTTCCTGATGTATTGTTAGCTACTACTCAAACTAACTGCTTGTAATTGGATGTCAAAAAAAGCCTGAAATTGAATTGAAAAATCTTTAATCCTGGAGTAGAGTAAAACACAGAATTTTGAAATAGGAAATGTGTTCTATCTCTGCATACTGTTCCTTAATGTAGCCGGCAATTGATTTCCATTTAGTCGGTTTTCTAAGAAATTCATTCATTTTTGGATCAGTCATCTACCATGTAAGAGTGCATTGAACAGAAAGAAAGCAGGATTTCTCCATGTTCTTGCAGAAGTAAGGGTGGAACATAGCTGCTCAGATACCGAATCAGCTCGAGCAGCAGCATTGTGCAAAGCAGTGAGGCATTAAAAAGCCTTTAATATGATAATGGACGAAACGTCAGCCACTGCACTGAGTAATGATGCCTCGGTTCCCTGGAGAAGAGAGCTGGAGATGAGGTGGAAGAGGCAGGAGGTGATGAGAGAGGTGAATGAAACAGAGACGAAATTAGAAAGACGCAGGACTGGAAGGACATTAAACATTAAAAGGTCAAATGGAAGTTAAGAGATCATCCATAAAGGACGATGCGGTCACAGGTGAGCATCTGACCTGAGGTGAGAGTTTGCGATTGGAGGTCTCTGGAAGAACGATCTCTCTGAGTTTTTTTTTTTTTGTTTGTTTTTTGTTTTTTCAAAACGTCACAATTAAAGAGCTGGATGTAAACGGCCTGGAGTAATTGGGAATGCAGCAGCGTAACCAATTTGTGAAGCAAATCGTACTAATCACAGAAGGGAGAGTGTGTGTCTCAGCGGAAGGCGACATTTTTACACCAAGTTAAAACAGAAATTAGTGAAATGAGCCGATGAAAACGGGCATCTGTAGCTGATGGAACTGTCTTGTTTACAGCATGTTTCTCTCGGATTTAAAGCCGGGATGCTGTCAGGAGTTTTTATTTTTTGTGTGGAGGCAATCTATTTTTTATTTTTTTTATTTTATTTTTAGGATGAATAAAGTGCTTTCACTGCAAGCTTCATCGATTTTGCTCGATTTTTGTAACCTACATCTAAGCTATTTTCCCGCCTTGTGTTTCAGGATGTTGACATAGACGGTCAGTCTTACACCATGACTGGACTGAAGAAGAACACAGAGTACAGCTTCCGCGTTGTGGCCAACAACAAGCACGGCCCAGGGGTCTCCACAGAGGACGTCATTGTTCGGACACTTTCTGACGGTCAGTTGGTTGCTTAAAAAAATAATCTGACACAACAGCATTTCCATTTCAACATCTCTTATTGTTTTTTGGTGAGTGTTCAACACTAAATATGTTGGGTTAGATGACAAAGGAAGCTCTTGTTTACCTCGATAGCCTGCAGTAGTTTGCCAGAACAGAGACAACAGCAGTGACTTTAGAGAAGCGATTGTTGCCAATTATCTGTCTGGGAGTACTTAATGAGGCAATTCTAAGTAATTTGAAGTTCATTATTCATTCTAAGATCAGACCGAGGCAATGTTCAAAGAAGAGCTACATCTCTCCGGGTTCTGTTAGCATGTTCAATGTGAAAGTTCACCTTCGGGTTAGTATGGCTTGTTTAATATGGTTTTTAAGAGAAACCCCCTCTCTACAAAAATTGTTTTACAAAATTGCGTCTATCCAAGATTTCTTACACGGCATTCTTTGATCAGATTAGACCAAAGTAGAGATGTTTGACTAATATTGGACATCACCATGTTTGGAGAAAACCAAAACACAGCCTATCAGCACCAATGCCTCATACCTGCTGTTGAGCACGGTGTTGGAGGGGTGATGATTTGGGCTTTTCTTCAGGTTCTGGGAGCCTTTCAATCATTGAGTCAAGCATGAGATTGGCCTAGTCAAAGTCTAAATCTCAAGAGGGAAAAACACGTGGCATCGTGGAATCTTAAAAGAGCTGTGCAGAAACTAATGGCTGCAAACATCAGTGAACTGAGGCATCATTGCAGAGGAGAGGGACATAAAAGTCCTGCATGGTGATATTAGAGGGTTTTGGAGGCAGAAAAATCAACATTTAAGATGCAAGTTACTGAATCATACTTAGTTTCTTAGTGTGTCTTTGTACATTTTTTTATGTCCGAATGCCTCAGATTGAATGAGATTATTCTCTTTATGCTGATTTATCAGCCAGTTACTATTTTCAGTTTGAAACAAACAAACAAAATAAAAGCGACTCAGGCCCTAGAAAGATTTATTGTTTCGTCCACCGAGGAGTCGAAAACCTATTTGTTTGCAAGTCATATTTGCCAAGATTGCAGGCTGTAAAAAAACGGCTCTTTTTTATCTAATACATAGTTGTTCATTCAACTTTAAAATGTTTATTTCTCTATTTTATCTTCCCAGTTCCAAGCGCCCCTCCTCAGAATCTCACCTTGGAGGTCCAGAACTCAAAGGTAAGACATAAATCCTGACAGAGGCGCCTATGACGGGTTAATAACCAGCAACTGCTCTCTTTTCGTCTCTGTTTCTGCAGTAGAGAGTGTAAAGTTTCAGTATGTGTTGCACTTGGACAGATTTCAAAATGTACAATGGAAACAAGCGACCTTAAAAGCATACAAATCCAATCCAGGTTGTTGTTTTTGCGCACCAAAATGCTCCCCGACTGACTCGTGCGCAGCGAACGGACACAAACAGCCAAGTAGATTTGTAGCCTGCAGGCCGCAGCGCCCTTCTACGCCGTGCGATTAGCTGCATCACAAGCTTGTAGCCTCAGCCAGGTAAAACGGTGCACGAACCCCCATCGATCTTTTCGTCGACAGGAGATTTGCCTGTCAGAAGGTTTTATCCTGTATCACTGTATACGCGCAACCAGGCTTAGCTGCCTACAGCTCAAATATATATTGATATAGGAGAAGCAAAAGTGATGCTTTGGCATCAATTACCTGAGAGAACCTTCACTTTTCCCCAACATTTAACCTAAATGTCTGCTTGTATTGTTTCTGTAACTCTTTTCGAGTGTAGCTGTTGAATTTGCTGTATGACACTGAAACATACTGTAGTTCTGCAGTGAAGCTCTCGATTCGGCGCGGCTTGCAGAGGTGGCTGCTGGCTTCTGTGCGCAGCGGCTGCTATTAACACCAGAAGCAGGCCTCGGCCTCCCACCGTTTTAGCCATTTGATCTTCAAACAGAGAGCTGTGGGCCTATTTATTGTATATCTCCACGAGGGTGTTGGATTAAATTTTACAAAAGACGTTTTTCACTCCTGACACGGGAGAGAGCGAGCCGAAAAAGAAAGCTGCAAAATAACCGAAAAGAAAGAAAGGAAGATGGGCAAAACCTCAGGGTGCGAAGATCAACTTCTGAAGCTGCACTCTTAGCCCTTCACTGGTCGATGCAAAGCCCAAATGTGTGTGTGTGTGTGTGTGTGTGTGTGTGTGTGTGTGTGGTGGGGGTACTGACAGACAATCCTATCACAGCCTCCCAGCTTGAGTGCAGACTGGCCACCCCTGCTGAGGCATGCTCGGCTGAGTTTTGGGGTGAGCAAACATCCTTGAACTAATTTTAAAACTGAAATAAAGAGGATGCACTCAAAGGAATGGTGTTGTGAATTAATAATTAAGACCCAGAAAAAGCCCATTTAAAACAAGTTTTAATTATTATTTTACTCTTTTTTTTCTTCTTCTTCTTCTTTGTTGAAAGTGCATTTAATTATTACCATTAGGAAAACAATGCCTAGGCGATTTAAAAGAGAAATATGCAGTTAGCTGTGCAGCAAAATGGAAAGAGGAAAACAAATTACTGCCTTCCTACCCCTTGAAGTTCTTCACATTTGATCACGTTATGGCCACAAGCTTTGTAGTGTTTTATTTAGTGTTTTAGGTGATATTCTAACTAAGTGTACGTAATAATTTTGAAACGGATGGAAAATTATGCAAGGTTTTCATATTTTTTTCAAAAGTGAAGTGTGTTAATTCAGCCTTCCTGAGTCGATACTTTTTAGAGCCCCCTTTTTCTGCATTAACAGTTGCACATCTTTTAGAGTATATCTCTACTAGTTTAGACACTGACCTTAAAGCCATTCTTGTTTGCAAGATAGCTCAACGACCGGCAGATTGCGAACATTAGTTTTCAAGTCTAGCAACAGATTCTCAGTTGGATTCAGGTCCAGACTTTGACTGAACCATTCAAACACACAAATATGCATTGATCTGAACCATTCCACTGTAGCTCTGGCTGCATGTTTAGGGTTGTTGTCCTGCTAGAAGGTGAAATCTCTCTCCAGCCTCCAACAGGTTTTCTCCCAGGATCGCCATGTTCCAAACAACTGATATGTTTCCTTCTCCCTGCTGTTAAAAAAAAACCCATCCCTGCAAGCATGATCCTTCATAGTATGAAACTTCTTCCACATGTTTGCAAGAGGGTTGAACTCTCAAGGTTGCAGTGTGACAGAATGTGAAAAGCTTAATGTAAACGCATATTTTAAAGGTCACTGTGTAGAACCTTCCCTCCGTCACCTGTACGGTAAAGTAAAAATAAGGTGTTTGTAATCCTTCTTCTCTTTTTTTTATCATCTGCTCACCTCTTCCCTCCTGTGAGTTCACAAAGTCAATTAAATGTGTTTTCACGATCTGGGAGAAGATGAAAGAAAAGCAACACACATCCCAGTATAGTGGCCCACAGTGTAATAAGAAAAATGGAAATAATTGAGCACACTTAACCCAATTTTAATTTGCTCAATTCCCTCGACTCAGCAGGGGAGGAGCTTGTGCATGTATTCAGGCTTCTTGTGCATCGGTGTGACAGTGAGAAAGCGTTAATTAACTGCTCTCCCACGCTGAGCTACCCCCCATCTATCTCTTTAAACACACACCGAAACTTGGATGCCTTTATCCCGCAACAGCGCAGCCTGTCAACAAAAGGCCCGAATTCATCTCTGAGTAAAGTAGCTGTGCAGCTTCAAACTCAGCACACACCTCGCCCATCAGGACTCCTGCTTCCATTATTCATGTTTATTTCACTTGTAATGCTTGGGTTGACACTCCCGCTCAAAGGGGTGTTTGTTTATGTGAGGCTCGGCTGTTTGCACCCCACGTCAGGAGGAAGGGGAGGTTCAGAGGAGACAGAGGAAGGAACCCGGGGAGCCGCGTTAACACAAAAAGCTTCCCCGTCGGCGTTCGTGTGAACGAATGACACTTCCTGCTAAACTATGGTCACCTTTTATAGCTGCTGGCGTCACATGTTGCTAAATAAGATGTTTTGCTGTCATTTGATTTATTCCCTGCTCTTATTTTTCAGAGCATCATAGTTCGGTGGCAGCCCCCTCCGCTCAGTGGCCAGAATGGGGAAATCACCAGCTACAAGATACGCTACCGGAAAGTTCCCCGGAGGAGCGAATCAGCTGTGACCACTGCAGGAACTGAGCTGTACAAGCTCATTGATGGTAATGTTTCTGTTTTTTGTTCAGTTATGATGGTCTAGTTGGTACAACAGTCCTGTTAGGATAGAGAGGATTCTCTAAGGCCAGGTACAAATTTACAAATACAAATCTTTACAAATACTGACAGCCCTGGTAAAGATGGGTAAAAAAAAAAAAAAAAAAAAAAAGAAAGCCTTAAAATAAACATAGTATTGACAAACTTTATTACTTTGGGTCTCAAAAAGCCATGGAATATGGATCATTTTGTGTTTGGGGAATCAATTCTGTGTTGATTTGGCCATACGGTGCATTTTGAGCCATTATTCCAATGAAGTTTTATTTAGAATCTCCTAGGTTTTTTTGAAGGAGTTCATGGTTCAATGCAGTCTAACAAGGTCCCCAGGGTGTTTGGAAAGGACCCTGGTCCACAGCATTAATCATCCTGCACCATACCCAGTGCTTGGCATGAGGTGGTATTTCCATATGTGGTTCGGTACACTATTTTATCTGTTTCCATTGTAAAAGCGACGCAGATAACCGACCAGTGGAAACGCTCTACTGAATACGCCAGACCATAATTTAGCGCACCGAACCGCACCGACCCATGCTGTACCGCTCAGTGGAAACAAGGCATTAGTCTCATCTGACCAAAGCACAGGGTTCCAATTAAAGTCCGGGCAGCATTTAGCAAACTTCACATGGTAACGTTTGGGTTGGAAGGACAGAAAACAGTTTTTCCTGGCATGTCTCTCAAATAACTAACTGGCGGTTTAAATCATGTCTAAGGGTTGATGCCCACAATATGTCACTATTTGCTTCAGTTCTCCAACAGTGAGCTTTTTTTTTTGTTTGTAATGTAACGAAGTAAGTAACTATTTATTTTCATATCAAATGGGCTTTTGGCTTATACTGTTATAGAGAGTCAATTTAAAGCGTTGCAGATGGATTGTAAAGACAAATGAGGCAGCAACATACTGTAAGATAAAAGTTATTAAAGTATTAAAATAATCTTCAAATAGATCCAAAGTAAAGTCTCAAAGATTACCACAGTCTGGGGGTGTTTTTTTTTTTTTTTTTTTTTTTTTTTTTTCTTGCATCTGATTTTTAAATATCTGTTGAATCATTGAATTTACGCACATAACAGATATTGACTGTGTTCTGGTTTGCATTCACACTTGTCTTTAAAGCTGTAAACAGTGATTTTTGCCCTTGACTTAAAACTGTTGATGATTTGCAGTTTGCTTTCAGGAACAAATATTGGTATAATATGATCTGACATGAGATGCATAACATACCTTAATTCTAATCCAGGTGGATTATACTTGTCCCTGTTCCCAGAGAGTATTTTCTTCTCTTGTTATGCTTTGGATTGCTTTGTTATTAAATCACTCTTGCTATCAAACTAGTTTCTCTCAGCGGAATGCAGCTGTCTGCTGCCTTTGATGCGCTACAATATTTAAAATCCCAACTCATGATGAACCTGCGCTGATTTACGTAGTTTGCCGGATTGTAGGTCGGAGTTTCATCTAAATACTTTGATTCAGAGTTACAAGACTTGCTATGTTAAGATTACACGTTCGCTACCAACCACAGCGTGCACAATAACACCAGAAAGAGGCGCACAGCAATGGTGATTAATATTAGATGTTGTCTCAGCAACTTTCAAGTGGCCCGCCCTCCCGCTGCGTGCCGCATCAAAGAGAATTTACACTTAAAAGTTGATTTTGGAGATCATTCCAGGGGGTGAAACAGAGGGGGTGTTTGTTGGTTCAGAAGCTTTAAGAAGGATGTGTTGTAGCCTCGAAGGCATAGATGGTAAGGCGGTCTTTAGAAGACACCCTCAAGGGTGGGGGCTGTTGTGAGTAGAGCAGCTAGTACAGAGAGAAATGACTAGAGGATTAGAGTGTAGCGTGCAAATTGCACAGAATGATGACAGTGACAAATTTTATTGCAAATTAATACTGAAACACCTCATTTGTCAGCAGGCACCCACCACCATCTATGAGTACTGAAACCAGCACCCAGCAGTGGCGCGGCCCCCTCAGAGAGAGATATGCCTATAAAATATGAATCAATGTGAAGTGCAGCTTTATGCTCTCTGGAAGCCCTGACTGTTTTACTTTTTGTGGTGCTATTCATCTCATAGTTTCATTGGCTTAGCTTTTTTAATGGGACAAACTTTTTTTTCAAACCACTAAAACTTTAATTAAAAGTTGAAAATTACACAATGATCGGTTTTTTTTAAATTAATATATCGTAAAGAATGTTCCCTGCACCTGAGCCCATTTAACTGTTCTGAGAGAAGCTGAGAGGTTTTCTCCCCTGAATGTTAAGGTTGTCCAGTGCAGTGATTCCCAATCTGGAACGCCCAGCTGAATGTGTGGGTGTGTGGTTGGCACGACAGAGCTCAGGGTTAAGCTGGTTTCCAGTTGCGAAAACCATGAACAGTTTGAAAACTGATCAACCTCATCAATGTAGCGCTCTTTTAAAACTAGAGCTCGTACCTTAGCTTTTCTTTTGTCTTATTTTTTTTTTTTTTTTTTTTTTTTTTTTTTTTTTCAATTTCTATGTACTGTAAATCTTCATGGAAATGTTAGAAGTTAGAAAAACATCTTACGGGCAGCAATGTGGCATATTACAAAGACCAGGAGGCTTAATGCACCATTTTTTTTCCCCAAGATCTGAGAGGAAATGAATTTACTGACTTTAATTTAGAGTCTGCTTCTCAAAGTAAGTGTGACACTGAAAACATTCAATTTGGGGGTGTGCCAATAAATTGGCCCTGATTTCCTTAATTTTGGGAGATGGGTGATTACATTAACAAAACTTCTGGAAGAATCCATGAAAAGCAGAACTCTCTGATGCCTAATCTATGACTCTGGGTTGCCTGTTTAGGTCTGGAGCCTGGAACAGAGTACTCCTTCCGAGTGTCAGCTGTGACAGTCAACGGGACTGGACCGGCCACCGAGTGGGTCCCAGCAGAGACGTTTGAGAGCGACCTGGACGGTAACGAGTCCTGCTTTTCTCGTTTCAAACAGAATAAACCAGAACCAGTCCATGTGCCGCTGCTACTGCTAATCTCATGAGGAACTTTTTTCCTGCATTTACTCCCAACAGAATCTCGCGTACCGGACCAACCCAGCTCGCTGCACGTCCGCCCGCTGGTCAATAGTATCGTGGTGAGCTGGACGCCGCCAGAGAACCAGGAAATCGTGGTGCGCGGCTACACCATCAGCTATGGCATCGGGAGTCCCCACGCTCAGACCATCAAAGTGGACTACAAGCAGCGCTACTACACTATTGAGAACCTCAGTATGAACATCTTACGATTATCCTGCTGTGGTGCATGTTTATCATTCTGCAGCTCTCAGTTTCAGCTTAGATCGCTTGTGCTTTGCTGTTTACGACAAACCTAATCTCGCTTGAGGACCACTAATCGGATTCTTGTCTTTGCTCTGAATATGGATAGCTTCAGCAAGCATGTTCGCTGAAAAGGTAAACGTGTCAAGCCTGATTTGAGAGACAGCATTTAATTAACTAACGAGCGAAGACGTAGACAGCCTGAATGCTGTGAAACAGTTCATTGCTACCACATAGTGGATACTGAAGGAGTGAATTAGATCTTCACCTACTGCTGAGCCACTAATTACTCTGATTGGACTAACGGTGACACAGTCATTAAAGGTCAGAATGTTCAGATAAAACTATTTTTGTGGTTTCAGTGTTTTAGGAAAATTAAAAGAAACAGGGGGATGTACAAGTGCATCTCAATTAAACGAAATATAATTTTATTTTTGTTATATCATTCCAAAAATAAGTCTGTTATATTTCAAAGGTTTATTTCTGTTACTTTTGATGATCACAGCTTAATCAAAACCCCAAATTCTCTTTTTTGGGAAAGTTTTAATATCACATAAAACCAACAAAACTATATTTCATTATGTTAGCCTACTGAAAAGTCTCTCCTTGTATACTGTATATGCACTCAATGTTTGGTCAAAGCCCCTTCTGCATGAATTACTGCGTCCATGCAGCGTGGCATGAAGGCGATCAGCCTGTGGCTCTGCTGAGATGCTAAGAAAGGTTGATTTAAGTAGTAGCTTTTGTTTGTGTCGTGAGAATACGCTTGAGGTTCTCTGTGAGGTTTAGGTCAGGGGAGATTGCTGGCCATTCAAGCACTGTGATACTATGGGGATTAAACCATGTATTGGTACTGTTAGCAGAATGGGGCAGGTGCCAGGTCCAGATGGAAGATGCAATCTGCATTCTCATAAAGCTTGTCAGTAGAAAGAAGCACTAAAGCTTTAGTATGTAATTTTTATGAAAAATGTTTTTTACATATTTGTTAAAATGATCAATATGTCATGACAGTATAAGACAGATAATCTGAAAAAGCAAGCTCCTCTGCCTCCCAGTACTAACTGCAGAAATACGCCACTCAGTCAGAAACAACCAATCAGAGCCAGGAGGAGGGTCTTAGTGCTGTCAATCACCTGCTAATGCTAAGGCTCGTTAGCATGGCCATCGATGACGGCGGATAGACGGTTTTCCTTGAACAGTAAATTGTTTCGTCACCGTTAGCACATTTAGCAGCGCGTACACGAGGGTAATTGACAGCATTGAGACCTTCCTCCTGGCTCTGATTGGTTGGTTTTGGTCGGGAGCGGTGCATTTCTTTAGATGATAATAGTAGCTCAGGGAGGAGGTGGAAGGGCTCGATGTTTTTACAGATTATGTCTCATACCATACTGTCACTGACATTGTGACAGTTTTAACAAATATGCAAAAAAACATTTTTTTGTAAGTTACATACTTGTAAGTGCTCCAGAATTTCCTGGTAGACAGCTGCACTGACCCAGCAGCAGATCATCAGCTCCCCAGATCATCACAGACTGTGGAAACTTTACACTGGACCCCAAATAACTCATAGTCAGAGTCTTTGCTCTTCCTCCACACTCTGGCACCTTGATTTCAGCAAAAGCTCAGTCCTTTTTCTTGTTAACCCAGCTAACACGGAGGGTGGGCAACAAATGCAGCTCATGTGCTGAATATGTCTGTGTGGTGGCTCTTGAAGCACTGACTCCAGCTGCCTTCCACACCTTGTGAAGCTCCCTCAAATTCCTAAATGGAATTTCTTTCAGTCCTTTTAAGGGTTTGGTTATACCTGGTGTTTGCGCACCCTTTCCTTGCTTTCAACTTTCCATTAATATGTTAGATTTTCTGAGAAGTTGAATTTAGGGTTTTCATTACTAAAATTAATCTTTAAAAAAAACATTTGTGTAATGAATTTACAGGACATTTCATTACTCGAATCTGCTTACTGATATTCAAATCTATCGAGGTGCACTTATATGGCTGTTGAATGTCATATTTTACTTTTACTGAAGCACCTTCTCTAGATTGATTAATTTTATGTTGTAATGAAGTTATAGAAAGCAGGATCTGCAGATTTTTCTTTAATGGGAATGGAGAGCTGTGCTTTGCTGCATCTATTATGTTGGTCATTGGCTTTATTAATGAGATAATTGATCACCATCTTATGCTATGGTTGAAGAATCAGGAGCATGTCTAGGAGTGATAAAGTAGAAAAGAAGCGTTGCAAATATCCCGGCATCCATAATTAAAGCTTTCATCACAATCACTACGAGTAGAGCTTGTGTGTTCAAATATTCGTCGTGCTAATATCACAATTACATGTGGAGAGTCTCTGGAGTTTGGCTTGATTAGACCGGCTGCATCGGTTCTTCTCTCTTACTGACCTCTGTCTCTCCTCCCACAGACTCCGGCTCCCATTATGTGATCACACTCAAGGCCTTCAACAACGTGGGGGAGGGGATTCCCGTGTATGAGAGCGCAGCCACCAGAGTGCAGTCAGGTATGAACTCTACACATCTGCAGCTTTATAGAAATACTCTCTGGTCTTAACAGGGGATGAAAAGAAAAACAGTGGAGAGAAAGAATCCAATAGCTCCATTTGGAGCTGAAAGCAAATCAGATTTCCTCATCCTGATCACAGTCGATATGAGCGGGGGAATGCTGCTCATACTTCTCTGGATTCAGCTGACATTTCTCGTTGCCCTCTCTCTAACCTGGCGTCATTATCAGACACAGTGTGTCTCGACTCTAAATTACCAGGCAGAAAATGGGTCATCAGCCTGTCTCGCTACTTTAATTAACTCTCTTCATAGTGGCCTGTAAGTATACCCAAGTCTCCTTTTTTTTAATCAAATGATCAGAGCCTCAAATGATGCACCTATATGAGCAGACCTGATTATTAGGTTCGGGAGCATGAGCGTTTTGAATCCACGTTTGAATTTGCAAATACAGGCAGAAACACTATTGAAAAGTAGCTTTCATAGAGAAGGACAGGAGCTTTATGGGGATGAAGACAGCATTGGGTTTTTTTGAAAAAATAATCTAACCCTTAATATATGATGTAATTTAACAGTGTTTCTTGAAGTAGGTGTATTTGAGAGGGTCTTTCGTACACTGCCTATCAAAAGTATTTTCACCTTTTGTCACATTATAGCCACGAGCGTCAATACATTTTATTGGCATTTTATCAGATTGGCCAACATAAAGTGCTGTAAAACTGGGAAGCAGAAAAATCAGAAAATATATATATTCACCCTTTTAATCCTTAATAAAGTCCAGTACAACCACTTGCCTTTAGATGTTTCCAGTGGTGGGCACACTTCCGTTAATCTATCAAAGTTCTAATTGTGGAGCTAATTGTTCGTTTAGCGCTTTAGCGTTTTTACTAACTTTGAGAAAGTTTAGCGCACTTAGCTTCCTCTAAATTTTGTAAACACAATTTTTGTAATCACAGAAGAATTCTAAAGTGCTAATTTACTTGGCTTTTTTGCAAACATTCAGTTGAATAAAGTTTGACATCTGTGTTGAAGTTTTGGTTATTGGTTAAGAATTCTTCAAGTTAGGCGTTTATATTCATGCTCTTATTTTGACGTGGGTGACGACTGTTTACCCAGCACTTTTGTTTCTTCCTGCCACGTCTCTTCATTTTTTCCCCAATAACTTTATTTCAGACTACATTCAGGAACAAAATAAAACACGGACAGTAGAGAACAAGAAATAAGCATAAACAGAATACCTAAGGGCATTATACAACATGTAAATATAATGTCATATGTAATTATTTGCTAAATACTATGTTGGTGTAGTGCTGTGGTGTTAGTGGAACTAATTTTTGGATTAGTGCTTTAGGATTAGCGCAACTAACTTTTTAGTTAGCAGTGCCCACCACTGGATGTTACCTACTCAGTAAAAAGAGCCCTGACCTGTGTGTAGTTTAATCTCAGTTAATGCGGCTGTTCAGTGAAGATTTGTCAGAGAGTAATAGAACAAACAGTATCATGAGGACCAGGAAAAACAGCAGAGAGAGCAAAGATAAACTCTGGAGGAGCTGCAGAGAACGACAGCTCAGGTGGGAGAATCTGATGTCAGGACAGCTGTTAGTCGTGCTCTCCACAAATCTAGCCTGTTTGAAAGAATGGGAAGAAGTAAGAAGCCCCTTTTGAACTTTCTACATACCTTGCACAGTAGGCAGCAAAGTAAACATGTGGATGAAGGTGCTCTGGTCAGATGAGACCAAAATTAACATGTTTGCTATATGTGAACACACCATCACCACAGTGAAGCATGGTGGTGGCAGCATCATGCTGTGGGGATACTTTTCTTCAACTAGTCAGAGTTGATGAAATGAAAGATCCTGGAAGACTTGCAAAGTGATCTAACTAAGAAGCTCTATGCTTGATATTCTTAAGAGCACAGAGCATAATGTTATTTTTTTATTACTGTATCCCAAAAGTTCTTACAATCATAACTCAAGGTTTCAGAAAATACTCTTTACAGTAGCTATATACTACATTTTAATCAATATAAGGATGCTTTTAATGTCTAAAATTAATAATAGCACATAAATATAGCTAAAAAAGTTGTAAAAGAAGGTCAAATTTAGCAGACATGTCTTTAGGGTCAGTGTTTCATTATCATCTTTAGCAGATTTTAACTACCTAATGTTATAGGTTGTGATAATCTAGCAAGAGTTGATCTTTCAGGTGTCTCATTGCAGCACAGCATAACAGCTTTGTTAGCCAAATAATAAGGGCAACTTGTTTGGATGCCTGCCAGGTAATAGACACATCTCAACCCTGTTAACAATTAGAGGCAGAGCTTGTGTCCCAGCCCATAGTGTCTGATGAACAAGAGTGCAAAACGCTGCCAGTTAGACCACATGTTGGTTGAGTTCATGCAGTTTGTGTGACAGTGCAAGAAGACGAGCAGCCCGCGCTCCCTGGAGTGTCCCAGAATGTGGTCTGCACCCGCCTCCCCGCTCCTCCTTGATCACTGCAGTTTGTCTCTGCTGCAGCACTATTGCACCATGGAACACAAGAGGGGCGGGGTGCCTGGTGACATGAGTCACGTCAACATGCTTTGAGAGGAGGGGTGCGAGTTTAAGTATGTGCACACACCCACACACCGTCATTCTGCACACTTGTCTCTAAAAAGCTCCCTCTCATCCTAACTCCCTCACACACTCGCTGCACTCACGCAGACCCCCTGTGGTGGCTTTGGCAACCCCTTCGTCAGATCCAAATGTTTCCTCTCAAAGCAGAACCAAAGCCCGCCACCGTCGTCTTCTGCCGAATTCTCGGGGGCACGTTCCCTTCCTGCCAGTTTGTTCAAGTCAGAATTAAAAAGACGGGCTGACCTACATAGTACTTTACTTTGGAAAAAGTGAAGAAAAACTTGGTGAACTTGGGCTGAGAAGGAGCTCTGCTGAATTCTGGATGACAGTGACGTCTTAACTGAAACACAGGAAGGTTTTTCACCCATTACGTTTTTGTTTTTTGTTTTTTTAACCAGGACATTCTCTGTCCTCTGGCTGATTCTCTCTGTAAATACCGCAAAGAAAGATCTTTAAAGCTGGGTAAAGAAATGCAATCTTCGTGCCATTCTAAAACCTCAGGACGCGTCTACAACCACGAGAATGCTTGGATTTTCAAAATGCTCTCTCACACGCGCGCGCACACACACACACACACGTGCTATTCCATCTGGGGAATATAACGAGGGCATCTCTGTTCAAAGAGTAGTCAAATGGAGCGAGTCAGCGAGTAGAGGACCACCAAGTGATCGAGCAGAAGAGTCATCACGGGTGACCAAGCAAAGCTTTTTCTCCAGTCACAACTAAACCGAGTACGGAAACAGGAGCAGTGAAACCAGAAGCCCATCTTAAAGGATTTATCCTGCTGAAACTGTCTGTTAGTGACCCCCCCGTTCTCCTCCAGACCTGTATTCTCTTTGGCGTACAGGGTAAAACAGGTAGAGGGCATTCACACAAACAACTTCCAAAGGTTTTTGTGAACCTACACTTACTAAACCTGTTGCTCTTTGCATTAGGACAGAAAACCACAAATCAGTATTGGCCAAGAAAAACTTGACTTGTGAAACTTTAATATTTATTATTTATTTTGCCTACAGTGGACTGTACAAAACACGTCTTACATGCAAACAGAATATACAGCCAACAATCAGTGATAAAACTGAGCTCTTAAACCAATTTAGATTAGTTTCTTTATCTAGTCAGATAATCAATCATATTAGTCAATTGCTAAAAGAGTTATTATTATCAAAGTGTAGACCAACCAATGCCTAAACTATAGCTGGTTCTGTTCAGGGGCCTCTTCAGGAGACTGTTATACAACAACTGAGCATCTTCAGTCAGAGGCTCTTTCAGATTCACTGTAATACTGACCGCTACAGGAGATACTTCCCGCCCACAGCCATCAGCATCTACAACAACTTTTTGAAGGAACTTGGATAATATGAGTTACAACATTTAATTTCAATTTGGGGTTTATAAAGAATTGTGAACTGAATCACAAACGCCTTACTTTGTGTCATTCATGAGCTACGTCATGTTGGCCTTTGTCCTACTCAAGAGCACATTGTCACATGAAAAAAACATGTAATATTCTAAATAATGTTCTTTGTTTTTCATCGCATACATGCATGCTTCTACAAAAATGATCTAAATATAACAAATGAAAGTTGCAAAAAAAGACTCTGAAAGTCGACACCATGGTGGATGAGCCATGCAGATTAATGAGTTAAGCTGCGATTCATACATATTAAATCAGGCAAGTCGATTTCTTATGAATGAGGGCTGACATGGCTCTGAGCTAAACCAGGGAAGCCTTCCACAGTCTCCCTAATTTGCTGTGCATGTTAGGCTTGTGCATTTTCTTTTCTTTCAGGTGATTATGCAAAGTTGGACATTTCTTTGCCACCCTCTTTCTAATCTGCATATCAGATAAAACTTTACACAGTTGTCACGTTACGGTTCTCGAGTCTTCGAGTGCAGTTTACCAAGTGAAGGCTACAGTTTGCATAATGATGGGCAAATATCAGAAAAGGTCTTCCAGCTACTCTTCAGCAAAACGTTTCCCTTTTTGTTTGTGAGCTGCAGATTAGAAGCAGCACAACGCACAAATCCTCAGTCAGAGTCACCACTTGTTCGCGACCCTCCTCCTCCCCACCACCAACGGACTGCGTGCTTAAAGCCTCGGTTTTCTTCCTCCGGTTTTGAAGAACATAATGTGGCAGAAACATCTTAAGCTCTTTGTGCCCTCTTAATCGTCCTCTTTGCATGAAAGGTGCTGTTTTGTGAAGCTGGATGACGTAAACATGTGTCAGAATTGCCTTTGTTTCAAAAGACTGGGTGAATACATTCTTGTCCTCGTGAGCAGTTGCATGTAGGATCTGCTTTCTCTCTGGTTTCCCATTTGCAGTTATCTTGTCATGAATAGATGATCTCTTCCTCTTTCCAAAGCGCTGCAGCCACTTTAGCATCACATACTGTTGAGTAGATTTTACACAGCAACCAGTTCTGTAGATTTGCTTGTTCTAGAGGTCAGTGTCTGTTTTTCTAATAGTGTCCTCTCTCTTTCTCTTCCACCTTCCCAATCCCACCCTTGTTGCACATTTACAACCCAAAACCCCTCCCGCTCCTCCTCACCACCGACCTTCATTTTTAACGCATTAACCTTTTTTTTCCCCCTCCATCTTTCCACCGCTCCTGTTTTGAATCCACTCTCTCATCCTCCACACCACGCTTCCCATTGTGTTTTTAATTTTGTCTCTTTTTTTTTTTTTTTTTTTTTTTTTTTTTTTTTTTTTTTTTTTTAAATTGTGTGTGCAATGCATGCGGGCTTTTGCTGCCTGGCACGCAGACCCCATAGACCCCGATGTTGACTTGTACGAACTGTTCCATGCTCCATACACCCCAGCACCCGACCCCAGTCCCATGATGCCTCCCGTGGGCGTGCAGGCCTCCGTGCTGAGCCACGACACCATCAAGGTGACATGGGCCGACAACTCGCTGCCCAAGAACCAGAAGATCACAGATAACCGCCACTACACCGTGCGATGGAAGACCAACATCCCTGCCAACACTAAAGTGAAGGTGAGAGATTTTGCCTTTCACTCTCTTGAAATCTAAGAATATTCAATTTTGTTCCATTTTAAATTTCATTTACTTCTATTCTCATGTTTCAGTGCTGCACTTTCTTGTGCAGTTCAACCAAAAACAACTGAAATAGTGTCAGCTCAATGAAACATCAGTAATATTTAATACCTTTTGAATTCTTTGTTTCACTTTTATTTGTCGTGCATGCTGACACTACTAAAGGTACGGATGTGCAGGCAATAATATCACATGATGGCAGAGAGTGAAGTTATCTCTCAGCAGCTCTGGACCTCTGGGGCAACATAATGCTGACGTTAGTAATGGAAAACCATCTGTTGTCATTTAAGCAACAAAGCGAGAGACAGATGCTTTACTCGCCTTTGTTTTATGTGCAACATGTGAAACTCAAAATTAATAACGCAGCACATTTCCCTTTAAATAGTTTTATACTAAAATAAGAGTTAAAGGACAAAAGTATATAATTTTGTCTCACCAGAAGCTATAAACACGATTTATAGTATATATAACTTTGTTATTCAGGTTTCCATATTTATTGGTGCCATTATTAAAAATGCACAAGACGCATTACAAAATACATTTTTTAAGTTGATCAAAGTGTCTTGGATGTTTTTATTAGAAATCCATGACTTCACCTTTCCTGAAGTAGAAATATGATGCGACAGTGATCCATTTCTTTTAGCCACGCTAAAGAACATATTTATTTCAGGCGGATGTTTGTTGATCATCATGTCAGTAAATGGCTACAGGAAAACATCCACAGCTTTCTAAAGCTCACTAAGAGCTGCAGTGGGTTTTTTGTTGTGTCTGTGTGTCAAAATGTGATATATGATTATTTTATTTTGAGGTTTTTTACAAGCTTTTTACCAGGGGTCTTAATAATTATGGAGACTGCGGTAGTTTAAAATACTTACAGTCAGTTCAAACAAGTTGTTTTAAGTTTGCCTCACCTAATCTGCTTTTTTTCCCCAAAGTTGTTAAATGGTTGTGCATATGTTATAATTTTTTTTCAAGCACAAGATGTCATAATGTAGCTGCCTTTATTTCCATGGGCGGTTCTAGACAGTGCCCCTGTAGAACTGGTCCTGTACTGAAGAAATAATACTAAATCAATTTCTTACGATGATTATATTCGCTGGCACAGAAACGGTAACTAATTAGTCCTTTGCACCAATTTAGTCACACTTATCTTCACAGTTTAACTTTAACAGTGAATTCAAAATTAAGGAGTTTCACCTTTAGCTTCAGCTGTATTGTTACCTGATAGATCAGGGGACTGCAACCTGCAGCTCCGGAGCCGCAAGTGGCTCTCTTCATATATTAAATGATGAAATATTGCCCTTTTTTGTTTCATTCTATTATCCTGTGCCCCCCCCAAGAAAAAAACAGTGGGTCCGCTCTGGCCCCTCGGTAAATTTGGTCTAGAATCACTACTGTTTATTTCAGTTTAGTTTGTATTTTTTGTTTAAACTGAATTTATTTAGATAGAACCAGTTCATAGCAACTGTCTTGTTAAGGCAATTTACAAGACCAAGACAGGTGTGATTCATATCTAGTTGTATAGAATCCTATTCACTTCTAATAAAGTTCATATCAGTCCAGTTCATTCCTGTCCAACTTAGTTCATGAGTCAGATTCATATCCTATTATATGCAGTCTAACTCAGTTCGAATTATAAAACAAAAAACTCATATTTAGTTCTTTAGTTAATGTCATTTGGTATAGGGGTATCCCAGCTGATTGCAACAAGTCATTGACTTTGCAAAATTCCCTCAACCTGAGCAAGAATGAGGCGACAGGGGAGAGGAACAGCTCCCTTTTTTAACCAGAAGAAACCTCAAGGAAAACCAGACTCATTGCAACCGGCCATCAGCTGCACCCCGCTGAGGGGGTTGGAAGAACAGGCGAGAGTCTTAAAATGATGGTTAACAGCATATATCTTCCTAAAATGAAGTTTATAAAAAAAAAAAAAAAAAATTGTCATTGAAGCTGTTTGTGTTTTGATTATGCTTATTTAGTAGACAATTGAGTATTTTTTATATAATTCAACAAGCATATTGCCATAGGTACTTGGAAAGCTGAAAGAGTCAGAAACCTTTTTGCACTAAACAGCTGGAATGTGTCAGGGTGCGTGGGAGGCACAGCGTGATGGAGAAAGCAAAAATTTGCTGTAGTTTATCTGACAGATATTAAATACCAGTAAAGGCCACTCACTTGTTCAAATTCTTGAACATTGTGGACAGAAGCAGTTTGCAGGGTAGCGATGCTCAGCACACTCCTTCTGGTGGAAAATGGATGATGCTAATGAGTATTTGTAATCTCCGAAGGATTTTTAGATGGGTAGAATTATTCTTATGATTTGAAAATCAGTTTGAAGATTGTTTTCTGGACAGAAACAGCAGGACCATGAATATTTGTCCCAAGCATAGCCGTGGTTTGAATTTCATTTTTTTGTTTCAGTTCAGGCAACAGCTGACGATTTGTTGAAATAGTTTTTTTTAATTTTTGAAAAGCAAAATTCAAATTGCAAATTTCTCATCCGAACCTGATTAGCATCTCCACTCTGGAACTGTCACATCTGCTTGCATCCTCCTGGTTTCATGCATGTGTGTGTGAAACAGTGACCGAGCAGAGCTCAGATAAAGGGCTGCGTTCACTGATAAATTATTCAACAAGGACAAGACAAACAGAGGCAGAAAAAAAAGAGGGTGTAGATCTGACAATGCATTCCCCATACAACCAGCTCATGGGACGCGCTCAAATGAAAGAAGCTGGAAAGCTGCACCCATGCAGCACTGAGTCAGCTGATGGGCTTCAAACACATGGTTGACATTAATGTAAAGAGATTTATGATTTATTTACTGTCATTCAGAGGAAAATAGAGGGAAAATGCTATTTAAACGTTGTGCAATAAATGAACCATAAAGTAAATCAACCCAAGTTCAATGTGAACAGCTTGGTCTTTTGTTACAAGTGGATGCTCTAAGTGGTCTGATTCACACAGCGTGACAATAATTAAAGAGCAGCTCAGACTTATTATGTTTCTGTCCTGTTAATGAAATCAGATATATTAAGCTGGCGCTGCAGTCTGGAAACATCATCCTGTATATCCCTGTGTTTTTATGGTGTTCTACAGATACAACAGAAGCGCTGTCACTTTAATGCCTCTCTTAGATCGAGTCTAACCAGACAGGCTTGTGCATTATTGAGGGAATGACTGCTCTTAAACTGGCTCCGTGCAGCTAAAGAGTGGAGCGGTTTGCCGCCTTACCCCACTGCCCTCTGTTTGGCAGCCCCCCGGCGGAGAACTGCCGTGGCAACCAGCTTCTTTGGTAAACCTGATCCTCCCACTTATATTTTATTTTTTTATGACAACCCAACTCAGTGGAGTGCAAGTAAAACGCTTGCATAAGTCAGTATTTAAACATGTCCAGAAGGTGTTTTTATGGTGAAGTGTTTCTTTGTGGTTATGGATCCTATTTGTTGTGTCTAGACTTCTTGCCCAGGTTTGAAATTCTTTTAAAGGGCCTGTTTGTGATTCTGTTAAAGAGCACTTCAGTATGCAGAAAATTGTTTCTCTCATCACAAGAATGCAATAAGCTGTGAGGAAACGGCGTCCTGCAGCATGTTTGTCTGTTCAAACTTTTCCAACATATTGTTTTTAGTAGGTGTGTAATGGTACACATAAATCAACTCCTTTTTTTCTTTTCTTTTAGTGTTTGGTGAAATTATCAAACAGCTTTTGTTAGGTGCCACCAGATGTGGCAAAAAATAATTTGACCAAACAAGTCATTAAGCTCCTGATTTTTATTGCTATCCATTCTTGCATTGCTTTGGTTGGGAGTGCCTTTGCTACCATCTTCTACTCATTTTGAACGTGTGCTCTTTTCTAAATCAAATTAGCCTTTAAATAAAGTTCTTCTTTGCTCTAGGTTTAGAGATATATTAAGCTGGCGCTGTTATAACCTTTAGAAACAAGAAGTTTTTCCTAAACTGGGGTTTTTATTTATTCCGGTTGTTTCTCATTGTTCATCCTTTCTGTTTTTTCTAACAAAATTCTTTTTTTTTTTTTTCTTGTGTTCCTTTGCTTATTTACTCCTCCAGATGGCCAACAGCACAAGCCTGAGCCACATAGTGACAGGTCTGAAGCCCAACACGCTGTACGAGTTCTCCGTCATGGTGACCAAGGGCCGCCGCGCCAGCACGTGGAGCATGACAGCTCAAGGAACCACCTTTGAGACCAGTAAACACTGCAAACACACGCACACACAAACATTCCTGCGGAAACATTCATCATGAGAAAATCATCAATGACTGCACCTGCAGAGTGACAAACCCCTGGCTGGTTGGGAATAACAGTGAACTTTTTGCAGCCCAAATGGAAGGAGGCGACACACCAGAAGATAGTGATGCGCTGACCACACGGTATAATTTATCTGGACAGGTATTTATGAGTAGTTCTCCTGTTAAAATTAGGCAACTTGCAGCAAATTTGGTGATTGGGGATAATTCTTTTTGACTTCCTCTCGAGAGTAGGCGTAACCACATATCAACTCAAAATACACAATCAGACTAACACTGGAAAAAAAAGAAGTCCATAGTAATTGTTGTGTTTTGTTAATATTGATTCCAATATTCTTCTTGATTTGCAGACCCATGGCCATGTTTCTCCATCTGAGGAGTCACAATACAACACCTGACTCAATCACCACTTTTAGATGGGGAAAAAGAAAAGGAGCTTTACTGGTTTTATCCTTTTCTGACCACTACCTTTAAACTAGGGTGTCTCTGTTACCTTACTCCTTTTGCTTTATGGATGTGAAATCATTCAAATATAGGTTCCTTTAAATGAGCTTATCCAAATAAATCAAGTGGTTTCCTTTAATATTACCGCTCAGTGTTATGCATGTAATGTCATATCCCCTACATCACAGAATGGAGTTTTGTTAACAGGGCATCACTGAGGGGCAAATCACTGACAAAATGACCGGATAAAAGAACAGTGTAATTGGGGGAGTGTAACAGACTGAGCAAATGCTCTTAGCTATATTTTTTGCAAACTAAAAAAATAATAATAAAGACATAGAGCTGCACTATGGCTCATTGCTGCTTTTCTGTTCTTGTTTTTTAAGCAGATCATGGGATATATTTATGTTTCTTTGGAGGGTAGGAACTAGAATTTCTCAGTATTTTGGAGAACTTTAAATTTAAATACTAAATCTAATCTATAACGCAACTGACTAATTTAAATGATAAAGATGTGAAAGGCACATGATGTATTTTGAATCTAACAACAAACATTTGGAGCCATTTTAAATGTTTGCATCTCAGGGGATAAAATCATTTATATGTAAACACCCCACTGTATTTTTTACACTATAACAAGAGAAATCTTTACTTTACTGAATAGACTGGGACCTTTTTTTTTAACACCTTCACAATCCCGAACAGAACAAAGCAGGTACATAAAGTGATAAACGGAGACTGTCTAACAAGAATTGAAACTGTTTTCTAAAAGGAAGCGTTTAGATTCCATTCCAGGCAGGGGTTTGTCGCACACCTGAGCAAACAAATTGGAACTGCAGTCATGGTGACAAAATCACTTTTTGTCTGATATTTTATTTTTTAAAAACACATTTAATTTCTTCTGTCTGTGTCTCAGTCCCCAGCTCCGCCCCAAAAGACGTGACTGTGGTAAGCAAAGAGAACAAACCTCGCACCATAATAGTCAACTGGCAGCCTCCCTCTGAAGCCAACGGAAAAATTACCGGTGAGCATCACACTTCCTGTCATATGGTGCGTTAAACACAGCTTCTAAAGACATCTCCTTGGTCCCAACCAACCAAGCAGACCTAATTCACTTTTTTATACAAGTTGTAGATTGACTCGTCCTGAACATCCAGCTCTCGTTTTTTTGCTGGTATCATAAAAATATGTATAGAATTTATAATACAGGTTTGATTTGAAAATGGTGCCAATTTTCCACTGCTGAGGAAGAAATGAACTTCAAACTTGTTTGGTTCTTTGTTTTCATATTGAACATCTATGTTAATCTGCCTAAATTTGTAATGCAGAGCGTCTTTGAAAGATTTTCAATGATTTTTGTAAACATATTTAAGCTTTTGTTTTTTTGTTTTTTTTGGGGGGGGGGTTCTTACAGTGAAGAGTTCAAAACTTAAATCCAACAATACATTGCTCAGTTATTTTGAAATATAATTTATGTGCTATTAATTAGGGATGCACCAAACTGATATGAAAATTTGGGCTGATTAATACTGCTGTTAAGGCCAATAATTAATATGCATGTAATGTCATATCCTCTACATCACAGAATGGAGTTTTGCTAACAGGGCATCACTGAGGGGCAAATCAGTGATGCCCCTGAAATCGTTTACCCTTTTAACACCATGTAAAAAAATAGCCACAGCGCTGACATTGCTTCTCTGCTTTGGTCAAATACCCCATAAACCTTTGCTGCTAGACTTTAAAATTTCACAATTTAGATTGGAAACTATGACGTAAATCGACATTCTAAGGAATGCTAACTTCAAACTTATAGAAATGAATATCCACCTTCTTAATTATGTGCTAAGTAGTAGAAAATGTTTTGAAGTTTTGAAAACTGAGCATGTTTTATGTCTCCATCAGTGCAAACTAAAAATCCTGTTCTGTGTTTCAAGATGGCGTCTCACTCCTCCACTCTTGTCCTTTTAGGTTACATTATCTACTACAGCACAGACGTAAATGCAGTGGTCCATGACTGGGTCATTGAACCTGTGGTGGGGAACCGCCTCACACACCAGATCCAGGAGCTGACTCTGGACACAACGTACTACTTCAAGATCCAGGCCAGAAACTCCAAAGGAATGGGGCCCATGTCGGAGCCTGTTCAGTTCAGAACTCCCAAGAGTAAGTTTCCAAAATGTACAGGAGAATGTTCCAAAGATAAAAGTGAAACATCAGGGAGGCTTTAAGTTGTTGGGGTTTTTTAGGGGTTTTTTTTCTCTTTTTTTTTTTTGTACAGGAGGGATGCTATTAGGAAAACATACAATAGTATTGGTGAATGTGGGATTTATAATTTGCAATAAATAAATAATTCAGTGTTAATGTATTTTTCCTTTGGGTTTATAGCAAACATAAACCCCAGATAATGAGTAGTCCTTTCAACTGTTGAAGAAAAACACACATTTTCCATCTGAACAACAAGGTTTCATTGAAAAGTTGCTTCTGGCCGACATCTGCTTCCAAAAAAAATAAATCAAACAGAGTCAGAATGCATCATTCTTAAAGGGGCAGTATTATGTATTGTCAAGGCACATAGAAACATTTTATAGTACAATCAAGTAACTATGTTACCTTCAGTTGTTACGAAAGTGCTGTATTTATCAAATATGACCTCAAAGAAATATGACTTCATAATTTAACACCTTGAAATTGGGCCTCTGTCTCTTTAAGAAAGTCCTGCTCTTTCTGAAACTCCGCCCCCAGGAAATAACCACAACAGCTAACCCTTTAACAATGTTTTTACCAGTGTTTCACTGAGAATAGCTCATATAATGAGCTTAGTAGGTGCGTAGTTCTACCAGGTGTTTTGTTAATTGCTGCTGGCTAGTTTGAAGGAGCTGAGTGGGGAAGTCACAGGGGAGGGATGCTCTGTGAGGCAGAAGCTTAGAAGCTTAGAAACTGCAGCTCTGAGGAAGAGCTGAGTCTCAAAGGCGGCATTAGGTCCATCCAGGCGATTTGCATAGTTGAATGGCTGCCATGGGAGATTAAAGGATTTCTCAAACATGCATGAAAGAATCAAGGTAACACTCCAGGTATGTTTTTGATGAGGGAATAACATTATAACTTGATGTAAAGCTCAAAAAGTCAATTTTACATAATACTGCCTCTTTAAATATTTAGCTAACATTTATTGCAGTCCAGGCAGTTCTTTGTGATATGCATATTAGTACTGTGACATTGCAATAACAGTAAATTTGTGATTATATTGAGCATCTGTAGTATAAAGTACTCATAGCTTGATCCTTTTCACATTTTGTTACATTACAAACTTGTAGGGATTTTATGTGAAATCCAAAAACAAAGTAGGGCATACAGTAATTATAAAAGTGGAAGGAAAATAGTGCATGTCTTTGTTGTTGTTTTTTTTTTTTTTCAAAATCTAGTAGAATAAAGATCTGAAATGTGTGCTGCGGATTAGTGTTCAGTCTCCTAATGTCAATACTGTTTAGAACAATTACTGAAGCAAACTGAAACTGAATTTGACTTCAGAACAGACACTATTCTTTGGGTTTTGCCATTGATTCTCAGAAGAAAAAACGTTTTTTTCCTTGCCCTTTTTCCATAAAGACCAGATTTGTGGATTCCGAGACTAATCGTTGTCCTGTCAACAGATTTTCTCACCTGAGCTGGGGGTCTCTGCTGCTCCTCCAGAGCTACCTCTAGCCTCTTGGCTGCTTCTCTGATTAATTCTATCCTTGCACAGGCTGCCAGTTTAGGTGGACGGCTATGATAGATTTCCAGTTGTACCATAGTCTTTCTATTTTCAGATGTTCAAAGCTTGGGAGATTGTTTTATGACATGCTTTAAATTTCTCCACAACCTTCTCTCAGACCTTCCTGCTGGATTCCTTGGTTCCTTCATTTAGGGTTATCACAGCCACGCTTTCATATTTTTATTATTTATTTATTTATATTATTTTCCTTCCATATATGCCATACTTTTTGTTAGTCTGTCTTATGAAATCCCAGTAAAATGCAGTAATTCACAGTATGTATTGTGATAACATGTGAAAACCTTCATGAAGTTTAAATGTCTTGCAAGGCTTGTAGGTGGATTTTACATACTACACACCAACTGAGGCAGCTTGAGAACGTTGCCTTTCCTAACTGCAGCAGCTATTGCCCGTCAGCTTACCCTATTAACTAATAATCTCACAATATTTCCGTCTTTTGAGATAACTTAAAATTAAAATCTTACACTGACCTAACTGTATTCTTCACTTTTATTTGTTGTAGAAATTTTTCCCAAGTCTTGTTTATTGCTTTTACATGAGTCATTCTCTTTGAAATCTGCTCTGCAGCGTACATTGCATTATGGAGCCACATGCAGCTCATTTTGTTTTTAATTTAAGTTATTTAGCAGGGCTGTTTTATTTTATTGCCATAGGATTTTTCTTTGTAAAGCATTTTAAATTTTGGAAATCAATCTATGCTTTTATTGTTGGAAGATTTAATCATTTCTGTATCGATGCTTTGCTCCTTTTATCAATTTGGCTCTGTCTGTTCAGCAACTGTTTGGTTCTCTCACAAGTTTTTCATTTCTCTAGATTTGCCCCTCTTCCACCCCACAGTCCCCCATCTGCCCCTCCTTATTTCTTTCTCCTTTGCCGCTCTTTTCAGCTAACTGTTTTTGTTTTGCGTTTTATTGTCTCTTCCTCTCTGCTCTCCTTTGGCCTGTTAAGCTGAGTCCTCTGACAAAATGGCTAATGACCAAGGTAAACTCCCTCTTCTCACTTTATCACTGCCAACTACACCTCATGTGCTTCTCTTTACAAGGATCTCCATCTTCTGGGCTGATGACAACTTGCAATGCATGTCTGCCAATTCGTGTTTGTTCTTGTAGACCATTGAATTTTCACCAGGAGGCCTTAAGAATCTTATTTTTTTTCTCTGTTTGAATCAGCTTTAAATCACCCACCAAAGCCAGGACTTCCAGGCAAACCATATCCAGACAACCCTCAAAATCCAATTGGTAAGTCCTTAATTCCACCTGCTGACTAGTGTGTGATTGCCATTGGCTTTTAAGGCTAATTGGAAGGCGAATCAACATTATTACCCCTGCTTTGTTTCTCGAAGAATGACATTTAAAACAGAATGTGAAAGTAGATGTAGAAGGATCAAAATCAATGAGTTTACAGAAGCAATCCTTGCACTCCATCAACCTGGGATGGGTCATAAGGCCATTTCCAAACTATTTGCAGTCCATCATTCTCCAAAGACATGTTATTCACAACTGGAAAACATTCAGGACAGCTGCCAATGTACCCAAGAAGAAGAAATTCAGCTCAAGATCAGACCATTCAAAGCAGGAGATCCATTTCAGCCTCTACAGGTCTCAGTTAGCATTGTAGATGTTAAAGTTCATGGGAACATGATTTAGGTTTGCAACGGTGCCTGTTGATGAATCGCATAAGCCCTGGAGCATTGTCGTTTGGGCAGATGAGATTTGGCCATGTTTGAAGAAATTCAACACAGCTTATCAACACAAGCAAGCACCTCATGGCAGATGCCAAGCACAGTAGTGGAGGGATAATGATCTGGGATTATTTTGAAGCCCCAGGATCTGTGCAGCACTTAAGTGATTGAGGTAACCATGAACTCCTTTGTATTCCAACGTATGCTAGGGTCATTGATGAGGTCATCTGTACAGCAACTGGCCTCAGCTATCATTGGGTTACCAACAGGATAATGATCTCAGCACAGCAGCAAGGGAATGGCTAGAAAAGAAAAGAATCATAGTGCTGCAATGGCCCAGTCAAAGGCCAGACCTCAATCTTATTCTCTACACCAGTAGAGCTTTGCAGAAACCGAAATTCATTCGCAGCAATATGAGAGACTGATAAAGCCTGAAGCAACAACTTCAGGTTAATGGTGGTAAAGGTGGTTTTGCAAACTGTTGAATCATATCGTGTACCCCTAGTTTTTCCCCCAACTGTATCAACTTTGCTTTTAGCTGTGCATGTGACATAAAAAGTCGAGTCTAATTCTTTTTCTCTCCTCTCGAGGTAAAACAGTTGGTGGTGAAAATCACATCCTGATCATTGTCATCATAATCGCAGTAGGAGTCTTCACCATCATAGTGGTGGTAGTAGGAGCCTTACTGTGCACACGGCGCAGCACGTCTCAGCAGAAAAAGTAAGATCTTCACTGACTTTTTCCCATTCTATCACTTTTTTTGTCATTGCTGCTGCATGCCTCTCTCGTCTCTTCTTTACTTCTTATCTTGTACAAATGAGATATTCATTTTACCATCTGTGCTGTTTCCTCCCACAGAAAGCGCGCCGCCTCAAAGTCATCAAACGGATCCCATAAGTACAAGGGAAACTCCAAAGATCTGAAGCCACCCGATCTTTGGATTCACCATGAGAGGCTGGAACTGAAACCTATGGACAAGTCGCCGGAACCCAACCCCGTCATGACCGAGACGCCCATCCCTCGCACCTCACAGGACATCACCCCCGCCGACAGCGGCCTGGAGAGCAACCCCCACCTGCAGCAGAGACGCAACTCCTACCGAGGTTGGGGTTTTTTTCCAGAGGGGAATGGTTATAAGTTAATGTTTTGGAAAACGGATCAAAGTGAAATGTCACCCTTGCTGCCTGAGCGCACATTCATAATAACATTGAGCATAAGTCTGAGTCTGCCTGGCAGACAGGAAGTGGCATTTCAAGAGATTGACCAAAAAGTGAGTTCATTATTTGAGCTGGAAATTCAATAAAACCTACAGGTTTGCTTCCAGGAGTCTGTCTTAATTCGAGTGAAGGATGTGTTTTTGTCTGTGACTGCCATGCAAAACATTTCATGCTTTATCATACATGGCTCACAATGCTCATTACATATCATAACCCTGCAAGCCCTCATGATTGTTACGATTCCCTTCAAGTACAAGTGACAATCGGAGTGACATTTGGAAATATCCCACAGCGATACAAAACGGATTAAAGTAACGAGGGATCATTAATGAGAAACACAGAACATTAGAATAGCAACTGATCTGATTGGCTGATTTCCACCATACCTTTTAGGCCACGAATCAGACGACAGCATGTCCACACTAGCAGGCCGCCGTGGGATGAGACCTAAAATGATGATGCCTTTTGACGCACAGCCACCCCAGCGTAAGTGTGTGTGAACATGTCATGACACTCACTAGTTATTATGGAAATTCTCTAGAAATCAAAAGCAATAAATTCTCCATTTCATGCTTCTCATAAAATGTTTGTATGATTTTTTTTTTTTTTTTTTTTTTTTTTTTTTGAATTTGTTTACTTCTGGGATCACTTCCTGAGTGACAAACAAAGACTGGGAGAGTGTTTATCACAGGAAACTGCATGTGTGAATCCTCATCGTTCACTAAACATCTCATCCTGTTTGTGTGTGTGTTTGTGTATCCATGTCCATTTCCATTCACAGCTGTGATTAGTGCTCACCCCATCCATTCCCTCGATAACCATCATCACCATTATCACATGGGCAGCCTGGTATCACCGACACGCAGCTACCTCTACCATCAAGGCAGCGGGCACCCTCGCCCGCATGCCTGTGCCACCCCCATCTCCCACCTAGAAAGAGTGGACTCTTCAGGTGAGACACTGCCCCCTGCTGGTTGGCAGGAGAAAGCCGCATGAGGGCAGGGCAAGATTTAACAGGCCACTTTCACTTATTGAATTGTATTTTGATTATTCATCCATGGGCAGCTGCCGCCATCTTGTTACATTTATAATTCATCTTTACTGTCTTGTAGATTTTCTCCAGATCTCTAGTTGTTCAAATAATAATGTGGTTAAAATGCAAGTTGATTTACTTTTTGTCTGTCATTGCTTAAATGCTGATGAGTTTAGACCCAAACAGTTGATTGTTCAGATTCTAAAATGAGGATTTTTTTGTTTTTTGAATGTATACATTTTTTTTCGATCCTGAGGCTTTTGGATTGGGTAGAAACAATCTGTGCTCCACTTCTTTTGCCTTCTTCCCTACGGCGACACTTTATACTTTCCCCATAGGGGTGTCTTCACAAATAGCATAAAAATTTCACAGCTTACAAACTGTGTTTTAAAGGATTGCAAACACTGCAGTGTTTAACCTGTCTGAGGTGATCGTAATGCCAGTAACAGATGTAAAAGTCCTCCTTTTGTGTTTTCACAAATAGAGTAAATTCAGTGGAAAACTGTTTGAATAAATCTTTGCTCAGTGTGGAATTTAGTTCAAGTTTGATCAGTCTTAGTATTTTAGATTTTGAGCTAAAGGTAAGAAAATGTAGTCCAAGTTTCTTAAAAACACTGAAACTGCCCTGAGATGTGTTTAAATAGGGGTCTAATGATACCGTCAACTCACGAGACAAAACAGTTCATGATGTTGGGTTTATTGGAATGAGACTAGATTTTACCAATATTTTTTCGAAAAACGAAGTGATCCTGTTTTGTGTTATTTTACAAATAGAGTGCATCTTTAAATAAATCACAAAACTGTGTTAATAAAAAAATCTAATCAGTCCAAATCTAATATTCCAGTCCGGGTGGGACTGGTCCCTATATTGCAGGTTGCTTCTTGCATTTGAAGCTTCAACTGCCAGAAAGCATTTAAAGTTCTTGAGGTTTTTACGATGAGAATAATGGTTTCAATAATCCCAATTTATATAACAATCTGAATCTGTTCAGTATGGAATAATCCAGTTCAAGCTTGATCATTCGAAGTATTTTCCATTTCGAACTAGAGATGATCAACTGAACTCAAGACTCATTATAAACTGTGAAATAATCCTTCGGTTTATTGCTGACAGGAAACTCGGAAGCAGAAACCATCTTTAGCTGTCTTTAGCGTTATTATAGAAGCTAATTGTTAGCCACTCTTGTGGTTTGCAAATTCTGTAAGGAGCACTAACTTGTCTCTCACTCGTTTTTTTTCCTACCAAAATGCTGCAAATGTCGTCGTTGCCCAACGAGCCACTTTTATTATTTTCCTCTGTCAACACAATAGAGTAACTCAAGAACTACTTCCATTTTTACTTCAAAATAAGAGTCTCAAACATAGATATGGCAGCGTGTCAAATTGACAGCACTCACCTTCATATCCAGGGCTTATAATGATGGTTTACTCTTACTTCACCAGACAAAGTCACATGCAGACAGCAACTAGACATAAGGACAGACTTCACTTTGATGATAAATATAGCGGTGACTAAACTTGACAAGATCTCACACCACAAGAGCTTCTCCACTCTTTGTTCTGAAGAACTTGTAAGCGGCGTAAAATAATTCAGTTTAGTTTTAAAGTAAGAATTGTAATCTTTAGGAGCTTATTTTCTTATTTCCTGTTTCAATATTCATTCTGTTTGTTGTTTTTGTTTTTTATGGGGTATCCAAAAAGCTCCCACCTGAGTCATTTGAAAGTGTTGGGGGGCTGCATGATAGAAGGAAAACGTGAAATTATGACATTGTTTTTGAAGATGACAATGATTATATCAACTGTAATTAATCCACAGCTCCTTCCTTTTCTCTTTCTTTTCCATCATTGTAATGTCCTTAATTCTCTCCTTATGTTTTAGCATCCTGGTTACTCGTATTTATATAAGGGTATTGGCATAATAACCAGAAAAGGTCCACCTAAGTAGACAAATATAACAATACCTAGCAAAGTTTGAATGCATCTCACCTGAAATATTGCAGCATTCCAAATACTGCATCCAAGCAGTCCTTTCCAGTTGTGGAAAAATCTGAAATTGTTATGACAATAGTTGTTTTATACATTGTACAGTTGAAACTGGGGGAATCTTTAGTGTTAATTTAGCCGATCAAAGTTGTGCTGACTGGATAACTGCTTCATCATATAGTCTTCCTCTAGAGGAGAAATACTGTGATGCTGTATCATCTCAAATTATTGAAATGATATTGGCTCCAGAACCAGGAAGCGGTGAATGGCAACACAAGACGTTAACAGCAGTGTCCAAGCTAGAACACAAAGTTTGAATCCTGAGTTCTTTGATTTTAGCGTTGTAGCTATAGCTGTAGCTAATCAATATTGAAAAATTGTGATTATTTTATGACTGTATATCACATTTTACCTCACATAGAACTCAACACTATCAATGCTAAGAAATGCACGCTTCATGTGTCTCCTGATAAATACCAATTTCCAGTTTTCTTTGCGGTCCGACCTATCAGTTCTGATATTGACCAATTCTTTTTTTATTCCAAGGGTTGTAACACAAAAAGCTGCAGATTCTTTGTCTGACAATGAACAAGATTACCCCCATTTGTGAATTAAAACATATGTCTTTAACTTAATCCAATTTTAATTAAACTGGAAAAAATGTGTCTAACCACACTCTGTTAGTTGATGGGTTTTTAGACCAAAGTGAAGGGAGTTCTTGATTTTGATGCATTCACCGAGTAGGAAAATATGTTTCAGCATTTGACTTCCATTAGCAATCAAAAGATAATTGGCTTCCTCTGATCTCTGACCAATTAACTGGTGCTTCTCTATTAATACCAGGTTTGTTTTGTTCCACATAACCATTAAATTATAAATTAAATATTTCATACTTTGCATGTAAGCGCAACATGCTAACCAAAAAGGTCAGAAGACACAGTTCATATTAGCATAGAATATCTGCAGCTGACTCTTTATTTTTGTCACCATAGTCTTCTAATTTTAATTAAGTCCCTGGCTGTGTATAATGTACAGTCTAAGATGATACATTTAAATTGCTAATTTTGCCAAAAAATCAGACCCATTAATGTAAATTGCACACAAGACAAACAAAACTATAATTTATTCAGATTATTAAAGATGAAACAAATGAGTCAGTGGGTTTAAAATGTCTTTAGTATTTAATTATCAAATTTGATGACACCCTGGAGAACTATTTAAATTCGTTTCTCTGTGTGATTTCACCTTTTTCGTACTTGATGTTGAAAAATCACCACCCTCATCCCTTCCACAGTTCTTTCACTAAACGGATATGAATGTTTTGTGAAAGCTGATTTAAAACCTGTACATGTTGGTTCCCTCTGCATCTCCTCTAGAATCTGTGAGGAACACCCCCAGTTCGGAGCCTCTCCCTCCACCTACCACCTCCTCCCAGGTCTCCTGCCCTTCCGAGATCATGGCTGACCCAGAGGGCAGCTACCACGGCTCCACCACCACCGAGGAAGAGCCCAGCTACTCCAGCAACCTGCCCCCCCACCGCCCAGCCCACCCGCACGCCCACGCCCACCCCCTCAAGAGCTTTGCTGTACCGGCAATCCCAGTCTCCGGCCATCCGTCATACGAGTCCCCCGCCCTGCCCAGTACGCCCCTGCTTGCTCAGACTGGTGAGCATTCACATCAGACACACCCAGAGTCTGTTTACCACCAGTGTGAGTCATTCTATGGCCTTAATTTATGTGTTTAGAATGTTTTATTTTGTTAAATCTCTTATTTGCAAATCATAAAACATACCAAGACATGGCAGGCCACACAAACTGACAGGCCAAACCAGGAGAAGTCCCCTGATGCAGAGATGCACCCAAGAGATCCATGGTAACTTTGGAGGAACTGCAGAGATCCACAGCTTAGATGGCTGACAGGACCTAGAACTATTACTTGTGCACTCCACAAGTAAAGTTGAGTGGCAAGAAGAAAACGGTTCGGAAAAATAGTCGTAAGAAGTCCTGTAGGCAATTTGGCATAAATCATGAAGGGTATGGTTAAATTCGTTTCACCCCATTGCTCTTAACCCCAGATCTCTAAGAGGTGAAGTGTTCGATTTCTTTTGTAGAATAGAGTAAAGGGTAAGGGAAATGACCTTACGGCCCTTTAAGAGGAGAGTTTTCAGGGAAGCACTTGGAATCAAAGGGGTAGGGGGTACTCTTACAAATCCCCTGACAAATGTACAAATATTCTCAGGAAACATATTTTATTAGCATAATAACCACTACAGTGTCCAGTTTAAAGTGTTGTGATATGTTTGATAGCACTGTTAATTACTGGTAATCAGCATGAAAAATAGCAACGATCAACAATTTCTGAGTTTAAAATACCATACAGCTATCAGGATGTGTAGTTTAATTCATTCAGCCAATGTTTTTCTTCCCAACCCCCCCCAAAAAAAAAATGCTGGTGTGTAGTATCTCTTAATTTCAAATATATTGTTGCAAAAAAATAACCAGGAAATACACAGTCATTTACAGTTTGATGTGTTCCATCGTATTACCATATTGTAAGTATCCTTGCAGTCACCCTTGGTATCAGTATACTCCAAATATACTGAGTGCACTGTTTTGAAACAACTGTAGTTTTTTTTGTTTGTTTGTTTGTTTGTTTTTGGTTTGGGGGCGGGGGTAATATCTTGACAAGACAGCATCATAAATGAAAACAAACAGATCTTGTGAACTGAGTACATTACCTAACCTTCCTTCAAAAGCATTAAAAATGGGTGTCTTGAGAGTAATACATCCTCGCACAATTTGGGTGTATTGATTCAAATTTGTTCATGTAATAGAAATTTGTAATTGTAGTGTGTTATTTCTCATTTTAAACTGTTAACCCTACCCATACTAACCTTAGTGCCAAGGGATGGGGGGGGGGACGGTGGAAGACGTAAACTAACCAATGGAAGTGAGGAGGTAGGGCTATGAACACCTCCAGCACTAACTACAAGCCTTTGCAAACCTCTTCCTCCCCTAGGGCCCCCCACTCACCCTCACGTTGTAAAAACAGCCTCCATTGGAACACTAGGAAGGACACGCACTCCAATGATAGTAACAGTGCCCAACGCCCCCGACGTACCAGAGACGAGCAAAATGCTGGAGGATGTAGACAGCGTGAGTATACTGCCCCCCGTAGGCATTTCGTAGCATTGCAGTGACGATGATGGTAAATGTTCCAGTTATTATCTGTCCTGTTTGGGGGAAAAAAAAGAACACATTCCACTCCCAAATCCATGTGAGGGTTTTGTCTAGGCTCTGGGTTATACAGTTCCTTTCAGCTGGACTTGTTGTAACCACATTTTCTGTTTGTTTTTTTTTCTTTCTCTCTTTTTGTTTCTTCCACCTTCAATCTCATTTTAATTTCTCGGCATTGTCGGCTGCTTTTAAAACATAAATGATTTGTTCTAACAACTGATTATAACAAAACCCATAACTGGAATGACTTTTTTTTTTTTTTTTTGTATGTTTACCATCTGGTTTTTACCTCCATGGCTCTTGTTTGATTGGCTCCTTTTGGTTGTTAATGTTTCGCTTTCGTCTGCTTTAGTCTCATTGACCCATCTCCCAGCTCGCCTCACCCCACCCATCCAACTCCCTCCTGTCGTCTCCTCCTGTCGTCTCTGATGGATCCCTGACTGACCTCCTCTCCCTCCTTTCCTCCTCTCCTTTCCTCTCTTCCTTCCCCCACTTCCAGGTGCTTGCCTCCCTCCCCCCCTGCCCCTCCCCGGCCCCTCGCAGTAACCCTATTCCTCTCCCTCAGAGCTACGAGCCCGATGAGCTGACCGAAGAGATGGCGCACCTCGAGGGCCTGATGAAAGACCTGAACGCCATCACAACTGCGCCATGACCATGCACTCACTCAGAGACACACACACACACACACACACACACACACACACACATATGCAGAAAAGCCACATAACTTTCACAAGCAAACAAACACATCCAGAGGCCTGTGGACATGAACCAGCCTCCTGCACCCGACAGAGACAACAGAACCTCCAGACTGAAACGTAGGAACTTCTTCCCGGCTCACCTTGCTCGGTCTCGGACAGGAGATCGCCACGAAGAGGAAGATAATCGAGACGCTTCATGTTTATATGAAGAACAAACCTCAGAGACGATGAACTTTTAAGCGTTGGTTGCTTTCAGCCGGACGATTGTGAATCTCATCTTTGTTTCTTCGCTGGTCGACTCGGCATGAAGTGAAGAGGAGGAAGATCATAAATATGCTGGTTTTTGATGCTGATGCTGGTGCTTGTGCAGCGCTGACTACAACACAGTGTTTGATCAGTGTTTACTTTGTGCGTTTTGTATATCTATTGGGCCGTTTCAGTGAAGTGAGCATCAGATGTCAGCTCCTCCCTTTACTTTTTCTTTAACTTTTTTTTTTTTTTTTTTTTTTTTTTTAGAAACTGACAATATTTTATTTCTATTTTTCTTTTTACCCTCTTGTGTCATATATTGTGCCATGACTTGTTTTCAATGTTATTTTATTTCTTACATGCATATCCTTATGAATATGTACATACATGTTGTGTTTAAACTGCCTCATTCTTCCCATTTTTCCTATTGTTTCATTATTATTATTATTATTATTATTATTATTATTACTTGTGATTTCAGTTGGGTCCTGAAGCTCAGTTTTCATATCAGTGGAGGAGTGAAGCCTGATGGGCTTCTACAGTACCCTTTTTCCCCCCTGGCATCATGTTGTCCACTTCATACACTAAAATGCTCTTCGGTCTTTCTGTTCGTTGTGGGAGCTCCATTTTAAAAGCCTTACCAACGTGTTTGTACGTCGGACCATAGAGAAGACTCGCCGTCAACCTGTCCCTCGCCTCCGTGGGAGCTTGTGGACCATTCTGTGGGACTTTGACAGCAGCTCCACGCAGGTCAGGGTTACCTCGGACTCAGGGCACTGACCCCACCACCCACCACTCAACAGCTCTCCAAAAAAGAAGGAATCAATCAATCAATCAGCAGCAAATGAAAAGTTATCTTTTTATACAATGAGTTTGGTCGTATGTGTGGGTTTTTTCCAAAAAAAAAACAAAAAAAAAAACAAAACAATCTTTGATTTTGGACATATCCTCTGCTGAAACACTCGGGCATTTTCTTGCTGCAAAATCTTTTTGAAGTTTGTTTTTTTTTTCTGCTCCTTTTCATCAAATGCCACAATTATTGTGGTTCTGTTACAAACATTATAAGATGCAAAGATGTTGGCCTTTTGAAAGGGACTCCCAGATTTTTTTTTTTTTTTTTTTTTTTTTTTTTTTTTTTTTTTTTTTTTTTATACATATATGGTAGGTTTTGTACGAAGAAAAATAAAAAGAGGCTTGTTCTGAACACAAATCTGCTGTAAAAGAAAAAAAAGAAAACGAAAGAAAAAAGGTCCATCTCAGAGACTAGTTTTTCATTACCCTCTTACCCAAAGAAATTTTGTCATTTGCAATCATAGTAATTTCCTCTACTTTTGTGAATACCATGTTTTGCATAAATGTGCATCGTCATGAATGTCAGTATAACTGTAAGAGATTTTAACTTTGGAGACAAACAAGGAACATGTTTCGAAGGAAACTGGGAGAAAAAGGAACCGGACTCCATTTGGGAAACGATCTGTTGAGTTGTAAACAGTTGAACCTGTATTGCACTTTTTCACAATTTTTGGAAAGTACATTTCTTACATATCTTGTGTTTTGAATATCAGAAGCTGTTTGTGTAACGTAGTGTCCTAGGTAAGCAGCAGGCAGCTTGTCTTTTTTTATGTTTATTTTAATTTTTTTTTTTTTGTTTGTTTGTTTGTTTTTTTTTGCTTCAGAGATGATATGAAATGAGAGACTGAGTTGTTTCACTTGGCGCCTCGTGATGAGGAATTCTGTTGTTCTGCTTGTTCATGTACAGAGCTTTCTTTGCTTTCTGTAGAAGAAGAAGAAGAAAAAAAAATCTGTGGCTTTTTAAAAAAATGTTGAAAAATGTTTGGACAAAAATATGTTTTTTTTTTATTGGTGCTCCTATACATTGTGTATACAAGCTATTAAGAATACTAACAAAGTAAATGTCTCTGCTTGTCTTTATTTTCATCACAAATGATTGGAAAACTAGGTAGTACTAAGAAATCAGTAGATCAACAAAAGCTCATATAGCCATAGGTGGATCTTAATAATCTAGAATAACATCAAAACGTTGATTTCAGTTACTCACGTAACTAGTGAAACTCATGTATAGATTTGTTGCTCCAGAAGTTGCATGTTTCAAGTGGGGATCTTCTGTTCATTTTGATGATTATGGCTTACAGCTCATCAAAACACAAAATTCGGTTTTTCAGAAAATTTGGATTTTAGATAAGACCAATTTAATAGGGTAGCACAGAAATATGTGTATGGCTCACAGAATCATGGGGAAGACAGCTGATTTCAAGGAAGGTAACACACGGGTCTTTGTTAGAAAAAGGTGCACAAGCAACAGAGATAACTGAGAGGATTGTGAAGCAAAGCCCATTGAAAAGAGACTTTAAGCCACTCATGAACAGGAGATGTCAGAACCATTTTACCTGGGCTTCGAATAAAAAGTGCATTTGCATTTAATTTGGAAGTCAAGATTCCAGTGTGGGCAAACCAAGTATTAAGTGCATCCATAATCAACAAACTTCACTGAAAAAAAGTTTGAAATGAACAGCTTTTTGTGGAATGAATCTATAAAAGAGTTTCACTTTTTCAGTTGAATTACTGAAACAAATTAACTTCTGACAAATCAGTGTTCTCATTTACAGAGATGTCTCTGACCAAAGTACACTCCTATTCAAAGGTTTTTACCAGGGTGAAAAGGTTTTTTTTTTTTTGTAAACTTTGCAGCTTCAGTTTTCGTGGTCACCACTCTTTTTTAGATTATTATGCAGAGTGCTGAAAGAAATTCCAATTCAGTTCAGTGTTATTTTATTAGAGCCAATTTACAACACTTGTCCTCTCAAGCCAAAAAAAAGAGTCAATCCAGTCAATCACAGACTCTTTAAGTCAAGTACATATATTAAAATTGATCCCAGTCATCAAACACTGCAGTCCAGTTTATTAATCAGATTTGATCAAAAACTTTTTGAACCAAGGAAACCCAGCAGATTGCATTGAGTCATTGACTTGCAGCATTCACTCCTGGACGAGCATGTAGCGACAGCAGAAAGCAAAACTCCTCTTTAACAGGAAGAAACCTCCCGCAAAACCTGGCTCAGTGTGAGCAGCCATCTGCCACGACTGACTGGGTGTTTAAGAAGACAGAGCATACACAAAAAAAGAAACAAGCACTGATCAAGGAGTACTTTCTATGTTAAAGAAAAGTAAATGGCAGTAGTTGCTCCTTTAGTGGCTTCATCTAGGAGAGAAACACAGATGGGCTCTGAGCCAATTTTCAAGTCTATAGAATGAAAGAGAGCATAAGCAGTTTGTCACAGCAATAGTTCAGCTAATAGCTACGTTTAGGAGACCTGCTTATCCTTGAAGGGTTTGTGGGGGAGCTAGTGCCTTATCTCCAGCATCACTGAGTGAGAAGCAGGTAAGGCAACACTATTTTATTTTTATAGCACGTTTTCAGCAACGGGGCACTTCAAATTGTTTTACATGATTAATTTGGAAAATAAAAAGACAAGAAAAAAACCCATTATACTGCAAAGTCAAAGAAAACAATGACGGGATGAAAGCTACACTTTAGGATCCAGTTATCAAAGGCAACTAAACAAATGGGGTTTTGGCCTTGATTTGAAGGAACTCAGTGCTTCAGCGTTTTTGCAGTTTTCTGGAAGTTTGTTCCAAATTAGAGGATCATTGAAACTGAATTCTGCTTCTGTTTGGTTCTGGTTCTGGGGATGCAGAGGAGACTTGAACCAGAAGACCTGAGTGGTCTGGAAGGTTGATACAATGACAACAATTCATTAATGTATCTTGGTGCTCAGCCATTCAGTGATTTATAAACTAACAGAAGTATTTAAAGTCTATTCTCTGAGCTACAGGGAACCAGTGTAAGGAATTTTGAACTGGGGTGATGTGCTCTATCTTCCTGGTTTTAGGCCTTGTTTATGCGACAACATTTTCTGGTGAAAATGGAAAAGTTTTGCTGTGTTTGTACTGTTAATTTATGTGACAACGGCACAATTTGAGAACGGGTTTCAGAGTGCAATGGTTCAAAAACATCTCAGGCTCCATTGTCGTGTAAACAGAAAAACTAGATTTTTCTTACAGGGAATCCCTGGCTCAAGCGCAGTATGACAGAAATCAGAAGATGCACACCAACACAACAAAATGGCTGCCTACAATTTTAAAAACCACAGAAGAAATGATCAACAATGGCAAATGGCTTGAAATTTGGTGGTTTTATAATTCAGAGTCACCTTAAGCAACAGTTGAATGTCATCATCTGTCCATAGAAACACTTTGTTCTCTGCCTTCTCGATCGTTTATTAGTTGTGCCAGCTTTTAGGCAGAGAGTTTTCAAAGAACATCGCACTGACTTGTGGCTTGGTGAGAGAATTATATCATTTTCACGTCTTTACTGTTCCTGTGTAATCAGAGATTGTAATTAAAATGTTTGTATATAAACATGTTAAGAGAAATGGGGGAGGGGGGAATGCTGTATTCAATGGATCGTTGTCGTGTAAACAAGGTCTGAGTGAGAACGTGAGCAGCAGCGTTCTGCATCAGCTGCAGCTATTTGACTTTTTAGGCAGACTGGTGAAGACACTGTTGCAGTAATCAATTCAACTAAAAAATAAATAAATAAATAAACACATGGATGAGTTGCGAAGATCTTGCAGAGACATTTTCCTTTAATCATGGAAATGTTCTTCAGATGATAGAAGAAAGACTTTGTAACTGTCTATGTGTCTCTGGAGGTTCAGGTCTGAGTCCATCACTACCCCCAGATTTTGGGCCAGGTCAATCGTTTCTGGCTGTATAAGCTGAAGAGGAGTCCTGAGTCTTGATCACTTCTCTTTTGATCCAAAAATATTTACTTCTGTTTTGTCTCTATTCAGCTGAAGAAAGTTATGACACATCCACACATTGATTTGTTCAATGCATCTGCTCAGTGCTTGAATAGGTTCATAGTCACCTGGTGACATCATAATGTAGAGCTATGTAACATATGCAAACTTACAACTAATCTTATTACTTGTAATAATCTGAGCTAGGGCTAGCATGTAAATATTAAATAGGAGGGCAAGACGGAACCTTGAGGTACCCCGCACATGATTTTTCTCAACTCCAAAGAAAAATTGCCTATTGACGCGAAGAAATCCCTGTTCTTTAAATAAGACTCAAAACAGTGAAGTACTGTACCAGAAAGTCCAACCCAGCTCTCCAGTTGTTTGAATAATATATCATGACCAACAGTGTCGAATGCTACTCTGAGGTCCAGCAGTACCAGCACTGTGGTTCTTCCACAGACCATATTTATGTGGATGTTGTTGAACACTTTGACAAGGGCAGTCTCAGTATTGTGGTGAGCACAGAAACCAGACTGAAAAACATCAAAGCAGTTGGTCATTGTTAAGAAGCAGGGCTACACCCTGGACAGGTCGCCAGTCCATCACAGGGCAACACAGAGATACAGGACAGACAACCATACACATACACACTTAACCTAAGGGTGACTTAAATTAACAGATATAGTTTTGGACTGTGGGAAGAAGCCAGAGAACTAGCATGCAAACTGCAGAAAGATGTCAAGTTGGGATTCAAACCCAGAACATTTTTGCTGCAAGGCAACAGCGTTTACCAACTCCTCCACCATAC
The DNA here is from genome assembly GCA_014839685.1 of Anableps anableps. NCBI lineage: Eukaryota > Metazoa > Chordata > Actinopteri > Cyprinodontiformes > Anablepidae > Anableps > Anableps anableps. The sequence continues at coordinate 10,790,633 of CM026067.1, read as the reverse complement.
AACCTCAAGTTAGATTATGTCACACTTTTTTTTTTTGAATACCATGAACCTGATACTAGACTGAAAATCCCATACAGATGCTGAAACACCTGTCAACTCGAGGTACTCCCAGTACATCAAAGCCAATTATTTTTTTCTTCAGCCTGAATGAGATGTGAAGAAAAATAACAAAAGAACTTTTAAGTTCCTTTAATTTTACATGTATATTTTTAAAAAAAGTGTCTTTATACTTGTTTTGCTGAGGACAATCACCTATGAAGTTGGTGTAATATAGAGTGGGAACCAGCAGGGGTCACTGCAGCCACCCTCCTTCCTGATTCCATCACTTCCGCCCGGGACTCTCTCATTGACAACACGGACTATGGCGTCCAGCTCGGATCGGAATCCTCCTCCTTTCCCCGCTTCAGAGGAGCCAGAGCCCGAACTCTCTGACATGGCAGACGGAGACAGCGACGAGGGAGAGGACATTTTTGTCAGCACCGTACGTCTCTAGCTGTGTTATGTCTGACATGTTTCAGCATATCTGCGTTCTGTGACAGAGGATGTAAGAGTTAGCCTCTTTATCTGATTTGACCAGCTTTTTTTTTTTTTTTTTTTTTTTTTTTTTTAAAAAAAACAACAAAACAAACAAAAAAAAAACTGAAAACCTCACATAGTTCTACGACAAATATCAGATTTACCGTAAAATTGGCGAAAATGGTTCAGAAATTTTGATGGTGTTTTTCTTATTACTCAACTAAAGCAGATGACTGTTACTGTAAGATAGCTGAGTATTTTTTTTTTTTTTTTTTTTTTTTTTTTTTTACCATGTTTGCAGCTTTTGTTCGCCTGCAATGTTTGTTTTTAGTCAATTTTAAGGCCATCTTGTTTTGTTGCCCGGGTGAATATTTAGCCCTTTTTCTCGTCTTTATTTCTGTTTATTTGTTTTTTTTCTCTCCTTCTGGTTGTCTTCAGCTCAGCCTCCTCTTTTTTTTACCCCTATTTATCTCTATGGTAACGGCCAGCAGACTGATAAATGCCTGCTATCATGTTGTTTGGTGTTTCTAAGTCAAACCTGCTGTTTCCAGAGCCACCTGGCGTCTGTCAGTCGAGGAGTTTCTCAGCCAGAGGAGCCTGCAGATCTGTTCAATGAGGAGACCACCACTGCCAAACCCAACGGAGTTCACTCCGATGATGATGACCTGTTTGCAGGTGAACAAATCGGGGCACCTAAACCTCATTTAATGTAAATCTAATCGATCCTCGCCTCTCAGTCTGTTACATGTACCACTGTACTGCCTTTAGGGGTAGTCAGAGGAAAGGTAAGAACAAATTAAATGTGGTGTCGTGCTAACAAGCTCCAACAGCCAGAACTTTGTAGCATTTTGCACTTTCAAACACTATAGCAGCATGTTCACTGAAGGACGTTTTATAGGACCGTGTTTGTTGAATAGTAAATAAGAGACAAATCATCAACTGCACCAAACTGATGTATTTTTTTTACTGCAGCTATCATGCACGTCAGCCATGTTGGATTTTGAGGTCTAGGTTGGTGAAAAACCCTGTCAGCTCTCTTACTCTGGCTTCTACTTTCTAGGGCATATTTTGTTCATTTTTTTCAGCATCACACTTTGGAATTTCAGCTTTAATGTTAAAATGGAACATGTTGTTCAGCTGCATCTTTCATTCAGTCATTCACTGTTAATTGATCTGAGTTTTTTATTATTTTCTAAGATAAAACTGAAAAACTCTATGCCTCGTAACAATACGGTTTTACGTGTCTGTCAAGATGCTGATAGTATTTCCTGAGGGAACTAAGTTTAGTATGAGGAGCTTTCTGCCATGACCAACTTATGGTCGAGATGACAGGAAAGAGACACAGCTAAACTCAGAAATAAATACTGGGCCAACTGTACCTTCTGTGAAGAGAAAAATAAAGTTAAATAATTGCAAATAAAGGATATTGTTTCATCATTTGCAGTACAGCTTATTTTTGATTATTTTGTTTCAATATCAAACACTGTCCAATTCAATTTGATTGTACAGTAGTTAGATTTAGTTCAAGTGTTTATTGTAAAGAATTTGTCATTAATCTGTAACCCCGTGTGAAATGGTTTTTCATGTTCTGCATCAATCAAAAGTGTTATTTATTTTTGTCCCTAGAAGCACAAGGGGATTTAAGCTCAGCCCCATCTGGCAACTCTACTCGGAAGGATCTGTCCACCTCCGCTGGCCTTCCGTCTGCGCGGAGTCCTGCAGCTCTGCAGCCCACCTCCTTGGAGCAGGTACAGCCCTTAACCATGCTTTTCAGAAACCTGCAAACGCCTCCAGGAAACCACTCACACAATCGTTTTCGACTGCCTGTGCTTTATACGCCAAGTGATGCCTCTGTTTAAAGCCAGATGTTTAAACTGTTCTGGTTTCAGATTTTGAATTGTATAAATCCTCTCTCGTTTGTTGCAGCTGGAAGAAGAAGAGGCCACGGATAGTTTCGATGTAGATGTTGCTGTCACCAACCCAGAGAAAGTTGGTCAGTTAAGATCCCGTAATACTTATACTTTCTTTTCTTTTTTTTTTTTTTTTTTTTTTTTTGTTTTTTTTTTTTTTTTTAAAGATTATCGTGATCGATTCTCTAACAGTTCTTTATATTTTTTTACAGACTTTTAAGATTTTCACCACAGTGTGAAACTGTAATCTGTCTTTCCCCCCCCCGCTAGGTGATGGAATGAATGCATATGTGGCCTACAAAGTATCCACCAGGGTGTGTATTTAAGGTTCTGAAGTTTAATGCATTGCATGAAGCGTTACATGGCCGCTCTTACCTACTTTTCCCCATGTTCTCCTCCAGACCTCTTTGCCCATGTTCAAAAGTAAGGTCTTCACTGCCAGGAGGCGTTTCAGCGATTTCTTAGGCCTTTATGAAAAGCTCTCAGCCAAACAGTCGCTCCATGGTTGCGTCATACCACCTCCACCTGAGAAAAGTGTTGTTGGTGAGCAACTGTGTTTTTGGGGGTTTTTTGTTTTTATTATATACGATGTCTTTTTCACATTCTGTCCCATTATAAGCACAAACTTCACTGTGTTTTATTTGGCTAAGTGATGAGCCAACACAAAGTAGTGTATCGTTGTGAAGTGGAAAGAAACTTTAAAAGAAAGCTGTAAGAAATCTCATTTGCACAGATAAATACAATCTTTTTAAAATAAAAAAATGTTTGCTGCAACATAAATTATTCTTATTTATTTCCCCGGTTTCTGCATTCATCTTATTTTTGTAGTAAATACAACTTTTACTCAGGCAGACTTGGGCTATGAAAGCAATTGATCCAAAAAATAAGGAAACTATATGGCTGACTCATTTTATGCTTGGGATCTACGATGATTTCCAGACTCCCCAAATCAGATTTTTGTTGGTTTCAAAACTTTCAATAAAATCTTGCATATTTAGTGTAATATCGAGCAGGTGAATGGGGGGGGGTGTCACCAGAAATTTGTTTTTGCATTCCTATCTTGAAATAAAAAGAAATGTGATCTGTAAGTGTTTTCAACTTAGCTCTCAAAGCAAAAAGTTGGGACACCGCTGCCCAAGACACATCATTCCCACAGGGAAACATGGGAATCCAAATGAACAACTACATGAAAAAAGTGCCGTTGTAATGTGACAATGTGAACAAGTACAAGGGGATGACTTTATTTATTTTTTTTATTTATTTATTTATTTTTTTTGCAAGGGTCTTAATGTTTATTGTTTGTATGTTTTTAGTTGGGTTTTTAACTATCATTTGGATCAACAGGTATGACAAAAGTGAAGGTGGGCATGGATGACCCATCATCTGTGGAGTTTGTGGAAAAGAGAAGAGCGGCTCTGGAGAGGTTAACCTCCATTCATGTTTTTGCACAGTTGTTATTAAAATGCTTTCTAGTGCTGTAATTATTTCTGTTTTTATTCACAGCTATGTTTAGGCTTAGTTTTAGCTGTTTCTGTCATTGTCTACAACTCGTAATCCATCTTGTCACTACTTTCTGTGTAGGTATCTTCAGAGAATAGTGTCTCACCCGTTGTTACTACAAGATCCTGACGTTCGTGAATTCTTAGAAAGAGAAGATGTAAGATGTTCTTTTCTATTTGGTAATCAAAAACTGCAAAATATTTTATGTATGATTAAGTGTGTTTTCATAGCAGAAGTTAGTTTTCTGGGGCCATAATTTTACCACTGGATATACTCGGGTTTAAAACAAATTCCCCATGTCTTTACAGCCTATGGTTTCATTCAACCTTAAGTGTAAAACATCTTAAATCTGCTGCTGCGAGTGTGCTATCATGCTGTCTGAGAAATATAGTGTCATCATAATCCAATAAACATCTATTGGTTACATATTTTCTCAGCATTTGGTGAGATTTTAATTTAGTTTCAGAATGTAACTGCTGTAAAAGAATCAGAAATTATGGCTATGAAACAGGATCAGAACCCCTGTTATTTTCTCCCCCACCACAAATGAAGTGCATGTGGAAGTCTGCATGTGTGAAATGTATTTAAAACTTCTTTAAGTCACACATTTGCAGATATTTAGAGTGACTTTACATGATTTATAGGGTAACGTCACAACAGTTTTACTGATGAAAAAAGGACATCCATTTTTTAGTCTTGTAGGCACATGGTAACTGAGCAGATAAGGAGATCGGCATTGTTCGTTCGAAATATATTACACCTATAGCTTTACACAGAATGGGACTGTTTTTAGCATTATTTTAGACTGTAACTGCTTTATTGGCTTCATTTTATGGTGATGATACAGGGGGCGTAATACCTGAACTTATTAGAGCCACATGAATGGCCAAGTTTGCCTTCTGTAAAAAATATTGCTATTGTACAGCAGAAAGTTAACAGATGAACATGCTAAACAGGACTTACAGTGGCTGTTGTTCAGATCTTAGATTTGTATGAAATAGCAGCTCTGATGCAAGCAGTAGCCATAGGAGGAGTGACCCACTGATTCACCAGACATCGCTTCCATTAACAGCGCGACAGTCGAAAGAGACTAAGAGTGTAGGGTGATATATTTCCTGGACACAAATGTTCAGGGTAGCATAATGGAAACGCATCTATTGCTAAAAATGATTTATTACCAGGTTGATAAACCTTTTTTATTATTATTATTATTATTATTATTTTCAGCTCCCCAGAGCAGTAAACACCCAGGCACTCAGTGGAGCTGGTTTCCTCAAAATGATCAACAAGGCCTCAGATGCTGTCAGCAAGATGACCATCAAGATGAACGAGTCCGACACTGTAAGAGGAGCCTGGATGAAGTATCTTCCCATCTGTCGCACTCTTTGATGTTTCCAAATTTATGTTACAGTATGGAAAATCTACTGCAGAATAAGCTAATATATGGGAAATGCCATTTAATGGACATAGCAAACACGTTCCTGGACTTTTGTTCATGTTTTGTTCATGACTTGTTCATGTTCAATTGTTAGATTGGAGAAATTACAAATGATGCATTTTAGAATAAAGCCAAGGAAGCTCTTTAATATGCTACTGCTTCTAATGAAGGACAATTTAACTGATCAGATTGTTACTATGTGTTTTTGTGTTGCAACAACTCCATTGAGAAATAACTAGTGTGTGTTTCTCTGTTTGGTGTAATGGATAGTTTTTGTTTGTGTCTCAGTGGTTTGAGGACAAATTCCAGGAGGTGGACATGGAGGAGCAGCAGCTGAGGAAGCTTCACGCTGTCGTTGATTCGCTGGTCAACCACAGAAAAGGTGAGCGATGTGCTGATGAAGCGATCTCTCGCTGAAGAAAAAAGCAGCTCAGAACAACATGTTTGACAAAAATAAACAGCCTCAAGACGTTTTCTGTTCTTCCCCTTGTAACACCAGAGCTGTGCATGAACACAGCTGTGTTTGCTAAAAGCATGGCCATGCTGGGAAACTCCGAGGACAACACAGCCCTGTCACGGGCCCTCTCCCAACTGGCTGAGGTGGAGGACAAGATGGAGCAGCTGCATCAGGAGCAGGCAGGAAGTGACTTCTTCATCTTCGCCGAGCTGCTTTCCGATTACATACGCCTGCTTGGCGCTGTGCGGGTAGGGTGACAGCTTTATATAGCTACATATATAGCAATAAAAATAAAAAATATACAGCTAAATAAAAGTGTGAGCTTTCAGTTTAGATGCATTTCCTGAACAGAAAAAAAAGCCTTTTTTTTTTTTTTTTTTTTTTTTTTTTTTTTTTTTTTTTTTTTTTTTTTTTTTCCTATTTTATTTTAAGCCTAGTTTGAACACGAACTGATTAATCGGTGCACATCTAGTCGTTTCTGTCGTAACGCCTCTGAAACGGATTTGTACAGGGTTGCTTTGACCAGCGTGTGCGGGTGTGGCAGCGATGGCAGGAGGCTCAGAGCACGCTCCAGAAGAAGAGAGAAGCTGAAGCCAAGCTGTTGTGGGCTAACAAACCTGACAAGCTGCAGCAGGCAAAGGAAGAAATCACCGAGGTAACGGCACAGTTCCTACAGCAGAAAGTACTCGCATTACACCACCTGGGGAAGTCTGACTGTAACTTAACTGTCAACAACAACAGATGTTCAATGTTCAAACGACCTGATGTGCCATTTACAATGACTTCTAAAAGCTAAAAAATTACCTTTGGATCTGCAATGAGTCCAAAAAAGGTGAAGTTCTAGTAACACCCTAAAAAAAAATAGTAAAGGTGTTAGTCACTTTAATTTTTTTATTGTTTTATTGGGGGGTGGGGTTTGTTGTTGTTTTATTATTTCGATTGATATTAATAGTGAGGTAATTATTCCCTCTGGAAATAAAAGAAATTGAAATGGTTTGTTCTAACCCTCTTAAGATGTACACATCAGTCACAACCATGTTCATTTTCAGCACAATAAAAAGATCTCTGTGACGAAAAGCTGCAACATGTGGAGCCAGTGGTTGCCAGAGGGATTATCTACAGCCATTCTAAACATCCATGTGCATAAATCTATAAACTCCAAATGGTGAAGTTTCTTACAGTCACTCTGAATCTACCTTTTGATTACCACCAGGATGGGTTGTTTTTTTTGTTGTTTTTTTTTGTCTTATTTACTGTAGTTTGTTGAGTACAGAATCAGGTTTCCTAGCCAATATTTTCTGACTCATGGATAAGCAGGGATCAGTATGAGATTCTGATGGAATAATGCTGAAGGAAAATACATTTATTTAAAACGTAGAAGCAACAAATATTCCTACAAAAATAAGCCAACATATTTATTATTACAGTTATAACAGATGTCTGTTATAAGCCAGCAGAGTGGCATTGTGCAATAACAGGTGGGAGGTGAGTGGTGATGCATTACTCTATGCTTCGTTAAAACCAGCATACACCGAAATCAAGGATGCTTCAGGTTTGAATATGTAGGTTTAAATACAATTTGAATCATGATATAATTGTCGCATTTTACTATGCTTTTCCTTTTTCTTGTTTGCTGTCAGTGGGAGGCAAAGGTTACTCAGTATGAGAGAGACTTCGACAGGATTGGGATGGCCGTACGGAAGGAGGTTCTCAGATTTGAGGTACGTTGTAGAGTTTTTCCATCTCACTACAACTTTTTTGTTTTTTACCGTTCATCTGCACTATCAAAGAAAGAGATGCTTATTTTGTGTTGGGTTTTTTTTTTTTCAACTTTGTAAAGATGTTAGTCTTCTGTAAGTGTCCTGTTGACACGAGTTCATAAAAAGATTGGCATTAGTGGCTATTTGTAAAATATCTCATCAACTGAACAGACATGGGTATGTGGTTTTTTTTTGTTTTTTTTTTTGTTTTTTTGTTTGTTTTTTTTTAATGGGTCCTAAAGCTAAAATCCTGTTATTCTCTCATAAGGCTTTGCACTTTTTTTAAGTGTTTCAAATTACAAGCTGAAGAGATGTTTGAAGTTTTTCCTGCTACAGTTTCTGCTGGTTTTTACCTTTTCAGAACAACACACTTCTCAGTTCAACGTGGAAATGTTGATGCTCTGCCGAAAAGAAAAATTCCTGTTTTGTTTGTTTGTTTTGTTATCGCCAAAGATCTTGTGACCTGACCAGACTCTTGTCATTGCAGAAAGAAAAGGCCAAGGACTTCAAGAGCCAGATAATCAAGTATTTAGAGGCAATGTTGCAGTCTCAACAACGGGTAATTACCACACCAAATGACGTATCGTATCAGGCATCTACAGTTTCAAATAAGTGCTATTTTTGAAGTGATTATTTTGCATGTTACTACAGCAACCTGTAACCATCAAAGTTAAAAGCTTTTAAGTGATATGTCAGACCATGTTTTAACAATTTTTAATTGTCATGCTCTGATTTTATTCCAGCTCATAAAGTTCTGGGAGGCGTTCCTGCCTGAAGCGAAGGCGATAGCTTAATGAAGTGGATTTTCCTTTCTTCTTTTCTTTTTTTCTTATTAAATAAAACCCCAACTGCCTTTTTGAACACTTTTACCTCTTTACCAGGAGTTGAGAGGAAAGTTTTGAAACACAGAAGGAACTTCCTTCCATTTTTCTCTTGTCTTTTTCATTAAAATGAATTCTTCTGTACAGACGTTTGATATAAGCTGCCACTTTTACCTACGATGTCTTTGACATGTTTTGTTTAAAGGGTGACGGTAAGGCAAGATTCAAACCTAACATGAACTTGCCTGAATTGTGTGTAGGACTCACCGTCTTGTCAGTGGAATGTCTTTTTCTCCCTTAAATGAGTATGTGGATTTGTTTATACCAAGATACTCCACCAAGTATCATTCTCTGTAGTTTACATTGGACAATAGGCGCATACAAAGCATTCCACTCCCAGCAGCTGCTGTTTTAATAGATGCATGTTGCAACGTTTGATCCACTAAAATGGATCACACAAACAGAAAGCTTATTTATTTTATTTTTTTTTTTTTTGTACTAAAACACCAGAGTGTTAATGACTATTAAATGTATTAATGCTTTCTTAAGGTTTATTATACAATGTGTTTTGGATGTAAGGAACAGTGTTACAGTGCACAACTAACGCCACAGGCTTATTAAAGTTTTAACCAATTAATTAGTCATAAGGCAAGCTCAACAAGAGAATGGAGTCTGTATTATTATTTCTGCTCCGTCATATTTATTGTATTAATGACTTTGTTTGTCCATATATTCAATATGGTTACACTTGTTTTGTGTCAAACTGAGCTAATGTGGACCTATTGAAGAGATAGTTTAAATGTACTTGTTTTCATTGTGTGACTCAAATCACACTAACACTGTGTGATAATATTTCTTGCTTAATAGACTGGTGACTGGATAAATAATAACAGAGGAACTGACAATAAGTCCCTTATTTACCGTTCTCTGATTGTCCTTTACATAAGAATGTGCTTTATTTTTATAACCACTTTGCATTAGTACATACATTTAATTTGAAATGTTATTCAGACAAATGTACAAAATAAATGTTTGACTAAGTGTTTGGTGTTATGTGGTATGAATTTTTTTTTTTTTTTTTTTTCCAACTTTCAGATTTTACACGTTTGGTATCGTTTTCTTCCCCCTTTTCTGAAAACTTTTACCTTCTAGGTTAAAACGTATGACTTTTGATTCCAGTAAATTTGTGCATTTCATGCATGATTTGGGAATAATTTAAATCGGGATTTTGTTTGCTGTGTTTTCAGTAGTTTATCTCTATCCTTTGTTCATAGGTATAGTGCGTCCGGAAAATATTCACAGCACTTCACTTTTTGCCTATTTTGTTATGTTACAACCTTATTCCAAACTGTATTAAATTAATCTCTTCCCTCAAAATTCTACACACAAGTACCCCATTATGACAATGTGGAAAAAGGTTTGAGGGTTTTGCAGATGTATTAAAAATAGAAAACCAAGAAATCACATTTACATTAGTATTCAGAGACTTTGCTTAATATGTTGATCTACATTTGGCAGCAATTAGTCTTTTTGAATATGATGCCACAAGCTTAGCACACCTGTCTTTAAGCAGTTTCACCCATTCTTGAAGTACTTCTCAACCTCCATCAGGTTAAATAGAAGACGTCTGTGCAGCCATTTTCAGATCTCTCCAGAGATGTTCAATGGACTCTGGCTTTGCTACTCCAGGACATTCAGGGTGATGGTGGCGATGGTGGTAGGAGTTTGTCCTGTAATTGGTGGGTTGCTGGTTTGAGCCCCATTCCGTCTGTCTCCGTTGTGTCAAGACTCTTCACCCACCTTGCCTGCTGGTGGTGGATAGGGGGCCCAGTGGCCTACAATCCAGTAGTTTGCCACCAGCGTGTGCATGAATGAATGTAGTGTGAAGTGCTTTGGGGATTTCATAAAGCGCTATACAAGTACCATTTACCATTCAGAGTGGTTCTGAAGCCACTCCTTTGAGCTCTTGTCCATATGCTTTGGGTTGTTGTCCTACTGAACAATGAACCCTCGTTCCAGTCTGACAGGTTTTCATCCAGCTGCATTCCTGTTTTCCTCTATCCAGTTCCTGCTGCTGAAAATCATCCCCATAGCACGATGCTGCCACCACCATGCTTCAATGTAGAGATGGTGTTGGCCTGGTGATAAGTTGCGTCTGGTTTCCTTCAAACATGATGCCTGGGATTCAAAGCAAGAAGTTCAGTCTGTCTCATCAGACCAGATGATTTTGTTTCTCATGGTCTGAGAGTCCTTCAGGTGCCTTTTGGCAAACTCCAGATGAGCTGCTATCTACCTTTTATTAAGGAGTGGCTTTCCTCTGGCCACTCTAGTATGGAAAGTCAGCAGGGTCATATACGGGTGAACATTTCACGTTACTTTGACGTGTATTTGATGAGTAAAGTACGTGATATTAGGGCATCGAATATGCATCAAAATGTCAGATAATTAACGTGTAAACAACGAGTAAAGCATGTGATGTTAAAAACCATGAACGTCGCTTTTTACATTGTCCCGTGTACCAAACGACATTGCGTGTAAAAAGCAGTGTTCAGTGACCAAAAATAAAACGCCTAATTTTCAGGGCTCCAAAGGTGGTCTTACAACGGCGTAAAAAGCAGCGTTTTGAATGGATTTCCGCCGCATTTTACGGCGTTCTGAGCCATAAACCGGCGATTTTTTTTTTTTTTTTTTTTGCGTCAGTCTTTATAGCCACATGTGTTGTAAAAGTGTCTATATTTGGCACATTTGGCTTGCCATATCATGGTGCCACATACTTTAGGTTGTTTACAGGTTAATTACGAAGGACATTTTGACACATATTCGATGTGTAAACATCACGAACTTTATGCGTTGTATACCATCTGAGATGCACTGTCAGCTATGGGACCTTATATTGACAGGTGTGTGCCTTTCCAAATCAAGTCCAATCAACTGAATTTACCACAGGTGGACTCCATTTACAGAAACATCTCACGGATGATCAGTGGAAACAGCTAAGTTTTGAGCTTCGTGGCAAAGGCAGTGAATACTTACATAAATATGATTTCTTGGTTTTTGAGGAAGATATTAATATAATCCAATATTATATTAATGGATAATAATATCCACCTTAAATTTATTTTATTTATTACAGTTGGATATTATTGGATAATAATATCCAATAATATTATTATCGGATATTATGATTGGATATTATAATAATATCCGATAATAATATTATTGGATATTATTTTAGAATAATTCCAAAGTTGTATTATTCCAATACAACTTTGGAATAAAGTTGTATTGTAACAAAATGTGTAAAAAGTGAAACGCTGTGAATACTTTCCAGATGTACTGTATGGTCACCAGCATCATATTCATTTGATGAGATATTGACTCCCCTGTCTGCAGGTCCACATGTTATGTACATCCCTGTTGCAAAAGTAGCTCAAGCAAATGAAGTGGTCTTAAAACGGCAGGTTTTTTCTGTTTCTTAAAAGAGCATTATAATACCATCATTGGTAAAAATATCGGTTTTAATACGTCCAGTGATTCATGGTGTCCACTTTAATCTACAGATGAGTTATTGCAATTTTTCCTCCTGACTTAAATTTATTTTATTTATTACAGTTATATGTTTTAGTCTTTGGTTGATCAACCTGCCATACTTTTAAAGACCGAAAAGTATTCGCAAGGTGCCAGATACTAGGAAGTTTTTGTGAACATAAAATGTTTATCCAGTGGGTGGCAGTATATAGAGAGGCACCTTACTGTCCAGTAAAGTGGCTTTCATGCAATAATTTCATTCACAAAAAATGAAGTGGATTTCGAATATCTGTGGACTGTAGTGAACGCTGTGGGAGAAAGGGTTACCTATAATCAGACCTTCTGTGTACTGTTTTTCATCCGGCTGTAGAGAATTGTGTACTTGTCCCAAGAGAAGCTTCAAGTAACTTGTACAACACAACTTGTTTTATGAATGGTGAAAATGGGTTGGTTGAGCTGTTACTGTATCTTCTGCTGGTTAAAATAAAAAAACTACCAGTTTGAGATTTGTTTCAAACCATCTAATCACTTATAATCAGAAAGTACTGATAGTTGGAGGGGGGAAGGTGTACAACACTCTATGGAGTGTTATGTGTGAGAGAGTATTTGGAAGAGGGTAAATCAGTCTGTGGGCTCTCTGAACTAACTTTTTGCAAGATGGGCCAAAATCCTCAACATAAAAGTAATAGCAGGATGCGTTTTTATTTTTTAATGCAAAAACATGATTTTTTTTTTTTTTTTTTTTTTTTTTTTTTTTTTTTGTGCCTACTCAGAATACACTGAACACACTATTGAACACTGTAGTCAAAGATTTGTAGAAAAGAGGTCTGTAAATGACTGTAGATCAGAAACATAAGGACCTGCACATAGTCTATTTTCAGCAACGAGAATGGGACATGTCACTCTTTAACACAAAACGCTTTCTTTATTTAGCCAGTGGGCACAACCAAGTCGTCACTAGTTTGTAGTCCTGTTTATTGTGAAATAAAATTAAAGCAAAAAAAAAAAAAAAATTGTGTTGGACTAACATAAGAAAACACAATGGGGAAAGATCCAACTGAGTTAGTTTTTATTCCCATTTGACAATTTTTCCTGTTGTCTCGTTTGCATTAATTGTGTATAATGCAAAAGTGAATATTTCTTTATGAAGGCTGATAATTAATTATGCTGAATAAAAACACGTGTCTTTTTAAATATCCGGTTAGATGATTCGAAGTATTTTTTTTTTTTACGTACGATAAATAATTTGATGCTTTGAGTTTGACCTGGAAGTGTGCAGTGTGAAGCGGGCGGTGCCGTTTTTCTTCATCCGGTGTGTTGGAACCTTTTCACGGCAGACGAAGAATGGAGAGAGTCGCTAACGGCTGTTAGCGTGAAAACCTCAGCAACAAGGAGAGCGCAGGAAACCCTCACATGAATCTCCCCCAGCGCTCGGTTAAACTAGAACTGAGCGGTACACGAGTGGACGCCTGGTCGTGTGGATTTATCACCGTGAAGGTGAGGTTGTTGCGTTTTGCTCCTGCCTAACCAGTCAAGGAGCATTTAAAAAAAAAAAAAAAAAAAAAATGTTTTAAGCTAATATTTTTGTTGCTAACAGAGCTAATTTCCTTGTTGCGTTCGGTCCAGCTGTCACCCAGCCATCACTTGGTTGTTTTGTCGTTCACGACCTGGAAATATGTTTTTGCTCCCATTTGAACAGCTCTGTTTACAAGGGAAACAAGGCAATATTCCTGCTACGTTTTTTTCTTTTCTTTTTGTTTTCAACACGGAGTGTATTTATAGCACAGCAACCTGTCGCTAAGTAATGTTTTGCTAACGTTAGCTATACGGCTTATTATTTATTTCTCATGTTGAGAAAGGCTAATTTGGCTTGGTCAAGGTTTATTTCGTTCACTGCTCGGTCTGGCCTGCCTTTATGTTGGACTGCCAATAATGGCTTTGTCCGGGACACAGTGGTACACAGCTGCCAACACGTCTCCCTTTTCTGGACCAACCACAGGCCTCCCTAGATCGATCATCTTCATTTTGACCTCATATTCCTCACGACTGAAGCTTATTTTTACGCTTTATCTACTTCCCTTGTTCTAGGTGTGTTTTGCGAAGACACCACGGAGATGTCTTGAACAGCACGGTTCTTGTGTCTTGCATTAAAACCCTGAAGTTTTGTTTTTCAGACTCCTCTGTTTAAATGCACTTGCACATTTCCTTCGCTTGTGGTCAAATTTTGCATCTCAACCTACATTTCCTTGTGTGGTTACATAGAAGACTTTACAGCAGAACCAACAAAGCATGAAACATACATGAAACTTTGCTCACCTTGTTATATTTTCTAAAACACAATGTTTTGTTTTTTTCTGGATTAGGAATCATCATCCTGAGTGTTAACTTGCTGTAGGTTGGATCATTTAATCGTTCAGGATCAGTCATGCTTTTATCTTGCTTTTGTGTCAAAAATGTTGAAACAAACAAACTAGTCAATACTTAAATTAAGTACAAATTTTCACACAAATTTAGACATAAATGTATCATTTGAGCTTCTTTAATGTAAGCAATTCTATTCTGCTAAAATATATTGATTACTAAAGTTAGCATTGTAGCTTTTATTTTTTTATAGTTTCAAAGTGCTTAGTTTGCAGGCTATTACACATTCTAGTTGTAACAGCAATATCTAAATAAGGCTGATTGGGTAGCACTTTTTTAATTTCCAAAACATGATAGATTTTTTTTTTTTTTTTTTTTTTTTTTTTTTTTTTTTTAAAGTTATTTCCAAATAGCTGAATTTGTCTTTCTTCTCAGCGAAGTCAGAGATTGATAGCTTTCATTCATCTAGCTGACTGGCAGTGTGCTGCAGCAAGACGTAGCAGTGTTTGAGTCTAGCCAGAAGAAAACTCCCTCTCCTTCTTTAAAACGACTTCAAACCAATGAAGCAGCATCATGAATTTTTTTTCTTTTTTTGTAGTTTTGACACTGTCAAAATGTCTGCTCTAGAGGAAATAAATGACAAGTTATAAAGCGTGTATAATTGTAAATGAAATCATGATACTCGTCAGACAAATCGTGCAGAGATGCCAGGAAACAATGAAAATTCAGGGCTTTAAAACATAATGAAACTTTGCCATTTGGAACCTAAGACTTTATTTGTAAAGAGTGACTGCTGGAGAAGTCCGATCAGGCCGGTTGATGTGACAAATCTAAGGTAAACACAAAAACTAATTAATCAAATGGAGCCATTTCCCAAAGGGAGGAAATTGAAGAGTTTTATAATAATAATAACGATAATATTTTTTTCTTAATCTGGTGATTCCACAGAGAAACTTGGAAACAATGTATGTTTTGGCAGTAGCTCCTCAGCACGTTCATAACACTGATAAAAGTGAGAGGGAGGAAAAAATAGCCATCTCCAGATTGCCACGTGCCCATTGTGTGTGTGTGTTTTTTTTTTTTTTTTTTTTTTTGAGACATTTACAGTCATGGCAGATGGTGTTCTTTGCCAATTATGTGTAAAAATTTGTTTTTGTTTCAATAAGATTTAGACGCGTTTGTTAGGTCTGATTTGAAAAACAAGTTCTTTATAGATGGGGGAGCACAAGTATGTGATGTTTGAGAATCAGTGTATATGTGAGTAATCTGAGTCTAAACTGTGATAAGTTAGTTTATTTGAAATGAGAGGCAGCTGGTAGCTGGCACTGCCACAGTGGGAGTCTGCACTGTTGGCAGGCCCCCCTCAAATGCTGATCTTTCCACTGAAGGTTAATCAGTACACTCTGAGCCTTCCTGCTCTTTATTAAAGACAAAACAGGTCTGAAATATTCCTTAGAATAAATGCAATTCAGCTGAAAGTACTTAGTTTTGCAGAAGACTTTGCACATTTGTTGAAGTTTTTAGACCAATATTTTCTATTTTTATTTAATATTTGCTATTTTTAAAAATATAACATGAGAAATAAACTTCCACATGTACCTCTAGCAATGAATCAGTTTTGTTATTGATCAATAACTACTACAAACCGTCATATCCTGTTTGGAATCATATAATATAAAGCTTTTCTTAGATTTTTACTTTTTTATCAGTTGACATTAATTTCATCAACTGAATTTAAGTATGTTGTATTATAATTTGGATTTAATTGGACTATATGTGTTTGGATCAGACACTGATTGTAATGTATCACAAATTGGTCTTCAGTTGGCGATGACCCACAGCATACAGCCAAAGCAGTTACGAAGTGGTTTAAGGACAACAAAGACGGTGTTTAGGCGTGGCCATCACAAATCCCCGATCTCAGGCTGATGGAGAAGTTGTGGGCAGATCTGAAAAGGTTTGTGTGAGCGAGGCAGCCTACAAACCGGACTGAGTTATTTCAGTTCTGTCAGGAGGAATGGGCCAGAACTCCAGCAAACTACTGTGAGAAGCTTGTGGAAGGAAAGCCAAAATGTTTGACCTGAGTCATAGAGGTGAAAAGACTGTACATCCTAAACAAATGTATGTAAACTTCTGAATTCTAAGAAGGTTACCTAAAGCAAATAGAAATAATTTTGGTAACTCTAACTGACCTAAAACAAGTCCAGTTTGTTCTGATTTAATTCAGACAGGAGGGGGAAAAAAACTGCCTTGAGTTGTGACATTTGCAAGTTTCTCACAGACATTATAATTACTCGAATCTATCAGTTGATAAAAGGATCAGTTAAATGAATTTCTTGTATTTTCCATTTGAGGAATGCAGTTTTCTTTAAGGGTAGCCAACAGGTGTGTGTCATGGAATATGTCCTCAGTTTATCTGGAGACGCGGTGCTTTCTCAGGGACGGAGGCTGGGGATTCCCCACCTCACATCAGAGATAACACAGTCCTGCTACACCCTTCACACAGTCTCAACTGAAAGTGATGCTCTGCACAGGCAACTGCTATTTTTAGACACATTCTTCCACAAGACATTCGCTTTTGTCTTGTAAATTAGCATGTTAAATCCCTTAAAATAAGATGGGGAAAAAAATGTTGCGGGTTTTGCCTCATGTCTACGTAGTAGTCTTCAGGTCGGGCATGTCTGGGCATGTTTGAAATCCGGAGTGACCGTAGCTCTGCTGGTTAGAGGAATGATGCAGAAGCATGGGTCGGCATGATAAACTCGAGGGAAAAAAAAGATATACCACGGTATCGTAGTATTTACACAAATATTTGAGATGGAAATGCAAAACATGTTGTAATCACTTGTTTAAAACAAAAAAGTAACTATTATTTCTGTTATATTCAATAGTAGACTAATATTTCACCCTTTTTCTTGGCCTTCTTGACACCCCTAAAAAACAGAGTAGCCCTCCTTCCTTTATGAACACAAGTAATTACCTGTGTAACAAGCTTGCAGCTGTGGAGTGAACTGCAGTACCTCTGATATAATCGGTGGTAAATGTGTGGTGTGAACTGAATGAAAGCGTTTCGAGGGCCCAACTCGAGTGTCGGGTTCCTCGATCGCTAATCAATGGATTAGAATAGCCCACAAGTCGTCGTTTGCACAACAGAATCCGTTTCAGCTGCACACAGGTCTTAGCTCCGAAAACGTGGGATTTATTGTTGTGTTGTTATGCTCTCGGCTTTATGTAATGGCAACGGCGCTCGCTTGCCCTTGAGAGCAAACGAGCTGTCTTTGATGCTGAGATCTGTGCAGGCAACACTGAGCATGAGTCATCCAGAAGCCCACACACAATACCTTCAGCATCAGCCTTACCATGCTCAGGAATTACACCATTGTGATCCAAACGGTCTGTGTTTTGTTTTTCACACAGAATTACTAATAGATTTTTATATATATATATATATATATATATATAATTTTTTTTTGTTTGTTTTTTTTTTTTTTTTTAAATAGATACTTTTGAGGAAAATCAGAATGTTTAGTTTGCTGCAGTACACTTAACTAGCTGAATCTTAACACTGACAGAACATCACTTGTTGTTATTATGACATAATAAAACGCTGAGCTGTCTTCATCAGCAAAAAATCAAATGATTTTAGATCTGCAGACAGACCGGAAAGTGAAGAAATCAACCGAATGGCCTTGGAGGTAGACGTGGCCTTATGTAACTGTTGACATAATACTCTCCTCCGGCATTGTTCCGCCGGGTTGTAGCTGTGGGTGGTGTGATGCCTTCGTGATGATATACTATGCCTTAAGCCTTGTGTTGATGCTGAAACTGCTTGCTGTGTTTTCTGTGACCACTGTGACTTGATTACTATCTGTTAAGGACAGCAGTGTTTTTACGGCGAACCACCGCTGACCTGTTTCCACGCTTCGAGCTTGTTTTAAAGGTTGTGAATGAGTCACGCTCGTCTTGAACGAGTGAAACTCCTGGGATGGAGAACCTGGAGGCTACACGTGTGCAAATAATTTGTAAAATAGGCAAACTGAACTGTTTGTTTCTTTCTTTATTTCACTCTGTCTCAGTTTTGCGCGGTCTAACCCTGGGGTTAGGAAGTTTGTCTGCCTTCCACTTGTGCGTAATCCTGCTCACTGTAGAAAGATGGTCTTCAGATTGTTTGGAAATGGGATTACCTCTCCCAGACTGAAATACAGTAGCAGCTGCTTCTCTAAGGTTACAGTTGCACAATTTAATGAATCCATATCAGTTTATGCAACGTTTCAGTCACAAAATGACTCTTGGATGCCATATTTAGTAGGATGTTATTTCTAGTGTCCTGCATTCATGCTGTGCATATCAGTAATATTTTTGGCCAGTGGGATGGACTTTAACTGCCCCATATGGCCACACTTTTAGTGACCGAGATACAGATGTTCATAGACTGGTGGAGACCATGTGTCCTTCTAAAAACATAAAACGGTGATTTAAAAAAATGGATTAATCATAATCAATATAACCATCGAAGTTTTAAGTAATTGTATCACAGTTACATATTTTCTTGATATTGTGCAACCCTGTCTCAGGCCATTGTTTTTGGCTTTTCCTGCATGGCGTAATCTTGGCGAACACCTGCACACTTCAGACCATAGGAGATCACCTTGTTGCTGAGCCATTTCTCAAGTTACTCTGATCAACAGCACATGGCTGCTAGTTTCCCTCCTGAATCCTATAGAAAGATCAAAGGTGTATTTGCTTTTTTCTACACAGTTGTTCCATTTAATTCAATCTAAAAGAACGGAAATGTCAAAAAAACTGATGGCGGCGTGGAATCTGATGGGCTTTTTTTTTTTTTTTTTTAACTTGACCTGACTAAGACCAAGTTATTTTTAACATTGAAGACGATGTACTTTCTTTTTAAAGAGACTGTAGACACGTACTAAAGGGCAATGTAACCAATTTCCAGTTCCTGCCTTCTTATGTTTTGGAAGACTTGCATGTACCTCAAAATGAATTGTGCAAAGAAACCCAGTTCTGTTTTCTATTTATTTACACATACGCCCAAGTGAAAAATCAAAGCTACGTATAGAACCTGATCATTAGAGATATATTACAGCTGGTTCCGCTTCCCTGTCAGCTTCTTTCCAGCAGATTCTTGCTCTTTCTTCATTGTGCTGTTTTGCAACTTTTCAAGTAACAACTCAATTGAAGTTCTTTAAACAGAGTTGGGTTTTTTTTTTTTTTTTTTTTTTTTTTTTTTTTTTTTTTTAATATTTTCTTTGTCTGCTATTCTGGTGTTAAGAGGTCATTGCACAGTTTGCTTTGTCAAGATGTAAATAAGAAGTACCCTGGTAGGCTTGTCAAGCCTAGTTCTTTTGTTTTGCTGTCTTGTCTAAATGTTTTTTTTTAATTCATCAATGTACTATATTTCATAGTAATGATATAAATTAACCCCTTTGAGATCCACATGTCAGAGATTTAACCCACTCTCTCCCACTTGTTTTGCTTTTTTTTTTTTTACCAGGTCTCCACCTTCCTTGTGTGACAAATGTCGAGGCCTAGCAACTGATAGAGCCGAGAGGGCGAAGTTGGGGAGGCCCGCGGGTTAACTGCTCCAGCTTCTGGCCCATGAGAGTGACTGTACCGTCCAGGTGCCACCAGTAACAGCAGGGCTGTGGCTACTGTGGAGGGCCCGGCCCGGGAGGCCTTTTTGTGCATCGCTCGAGGCTGCTGCTGACCAGTGCTGCGGCGCGCCATGGATCAACAGAGAGAGAAATATGGCGAGCGGCCGGCTAGGGGCACCAAAGTTTCCCAGGGAAGCCGGAGCGGACACTCGACGCGACCGTCGGGCTCCTCCAGCACCTCAGGCGTTCTCATGGTGGGACCTAATTTTCGCGTGGGGAAGAAGATCGGTTGTGGAAACTTTGGGGAATTGAAGCTCGGTATGTGGGGTTTAAGTCTTGTTTGCACTGATGCTGCAGAACTAGTAGGACATTAGATGAGACGCAAACAGTGTCAGTAGCTGATGTCATGTTGAGCAGTCGAAGAATCTCCTGGCCAGTTCATCGCTTCATCAGTTCTTATCTCCATTTTGTCTCTTTCTACATCCACTTGTACCTGTACGCAAAACCTTTTGTACCTATTTACTTAAACCATTATATATGTGCTGATTTTTCTTTGTAGTTCAGTATTTCTATGAATTATGACGATAAATAGTCCTTAAAATTCATATTATTAACCGAAATCTTTATAATACAGCCTATTGCAGTTTATCTTCTCTCTGATCCCAGTTTGAGGCGGTTAACTTGAATAAACTGTGACTGATTAGAATCCCCTGATCAAACCAAAATCATCAAGACCTTCTGATGGTGTATATTATTTATTTGGGTCACATTTTCTTGCTGTGGACTTGATGAGTAGAACATAAAAAAATTACTTTAATTTTTGGTTGTCAAACAAAGTATTAAATGTTCCGTTAGATAGTCTGGATGGATGGATGGATGGTGGTCAGGATGAAACGTTATAAACTAGCATGACCAACTTAGTGGTGAAGGGGTGAAATGACTGCACCCATATTAAATGGTGTCATATTTTTTCAAAGCCATTAAATATATATCTTTTCTCTCTTATTTTAGGTAAGAATCTCTACACAAATGAGTATGTAGCCATTAAACTGGTAAGTCCTCTTCGGTTATACTTTTGGCTTTTTACTTCTACTGTGCATGAATATGGTTTAAAACCATTGAAGGTTTCCCATTTTTTTGGGGGGGGGGGTGACAATTATTTTTATATAGAGAAGCATCATAGTGCATAGAAAACAAAAATTGAATCAGACAAAAACAGGTCAGACCTCAAAGAAAACCCCAAGTTAGTACAGACTGGGAACAGCCTAAGCGAAGCATTTTTATTGTTTGTGCGTGATTTTTACTGTAAAGCTAATTTCTTCTTTTATGTGTGCATCTTGCAGGAACCAGTGAAGTCGAGAGCCCCGCAGCTGCATTTGGAATACCGGTTCTACAAAAGTCTTGGGACCACAGGTGAGATCAAAGATTTGGATTTAATTCCCTGCTGTGTTTATGTGTGACTGCACGATAATGATTTCATTGTTGTGGAAGATGAGGCCAGAGATTGCATAATTTCCACAACAAGTGATTATACAGCTCAGAGCAGATATTGATGTTGAGCTGGTTTAAGAGCCTGCTTTAATCTCCAGAATACTGTGCACAAAGAATGCATGGAGGCCTACCTGTGTATATGTGTTGTGTGGAATAGTGACGTGGCCTGTCACGATTTACTGGACGATAAATTGTCCTAGTAGGTATTGGGATAAATGATAATATTGTTTTGAGACTGTTTTCAAGTCATATATTAATAATGGCATAACAAGAGTTTGCCCTCTTAAAGACCAATAAACTTTAATTTTGTAAAGAATATTTAACATTATCACAATCATTGTTTTATTATTTGCCTTTATTTCATCTTTTTCTCAGTTTTTGTTTTAGTAATTTTTTACATTTACTGTCACTTTTTTAATTGTTTTTTTCTGTTTTTGCCATATTCTGTATTTATATAGTAATTTAAGATATCTAAAAAAAATCCAAAATAAAACACGACAACGAAAAATAATAACCAGAAGTAAAACCCACATACAACTGAAACCATAATTGGATTATGACTTCTCTGTAAACAAAATTGCCCTTCAAAAAATATTAATCATCAGAATTGAAATTATTGAGCTCATTTTAATTTATCATGCAATTATTGAATAATTGCTTATTGCGACAGGCCTAATAGTGACCTTTCTGAGAAACGTTGTAGTTATACAGTTTCTTTTATTGGAGTTGAATTTAAGCTTTTTATTAACCTAGAAAAGATATGAAGAGCCTGTTTTATGGTTGACTGAAATGTAAGAAAGCCATTTTAAAGACAAATCATCAGCTCAAGGGGAACAGAACTTTTGTTTCTCGGTTGCTTCTTTTCCATAAAGTCTGGTCTCCAGCTCAGTTAGGATCCAAGGTTTCATCTGCTGTCTCTCTCATTACAAAATCTCCAAAAGGAAATGGGTGCCCCCATGCTAGCCTTTCTGAGCTGCTTTCCCTGGACTGCATCCTTGTATCTTTTCCCAGGTCACAAGTTTTGACAAGACAGATCTAGTAGACCCACTGTTTCCTTCCCAACCAAACTCAAGCACATTTAATCCCAGTCATCCATTCAAATCCCCCTTAAAATGTAGAGTTTTTCATGCGTTTTTTTATCTCAGCCTATTGCTTTTCTTAATTTTAACACAATGTTATGTCTGTGTGTGTGTATGTATGTGTAGCCATTTGTTTTTACTGCTAATCTAATGAAATACAATAAAGTAGGGATGTCTCTTACTCACAGATGACGTTCCAGATGCTGCAGTCTAGACCAATATTTTCTCCCACTTTTTCTAAAGAGTCAGATCAGATCTCTATCTCAACACAAAGAATTGCGGTCTTCAGTGAACTCGTATCTTATGTTTTTTGTGATGCCGTTTGCAAAAGCACTGTGCTATCATTAGCATGTTCACTCTGTTTTGATATGACTCATTGATGTGGCTCATAACATTTTTTTGGTGCGGTTCCAGTTAACTGTCTACCAACAAAACTTGTTTCTCTGTTTGAAAAGCTTGCTGATTGGCTTTGAAGTTATGCTTCTTGCCAGCCATTTGGGAATATCTTGACTCATAATTAATATAGGCAGGAAAGTGCAGCAGGTAATACAGTCCGTCTTTTACTGTGAACATCATCATAAAGGGTGAAATCTCCTCAATTGTTAAAAAAGAGCCCCTTTTCAATGTGCTAATGGCAGAGAAACAACTGTTACAGGAGAACTATATATCCGCCGTCATCAATGTCTATGCTTACTAGACTTAGCGTTCACGGCAGGCTCTGGTGTGGGGAACTAGCTGTAGCATAGCAGAGAACAATGGGGAGGGTGTGAGCAGCGCCTGCACGAGCATGATTGACAGTGCTAAGACCCTGCTCCTGGCTCTGATTGGTTGTTTGCGACTGAGAGGGCTATTTCTGCAGATGGCAGTAGGACCACAGGGAGAAGGCAGAGGAGCTCGATTCCCCCCCAGAGATTCTCATGTTTTACTGTCACAACATACTGACAGTTTTAACAAATATGTAAAAAAAAAAAAAAAAAAAAACAAACACATTGTTTATGAAAGTTGCACTCTGCATCTTTAAGTGAGAATTATAAACAAACTACTCAAAACTTTCCAATAAACATTTCTGACATTTAAAAAAAAAAACAGTGACCAATATAGCCACTCTTCTTTTCAATAACAGTGATTAGCCTTCCATTCATGGAGTCTGTCAGTTTCTTAGTCTATTGACGATCACCCTTTTGTGCAGCAACAACCACAGCCTCCCAGACACTGTTCCGAGAGGTGGACTGTTTTCCTTAACTATAAATCTCCTGTTTAAGAACTGGTTCAGGTCAGGTGAGGAAGGGGACCATGTCATAAGTTTTTCATCTTTAATGCCTTTACTTGGCTCGCTACGCAGATGCATGTGATGGAACATTGTTTGCAAAAAAAATCATTGTCTTTTTGAAAAATGCATTCTTCCGGTACCACTGCTTGAAGAAACTGTTTTCTAAAAACTGGCAGTAGGTTTGGGAATTGATTTTTAGCCCATCTTCAACCCGAAAAGGTCCAACCAGCCAATACCAGTACCCCACCTCCACCTCGCTGGCATCTGAATTGGTGGAAATCTGTGCCCATTACTGATCCAACCACAGGCCCATACATCTAGTCCATCAGTTTTGATCGCGGAGGCTTAGTGTTTAACGGAGAGGCAGAACAATAAAATAAAGTTTGAGGTGGATTTTTATTTTTTTGGAACTGCAGGTGAAGTGTACACAAACACCATTATACACTGAAGGCAACTAGCTGCCTCTTATTGTACCCTAAGTGATTCACAGGAAGAAATCATGAAATGGGGTATATCAGAAAACAAAGATTTATACATTCTTCAAAAACCTGCCCGACTAAGGAAAATATACACACAGTTTCCAAAAGTATTCACTTGTCTGCCTTCAAATACCTATGAACTTGAATGACATCCCATTCTTAATCCTTAGAGTTTAATCTAATGTTGGCCAAACCTTGCAGCTATAACAACTTCAGCTTTTCTTTGAAGCCTGTCCAAAAGGCTGACTGGTGTATTTATGGGATATTTTGACCATTCCTCCAGAGCTGCATTTCTGAGGTCAGACACAAATGTTGGACGAGATAGCCCAGCTTGCAGTCTCTGCTCTAATTCATCTTGATTTTGCTCTGTTGGGCTGAGGTAAATGCTCTGCACAGAACAAACTTGCTCCTCTATGTCTTTATAGACCTTACTTTGTGCAGTGGGGCATAGTCATGTTGAAACAGGATGTTTTATACCACTGCATTCGACACTTTGCACTTGGTGATCTAAGGCTTAGATGCAGCTGTTCTTGAGCTAATCTAAAAACCACATAAAGTTTTATGGTCTGTAGGTAATATTGCAGAAAGTTGCCAACTTATGCACACTATGCTTTACCACCATGTTGCTGTCTTTCCACATTGTTGTAGTACAGCTAACCGTCGATTGTGGAATATTTAGTTGCAAGGAAATTTTATCATTTGACAAATGTTTGTAGAAGCAGTCTGCATATTTAGGTGCTCGTTGTTTTTTTTGTTGTTGTTGTTTTTACACCTGTGACCATAGAAGGGATTGGAACACCTGAATCAGTGACTTGGAAGGATGAGCAAATACTTTTGCCTATATTCTATATTTTACACAGATGCTCTTTAAGTGTCTCTGGTGTTTTTATAATTTATAACAAAGGCTGTCTTTTTGGTTGTGATAATTGTGACTGCAAAAGCTTAATGTGTCAGTTATGATACAAAAAGAAATAAAGAAAACCTACCGCCAATTAAAATTTTTTTTTTTAAAGTCTGCAGTAAGGTGTTTGACTTATAAAAATCTAAGTTTATTAAAAAAAAAAAAGTAATAACTCAAAGCCACAACATGAGTTTAAAGCTGTTTGAGTGTAAGTTATGAATCTTGATGAGATTTTGGCTTTCCGCAGGTCCACATGATAATCAGACTGGGATAATAATGGCTATTGTTTTGCAAAAGGCAAAGACTGGAAAAGGCCAACTGTGCGGAAAGCCATTAAATATTTAGCAAGCAGGCCTGCCTCTCTTAGCACTAACCTACCTCTGTCCTCTTCTCCAGTTGGGATAATGTGACCTCATTTCTTCTTGGCTGCTTGCTGTATCACATTCCTCTCAGCTGAAGGGGTTGTTAGCATCTGTTCAGCAGTTTTTTATATGAATTTATGCAGCTTTACTCGAATCCTCTGTCAGGTGTTGTTTTCTGATGCATAACCAAATGTCCCTGGATATTAATGAGGATGATTCCATCATGGCGTAAGAGTCGGCTTTCAGTCATTCAGCTCGAATCATACAGGAAGAGTTCTGTTGTTTGTTAGATCTAATAAAATGATGAGGGTCCTTTTGCTTAGGATGGTTGTGTTTGAAGAGGAAAGCTGTTTATCTGAGGGTGGGTTTACACAGCGGAGGTGTTAAAGGTATTGTCTGTCACATTATGAAACAGTTCATGTAAAAACTGCATCTTCTCTGATGTCTCGTTTCACAGCTTGGTTGGAATGACACAGCTTGATTTAGAGAAACCTGAGAGTGATATTTTTGTGGGGTTTCAAGCCACGCCTTATTGTCTGTTACAAATACGAGTTTCTAGAACGTAAATATAATTTTTAATGAATTAAAATCACAATTGATTTTTTTTTTTTTTTTTTTTTTTTTAATGGGTGAACAGGAGATGTTCTGCATATTAGAAAGAATCTTTGTCTTGTACTGTAAAGTATATTCATGTATCATGACCATTTTCCTGTACACTGGTGTTCACGTCATCCCTGATGCGCACAAAATCTTGACCAGCCTTATTTTAATCTCCACTAATTTATAGCACATCTTTTATATGAACTGTTTCTAGGCGTCCCACAGCCACTATGGGTTTAGAGCCACTCATTCCTGCGGTGCAATTAGCAACCCACAGAAACTACATTATGGCGCCCAGAAATACAGGATGCAGCGCAGTGTGCCTGTTAAATTCCCATATGCTATCTATTGCCGTTTATGCCACTTTTCACAATTTAGGATCGAATGCATAAGCACTTTGACTGAAAAATTGTGGACACATTAGGTGCCTGTCCAAAATGATCAACTGTAGAAGTAGAGTTCCAGTCTCTGGTTCTTGAAAATGTTTAAGCAGCATCTCTCTTTTTTTTTTTTTTTTTTTTTTTTTTCAGTTTCTCTCTCTCTTTTTTTATAATCTGTTTTTGGCTGGCACTAATGGCCTTTTTACGTTTTTCAACAGTAGCTTGAAGGGAAGGAAGTAGAGAGAAGGGGGGGAAGACATGTGGCAAAGGTACCAAGGTTGGGAGTCGAACCTGGGGCCACCACGATGAGGACTATAGCCTCCGCATATGGGGTGCTTGCTCTACCTACTATGCCACAGAATGCCCTAGTTCCAGTTTCTCCTGAAGAACCATAAGAACAGCTTTCAGAATTCTTCTGGCCTTCTACCATGAAAATTTGTTATTAACATAGCGGGCATGGGCATCGTCACACTGTGTGAGAGCTGTTGCTGTAAAGCAGTTGTAATATTTTAAAATAAGGACAAAATGTTTACATACATTTAATTTGGCCTTCGCATTTTATATTCACTTATAGTATGGTTAGCGTTAAATGGTCAATAGCCTCTCTATACAATCCCTAGAGGTAGGTATCCGATATCTAAACAGAAGTTGGTGTTTTTGCAAGAGTTAGAATTCTGCACTCAACTAGATTCTATAAGGTGAAAACCCACAGACCATGCAGAACTTAGATCTCTATTTTACCTTCATGTTATCAGCTGAATCAGTCTCTCTCTCTCACTCACTCACTCACTCACTGATACAGACAAAAGCCAACTTTGAGTCTTTTTCACTCAGTACCTGTGTCCACACTGAGAAGTGTTGTTGTCTGTACAACCTACTAGCTCTTAGTGGGCTGCATTTGCCGATCGTAAAAAGATCCGATCAATGAGTTTCCGACCGGTCGGGGACTAATTGGGGCTGATCAAGCTAAACATTGGCCTGTCACCACCTGATTTCTGTGCATGTGTTGTAATTTTATTTGCTGATTGTTGCTCTTCTGTCAAGCAATTACATATTTTTGTTACCAAATCTTAAAATCAAACTATCTGCTTGGAATTCTAAACATAAATATTATGTGGTATCAAAAGCGACATGCATCCCTCACTTTCTAAAGCTCCTGTATAAGTACCAATTTCCCATGCTTGACCACACCTTTGTTCAGTAGACTTTTAAAACAAGATTCAAGCTTTCTTTGAACTTTTAGGATGACACTTTTAATAGGGTCTGACTGGCAGTAAGAAGGAGCAAACTTTGAGTCATTCTTCCCTGAATCCAATTACCAGTTTGACCTGATTTCCTGTTCTTTGAAACCACAGTATAGGATGCAGTCAGGATGACAGCAGAGTATGAAGGCCTCCGCTTACGGCATCTCTGGCTGTATATGGATCTTTTGTTAAAGAAAAATAACTTTAAAGGACTTCAAGTGGAAGCAGCCCCAGCTTTTTTCTTAATGTTCATCTGTAACAAAGAGCTTTAATGCCCAGAAGACCACCATGACAAACAACCCAAACAGAGTAGTAAAAGGGCCTCATCTCTACCATCATTATAGTCACATTAGACTGCCCACTCAGCAGTAAACTGCTCATTGGCAAGTAATAAAATAAGAGCCAAGATGATGAATGCATGAAAATGTGAAGCAATTAGACTGAGTGGAGCTTAGAGGATATGATTGTAATGGGAGTTTGTGCTGTGAGCCTGTGAAAAGATTATATTTCAGCTGTACCACTAGTATCCCCAATCGAAACCCTGGTGAGACACAGTATTCTGTTTTACTGTTAGGTAAGGGTGGGATGTGCCTTTAATAGGTTCTGCTTTGTCTTTTCTTAAGTTTTTGTGTCATTTCTTTTCTTTTCCAGCTGAGGGAGTACCACAGGTGTTTTACTTCGGCCCCTGTGGGAAATACAACGCCATGGTTATGGAGCTACTGGGACCGAGTCTAGAAGATCTCTTTGACCTTTGTGACAGGACCTTTTCACTGAAGACTGTCTTGATGATTGCAATTCAGCTGGTGGGTACCAGTGATGTAGAGCACAGCGTTATTGAACTGGGTCTTTTGGAGGACGGGGAATATTTCCTGCAGGTGATTCCTCTGTTTCTCCCCACCAGATTTCTCGAATGGAGTACGTGCACTCTAAAAATCTCATCTATAGAGATGTCAAGCCTGAAAACTTTCTCATCGGAAGGCAAGGGAATAAAAAGGAGCACATCATCCACATCATTGACTTTGGCCTAGCCAAAGAGTACATTGACCCCGAGACCAAAAAACACATTCCATACCGGGAACATAAGAGCCTGACTGGTACTGCCAGATACATGTCCATCAATACACACTTAGGCAAAGGTAAGATAACATCAAAGCTGTGTTTTTGTGGGGGTTTGATAGATGCAGTGCCATGTTAGAACTGAACTTTTCCCCATTTTTTTTTTTTTCTTGTTGAGCTACAGACTGGTGTATTTTAGTGGGATTTCATATAATAGAGTAACACAAAGTAATGCTAAGCTTTGAAGTGGAAGGAAAAAGTTTCATGGTTTACATTTTTTTTTTTTTTTTTTTTTTTTTTTTTTTTTTTTTTTATGAATAAAAATCAAAACAGTGTGGTATGAATTTATATTCTGCACCCTTTAATGTTGCATTTCTAAATAAAATCACCATCACTGAATTTATATAGTGCTTTTCTAGGCACACTGACCACTTAAAGCTCCCTACACTAGAGCCAGATTCATATTCATACACCAATATGCAGATCGATTAGCAACTTGGGATTTAGTGCCTTGCCCAGAGGCACATTGACATTTAGCAGGAGGAGGCTGCTTCTACTCTATCCACTGAGCAACATTCTTGTCAATAAACTTTATAGGCATGTATTGTTTTGCTTCCACTTCAAAATTATGGATTAATTTGTATTTAGTTTGTTACATTAATTTATTTTATCAGGATTTTAAGATTGTAAATTTAACCTGACAAGATGGGAAAAGGTGCAAGGGGTACTTTCCAAAGCCCTGTAGATCAAACTTTTAAAGCTTTGCTTTTCTTTTGAAATGAAAGGTTAAAAAGTAAATAAATAAAAAAAATTTGTTGATACAGAGCAAAGCCGACGAGATGACCTGGAGGCTTTAGGGCACATGTTCATGTATTTTCTGCGTGGGAGTTTACCTTGGCAAGGACTAAAGGTATGACGTGTACATGTCACTGAGTCTGTCAGAGAATATTTCTTTTCATGCGTAGGAAAACATTCATCAGTACAGAATCACACATCACAATTGAACATGTGGTTTGTAACTTAATAATTATACATTTTATTGGTTTATATATATATTTTTTTAAATGTGTTTTTTCCAAATTTGGTGCAACTTATTTTAAAAAGGACACTCTACTCTGTTGCTTCACTTATTCATAAAATATAAATAATTGAATTTTACAGAGGACAAAATGCTGTATTTCTGAATTTTTACCTATCGCACTAGTGACCGTATATCGGACACTGGTCATTTTCTCAACTCTTTGATCTATACACAGTCCAGATTTAGACTATAGGTTTTGTAGACTGGAAAATGGGGGAGAAATGTGCAGCAAATTATCCACAATTTGCTTGGTGACAGGATACTTCAAGGAATTCAGCTTTTGTTCAGTGGTAACGTGTCAGACCAGTAGATTTTCTAGTATGTCTTGTGACATATATAGGTTTAAAGATCATAGATTTAAAATGTGCTTTGAGTCTTTCATCTTCTGTAAAGAGATTTCTCTAGAATGTTAATGTTTTACTAAAAGAAGCCTTGTTGTTGGGGTTTTAAACCTGAGCAATGAACCTACTGCCATATGTCACTAGTATCAATATAACAATATTTCAGACAATAGAACTTAAGTATTCTGTTATGATGTTCTCATTCATCTGTATTAATCTTTATAAGGTGTTTACATATGTTCTTTGGATATATATATTTTTTTTTTAGGCCGACACACTAAAAGAAAGATACCAAAAGATCGGCGATACAAAACGAAATACTCCTATTGAGGTCCTCTGTGAAAACTTTCCAGGTATGATGATGAGTTTATGAATCTGGGTATTTGCTTTGATTGTCTTTTTTTTTTTTCCCTCCTCAATTCTCAAAATGAAATAGTATTTTCTAGAGATGCAGCAAATTTGGATCACCAAGTTTTTAAAGTTTTGGCCTGCTGACAGGTTTTTAAGACTAACTGTAATTATATGTGCAACTATACTTTATCCATATCAAACTTCTTTTTGTTTCCTTTCATGCAGAGGAAATGGCCACCTATTTGCGTTATGTAAGGCGGTTAGACTTCTTTGAAAAACCTGACTATGAATATCTGAGGACTCTTTTTACTGAGCTTTTTGAGAGAAAAGGATACACCTTTGACTACACTTACGACTGGGTTGGGAGGCAGATAGTAAGTGACCCATGTCATGTTGTTTTATGTTTATACGTCATAATCAGCTTGATCCTTGAATTCCGCTAATTCTCCTTTCCATCAGCCCACGCCAGTGGGATCTGTCCATATAGACTCTGGTGCCTCTGCGGTCACAAGAGACAGCCATCCTCACAGAGACCGACCCTCACAGCACCCCCCAGTTCGAAATCAGGTATGTTATGGTTTTGTTTCAGAGCTGAGAGATTACGGGCTTTTTGACAAGCTTCTGTTCCAGTAAGAACATGGGAAGCTGCTTAGCAACATTATAAAGAGGTGTACAATAATTTTTAACCCAAACTGGCCTAATTTGATCTTGTAAGTAATGTAATATAAACTTAAACAGTCTTTGGAAAATTATTTTAATATTATTTAAAAAAATCTTGCTACTAAAAGAATTGCTGCTAATGTTTTAACCTTCTATGATTACTATAAATATGACATAAATCAGTTATGCCAATGTGAGTTGGATTGTATTGTAAAGAAAAGTCTGATTAGTAACTTTAATGGATCAGCGAAAGTAAACTGACAAATAATTTTGCTATAGAAATAACATTTACTCAACAATTTTTCTTTGCTTTATGCACATTCCATTATCACACAAGGAAAAATAAGAGAATAAAAATATTCCCTCTCAAAAACCAGTTAAAAGATTATGGATTTAATTTCCAGGTTGGACTTTCTAAATTTCATTAGATGTTAGTTTACTTTTACATGTAGTGCCTTGTAAAAGTATTCACACCCCTTTTATCTCATTATAATGCTAAGCTTCAACGTTATTTTATTAGGATTATTTTTGATCGACAAAATATCGTATTTTCTGGACTATACGTCGAATAAGTTAAAAAAAAAAAAAAGCGTCATGAAAAGAATATATAAGAATAAAAACATATATAAACATATATGTCGCTCTGGAGTATAGGTCACATTTATTTAGAAATTGTCTAATGTGAGGGGGGACCTCGTCCATGTTGACGAAAGGTTCCGGTGACACATTTATGTTCATTTGCCTGCTTTTTAGCAAACTCATGGAAAGTATCGGCTTTGGCTTAGAAGTCTGCTGGCTGTTTCTGACGCACCAATGTCCATGCTCTAAATCAGGGTGGTCAGGAACGGCTTCACTCCACCGGTGTTCTGACGATCTGTGCTACCTCGTCAGATTTTCCTACTGTAGCTGGCGAAGTGCGGAGCGGAGACGCCTGCAGTAATCCAGGGTGATAGAGAGGCAGTTGCGTTCATTGAAGCGGTTGCACCAAGAAGGCCTGTCCGCAAAGTCATATATTCGCCTGTTGGCAAACACCAGGATATGGAGACGTAACTGCACCGTTCGTAAGCCTCACAGCATGTCATTTCAGCACCCGACTTTGGGCTCGTTCCTTCAGCTCTGGCCGTCTTCCTTTCAGCCAGTGCTTAGCTTTCCTCGTGGCTACAAACGGTAATGTTTAATCCTTGGTTCATGTCCGTCAGCATGAATTAATATTTAACACATCAGTCAAAAAATGCATCATCAAGAGGGGAAAAACCATATACAAGTCAATCTGGACTATCAGTTGACATTTAGCAACAAAGAATGGGAAAAATTTTAATCTTTAGATGTTGAAAAACTGTCAGAAATATATCTCAAAAGATTCAAAGCTGGAGTTGAGGAGAGAGGTGGTTCTACGAACTATTAACTCACGGGGGCTGAATGCAAATACATGCCACACTTCTCAAACTTCTCAAGGTAAAAAATTATTGAAAACAATTTTGCTAATGTTTTAGTCATGGTCTGTCAAATAAAATCCCAATAAAATATAGTAGTTTGTGGTTTTGATGAGATGGAATGTAAAAAAAGTTCAAGAGATTTAAATATTTTTCCCAAGTACAATATGGTATAGTGACGGTGTAGTCTAAAGTTACATTTGTAGTATCTTTTTAAACAGGACTGTCGGAGTCTATATTAGTAACTTTTATGCTATTTAGAATAAAAACAGTTTATTTCTAAGTAGGAAGATTTCAAAGGATTTTCATCGATATGTGGGTGGTTGAATTTCTGTACTCGATGCAATTCAAGCTGGAAGAACTTCTGTTTTTTTTGGCTTCAAGCTCAGTTTCTGATGGCATTGCTTTGATTTATTTTTTTCTAATTCATGTTTTGTTTTTTTTTTGTTTTTTACTATTTTGTTTTCTTCTTCATTTGTCATGCTGCTTTCGCATGTTACCTTGCTTCACACACCCAAATGCCATCTTTTCTAATGCAATTATTCCATCACCTTCACCCCTCCTTCCTTCTCCCATTGCACCCCCCAACCTCACTTCCCCCTCACATCCCTATCACAACCCCCGACTCCCGAGCAGACGGCAGTCTCAGACCGACGAGGAGCATGGGAGGTGCAGCCCACACGGCAAGCAAACTCAGCCTATCTGACCTCCCACCTGGCAGCGGACAGGCACGGGGGCTCAGTACAGGTACACACCCCACCCCTTACCTGATCAGCCAACATCCCCTCCCCCCCTCCCCCCCAAGTCTCCATGAAGTCAGATCTGTCTCATAGATCCAACCCAAAATAAAGTAACATCCTTATCCCTGCACTTCAAAAGTAAACGCAAATGATTTTCTGTACATCTATAAGGATAGTTTTCATGCTTATCGCTTTTATTTAGAATTTTATCAGATATGAGATTTTATGAAATAAATAATATATTTTAGTAAGCTCTGTCTTTGATGTCATAGCTTTGCCTTGTATGTGAGACAGATCTACAGCCTTTTACTCCCCACCCCCGGTTTCTTTACCCCTGGCTGGGAAATGTTATTTTCTGCTCCACCGTATGCATGTGATCTGGTACCACCCACCCCACATGTTCAAAGTGTGATTTTTGGCATCTGGAAGCCGTTTGACATTTTGAGCTCTGATTTCTACTTTTAATGACTCTGAGGCGCTTCTTTTACAAAATCAACACACCTTTTGCATGGCAGGATGAACTAGCTCTGCCAAGGATGTGCATGCTGTGAAGTGGGGGTGGTTTGTTGTGCTCAAAGGGGCATTCTGGTTTATAAAACCTCCTGTCATTTCCATTTTTTGTTTGTGTGTGTGTGTGTGTGTGTTTGTTTTTATTTTTTCTTTTTTTTTTCTTTTCTTTTTTTTTTTTTTTTTATCTTAACCAGGTTTATTTAATAAGGTGTGAAAGAGTTGTGGACAAATGAGTGATTAGTCCTTCATGCCAACTGGCTGAGGCACAACAACCTCAAATGAGCAGTTGATAGCTTTTTGAATCCCATTGTACAAAACCAAACTCCTCCATAAATCTTATTATCTATAAAATTAATATTAGGTGAAATTAATAACAAACTTGAAACTTTCAAACTGAGTTAGTAAAAAAAGATTCATTACACACTGAGTGATATAGTTGGTCAACATTTTATCTGGCTTCTACCCACCATGTGTCGTTGTTTGGGCAGAAGACTATGAATGACATGTCTGGCTCTAGCATCAGAGGTGGGATCTAATTTTTGTTAAATGTGGTATTTTAGCCCTCAAAAAATAAAAAAAATATATATAGTAACACCCGTCTTTGCTGCAGGTGGTCAGTTCAACCAACGGCGAGCTGAATGCAGACGATCCACTGGCTCACTCAAACGCCCCGATAACAACTCAGGCAGAGGTGGAAGTGGTCGACGAGCCCAAGTACGTGTCCTATACTCTCTGCGCCTCTCTTCCATGTCCTTCCGTTGCTTTCCTTCCACCAGTCTTCCTCCTTCTGTACCTCTCTCTGTCCTTTTGCTAAGGTGTAGTAATGTTGCAACCCAGATGCTTTGCTATAATCCTATTTTACAGAACTCCAGTTTCTCTGTCAAATTATCCCAGTGAATTTCCCTTAAATACTTAAATCTGATGCAGATCAATAAACAAGATTCTTATAGTGCTGGCTTTTACTGGTCTCTGTCATCATCAGGTTTCCTTTGAGGTCTGATCTACCTATTCAGGAATATAACACAGACTGCTTTATTTAAATCTTTTTTTGAATATAATCATTGAATGTGAAAAAACTCAGTCCATAAAGTGCTCCTGATTCCTCTTTAGAGGTCACAGTTTTGAATCCAACACAAAATGAAGGGATCACATTATTATCCCCATTGATGCTTCAAAACATACATCCCCAACCTTCATCTGATTTTGAATAACTCAAAAAAAGTGCATCAAAGAATCAGCTGTTGTCACATATTTGAAGAACTGTTTTTAGCCATTTAATTTACAGGAAAAAAAATCAGATTATATTAATATTTCCCCGACACATCACCAGTCGGAACCGATCCAGGTTTTTCACCATTGGCTGACTGACTGATGCATTACTATCTTATATAACCTTAATAAACTATTAGTGTAGATTAGACTGACATACAGTGGGGGCAAGTGCTTCTTTTCATTCTTAAAGAAATGTTTCATTTTTGATTAGCCAAGTCATATCTCTAAAAGTCCCTGTGATGATGAGTGCAGAATCGGTCACACAAATGTTTGATATGATGACTGGCTTATTTAAGACCTTCTCAAATGGTTTAGTTATGGTCTGACATTAGAGCAAACTGTAGTAAATGTAAATGCGGTGACCAAAGCAGCTTTGCTTTGTATTTTGAGTTAATATTGTCTCTGTACCCATGAATAATTAAAACTCCATGTATGGATGGCTTTTCGACTTTTTATTTATTCATGAAAGAAAATATCATGAATGCATAAATAATCTCACATGTGTTTTCAGTCTATTTAAAATAATGATGCTTTAATCTACACATTTCTAACACAAATTAGTTTTTATACAGTTTAACATGCAATCAATTGATCTTAATGTCCAACTTTTCATTTCAAGAATTATCTGAAATCAAAAGGACTACAGAGTTAACATT
Organism: Anableps anableps; assembly: GCA_014839685.1. Classification (NCBI taxonomy): domain Eukaryota; kingdom Metazoa; phylum Chordata; class Actinopteri; order Cyprinodontiformes; family Anablepidae; genus Anableps; species Anableps anableps. The sequence goes on along the minus strand of CM026067.1, from coordinate 10,754,824 downwards.
TTAAACTTAAGCACCTTATACTTGCTGCTACTTTTTTATAGTAGATTTAGCCTTCCTGTTGTTTTCTGAAGTCTCTACTCTCAGCATGACCCTATAGAAGAAGGTTTCTTATTAAATAGCTTCATCCTTTTCTGTGTTTCTGACTTCCTGAACACCGAAAATAGCTAACCTTGATTCTTCTTCCATCAGTAGCAACTTCCAAGCGAAGAACTGTTTAAGTGCGATGTCAATGCTGATTACAGTACAGTGCGTTCATTAACCTGAATGAAGCTGATTTCTCAATGAACCTTTAATAATTGACCCTGAATGTTATTCAAAAATGTGTTTCTGTACCATGTTTCCTATGACCCTGTATCACCACAGGCAGTTATAAACATTTTTAGAGGAGGTTTTAAGTATTAGCTATTCAAGGATGGTTGTAAATACTGGGAGTCCACTGTATTTGGACTGCCGCTCACCAAACAGAGGCGATTAATGGCAGATAGAGCATCTCTACTCCTCAATGCTCTTGGCTATTTATGCAATCACTTATTTTTTGTTAAATAATTTTATGTAATTGTCATTATATTATAGAAATCAGTTTTAACTTTGACATTAAATGGGTTTTGTAAAAAACCTTTGTCAAAAAAGCCACATTTTGTTGATCGTGATTGATTTTTAAAAGCAATAAAAAAGGTAAAACATCCAAGGTGGTAAATACTTTGGCGCTGTGGTTCAAACACCAAATATGCTTTAAAACACACAGTTGACACCGTCTTAGCACTTGTACAGAAGCTAACATCCACGCTCTTCCCTTTCCTCGCTCTTGGGGGCACAACCAGTCCTTGCCAAGGAAAATGAATGGCGCTCCTGGATTGGCTGCTTTGCAAACCCCTCATAATCTGCATTTTCCTTCGAATATTTTAGATATGCTCAACAAAAAACAACAAAAAAAATCCCTCAATAGGTGGACTTTCCGCAAATAATTTGGAGTCATGTTCCACAAAAAAAAAAAAAAAAAAAAAAAAAAAAAATCTGCGAATAGGTGAATTTGCGCATACTGAATCTTGACTAGGCATATATACCCTGATGCACTGTTTCAATAAAAATCAGGTACAGGTTAGGGACATGCTTTGCTGTGCAAGCGGGGATCATCTAAAATCCCTTCATTTTCAGTTGGATTCAAAACTTCAGCCTCCGTCAGTGAAACTGCAGCACACATTTATTTTGTGTTTGGACAAAAAAAAAAAAAAAAATTGGTCAAAACTGAAGCTGATGGGTCAGACACTGAAGAAAACTAGAAATCAGTACCCTCTAGGAAAAAGAGTGGAAATGCCCCGATCAGGCTTTGTAACTTTCCAGCTGCACTCACCAACAGTTAGGAATAGTAACGTTTTAAGGAAAATACTCGAAACACATGATTGAAGCTGTTCATGGATAAAGAAAATATTTGCTTCATGTTTTCTTCCAGTAAAATCCAGTTTGTCTGGTGTTTTTCGTTCGAGCTTTTGTGGAGATGGAGACTGCAATGTCAGTTTGACATTAAAATCCTAAACATATGAGCAGTTTGGGTTTTAAAAGAACACGAAGCAGAGTAATGGCATTAACACAGACAGAATCCTCTTAAAGTCCCTCCTTCAGTCTCTCCAGCTTTCCCTCAGTGTGCACCTGTGTTCTGTGTGTGGTGTTTGTGCGCCGACTCCCATCAACCTAGTCGTACTGTATTAATCTATCTTTCTTTTCTCTTTACACTCTTTCTTCTCTCTTCTTCTGTAGCTGCGTGAAAATGCTCAACCTGTGGTGAGTCCCTCTCTGCTTGTCCACATCATACTCATGGGACAGGGAGTGGACCAGCCTAGGCTGGGCCCAGTGGAGTTACTCTCTAAATTTAAGCAGACTCTCACTGGTACAATAGTGCCTTAAATCAAAGAGAAAATAAATGAACAGTGCAGTTTTCTGTTGTTTTTATTATTAATACAGTCATTTAATTAATATGTTAAATATGTTTCAAATAGTGCTACTTCATAATATTAGAACTGGTGGCAAATCAAGGCAGAAATATTAAACTGGTCTTTTTATTAGGCTTCTGTAATCTCTGTAGATTCTTTACGGGTTTTAAATATCTTTTTTTTTTTTTTTTTTTTTTTTTTTATTTGTTTATTGGTGTAGCATTATTTATTGAAAAGAACCCAGTCACTGTCCTATGTCTTGTCTTTGTGTGTTTTTGCTGAGCATTCAGGCTCGCCACGTCTTGTGCTTTTCGTGTGCTTCTCTTTTATCGCATTCCCAGTGACCCTCAGAGCCTCTGCTGCAGCAGTTTGTTGCTGTGGCCTTCCGTTACATGTACAGGTGCAGCTCAGTAAAGGAGAATATCGCTGATAAGCCGAGCTATTTCAGTCATTCGATTCAAAGGTGGAACTTGTTTAGGTGCATCTCACACACACACACACACACACACACACACACACACACACACACACACACACAGAGTGATATTTCAAGCGTTTGTTTCTGTGAATTTTCTGTTATGTTATCGAGAACCTCATATTCAGTTTCTGAAAAACGCTGGAACATTACCGTATACAAACACCCCCAAAATAAAACCAGATGCGTCAGCCTACTGAACATTTTATCCATGTATTCTACCTTATATGGTCTGAATATCTGGTCGGAGCTCGTTTTGCAGGAATTACTGCATCAATCCAAACTTCATAAAACTCAGTGGATAAACACCAGGACAGGACATGACTCTCCCAAAACATCACCCATTGTGGCTCTCTACTCCTCCAGACCATGGGACCTTCATTTCCGAATGAACTTCAATGGAACCACGGAGCAACAGTCTAAACCTTTTTCTGTTTAGCCCGGGTATGACACTCCTGGTTTTAGGAATGGCTTAACACAGGGAATGTAGCAATGATGGCCCATGTCCTGGAGACGTCAGTGTGTGGTGGCTCTTGAAGCTAGTCCACACCTTGTGAATCTCCACCAAATTCTTGAATTGGCTTTACAAAAGGAATACGAGCCTTGAGAGGATGTTGTTATCCCTTTTGCTTGTGTACATCTATTTTTGGTGCAGTTTTTCCCTTCCACTCAACTTTCCATTATGTTTGGATACAACGCTCTGTGCAATAAGCTTCTTTAGCAATGACCTTTTGTGCGCTCAATGACTGTCTTCTGTATATCTGTCAACTCAGCAGTCTTCCCCATGGTTGTGTTGTTCATGATATGGTGATTTTATGAAATGTTAAAAATCCTTTTATTAATTTATTTACTTGCTTTATGAAAACATGCATTTTTGGCGCTTTGTCTAATGAATCTGTATGAATTTCACTTTTTGTAATGAATTTCTGAAATAAATGTAACTTTTTAAAGATGTTCTAGTTTATTGAGAAGCACCTGTACATGACAGTGATGGGGATGAATAAGCTTCCAGACACAGTGGATGGCACTGCTCTCACCTTGTTCTTGATGCTAAAATGATTCTTGAGCCACTCCCTAAAAAGGAAATCTTTAGCTCTTATAAGTTGTAACCCTGTTACTAAAGCAGCCCGCTTCCTCTGCATCACGTGGAGCCTCTCATACGTTCATATTAACGTCTTCTCCGTCTGTCTGCAGGTGCTGCTGTTTCTTCAGGCGAAAACGGAAGAAGAACACACCGAGGCACAAATGATGACCCAGGACCAGACTGAAATGTTCCTCATGTCCGCTACAGTCGATTGTGATTTCAGAAACCCGGATGGTCCCACTCAGAATAAAAGAGGGAGTCAACTGAAAGATTCTGATTGAATTGTTCTCGGCCAGGACCACTTAAAAAAAACCCTGGTTTATGGAGATGTACAGGAATCGTGTCTTATGATGGGAGTTTTTTAAGATCCCCCCCCAACTTATATGGGACGTTTTACAGGTCAGACGACCCAGGAGTTTTTTTTGTTTTGTTTTGTTTTTTCCTTTTTCTCTCCATGACAACCAAAATGTTTTTCTCTCCTCATTGTTGCCATATATTTTTTATTTTTTTTTTCTTTTGCTCCAGTCTGTTTTTTTGGTGTTTGTAAAGGAAGAGACAGATCTTCCTGTGGAATCTTGCCTCCATCAGCCCTGTCAGGTCCTATTGTTTCGACGTGATTCACTTCCCAGATTGTCTCGCCACACCCCTGGTTAATTTGCTGACTCATTCTGCTGATTCATTCCTGACCACTTTTTATCTTTTGGATCATTTCTGATGCAGGACTAAAAGCTGAATACAAGAGTAGGCAAGAGTATTGGCGAAAGAGCCGCGGTCTTCGGGTTTTCTATCTTTCGGAGACACCGACCCTGGTGCTCACGGTTGTTCAGTTCTCACAGGATGACCTTTCTGCTCATGTTGCTTTGTTGATGCACCAAAATACACTACAGTCTCTCTCTTACTGTTGGGGATAATGAGCAGCGACCTGATGTTTCTGGATGGGGCTTGAAGGACGAAAAAAAATCCTATTTATCACTCTGTTGCTACTACTTTTCCTACACACACTGCATACACACTGAATGTATTGACAGATGAGTAAATGACTGGAGTATTTATATTATCTCTCCAGTGCATTGGAAGGAAGTTGCAGTTCAGGAGTTAAACTAGGTTCTTCGAAAAGGAAAAACTGAGACCAAAAACTAGGCTCAGTTCAGATTAGGAAGGTTTTCTGGACTCTGGAACCACAGTAGGCATCAGAGGATGCTGCTCTGGAAGGACAGGAGACATGCTCTGGAGAGCCACCGCCTCTAAGTCCGCTCTGTCCAATGCCTTAACCTCGATCCACCAAACCCGACTGGCCGCCGCATTGTTTTGCCACTTTGGATAGCAAGTTAACAACATGGTCGTGAGACTTCTTTTGTGTGTGTGATTTCCAAATAAACCCAAAGCAGAGACTGTTTTGCAGCCATTAAGGCCGATCACGGCTTCTCTTATTAACACGGAAATGTATTCCCATGAAAACAAACAAACAAAAAAGCCAAAACCGAAGGCATGATGATGTGTAATCTGCTATATGTGAAGACCCTCACCACCACCACCACCGCCCCTGTGCTGCAAAGAGAGGTTTCGACTTCGGGATCACTGCTTGAACCCCGGTTCTTCTCCACTGTGGCCGAGACGGACAGAAACTCGGCGGCGGCGCGAGTGAGGCTCGGAGGAATGCCTTGAAACAATATCTCACCTCGCCTATCATAACAGAAAAATGAATTTCATTTATTTGTTTTCATTCTATGCTAATGTGAATTTGTCTAATGCAATTTTTTGTTGTTTTCATTCCAGTTAGCCATGGTTTTATAGGGAAAGCGAGGGTAAACAAAACAAAGCTTGATTATTACTGCACTACATTTGTTGAGCCCAGCTTTCCCAGAAAGGACCCTGCCTTCTTAAAAAAACAAAAAAACAAACAAAAAAAAAAAAATCCACTTTGAACGTGCTCATTACTTTAATTGTAGCTGCCTCGTGTGCTGGGGTTTTCCCTATAGGGTGCAGGGAATTCAGTCGTTTACCTTCATCCGCTCCTAATTTGTTGCCATGACAACCCCCCACTCGCCCCTCCCTTGCTTCCGCACACAGACACGTGTAAGTGTAAGATGAACCAACACTCGGTGGAGTGTCAGTTTCGGCGTTTCGTGGACCTGCTCCATTAGAATGTTGTAGATGAGTCCGTATGTAAACCTGCTTCCTAGATGTATTTACACTGTACAGCCTGGTTTGGTTCTTAACCCCGCCCCTCCCGGCGCGTCACTTTCTCCGGGGCCTAAGTTATTGTGTTATCAAAAGTACTTGAATATGTAAATCTATTGGAACTCTTCTGTTTAGGTTTTTGTTTTTTTTTTGTTGTTTTGTTTGTTTGTTTTTTGCCTCTTTTGTTCCCAGTAACTCCACGTAAAGGATTTGATGGGGAACGGTGGGAGAAGAAGCTATTTGGATGACCGATTATTCATTTCTTATCGGCGTGCAGGGCACCCGTGGGGTCCTGTAAAGTCGCCTCCTTGCCTCTTTGAGACACTCGTCACAGCCTGCTTCGATTTGCGATTAGTGAGATGGATTATCCAGACTATTTAGCCTTCTCCGCTCCCAGCCCTGAATTCCCCGAGTGCCATTTCCGAGACTACTACTACTACTACTACTAGCCCATGCCTTTTCCTGTGCCAGGAAAATATCGAGATGAATGTTTTCGTTTCTCACTCCACCCTGTGTCCTTGAATGTGTCGCCTATCGTTTGTGTTTTTTGCAGAGCGGCGCGGTGCCATACCAGGCAGTGTTTAACGACGCGTTCTGTCTTAAGTCCAAAAAGGAGGAGGGGGGCAAAACCCTCCCTCTTTGTGGACCCACGCTTTCGTGCCGGCTCGCCTTCGCCTGCTGTTTCACCTCTGGTTCTACAGCTTCTGGCTGAGCTGGTATATATAGCTATATTACTCTGGATTTGAAACTCTTTGGGTCTCTTACAGGAGTACCCTGTGAGAGCTGCATGTGCATGGCTTGCAGAGAGACGGCGAGCGGTCTCTTGTCTCCTAACACTGGATCACTGAGACGATGCAGCTTCCACTCCTGGCCTGATAAAACAACCTTTTTCAGTCTTTTTGCAACACATTCCATTTCTGTTCCGACTGTTCGTGTCAGTCAGGGTTTATGGCTTTTGTTTGTGTGTGTGTATGCATATATATATATGTGTGTGTGTGTGTGTGTGTGTGTGTAAATCAAAGCAAAGCAAATGAGCACATGAATGATCAACTCTGGTCTTTTTGGGTTCTCCGGCACTCCCCCCATCCTCCCCCCTCATTGCTGTACTGTAGGGTTGTTTGATTTACTGTATCTTGTTTCTTTGAGGGAGAGGTGATATTTACTGCAATATTGTGCTGATTATTTGAACTGTAAATTGTAAAAAGCTCGCAATTGTAGTCTTTGTTGGGAATTTCTATAAAAAAAAGTGATCTCTGATTTCTTTTTCTCAGACTGTGGAAAATCAAATTGTACAGCTCCAAGAATCTATCTTTCCCTCTGCGTTTTTTTTTTTTTTTTTTTTTTCTTTTAATAGAGCTGTGATTAAGAGAAATCCTTAATCTGTAAATAAATAATGTGTTGAAATATGAATGTCACTTCAAAAAAATGTATTTGAATGAGTTAGTAAAGGGCTTCAAGTATGAAGGACCCACCATTTCTTCTTTTTAATGATTTCATATATTTAAGTTGCAGAAGGTAAATTGCCTTTTTATCTGAAATGACTGTTTTTGGTTTTTTTTGGGTTTTTTTCTTGGATTCATATGAAATGGTGTCTCACACATGAACCTTCTAAAAATCACTTTTTATTCCCTCCACACCTAAAGGGAAACTCCAATTTGCACCCTTTTTATGTAAAATAAAAGATCTGTCCACCTTTTTTGGAGTACTTATGATTTTTCAGAACATTTTCCGATCTAATGAAGACACTCAGACTTGTTGCCACCCGTGGTAAAGATTTATAAAGGGGTGTACTAATAAATTGACCCCGATTTCCTTAATAGTGGGAGATCGGCGATCAGCTGATACATCTTATCCACTGATTTTGTCTACTTTCGCAAATGTTTCATCTCTTTTGCTTTCAAAACTTGTGATACTTGAGCTTACATTTTCAATTTGAAAGCAGGACTTCATCTCTTTCTTTCAAAACTTGAAATGCTTGCATTCAGAACATCTGCTCTCTTTCAAATATTCTCTGTTCTTAGATTTTCTCCTCGCGCGCAAACTTCTCTCTCTTCACGGGTCAAATTTGCGCTCGCAAACCTCTGCTCGCTTGCGAATTTTTCCTGCTCTCTGGCAGATCAAGGAGTACAGTCGCCTAGCAACCATTCCAGCCAATAGAATGACAGCGTTCCTCTGGGTGCGCTTGATACTTTCTTGTGGGTGTGCTTGTGTGGCTACAATAGATAGCTGCATCTTGTGGTGCTGCCCACGAGATGTAGGGAAAACAACTTCAGCTTTCTGCTCCGTGTTGCAATTGACAGGAAGTCATGACAAGTTTAAGTAAGAATAATCGTTTGTTTCATGTAAATTTAATGGTTTTCCAACTGGGCAAAACAAAGATTTTGGTCATACAGGACAACTGTGCGTTTCGTCGTAACACCGGCTGCGATCTTTGCGGCATAAAAGCAAAACTGATAACAGATCCATGTATATCTGCTAAACTCATCTTAAACACCTGCTTCTTATTTTGCTGACATTTTAAACCACATTTCTTACTGAAATTTAAGGTCTGGAGCATGTAGCAAAGAATTTGATGACGTAGCCAATTTAAAAGAAATCAATTTTTTTTTTTTTACTAGGTTTAAATATGTTCCTTACATCTAACAAGCAGGGGGAATCATATTAACAGCTTTTTTCCTGTATCCAAAAAAGAAATCTATTGAGATTATTCGTCTACTATCACAGTATATTATTGGGAACAAGGCCGAGGTCCTGCTTGGGAGCGCCTGGCGATGTAGAATAAAATATTAGGGATGAAGTAGAGGGCAAAATACAAAAGCTCCCTTCAGGTTTGCATGGGACACCTCAGACTCATTGCAGTCAATTTTTATTTTAAAGCTGAGATGAGAATCTGATGCAAATATACTTTTTTCATACATATTCAAAGTATATGAAATACCAAATTGACAGATGTGGAACTTGAAGTTCTCTGCTGTAAGCAAGAACTTCTAACTTAGTTATCCTCATATTTCATCCACCCTGACAGTCTTCAGATTGGTGTCAGTCATATGAAAGAGAGGTGGACCCAAACACAAAGCAGAAGTGTTGCATCCTAAATCAAGTAGAGACTGTTCCACAAATTATGAATGTAAATGTTTTAATATGGAAATTAGTTGTTGGGCATACCTCTGACCACCAGATGAAAATAATATAATCCTTGGTACATGTGGAATCTGCATCACCAGGCATAAGCCACCACCTTAGCCATGGTGCTTTTAGGCCAGTTAACAAGAATAGTCAACAAGGGCTTGAAATGTAGGACTTTTCACAGCCAGCAAAGTTTTCATAAGGAACTCCAAACTGTGTCTACACTTAAGAAAAAAAAAAAATCACATACTTTACTAAAACTGTTTGATTTATTTAGGATATTTGCTTTCATATTTTTCCTGATCAAAACGACTTGATAATAGTTGAAGTTTTCAGGCAATGGATGTGTAGTAGCCTGGTAGACAGGGACACTGGTGAAAAGCTTCAACCTTCTCTGTAAAATATAAGCACAGAAACATATCTGTATGTTAGCAATACAAACAGAAAATGTCAAGACAGATGGTGTGATCTTCATTAATGAACTTATCTAAAGCTAGAACATTAATAAAACCCAGAACAAAAAGTACAATTTGGTGGGGAAGTAGATCAGCTCCAGATTAGAAGTGAAGGCCACCAGGAGAAGGTTGATTAAACTGTCTTACAACAACTGGAAATCGCCGTTAAAAAATATAATGAATCTTTATGCATCTTTATAAATAAATGTATTTTCCAAGACAGCTGCCATTACCAGAAATAGAAAAGCTGCTGGATCCAACAAAGGTCTAGAACAGGAACTGAAGCCTGGAGATGAGGACTGAAGGAGAATTAGTGGCCAGACTGCCGGATTTAACCCTAAATACTGCAAGAAAACACAAACAATAAGGTGGGGTGAACTGATTGAGAAAACGTAGTCCTGTGGTCACAAAGCTGCTGATCCAGTTACCATAACAAAACAAGCTCGTAATCAGTCAATGTTTTTTGCCAACTAAAACCAGTTGAATTACAAAAACAAGGATCATACTTGAAACACATTCAACAATTAGCTACAGGTTGGCCCTCGAACACTGTCTACACCGGAGCAGAAACCGGAAACCGCGGTGAAGTTAGTTCCAGGTAGTTTTTGTACATAATCTGCGTCACCTGTGCGGGTTTATTGATGTTAAATGAATAAACTCATAATCTAAGGCAAAATTAAACATTTGTGTGAAATAAACTGCAGCTACTCGGCGTGCAAATTGAGGGTTACTTGAGGGTTTTGTTGTTACACCCACGAGAGAGTATCAAGCGCACGCAGAGGAACACTGTCATTCTATTGGCTGGAACGGTTGCTCGGCGACGGTACTCGAGAGAGCAGGAAAAATTTGCAAGCTAGCAGAGAGGTTTGCAAGCGCAGGTTTGATCCGTGGAGAGATAAGTTTGCGCGCGAAGAGAAAATCTGAGAGAACAGAGAATATTTGAAAGAGAACAGAAGTTTTGAGTTCAAGCATTACAAGTTTTGAGAGCAGAGATGAAGTCCTGCTTTCAAATCGAAAATGTAAGATCTCGACTTATGGCAGTAAAATTCCCCCATAAATATCCCCCTTTGCTCTCCGTGACAGAACCGCCCATGCGCGGTTAACAATAGTCAACCTACTGTTGCCAACTTAGCAACAAAAATAATCGTTATCGGCCATAATCGGAGTCGGCAGATCAGGCTTTTTAAAGTTTGGTGATTGGCCAGAAAAATGCAGCCGTTGCACCCCTAATCCATTACATTTATAGCATGATCTTAAACACATTTTAGAGAAATCAAACCTTTTGACTGCATTTATTCAGTAGGAAAGAATTAAATACAGTGCTCAAAAAATAAAGGGAACATCTAAGCAAAACAGTTTAACTCCAAATCAGTCACACCTTTGTGGAATCAATGTCACCAGTTAGGTAGTAACACCTATTGTGAATCAATTTCACCTGCTGCTGTGCAAATGGAACACACAACAGGTGGAAATGAGAGGCAATTGGCAAGACAACCCCTATAAAAGAGTAATTCTGCAGGTGGTGACCACAGATCATTTCTCTGTTCTTGTCCTTTCTGGTTGAACTTTTAGTCACTTTTTCATTCTGTCAGTACTATCACGCATAGAGGCATCATGAGGCGTTTTTTTTTTACAGTCCCCTGAAGTTGCTCAAGTAGCGCATCTAATCTAAGATGGAACATCAGTGCGAGCGGTGGCAAGAAAATTTGCTGTGTCTCTCAGCACAGTGTCCAGAGCATGGAATAGGTACCAGGAGATAGGCCAGTACACCAGGACACATGGAGGGGGCCATATGAGGGCTACAACCCAGCAGCAGGACCGCTACCTCGTCCTTTGTGCAAGGAGGAACAGGAGGTCCACTGCCAGGGCCCTACAAATTGTCCTCCAGCAGGCCACTAATGTGCATGTTTCTACTGTCAAACTGTCAAAAACAGACTCCATGAGGTGTATGAGGGCTCGACGTCCACATATAGGGCCTATGCTTACAAGCCAACACTGTGCAGGACGATTGGGGGACACCAAGATTAGCAGATGTACCATTGGCACCCTGCACTCTTCATGTATGAAAACAGGTTTATACTGAACACATGTGACAGACATGACAGTCTGGAGACACCGTGGAGAACGTTATGCTGCCTGCAACATCCTCCAGCATGACTGGTTCGGTGGTGGGTCAGTCATGGAGTGGGGAGGCATTTCACTGGATGGCCGCACAGCCCTCCATGTGCTAGCCAGAGGTGCCATAAGGTACCGGGATGAGATCCTCAGACCCGTTGTGAGATCATATGCTGGTGAAATGGGCCCTGGGTTTGTTCTTATGCATGACAATGCGAGGCCTGATGTGGCTGAAGTGTGTCAGCAGTTCCTGCATGATGATGGCATTGATGTTATGGACTACCTGTTCCCCAGATCTGAATCCAATTGAGCACATCTGGGACATCATGTTCCGGTCAATCCACCAACGCCACGTCGTACCACAGACTGTTCAGGAGCTAACTGATGCTCTAATCCAGGTCTGGGAAGAGATCCCTCAGGAGAACATCTGCCGTCTCATCAGGAACATGCCTAGGCATTGTCGAGAGGTTTTACAGGCATATGGAGGCCACACACACTACTGAGCCTGATTTAGACTTGTCTTGAGGAATATTCACTGATGTTGAATCAGCCTGTCATGTTGTTTTACCCTTTCATATTGAATATGAATCCAGATCTCCATGGTGTAATAATTTAGATTTACATTGATAATTCTTATGTTATTTTCTTCTCAATCAATTCCACTGTATTAATAATAAAGTTTTTCAATGACAATATTTAATTAATTGAGATCTAGGATGTTATTTTAGTGTTCCCTTTAATTTTGTGAGCAGTGTATATCCATATCTCTGATGTCAATACTTTGCACAACCCAATTTTTTAAATAGCAGAGATCTTAGTCCTAATTTTTCCCAAGGGTGGAGATACAGAGACACCTTTGACCATTCATCTTTGCACAAATGGTCGAAGATCCTCCAGAGTCCTTTGTCCTCACTTGTGCCCTTCTCAGATTATCCCAAAGCTTTTCTACAAAGTACAGGTCTGTGCTCTAAGATGGGTGAGGAAGATTGATTCTATCTGGACTATTTCTGTGTTTATTTGACGATAGTTTTGGATCAGTATGCTGTGGAAAGACCCTATATATATATATATATATATATATATTTCAAGGTTTCAGGATGCTATGCACTCTAAGGTTCCCAGAGCCTTTGGAAGAATAACCAGCCCACACCATCACAGATAATCCACCATACTTAACAGTGGATGAAGCATGAGGTGCTTCATTTACAAATTCATCTTTTTTTTTACACACCAGACCCACATGGGGAATTTGTGGCCAGAAACCTCAGTCTCATCTGAGCAAAGTGCACAGTTTTAAAGTCCCAACAGAACTGTTCAACAGAACTGAGTAGATCAGCTGAGTAAATGCTAGCAACTTTTCTCTTCGTTCTACCAAGACTGCCTTCACACAGTATGCTTCTATGTTTTATTATAGTCAAAATGTTTCCTGAAATCCATGCAATTATTATCTGGCTCAAATATTTTGCTGCTACAGCAGCAGCAACAGGAGGAATCGGTTTGAAAACAGGAAGGGAGAAGATGAAAAATACAAAACTCTGTCACTAGAAGCATGTGTACATTAAAACTTGTTTTGGGAAGAAAGAGTTTGTTTATTGCATACATTTTAGAGTTAAGTGTTAAAGAGAAAACCCACCATCACCTGTTTTTCCATTGATGACAAACTAAATCTAACCTAAGTTTGATCGTACAGAAAGGTCTGTCAAGTAGCTTTAAAAGTCTAATTTCTTGTATAATAAAAACAGTTTGACATGAATAAGGTTTTCCTTTCGTTTTTGAAAGTGGAAGAAACCTTTATTTCAGTTTCCTCTGAATTTATCAGTTAATTTCTCTCCTCCCACCAGCAGGTGGCGGTGAAGGTTTCAGGATGGTCGCTCCTGTTGCAGTCTCTAACTATGAACATCCGGTGTCACATTTCGGTGTTTCTTTTCCACCGGTCAGAGCCAACATGGTGGGTACCAGAGAGAGCTTTTCATGTTGACTTCGGGCACAATCCTACTCAATCCTCCTTACCTGTTCACTCACCGAAAATCCACGACCCCCACTCCGTATTTAGCTGTTTAAACGACCGTCGACGACTGGATTTTGATGACTTTAGTAGAGGGCAATACACATAAAACAACTGTCCCTGTCATTAGCGACCTGAATCAGTTGTAGGGATCTATATTTGCTATTTAGTCATTTTATTTACAAGCACAAAGACTTGCATATTGACCAAACGTTTCCGACAAATGTATACGTTGTGTTTAGCTGGATTAAAATTATGCAATTAAAAATTTATTGGAAAAAGTAATATTTATAGCGGCATAAAGTTAGCCTATTTTCACTTTTAAGTAATTTTAATTTATTTATTTATTTTTTACTGTACCTTGTTGATTGTTGCCTGGATATTCTGGACATGCCTGTTTACTTCCAGAGGACTGTTCTGGAAATTGAGTTTAATCTTCTGAGGCAAAACAATTATTACTATAAAGCTAAAACATCGGTCATGCTAAAAATGTTTGTAGTCTGACTATTTTGTGGGTGCATCTTGGTAGATTGGAATACGGTTAATTGAATTTAAAAAGTGAAACGTATAGATTAATTATACACAGTGATAGTTTGTTTTTTTTTTTTTTTGAAAAGTTAAAATCTAGTAAAAACAAATTTCAGTTCCCTAAAAAAAATCAAATGTTGCATTGGAGCAATAACATTTTATACAGAAATCTCTTTTGAGCCACACAATAATGGGGAAGACTACTGACTTGAAAGCAGTCACACCCATTCTCTAACAGGAGAATAAGCTACAGAAGGTAATTGCTAAAGAAGCTGGCTGTGCAGAGTGCTGTATCCAGGTATATTAATAGAAAGTTGAGTGGAAGGAAAAAAAACCCATACATTGCCAAACTAACCTGACCTAAAAAGAATCTCTGGAGCATTGTCAAGAGGAAGATAATGCACCAGACCCAACAATGGTGGCAAGCTGAGTGCCGCTATTAAATCTGCCAGGTTATCCTGATCATCTCTGCAGAACCACAACTTGATCTCCTTCATGCCACGCTGCACGCTGTAACTCATGCAGAGTAATACACAGAGTATTAAATGCATAAGTGCATGTTGTATGGACATAGTTTTCAGTATGTTGTCATATCTGTATTAAAAACATGCTTCAGCAGTTTTTATATAAAACTGTAAACCTGAAGCATGTTTTCATTTGCCGTAAGCCATAATCATCAAGATGAACAGAAATGAACAGTTGACAGAAATCACTTTCTGTGTAATGAATCCATGTAAAGCGTTTCATTTTTGAAATTAAATTCCAAAAATAGAAATGATTTGTGGTTATTTTCTCTTTTTAGGGACGAGTCAGGACCAAAACAGTCAAGAAGGCCGCCAGGGTCATCATTGAGAAATACTATACACGACTGGGCAACGACTTCCACACCAACAAGAGGGTGTGTGAGGAGATCGCCATCATCCCCAGCAAGCCTCTGCGAAACAAAGTTGCTGGGTATGTAAAGTTTTAGCTCTTTCCATTTGATGTGGTGGTTTAGGAATGTCAGTGTGGATCTGCTCCTTATTCTGTCTCTAAACGTATTTAATCTTTAAAAATTATCGCGATTGGTTGCAGGCTGGATGAATGCGTTGACGTAGAAATAAAAACGTAAGCAGTCGTCTTCTGGAATAGGACGTCTGTGGCGGGTTTGCTGGCGGTGTCAACTGTCGTGTTGCGTTCATGTCTGTTGTATAGCTGCTGTGCTGGTTCTGAACGGGCTGTTTTCTGTATATGCCTGCTGAGGTGTGTAAATAATACTTGTGGCATCAACACTACAGAGTGAAAAAGTTCCGCTTTAAATTTACTGGCTCGGATGAGTGGGGGGGGTGTGGCAACACCACAAATATAGAAATTATTTCAGGAACCAAAATTTAAAACAAAACAAAAAAACAAAACAAAACAAAAAAAAAGCTGAAAGGTATTTCTTTAGATCTGATGGGAGATTTTTTTTTCCCCCTTCTGAATATGGGTGAGTTTCAATAAATTAGAATCTCTTTGAAGTGTTAGTATTTAGTATGTATCTTGCTGGAAAATAAAATCAGCGAGGTGCTTTGAGCACTGGGACATGTTGGCCTGTGCAGTTTCGCACAACGTTGGGTCGGACATTTGACGTTTAAAACGCCGCTCTGCCGAACTGAGACAGGATCCCATCCAGCTCTTCTAAACTGGGGACTTTATATTTGCCGAGGATGGTCAAAGTGTTTTTGTTTATTCTTGTGATCGTGTGTTGCTTTGCGTCTCAGGTATGTGACACACCTGATGAAGCGCATCCAGCGCGGTCCCGTCAGAGGAATCTCCATCAAGCTGCAGGAGGAGGAGAGGGAGAGGAGGGACAACTACGTCCCTGAGGTCTGGAATCGATTTCTGGTCTGGGTGTCCAACGTCAGTCATCCTGCACGTTTTAGTTCTTTCAAATGATTGTTCATTAGACCTCTGAACTTTGACATGCTGACACATCTAAATCTGGCAGGACACTGGTCCTTGAGGACGGAAGCTGGACACCCATAACAGAAACTATAAGAACACCTTTGATCTTGATTTGGCAGTCTTGAGTGAGATATTCTCACAACCAACTGGGATCTTAGTGGGACTCATGTGGCTTCTCATCCTACAGATTTCAGCTCTGGACCAGGAGATCATTGAGGTGGATCCAGATACAAAAGAAATGCTCAAGATGCTGGTAAGACTGAAATCTTAAACCACATTGATATGTTTGCCAAGTACTAGAACTAAGAGGGTTTTATAAAGTGGAAAAACATCTTATGGCAATTTGAGCTATTGAAGTCCCCATTTTCTCTTTCTAGGATTTCAGTGGCCTCTCCAAGCTTCAGGTCACTCAGCCACCTGTTGGAATGAACTTCAAAACACCACGAGGACTATAAAATCATGTCACTATCTGAATAAAGAGATGGAATTAGAAGTGGCTTCTCAGTTTCATCCTGGAAAATACATTTAACCATGAGCAAAATCCATGTGCATTGGACACATTTTCTTTAAGCATCTTTTCATGGGAGTAGTCAGCAATCTGTTCCACAGCTGCTTCCAAATTGAAATATCAAGTCATTACTCCCTAAAATCAGACTGGATTTTAGACTGTTCACTCTGGGACCTTGCCTTCAAAAATGGAAAAAGAAAAACTATTGCAAGTCAAAATTTAAATCACTAATTGCACTTTCAAAAATCCTCCTTCCGATGCACCTAGAAGTAATGCTTAAACAATGAATTCTCTTGAAAAGTTGTACACATCTAAACACCAAAACCATGAAACCTTAGGTTTAAAAAAAAAAAAAAAAAAAAAAATTAATCTTTCCTCCATTTTATCAGCTTTGTTATACTTTCATTTAGGCCTGCCTAATTCTTCATGGTGGAGCTTTTAGAATGAGAGGCTATTCAAAGTCTTTGGAACACTGAAATACCAGATGGAGCAAAGTTACAATCTTAGAACCCAGGACACATGCTCAAGTCTTTAGAGACCCAATTATAGCAGACTTCTGTAACTCTAAAGATACTCTGATTAATAACCACTTTAAAAACAAATGCATCAGTTGTTAGTGATTTTATGATTCCCCCCCCCAAAAAAAAAAAACAAAAAAAACCACACCATTAAAAACCCAGACAATCAGCAATGCTTAAACACCTTTATTGTGCCCAATCTGAACATACTCCACAACTGTTAAGTAGCAGCAAACTTGGCAGACCACAATGAGGTAGACTTTCAAAACTCTAAAAAGCAGCTGGGCTAAAGGACAACAAGCTCAGCATGACAAACCTAATGGATAAAGGAAAGACGCGTCGTCTTTGGCACACGGCTTATGCATTTTTGTCCAACTGGAACAGGAAGGCAAAATGGATTAAGAAAGCAAGGGATCATTTATTGGGGTTGGGGGGGGGGTCTACTCAAGCTCTGGATAGATAATTTATCAGCTTAGTGGAAGTTCTTACATTCAACAGGAAACAAGCAGCTGTTCGAACATAAAGCATGTCCCCCGCTGATGTACAAAAGTGATTAAAAACCACTGCCACCTCTCCACACGTGTAAATTAAAAAGTGCAAAAGGAAAACTTTATACAAATCAAATTATTCACTCCAGTTCAACTGGATCCATCAAGTGTTCTAAAAGTGATGGCTCACAAGTTGAGACGTATCCAGTGGTACTGATTCACATTTAATAACTGGATCAACAAAGCAAGTTAAAGTAGTACATCCAACGTTTTGTGCCCATTCAGCTGAAATTTGGGAGGGCAAATTAAAAAAAAAAAAAAAAAAAAAAAAAAAAAAAAAAAAAAAAAAAAAAAACAACAAGGAAAAAACAGGAAAAAAAAGGGAAAAAAAAAAACCCTGAAAAATTGAGAAAAAAAAAAAAATAAAAGGGGGAATTTCCCTTAAACAGCCACCTGGTAGAATTGTTCAAAAATGTTCATGTCATGACTTAAAACCGTTTGTGTACAAATTAGTAAAAAACTGCGTAAAAATGTCTGAAATGCGACTGGTTAAATGAAGCCCAACATTCAACTCCCAAAAAGTAAGAAACACCAGTTGACTTGCACAGGAAAACAGACGCCAACTGGGCTAAGGGGAGGGAAGGGGGGAAAAAAAATAAAAATTTAAAGGCACTGTATGGCATTTGCCAATGAATGGCAATGAGACTTGCGTGATTGCTCTTCACTATGCAATACATGTAAACGGGGAAAAAAAAAGGGAAAAAAAAAAAAAGGAAAAAAAAAAAAAGGAAAAAAAAAAAAAAAAAAAATTTCGGCATTTTCATCCAGTTTTTAACCTTAGCCTGACTAACATCTGTGGCCACAAGTCAGAAAATGCTTTAAGCGTGAAGGGCCCCTTGTCTACTCCCAACAAGGTCACTGTGCATAGTGCCACTGTGAACAGCAAAAATGTAGCAAGTGCAAAAGTGAACATTTCCTACAGTGATATCCCCAGTGCCTGGTGGAATGCCTTGGTGCCCCCTTACTGGGGGGGCGCCCGGCACACGTGCTCTCCTCGGCGGGCAGCTTCACCCCACAGAGGGGGTGCTCTTCCGACTCCTCAGAGCGTCAGGACTCCGGATTTAGCTGGAATCTCTGTTCTTCTGGTTGCGCATGAGGGGCCGGTGGTTGCTCAAGATGTCCATGGAGTGCTGCCAGTGCCAGCAAGAGCGGCAGTAGTACTTGAAGCAGGCCTGGGGTGAGAGACGACATGCATCAGGATGCAGCTCCTTTGGCTAATGTTCAGTTTAAAAACCTACATTTGGTCCTTAAAATGTGAAAACATGGTTTTTTTTTTTTTTGGTAAAGCAAACTGCAGGGCCACTGTGTGAGACACCTGTGCACTAGCATCCCATCGTTCTGTGTTCAGTAGCCACCATGTTCCTAGTAGAGACTCCTTAAGACAATCTGGTCAGTTTTATTATATTTCAGTCCAGGTTTGAGCTGCTGTTATGCTTGTCCAGAGAATCTACAAACTCCATGCCACCTTCAGCTGTTTTAGTACACGGCTGTTTCCCCCCCACTGCTTTTACTGCAACTCATGCAAGTAAGCAACAGAAAGTTTGTTGGGATACAACAAACTAGTTCTCCTCCACAAACACTACTGTAAGTAAAACTAAGATCTGCACCACATTAAAAAACCACAACCATCCCATTAAGATATTCTTAGGAGAGACACCACTAAGAAAGTTCTGCTGGGGGCGTTTCCACTGACCTGGTCTCTGCAGAAGAAAGGCCCAGGTTGACGAAGGCAAACTTGACACATGGAGTCTTCCAGGTAGGGGTCGATCTGAACCTGAAGGAAGACGCACAACTTACTCAACTATAGTCAAAAATCGTAAAACTGTAGTAAGTAAATTGCAAAAACTTTCTATTTAGGGTAAGAAACAGGATTGTTTTTTGAAAATAGAAAATCTCACTTTTTTTGTAAACTTTGGCGTTTTAATCTCCACAAATGCGGCACACACGGCTTTCAGATAACTGCGCTGATTGTTAAAGGTGACACGTCCAGAGCCTGCAAACAGCCCGACAGTTGGTCATACTGGGAACGAATCCTCAAGAAACGCTGACCAACAAGGTGAATGCCGGCTGCGTTACCTATGGGATACTTGTGCTTGTCCGTGTCGATGCCAGCATACATGACCCCTCCGAACAGGTCGTTCATGATGCTGGCCAGCGCCTCAGCGTTCAGCATGCCATGCAGAGCACCAACAAACACCGTTTTACTGGGGTCCAGGCGCTGGGCAGGACAGCGCACGTAGTTGCTGTCAGAGATCACCCAGGGTATCACCTGCACCTGAAGAAGAGACCAAGTCAGGGGTCAAGGGACTGCCGTGTCAGAGTTAGGATCAAACATTGCAGCGCACACACACAAAGAAAACAAAGGAAAGTTTAGGCTGCTTAAAATTATTGCTTGCAATGAAAATTGGGATTATATTGTGTAGCTCTAATACTTCAGTGCAGTTTTGGAATAATCTCAACTCGATATTCAAGACTATTTTATTCACTTACAATCCTGTTTTAAGAGTGAAACATGAATCTTTTTTTCCAGAGTATGGACCTTTAACAGGAAAAAGAAAAAAGATGCTTCAGGTCATCAGGAGTGGTGCGGTGAGAACGTGACCTCATCACATCCATCATGTCCCCTTTCTAGACCTTCAGTTTGTCCGATTCTTAAAAAAAAAAAAACAAAAAAAAAAAACTTCCAGTCTTACAGCCTTCAGCAGGCTCCTGCCCTCCTATGATGCTCATTTATTATTTTTACACTCCAGCTCCAGGTGTCCCTCCTAAACAAACTAAAGCCTGAATCTACTTGTGATTCCTTCAGTTACAGAGCCAAGCGTTTTCACTATGGGCACGTTTTAGTGCCATTTAACCCCCGTTTCAGAAACAATCACAACGTTTCTGAAACAGTTGTGATCAACTGTTTCAGAAAAAAACAAATCTGCTTTCTAAATGATCACAAACCAGTAAGGTAACTGAGGCACACATCTTGATGTGATTTCATTAGCAAGTTAAGACATCATGTGCTAAAAGACTAAAAACCTAATGAACCTGCAAATAATTAAAATTTGACACCAAATTTTTAAGAGTGAGGATAATGCGAGTTAATCACCATCAGTAACGCAATACTGTAATTTTGTTTTTAATATTGTACAGGCCTACATCCATTAGCTTTTTTACAGCCTGTTTTTTGCAGACAGATCAGGGTAGAAACATCTGCAGTAAAGTCATGAGGAATCTTTGTTTATAAATTGAAAACTGAAAATGGATTAACTGCAGGAAGCCAGCAGCTGAATGAAATGTCGAGTCACAAGGTCTTACCTTGTAAATAAGCTGAATGCTGTTTCACTTTCTAAATAAGACTTTGGGTCATTTAAAAACAAGGCAGCAGAAAAGCATTGATTCATTTTTAAGTTCTGCTCAGCAGTAAACACTAATTCACTCCTCCAACCATTCCTGAGGGGAATGGTTATTAGAAACCCAAGTAAGCCACCTCCCAACTTGCTTTACAGAGCAGAGACTCAAACTGATACCTTTTCAGGACTTAACTGAATGTCAAGCAGGCCTTATGCAACATGCAAATATTTAGTCATTGTAACGCTGGTGTGTGCAGTATTAACATAGTTATTGGAACGCAATCATTTTTGGACATGTTTCCAGTGTTCAGGATACATTCAACCTTTGAGACTCACGGCAGTAGATGCTTACACCCAACATCTGATCGCGTCTAGTCTTGGAAGTATTGAGAGCATCATAATGTTAGAGTAGAGTTGACTCTTGAGGAAGATGTTGCGTTAGTGCAACAGTAATATTGCAAACTACATGATTTCTCAACATTCTGAAGTCCCTAAACAGTTCATATTTTCAGTCCCCATAGCAGCTCAGAAAACCATTTGAGTCACTATATCCATCCATCCTAAAGATTTCAAGTTAAGAGACAGGAAGTCGTGATGTACCTTCTGTAAGCTATGCTGCCTCAGATTTTAATGCGTTTTTTTTAAGTGCAGCATGTGTTTATGCAACTGGAGCTCTGCATCAAGTTGTCAATTTGTTAAACGGCATTAACTGCAGGCTTTAGATGGCTGCACCGAGACAGTTTTACTTGACGTCGATACAAAGCAAACGTCTGAATGTTAAAAACCCCACTCATACCGGCTTGCGTGGTTAGCTTCTACTCACGTCTTTGCATCGCATTCTGCGGCTGGACATCTTGAAGTAGTACTCCCGACTATCCTCTGGGTGAAAGGGATCCTGGGAGCACGCCTGGAGCAGAGCCCTCACGGACTTCTCATTTTCAAACACCAGGTAAACGTAGCCTGAAGGTATAAAACAAACTTAGTTGCCAACACTAGCGATCAACTACAAAACATCTTCCCCCATTTTACAAACCAAAATCAGAATCAGAATTTGTTCTAATCTGAACAAAATTTGTTCAGATTAAAATGACACTAAAGTGCAAGTCTTGGCACACAGGAGTTGAGCTCAGGCACTGATATGTTCTGAAACTGATTTGAAACCATCTTCTGGCGATCAGCAGGGACAATTTTCTTCCAAAGTGTTTTGCTTTTTTAAAAAAAAAAAAAAAAAAAAAAAAAAAGCCAAAAACATGTTCTTGGATGCATTTTGCTCTGAAATTCATGGGAATCAGATAAAACATAGGGACATGATTTCACATGAATGAGTTCAGAGTTTTATGAAAACACTGAAGCATGTCTGAAATCCAGAGCTGATACAAAAGCTCCCATTTCTAAAATTCTGTAATTTTTTTTTTTTTTTTTTTTTTTTAATATAAGACTTTTTCATATTGATACAAAACCATAATCTGGTTGGTTGCTTCTGTTTAAGACATCTCACAGCTTTTTTTGACCTCTGAACTGGATTGTTTCTAGTTCTAAACCCCCCACCATTACTGAGTTCTCCTATACTGAATACAGATCCTTTAGGCCAACATTCCCCAACTGTCATGTTTTACTTGCAAAAATTCAAAGAGTTGCTTTACTTATAAACTGGGCCCATTTAGATGTCTGAAAGGGCACAAATCTCAAAAACTAAACAAGTTGCACAAAAACCTGGGTTGTGATGTAGCAAACAGATCTTTATATAAATTAACATAAAATGGCCAATTTAAAAAAAAAAAAAACACCCCACCCAACCCATTTCCATACTCTAGTCAGACCTTTGTTACCTTTTGCCTACTGGTTGCCATGTGGCATTAAAATATGCAGAGTGGAAAAAAAAAAACAAAAACAAAAAAAAACTTTAAAATATATGGTGAAAGTTAAACAAGGCAGAACGCTGAAATAATTTTTACGATCTTTACCACTAAGCCATTACAAAAAACACCCCACCATTAAAGGTTTTAAATGACTGCCTTTCCTTTTTGGTGGACTCAACTGTGTTAATTAGAAACTAATTTAGCTCACCACTTAGCACCACATTTTGCCCAGCTCTATGCCTAGAATCACCATCTAGGAGTGCCTGTCTAGCACCAACCAGATACACCCACCAGCATGCAGTGTCCACCCTAAAACCAGGAGGGAAAATGTAAATTAGCCTACCAGTTTGTGGTTACCTTTAGCCACATTACCTTTAGGAGGGCAGCGTGGGTGCTTTCCATCCTTACCTGGCCACTCCACAGTCAGAGGGCCATACCCACTGAAGGTGTTAATCAGTCCAGCTGGAAAAACAAAACCCAACCCCCCCAAAAAAACAAACAAACAAAAAAAAACTTAAGGTTTAATCTCCATATCTGGAATGGCAACTTTATTTTTTTATTCATACACATTTAGACATGTTTGCTGAATCTCTCAAACAGTCAATTACATTTTATTTCAAACTATGTTAATCAAGCTACACCAAGTTAGTCCAAGTACTTCTTCTCAGATACATCCTGCTGAAGGAGTTAATCCAACAGAATATGGAAATAAATTTTACTCACAAATGCAAGCAAACAGAAAACGTTATCGTTCATGTTCAGACGAACCTTCAGTGATGTCCCAGGGCACGCCACCAAGAAAAACCTTGCAGGAGTAAATGGGATCCTTGTTGTTTCTGGGAGGCAGCTGACCGCTCCAAGTGAATGTGGCCTCATTCACAGCTAATGCATGCAAAGAAACAGGGTTACACAACAGAGTCTGATCCAATCTTTAAAAGAGCATAAGGGCATCGATTAAAAACAACAACAAGCATACCTGCAGCCTGCCTGTGCAGACGGGCCTCCCTCTCAATGCTGAACGCATCATCTGACTGGTCGAGCATGTCCGAGCCTGGCCATGGGGAGCCGGTGCGCCAGCGGCGGGAAATTGTTGAAGAGGCGGGGCTGGCACTGGGCGGTGGGGTCAGAGGAGAGCTCGTGTCCTGGGGGTCCAGTCGTGAGCCCAGCCGCAGCAGGTCTTTCTGCATGTTGGACGTCACATAAGGCAGTGGAGGGGAAATCCGCAGAGTTGACTGCAGAAACAAGCCCAGATAATTTCCAGTCGAAATGGAGTAAAATAAGATTAGTCTACACTGACAAAATGAAGTTTAGTATAAATCCATTGTGGCCGGCTCTGGCTGTAAACAAAACCATCTCAGGTGTTTAAACCAGGCTATACATGTGTAAAATGTGCAGAATCGGTTTTTTTTTTTTTTTTTTTTTTTTTTTTTTTTTTTTTTTAAAAAAGGGGCAAAACATGCCATGAGAAAAACGCAGCTGTCCATTTGAAGTCAACTTGTATGCTAATCATGTGTGATTTTTGAATTTCACAGCAATAAATTCACAAATAAAAGCTTGCAACAAAAGCCAAAAATAATCCCACCCCTTGGTCAATGACCTTTTAGTCTATATAAGTCTGAATGTGAAGGCTCTGGGAACATTTGAAGCCCTTTTCAATCATGTAACCAATGATATTCTAAGTTTCATCTTGTTACCAGAGCGGGGGGGACCCCCCTCCCCCCACTCTGTAACAAGTGTAAATTATTGAGGTAAATAAAAGTACATTAAGCCAATAGATGTAATTTTGAGGGAGAAAAATCAGTTCTAGTGGACTTTGATTACTCTGCAAAAGTCAAATTGCTGCCAAGTGTTTTTTTTTTTTTTTTTTAAAGAAGCTGTAACGAGAGGTCCCCTGTGTGCAATCAGAGCAATTCTTACTGTGCTTTGTCTGCAATTATTCTGCCAATATGTCAAAGACTGAAGTCAAACCTCTGCTCTTCAATAGGAAGGCCAACCTCTCTGCTGAGCACACAAGCACAAAGTGGAAGAAAATACAAATATACTCTTCTCCATCCTTAATGGCTGCTGGATGTAAAACTAAGCAAATTTATGGTTTAAGTTTGAGGATTAATTCATTCAAAATATGATAAGACATGGAAAATATGAGGCAACTGCTGGGATGGGATGATTTACCAGAAAGATTGACTAATTTATAAATTAAAATTTGCTTGTCTGAGAGTCAGTTAATTTTGTTAAACTAAATCCTCCATGAACATACATTTCAGGAAAATCCAGCCTGCTTCTAACTTTAGCCATTTGTCAGAAATGTCCTGAATAAGACGGAATACAAAATATTAGAATGCTTCATCGTGCACTGGTCCAGAAAGAATTATATTAGGAAATCAACACAAGAGGCAATGACATTACAGCTTCATATCATTAAAGCAAGCCAACAGAAAAAAGTTTGAGTTAAAAACACAAAACAACCCTTACCAACATGTCACACAGGTGATCTGATCCAGAGCTAAACCCGCTGGTCTCAGAGTCTTCAGGACTGCTGGAGCGAGAGTCCAAAAAGGAGCTCGAGTCCAGCCGGTTTGCCATCCGCGCCATTCCTGGGAACTTCTCCAGGAAGTCAGCGGTCATGTTCATCGACTCATGAGGCAAATAGCCTGGGGGCTTCCCAAGGATGCTACTGAAAGGGTTGTTCAGCATGCCCAGCACTGGTAGACGAGACATTCAGGGTGTTACCAAGAAAACTGGTGTGTAGATCTCCATTTTGCAAGCAGTACAATCTGAAGAAAACGGGACATGCACGCTGACTCCACAGAGCTGCATTGATTCGTCAGCATATAAGCTGCATAAAGTTTCTAAAAGCTGCATCTTTCTTCCCCTAATGTATTTTGTAACTAAAAGAAGGGCAGTTGTGCTGAAATCACAGTTCAATGTTGATTTAGTAGAACAGAAAGCCTGCAGTTCACCAAATGCAGCACCAGTGTGCCTACAGAGTATCAGATAAGCTAGTTGGCTTCTAACCACCAAAAACTCAAAGCATGATGAGGCATTTCCAAGTCTATTGCAGATCTGAAACCCGGAAGCTAAAAATAAATGCTAAGTTTTTTTTTTTCTCCCAGCAGCAGGTCAGTTTAATCACCTCTTCCAAACCAGTTCACTGACTTCCTTCCTACAACAGTGACTGTGTAGCTTGAGCTATGGATACCATCCATTGTTATAGGCCCAGTCTAAGCACTGGGTCAAGTGGGTTTGATTGTAGTCCATTATTGAACATGCCCAGAGATAAAAGTGGTGTCAACAAATTATGGATAATCGGTAATACTTCAATAGTGTTGCTCTCCCAGCCCTGTGTGGGTTCAATACAGCATCTTCTAAGCAAACCCAAAACCTCCATTTTAAATATGGCCAACAGGTAACAGCAAAGTTTCATATCAAGACTACAGCAACATTACTGAGGTTACCAAAATGAAAGCAGCTCCATAGGCTTGTTTTTGTGCCCGTTTGCACGCTACAGACGCAGCAAAGCAAAACTGCCACATCATCCTTAGCAATGCCACAGCTTGCTCCCCACACAGAACCATCACAAGTATTCAATGTACAGAAAACAACCTGAATGTTCCAAAATGAAAATGAGAGCCAACTCTGAGGACCAAGCCATAAGACTGGCTGTGAGTCCTCGATACACTCGGCTGCAAACATTTGCCACTTACTGGAGGAAGAGCTGGTCTGAACCTGGGATGAGGGGGAATGCGAGTCCACCTCTTGGCTGCTCCAGGGTCTGTCCCATCCCGACAGACGGAGCGACTGGAGGCCAAGGCCCAGGTCTGTGACATCCGACGGGCCCCGGGATAAAGGGATGTCCTGGGAGTTGGGTATGCTGCCACAGTTTGGAAAAAGCATCCTTCTGCTGCCCACAGCAGCCAGCTCCGATTCTTTAGAGCCAAGGTCCAGTTAGCAAACGAGAAAAGAAGAGAGAGGCGTTAGCAAGAAGAGCAGTCTGCTTTACAGAGCAAAGGACAGAGTGAGGGCTGTCAAGCACATTTCTTTTTCCTGTGAAGAGAAAGTGAGAAAACAAAAACTTCCCTCATTGTCATGTCTCCCATACCCTGGCTGACGGCGGAGCTAACCTGCTGCCTCTGTGCCTGGTGCGACTGCCATGCATCTCTGTCCGCATCACTGACCCACCTAGCAGCATGTGACATGGCTGCTGATGCACTCGCACACCCCTTCTAATGACATCAGCTTCACCCTCCTCCACCTCCCCTGCTTAACTGTGTAATGACAAAATTCCAGTCGAAGCTATTGGTTTGTAGATGAAGTACTCCCCCCCGTCTCAGAGTGAAGAGGCGACAGCTGCCGCTGTTACTGCTGCTGCTGCTTACTTGCTCTAGTCTGATTTCCTGAGAGGCAGAAGGGGAGGGAGGCAGCGCAGAGTGAATGACTCAGCAAACTTTAGCTCAAAAGTACCTCACACTCTGGGATGTGCAGGGATTTAAAAAATAAAATAAAAACAATTTGTATTTTGTGAATATTCAGAAAAAAAAAAAAAAAAAAAAAAAAAACACACACACAAGCAAATTTGCAAAGGCTTGTTGTATCAGAAGCAGCTGACTGATCAGATGTTGAGGACTGTGCAGACATGCGCCGCGAACTCCAGCCCTCCCTCTCCACGCCTGGAAAGCTTCCAGCTGCCCGTTACTCCCCCTGATTCAGCAACACGGAGCTCTCGGATGCATGGGCCCGGAGCCAAAGCAGGAATTTAGCTGCGTTTTGAACCTGGATCAAATTTACTTTTCTTACATGAAAGTTACAAAACATTTGAGCTTTATCAAACTGGACTTGCAGAACGATTCACTGAGTGCAGACAAATTTAGCAACTTAATAATTTAAAAACAGAAACTACAGTGAGCTTATTGCTTGGCAAATATTACTACCAGGGTTAGGACTGCTGCATTGCTGCAGATCAGTGATTCAGCATGAATCAGCTCTTGGCAACTAAACGCTGAGGCGAAGAAGTTTCTATACTTAATGCCCAAGTGAAACGCCATCAGCAGTCGCCCAATCTGAAACTGGTCATTTTTGATTTTAACATTTTAAACTTGAAGTTTCAGAATTTTTAATTTTTTTTTTTTTGGCTTCTGTGGAGTTAAAAATTAAAAGATGCATGCCACCCCTACAGTAAATTCAGGCTTCCTAAACCTGTTCCATTTAAAAAATTAATGCATATTACGGTGTTTGAATCGTTTCCCATTACGCTTTAAGGTTGTGTAGAAAAACTGAATTGTTTTACAGCATACAGATGTAAAATAATTTCCTTTTGCCAGCTACAACCTTCAGCTCATCTAAAACCATGGATGAAATTAACCCACTGTGAAATAAAAGGGTATTTATATTCAAGAGTTTTCAGACAAATCACGGTTGAAAGTAATTAGTATTAAAGCTAAGCTTCCCCCCCACCTTGTAATTTTATAATTATGTAACAGAATGGCACAGATGAAAGGCAGGGCTTTTATTATGAAGAAATATTGAACAGGATATAGAATCACTAGGAAAACCCAACTTGCATTTATGGTTGAGTGAAGAGGTTTTTAGATTTCTCTCAGTACACTTTTCATGCCAGGGTGAAACCACAAAAAAAAAAAACAATTTTATTCAATTTAAATGAACAACTTATAAAAGCAAAAGCAAGCACTAATACAGGAGGTTAAATAGCCTGTCTAATCTGAATATAGTTGACAAAAGTCCAGCATTGCAACCATCAAGTCAGGCATTTTGTATAAATGTTAGGCTGCATGACCTAGAACTTAACAACTGATGTATTTTACAGTCCTAAAGGCCATTTAACCATTGCACCTTTTTAAATGCATTATTGCAAACTCAAAAATGTGAACAGTTCCAAAGACTTTTTTTAAAAAACCTTCACTGTATCCTAATTTGTCATTTATAGAGCTAAATGTTGATGGTAAAGTTTGGGCTCACATTGAATAGGGGGAGAAAAAAATAAATAAAATTTTGTCCTCTAATCAAGAGTCCGTTAACATAAAATCGGTCGATAAGCAATAGTCGACTGATCGGTTCATTTCAGTTTCAGCGCAATACTCCATTTCCGGGTTATTTGTGCAGCAACATGGTGTAATTAAAAAGTCAAAACACACAAACTGCAGTTTTTGAGTGAAACGTGACTTTACCACAGAGCAGGTCTGGTTTGTGCTTGGTGCTGTTAGGTGTGGTGCACACCCCGGTGAAGTCCAGAGCGTTACCCAGCATGGTATTCATCCTACGGAAGATGTCTGCGTTGCTGCAGGTGGACAGAGCAGGAGAGTCGGTGTCCGGGCTCTCAGGCCTGCGGGAATCATTTCTCTGTGTGAAGAAACAGCAAAGAGGAGGAATTGGGGGAAGTTAACCCTGACTTTGCGCTAAAGGCTATGTTTTAAATTAAAAATAAATAAGGTTCTATAAGAAGTCGTGCTGAGTTTTATTAGAAGCGTCGCCACAGGTTGACATGGCGCACAAAAGGTCAAATTGATTAACCTAAACGTGGCCTTCACTTTTTTTTTTTTTTTTTTTTTTTTTTTTTTTTTAAGTTGCTTAAGTTTTGTTTTTGACTCACCAGGGAAAACGCCATGATGTGGACAGACAGCCTAAAAGAAACGTCACAATAACGACCCCGGGTTGAAGTAAAATGTCATTTTTATGAAGTATGCTAGCAGCTAATTAGTTCTAATCTGCTGAACGTGTGCAGGACGAATGAGTGAGCCTCGAGGGCCTCCGTCTGTTCACGTGCTCAACATCAAAGAAGTCACCGCAAAAGCGACAACAAAATCACGCGGTCACGTAAGACGTATAACAGGGGAAAGAAAAAAGAGAAAATTATCTCTCTTTTTTAGCGTATTATTTTGTTTTAAGATTAAATTTATAAGAATTTCAAAACATTATCTAAACAGTGGGTCTCCCTAGCTAACGCTAATACTTTTATGAAAGTTATAATCAGAATAATCTTTTTTGTCCAAGACTGGATGCACAAACACGTAATTTGACTTCGGTTTCAAGCACCCACACTGTACAGACATTAAGAATAAATAGAACGTTCATAGGAGATAAAATAGAGGACAAAATGAACAGTAAGCACGGATGTGTGGGTGTGGATGTACATGAATATACACGTCTGTGTATGTACAGCCAATTTTTTTTAAATTTTTTTAATAAAAAGAAAGTCAGGTTATGATAGTGCAAATATGCTTATTTTTGTTTTACAGCAGAGTAGCTGTGAAACAAAATAGAACAACTCAAGCTGTATGATATTCATTGTGTTCATCAGAGAAACAGCCTGGGAGAACAAACAATCTGGATTTTTTTTTTTTTTTTTTTTTTTTTTTTTTTGCAAGTACTGCTCTGTAGCACCAACTTCATGGTAAAAGTTTAAACAGTTTCTGTCCAGGATGTGTGGGGTCTGCAGAGCTGTTAGCTCCCCTTTTTCTGACCATAGACTTGTACAAGTCTTGGATGGAGGGAAGGTCCCTGATGATCAGGAACAGGAGGGGACCTCACATAGCTCCAGAGACATGTTGAAGATGGGGCTACAGCACAGGTTCTCAGGCAGAAGGGGGAAATACCATCAGGTCCTGGAGCTTTCCTGGTCTTCTGATGCTGAAAGATCTTTTTTACATCTTCTTCAGTGATCTTTAGTGCAGGAAGGAGGTCAGAGGGGAGAGGGTTGCATAGTTGTTGGTGAGGGGCAGGGGGTGGGTGAATAGGTTGAAGCTGTGAATGGCTGTTATTCAGACTGGCAGAAAAAGCTGTTTAGGTAATTTGCTGAGGTCATCAGGGGGTCATCACAGCGTGGAGGGACAGGCTGTTTCTAGCTTCTTGTTCTAGCTTCTCTGATCTCCTTGGTCAGCTTGTTTCTCACCTGCTAATATTGGGCTTGGTCTCCACTTCTGTCAGCCTCTTTTTCGGCCTGATGCAGATTCCTCACATGTAAAGTAAACCTTGTTTTATTATTGTTGTATGTGCATAACCCATTGTTTGAGGAATAGCTGGAATATGAAATAACTTTTTATTAAAAAGATAGAGCAAGAAAACAACCTCACTGGGTCATTTTTGACCCACTTATGCATCTATGGGCTATTTCAGTTCAAACCAAACTGTGAAATTCATTTATAGATCTTTTTACACAAAGAGTGAATATGTTTTCCATTTCTGTTTCTGTTAATTTAGCTGGTTAGGACTCACATCTAATCAAAATGTAAAATTCAGTTTCAGAACATTAGATTGTTACACAAGACGAATGAAGAAAGGATTTTTATTACAGAAATGTAAGTTTTGGCCAACATAATTATGGAGAAGACTGCTAAGTTAAAAGCCGTTTAGTCAGACACCGACATCCTCCACATTGAGGGTAAGATACTGTTAGAATTGGGTTATTTGTGATCACTCATTTTAAACTTATATTAATCATTCACTGGTTATTAACTGTTTCTGAACCGATACTAACCATATACCAAATGGTTTGTATACGATTTTGTAAGTTTTATGGAGTTTCAAACAATTTCTTTTGTATTCACACAGTTGTTGACTTTACCACTTTGTAAGCTGTGTTGGAACTCCACATGACCTCTGTTTATATTAACATAATCATCTTGGACCTGAGAAACAGGGCACTTTTGTATCTCCAAGGTCTTCTCCTATCAGTAGGTCTGTTGCACTTAGCTACACACCTGAAACAACACACAAGCACACTTTTGTATCACATTCCAGTGACTTCACGTGCACAGAGGCCAGCATGCCCATGGTATTAGCATATGGCCAATTAGATTGCGGTGCATGCCTAAATCCAGCCTATTGTTTGAGCTGTGTGTGCCCAAGAAGATAAAGATGTAATGTACTCTGATTACTTTGCTCTTCCTGTGGTGTTTATACTGCATGAAAGAGTCCAGCATTGTACAACTTTATATGTAGTCAAATTAAATTAAACTTTAGCCTGTGAATTGCCAGTAAAACAGCTGGGTGATAGAAAAGTTAACAATACAAAAGGTCATTGCTAAAGAAGCTGGCTGTTCACAGAGTGCTGTGTCCAAGCATATTATTGAAACATTTAGTGGAAGGAAAAAAATCCAGAATTAAAAGGTGCACAACTAGGGATAACGGCATCCTTGAGGTTGTTGTTAGGTAAAGCCCATTCAGGAGTTTGCAAGGTGTGGATTGTGGTTGTTGTGTTTCTGAAGCCACCACACACATTTAACCAGGACATGAGCTACCACTGTGACAACCCTTGCTTAACTCTCTCCTGAACCGGAGTCAATGTTAAGTGCATCTTACCTGGGCTAAAAGGAAAAGGGACTGGACTGTTGCTCAGTGGTCTAAAGTCCTGTTTTCAGATAAAAGTAAATTTTAGATTTTATTCGGCAATCAAGCTTCTTAAGTCTAAGAAGAAGAACAGAGAAGCGCTGACTCCAAGCTACCAGAGCTCCATTGTAAAGTTTCCACAGACAGTGATGATCTGGGGGGCCATTAATGCAGGAAGTCTTAAAGCACTTCACTGTCTTCTCTGCCGACAAGCTTTATGGAGATGCTGACTTCATTTTCCAGCAGGATTTAGCACCTACAAAACTTGGCCAAAAGGTACCAATACTTCCCTCAAATACCATGGTGTTGCTGTGGATAACAAATAAAAACATATATAAAAAAAATCTAAATATCAAAGTGTGTAATAAAATTAAAAATATAATCACAATTTCAAGACATGCTGTATTTTGATTGCAATCAACAATCAGGCTTTTCCTGGTTGATACAGATTGCCAGTTTTCTTTAAGATTTAAATTCTGCTTTTAACATATTCAGTCCTTTTATTCTAAAGACTGTGACACAATAAAAAAAAAAAAAAAAAAAAAAATGTGTGGCTGGTCCTTTGATAGAGGTAGTAGTTTTGAGAAAAATAAATTACTACAGGATTTAATTCAATTTATTTATATAGTGCCAACAGACAACAAAACTTGCCTCATGACACTTTACAAAAAAACCCCCATCCAATACATATACAATATACATACTCAGTTCAGTTCAATCATACACATAGATTTAAAATCAATTAAATCCATTCCAATTCAATTCTAGTTATCAAACAATGCATTCAAGCTCAGTTTATTATTCAAGTTATTAAAAAAGTAATCCAAGGAAACCCAGTTGATTGCATCGAGTCACTAACTTGCAGCAATCCAAACAGTGGGTAGGCGATAGCATGTAGTTACTAACTTTGCAGAAATCCCTCATACTGAGAGATGCATGTAGCCACAGTAGGCGAATTACTGGGAGACTGAGAAAACAGAGCAGACACTAAAAAAAAGACAGATGCTCAGGAGAACTTTCTGCTAAAGAAAAAGTAGAAAGTTAATAACAGCAGCCTTTAGTGGCTTTATCTAGGAGAGAAACACAGCTCAAAAGAGTAGCAAGTCTTAAAGTCTGTAGGATGAAAGACAGCACATACAGTAGCTGCAAAAGCTTTGTTCAGGACAGAGATGGTGTTAAACACAGAAAGACAGACAAGTGTATCTATAGGAAGAGAACAAGAAGTTATTGGAGCAGTAACTCAGCCGATGCGCCCCTGGTACCACAGTGAAACAGAACACCTGGCGTGATGTAGCTTCTGTAAAGAGAAAAAACAGAGAGAGAGCAAAAAGGTAAAAGTTGAAATTACAACAAACAATGGAAAATTGGGGAGTAGTAGGAGAAAACAGAAGAGGAACAGTGGTTAGTATGTCCTCCAGCAGCCTTAACCCTTAACCTGTATCAGCATGCATGACTACAAAGATAGCTCAGGTGATCTAAGCCACTCTAACTATAAGCTTTATCAAAAAGGAAGGTTTGTGTCTACCTAACAGACAAAATCTGGGAGTGGAAAGGAGTCTGAATTAAAACGATCTGCCTCCCATTCTACTTTTAAAAACTCTTAGAACCCCCAGTAAACCTACAATCTAAAAGCAAAGTGCTCAAGGCATGTGTCCCTAACTTTAATCAAATTTTCACCAAAGTGCATTAAAGTACATGCTTATAAGTGGTGCATTTATAGACAGAAATTGTTCAAGATCTTAGTTTTTATGTATGTGTTGTCATGGTGGAACTTGAAATTTAGGTCTGACAAAAAAAAAAAAAAAAAAAAAAAAAAAAAAAAAAAATCAGCTTCCTTAGGAACAGCCTGATCACCAGCAAGTTCATGTTTTCCAAGTACCAATGTATCAAAAATAGGTTGGTTTGATATGCCAGATTCTTTTATTTCCTCCTTTAGTGCTTTATTAAATACTGTCACGCTCCTAATTCTTGACTGAAATATTTGATATGGTCCTCAGAGGATGGAACCAGGAGTGAGTGGCCATTATTGAAGAGGGCACTCTAAAAGGCAAGAGACCAAAAATAACTATTAAATGAACGTAACTCATTCAGGCTGCAGAAAAACCTGCTCAATGATACTTGGTAATAAAAGCCTTTCTGATTCCAGGTTAATCTTCAGTTGCGTCTTGATTTCTGACCAGCAGAGGGCGACAAAGTCCGGCATAGAAAAATAGAACATTTTTATCCCCTTATTTCAGTCATTAGTAATCCTCCCAACAAGTTTTAATGAACTACTCCGACAAACACTGATAAACAAACGCCAAATATATATATATATATATATATATATATATATATATATATATATATATATATATATATATATATATATATATATATATAAATTTTCATTAGCTTTAAGAAGTCAATTGCACTCCACCCATCCATCTTCTATACCTGCTTAATCTTTGCAGGAGCACCACTGCCTTATCTTATCCTGGAGAGGTTGCAAATCCACCACAGGGCATCGATTTCCTACAGGAATCTTTTGATTAGAATGTTTATTTTTTTCTAGAATTCATAAAAAAAAAAAAAAAAAATAAAAAAAAAATTGTAAAACTTCAGATAGAGATCGTTCTGCACCATCCATTACTTTAAGAAAACAAAATGTGGATTCCTGCAGCTTTGACTTCCAGCTTATTTTCCCCATAAACCCATCTAGACCATTCTGAGGTTCTTTGGAGGGGGAAAAACTACCCTTATACCGATATGACATGGAGCTATTGTCCTTGGATGGAACAGACTTCAGTTCATCTAATCTCTTGCACTCCCCCACCCTCTTCATATCGATTTTCTGTCAATTCAAATATTCTGTGTGAAAGTGAAGTTAAATGACCCATTTTTCTGTAAAGAGCAAATGGCTAAATCTTCAGAGACCACTTGCTTCTAGGAAGGTAGCCATTGGGGTTTTAGGATCATTTTCTGTCAATTTTACAAAGATGATTTTTGAATTTGTCTAGTACCTGGATGCCATCTCTTCCTTTTTACACCCTAGAAAATTAAAAGGCTACATTTTCATGTGCACAATTTGGGGGGTGGGGAGATTCCTTGTGTTCATTTTCACCTCATACCAGAAGCTTTTTTTGTTATTCAGTGTCAGATTTAATGACATCAACTGAGCCAATTGGTTAAAACCAGCTTTGATATTTCAGATGCTAAAGGTCCCAAATTGTACAATAAAAATTATGTACATTAAAATTTAGCCATGTGTGGTTTAACCACCAGCAATTTGGCTGAGGCAGCTGGTTACACTACAGTCAAGTCCCTGGAGGATGCAGCATGGTTGGTTGAGCAGAGCATCTTCCCAGAACAGAAAAGGGCAGAGTGTGGAGGTCAGCTTCACAAATGATGCAAAGAGACACTAATGCAGTGATGCATTACAAATGAAAAGTTTGCATCAATAATTCACCCAAACATCTGATGGCTGGACACTTCCAGGTTTTGTGATTAAGATGCCATAAACTGAATGTTTTAGCTTTGATTGGTCAGTGACATGCAGCAAATAAATGACAGATGCCAAACAGAAGAATGCATTCACTTCTTTTATTCATAAGATGGGATTTTTAACATCTTATGCACAGCAGATACAAGGACAAACATTTTCTAAACCACAAACTAAATTCCTTCAGTCTAATCCTACCACCCATTTCAAAATGCCACCCCTCACCCCCTCCAAAAAAAGCAACCCTTTACATTTAGTCCAGTTTCACATTCTGAAAGATTGTTTTACATCAATCTCATTTTAGCAGAATGGCACAAGCCAATTCCAACGTCCCCTTTAAACAAATTGCACTTTTTCTTTAACTACTTCAACAGGATATAGGATCAAAAATTAACACCAAACACAAGAGACTACTAAACATCCAACTTATATAGGTTCATTATTTAGTTGCACAAAAATGCATAAATATACATTACGCAAAAGTACAAAAAAAAATTTGCACTTTCCTTTGCTCAAATAATGACATACACTGATAAAGAGGCCAAGGTTTGTTCAAACGAAGGGATGCATTCACAGGGTCCATGCGAGATAAGCCATTTACACAACAGCCTAGCTTACACAGAGGTAAGAGACCAAGGATCTGCAGGAAGAAAAACAAAACATTTTGCTGTCTAGGCCAAATGGCAACACAAACACTAAGAAAATTAGGATACACAGGAATCTGCGCTCTAAATTCATGCCAAAAAGATTAACATGCAATGACTTAATGCCTCTAAACCTTTCAGGAGCAGCGGCAACCCATGGAAAGACTAGCTTAACAGTAAGTTCAGTTTTCCTCAGCAGGTAGGATCCATGGAGTTTGGGTTTGCATGAGTTCTATTTTATTCTGAAGTGCTAATGGTACCGCAGTAGTTGCCAAGGATAAGTTCAGATTGTCGACAGCAAGATTGTTTTAACTCCAACTCCCCCCAGAGACAACTGGAAGGAGATATAAATACTGTTTATAATAATCCGCATTTGTCCATTAAATAAACTGGATTAAATTAACGAAGAGCATGGCAAACCTCACTTCAGGTGGAGAAAGGTGTGGTTCCCAGAGGCCTGAAAAGAACAGGGGAAAACAAAGGTTAGTGAAATCTAAAAAACTGCTCAGATCAAAGCTAATATTTTGTTAAGATGTATCAGGAACATTATTTAGCAGTTACAAATTATTAAGACTGAAGCCAGTTGTGTAAGACTCAAGACCTTTGACATTGTAAGTGTGTTACTTCGAGTTGTAAATGGAGTTTAGTGGGGTTTATTTGATACATCAGAACATTTACAGCAGAAAAAGTATTTAGGCAACTTGAAGATTCTTAGATTGGATACTGAAATCCGGACAAAAACATATCATTTGATAGGTCAGACTTTTTAAAGATCAGTGACTGCCCAGAAAACTGCAATTGGTGCACCCCTAGTACCTAATGCTTAGATTCTTGAACAGTGTTACCTGATGCTTTTTAAAAGGATTCCACTTTCCCAGGAAGTGTTTAATATTCCAGTTTTCCAGACCACTTAGGAACCCACACTGACATATAGTATATGCTAGCAATGGAGAAAAAGGCTACCAACATCCATGACACTGGGTTATTCACTAAAGTACTTTCAAAAATTACACATGGAGAACAGTTTTAAAACTACCCAATACCACCTACATCTATACATTATTTGAAGGCCTCCAAAAAACATCTGCTGTTGATCCAAACACATCCTAACCTGCACTGGCATGTCTTCTCACACAAAGTACAGTTTTCTAAAGAAAATATCTGACAAAAAAAAAAAAAAAAAAAAAAAAAAAAAAAAAAAAAAAAGTTTATTAAACCAGAGTTCATTATATATCCCCCAGTAACCAAAATTCAACTCTGTGTGTGTATATATATATATATATATATATATATATATATATATATATATATATATATATATATATATATATATATATATATATATATATATATATATATATATATATATATATATATATATACACACACACACACACACATACCACTGAACAGTTTCCTTCCTGCTGCTGTAAATACTCTTTTGCACCAAATCCACACATTACTACTTTACTGTTTAAATACCCCCCCAAAAAAAAAAAAAAAAAAAAAAAAAAAAAAAAAAAACAAAAAAAAAAAAACCCAAGTAATGTTTCATAACCAAGCAGACTCATCTTAGAAATACAGCTGTATATTTGTATATTTCCTAATGAGAACATTGAAGAGTTTAAGTATTCAATTAAGCAAGCAAAACCAATTCATTGGTGTCATTTTAAGCGTTTATTTCAGTTAACTGAGTTTTTATTTAGCTGTAAGCCATAATCAACAATTCAGTTTCTCAGAAAACTATTGCACAACAAAGGTTTTCTGAAAACATATTCATCTTATTGCCTACACCATAATGCTAACTTTTGACAGTCACTGAAACCCTCCATGAGGGCGCTGTATGCAAACATGGTCTTGAAGTCTAAAGAGTGGTGAGTCACAGAATCCAAACTACTCAAGGTCCAATGAGAAGGAGAGCCAAGTCATTTGCTGCTGCTCGGCTGTGTTGTATGAAGTCCAAAGTCACAAACCATCTACCAGGAAAGCACTTTATGCTTCTGTCTGCAGACAAGCTTTATGAAGCTAGTTTCATTTTGCAGAAGGATATGGCACCTTTCCACGCTGCCAAAATTAACAGTGTGCTTAAATCCATGGTATCCCAGTTCGATCAGCCAGCAAGCCTACTTGACCTAAACCCCTTGGAGAATTTATGGAGTATTCTTAAACTCCATAAAGATGACGCCAGAAGTAACAATGAGACAAGCTGAAGGCTGATTTGAAGCAATCGGAGCTTCCTCGACACCTCCATGCCACAGTGCATTGCAATTCAAAATGCAAGCCCAGGCAATACACTGAGATTATGTACTGTACACTACATGCACATACTATAGTAGACAGATCTGTGTGTAAAGTGTTTCATAGTCTTGTACAGTATTGAAAATTGAGAGACTGAATTGTGTGTTTTTGTTCACTGAAAGCATGAATCAAAAAAGCTTGAAACATCTGTATGATAAATTTATGTAACAACTCAATGACTTGAATTACTGAAATAAGTTAACTTTTCATTATTATTCTGAAGCACCAGTAAATTGTTGGAAAATGCATAACCTTTAAGAATTTCTTTTTTTTTTGCCAAATATAGATGCAGAAATTACATGGTTTTCCTAGCAAAGATCAGATTATTACCACTCAGGTTCTATAATGCTAGAGAACTGAAGTTTGTTTTCACACTAAATGTTTCAGTATTGGTCTGTTGAATACTGCCTTTCAAGTTTCTACAACATCAGGTTAGCAGAGAATTTAAGGGACTGCTCTTAGGAGAAAAAACAAAACAAAACAAAAAACAAAACAAAAAATAAACAAAAAACAAACTACAAATTAAAACATCCAAAAAGATTACTCACTAAATATCTAACAAAACTGCCGGGACTTCCATCCAGGCTGGGAAGTCTCAGAGGGAGTAGGGTACCAGCGCATCTAAAGAAACACAAACAAAGTCATGTACACCAAACCAAAACCAAGCTTTAGTTCTAGCTCCTGTAGAACTACTTAAAATCAGCCTTTGGCAAGACAACAGGGATTGCCCCTTTAAGCCCAGCTCACTGAAGCCATGGGAATGTGTAGCTGCTTAACGAGGACAATTGTCCTGTAAGTGATAAACAGCATGTAAAACGTGGAGAATTGAACCACTGTGTTGGACATTTCTACAGAGCTGGTATATTTATGTTTGAATAAACCCATCAATAACGCGTCCCCTCAAATTTATTTTCCTCCCTCAGGCTACCTCTGGACAACCAGGCAGATTTAATAACACTGTTAGAAGCCGTTTAGAGACCTGTAACTTTGAGTAACAGTATTATAGGTAGGAGTTAGTGGAGGAGCATTTGGCGAGACCAGGACACTTTAAAGATCTGTCATCAGAATCCAATTTAAAAAGTGCCCCCTTTTCCATTAGGGCAGCTACCCACTCAGCTTATGCTCCAACTAGAAGGTGGACAGTTAGTTGGCACCTTCAGAGAAGATCAACAGGTCTGACAATTTCTCCAAGTAAATACCCGACATTCCTCTGCCTCTGGAGTCAGGCAAAATGGGCTTTGACTCCCTACTCTGCAGAGCTAAACTACCCTGGAGGAAGTTAGCTGGCAGTGAACTTTGAATGACCCAACACGAGAAATATTTTCCATTGTTATTGTTACAAGTCCGGTCTGTTCCTTTATTGGTAGCTGTTCTATGTCAGGATGACGCAAATGCTATGTAGCTTTTTTCACACATGTAATTATCCTTTTTACTGCAAGAATAAGGATCTAGATGCTGTGGTGTCAAAACACATGAAGTGCTACTTGAGAGTTTAAAACTCCAAATACTTTGCTTTGTATTCTAAGACAGCTGTACTTTCAGAACAGCAGCACACTTTTTACCCTACAGCTAATAAAGTGGGTATGCACAGAGCTCCATTAAAGGAAAATAAATATCCACCAAGAGTTCCAGGTTTTAAAAAAAATAAAAAACAGAATGATGAAATTCATGTGTGACAATCTGCATTGAAAGAAACCTCTCTGCACTTCTGAAAACAATATTACACACCACCCACTTTATTGGGTACACCATTTAATTTCTTGTCAACAACTGGCAAATTACACAGCAGCAAACCAATGCCTTTAGGCATCTAGTTGGGGTGAAGATGACTTGAAGTCAAAACCAAACAGGACTGGTTTGAGCGTTGAAGGAAATGCTGATCTACTGGTAGTCTAACAGAACCATCTCAGGTTCACAGAAATGTCTGGCATTTTTAGAAATTTGCAAATACCTTGATGTCAGAATAGGCACACTGACTCAAAATGTCACCAGCTACAATAATGACTTGTTACAAACAAGATATTAAATACATTGACCAGCAGGACACCACACTGGATGCCATTTATGTTTGCTAAGAACAGGAAACTGCTATTCACAGGCTCACCAAAACTGCACAATAGTCAAGCTGCGACATTCAGATTGTAAGGTCGGATGTGGCACTAACTAAGCGTGGTCTAAATGCCCCAGCCTATCCAAGTATTATTGCTGATCATGCCCATATCATTTTGTCCACAGTGTACCCATC
Source organism: Anableps anableps (assembly GCA_014839685.1). Lineage (NCBI taxonomy): Eukaryota > Metazoa > Chordata > Actinopteri > Cyprinodontiformes > Anablepidae > Anableps > Anableps anableps. Next base: position 10,714,223 of record CM026067.1, on the reverse strand, counting down.
TTTTGATGGCTACTTCCAAAACCATAACAGTTTAAGTCACTTTAAATGAGTTCATGAATATAAAGTTCACTGTGTTCCAGTGGCCTTCACAGTCAGAAGATAAAATTTATTAGAGAACCTCAAATCTGGAGCACATGTGTGCACCCATCATGTCAATATGGGCCAAAACCTTAAAGGAATGCTTCAGACACATTGTTGAATCTATGCCATGAAGCGTGAACGAAAAAGGGGGCCCAACCTGGTACTAGGAAGGTGTGCTTAATAAAATGGCCAGTGAGCATCACTCATTGTTTTAACTTCCACACAACTTTCTGGCTCATATCTAGACTGAACTTCACCTCAGCAGGCAAAAACCTGCAGAGCAGATATCTGGGTTGAGCAAAACAGTCCACTCAAGAACACTTTTCAGAATATACATATTAACCATTTTGTCTATTTTAGTACCAATCCCTTTTAAATTTTACCTCAACAACAGCTATACAACCCCCATAGTTTCAGAGAACTGAAAGTTAGTTTAAGAAGAGAAACACACCGGTTGCTCCCTCACCTGGGCGTGGAGCGCTGCAGCAGCGGCAGCAGCTGCCGGGTAGGTGAAGGCTGCGTGAGGGAGGCCTGGGGTCAACTCCGTGGTGTACAGCGGGTACGGAGTCCAGGCATCTGGTGATGCTGGGATCAGTGCTGCCCCTGTCAGATCATCTAGGGAAGTACAGGATGGTAGTAGACAAGCTGACTGCACTGCTGCACTTGCTTAAACTATCCATGCTTGCATCTGTTACATCTGATGACCAAATACATTGTCAAAGTATGACCTAGTAAGTCTAATGTCTGTATGCTTGAGATCTGGTCACTGGTACTGAAATGCCACTGTCTGTATTGCTGAAAATGCAGTCTTAAAATAAGCCATTCGATATCATTTACATAATAGTGGCCATGCACTTAAAAAAATTTTTCAACAAACTTGGAAGTACCTTTTTAAGTGTACCAAAAATGGTAATTGAGTCGAATATTGACTTTTTAAACTGCGGCTTTAAAGCCAGCTTTAGTTCCCCCCCTTAAGGCTCTCTTTCACACCACAACAGTAAATTTATCCAGGAGAAATCTGGCTTTAATGAAGCTCATCACTTGTCAACTACCACCAGTCTCAACCTAATGAATCAAGCAGATGTTCAGGCAAAGAGAGCACAGACGTCACTGCCGACTAAATCCTGCAAGTGGAATTTCCCAGCTGTATAGAAGCAAAGGAACTGCCTGAAGAATCGAGATGACACATGCACGTGAAGGTGAGTTAGTCCTTTAATTTGTTAGAAACCGTTTATCACCTCCCAAACCATGTAAATTAATCCCATAACATCTGCAGATCTTAAAGAGGGCAACAAGGGCCACTGAGCACCGACACTGCCAAGGTGAGTGTGGATGAGGGCCTAGAGTAGTGAAGCCGTACAACTTACATGGGTCCCGTGCAATGAAGTGTGCTCCTAGAGCAGGGTGGATATTTGTGGGGTTCGGTGTGGCCATCAGCTTACTCTTTGCCATCTTCGTGTTGGCTTTAGCAAACTCTAAGCGCAGGGTCTGGGGACTTTCGGGATCAAAACGGATACCCTGAGAGGAGAGATGGAGGAGGGGAGGAGGACATATGATTGTAAGGGAGGCGAGCTGAGTACATGGGGGCTTAGTTGAGCAGTCTCGCCTGGCTCCCTTCCCTAAAGCAGTGTTTCAATACTCTGGGTGCATCTTTCAAGCCTCTAAAAGGATGTCAAAACACCATCTGAAGGATACACTTCTGACATTTCAACACGCTTGCATCTCCTTTTCCTCATGACAAATCAAGAGCAGAGGCAACTGGCAGACGAGTGCAGCCTTTGCATGAGCCAGGAGGAGAAGGAGACGTAGAAAAGGGGCCGACAGCGAGACAGAGTGTAGTTTCTTTTAGGTGGTCTAACCCTGCTTTTGTGTTGTGCCCTAAGCATTGTGCCCACATGCAGGTGAGTAGTATTTTGGTGTATGTGTGTGTGTGTATGTGTCTGCTGGTGTGTCTTAGAGGTGATGCTCATAAGGAATGCTAAGCTATGAGAGAGAAGTGTTAGATACTGCCAATGTGGGCTATCAAGTGACAAAAATAAGAGGTTACACTACTAAAGATGTGTCCAAATAACTACATATGTGGCTATAAGACAGGTATTACAGTAAAGCAGTGATATGCAAAACTGAGGAAAGCTATAATCAGACTAAGAAGGATGTGTATCAAGGTCAAAGTAAACTACCGTAAGGCTACGGGATTCTGGCCTCTTTCCAAAAATGGCCCTGCCATTGAATTGTAAGAGACAAAATGGGTTGGCTTTGAGAAATTTCAGAGGGAGAGATGTTGCTCATAATCAAGTCCCAATAATTTGTGGGTTTAAACAAAAAAGGTTAGCACAACACATGTAGAAGATGAAAGGGGAGGAAACTGCAAAACTTTTAAAGAAATGAAATGAGTGAATGAAAACTTAGCTTACATTTAGAGCATTTTTTGCAGCTTCGGCTCCAGAGCGACTGTCGAAAGTTACAAACCCGACAGGCTGAAAGACAAAAGAAATGCATCGTTACATAATGACTCACCACAAACCTGAATTTTAAAACCTATTAATGAAGTTAAAGTCAGTTGTAAAGCTATGAAAAATAAATCCCTCTGGAAGCCATCCAGAGGACTGATGGAGAGCACCTCACCTGTTTTGATGTTAACTTAATCAGTGACCCTTCATAACCCTGCAGGGGAAAAAAGATAGCCAATTATCCACCATGAAGTCACATGAAGGAGGTCAGGCATAAAAACGTCTCAACTATACGACTACCGAATCTGCTTGTGGATGCCATCAGAACCAGTCATAAAAATGCACTTCATATTTGTAATGATAAAGCAACAAAACTACTGAAAGGATAATATTTAGCATAACTTGGCAAAAGGCATATTAGTATACAAGGAATACTTTAGACTTAGAGCAACCAGTTTAAAACAAAAAAACAAAACAAAACAAAAAAAAAAAACAAAAAAAAACAGCAGGTTTAACTGACAAGGCAAAGAGCATACAGAGAGGGTTCACTCCTGATTCAGATTTACAACCACAGAAAATGTAAAACTTTCCATTGCAGTCTGTGGCAAGAATCCAAAAACTAAAAATGACCTCCAATAAATTAGGAGGAAAGCACCATCTTTAAAAACAGTCAAGTTTTTTGCCCCCCACCCCCCAGACTTGATTGAAGCAACTCGCTAACGTCAAGCTGTGTTTGCCTTGGGTTGAAATGAAAAAAGGTTAAGAAAAAAAAAAAAAAAAAAATTAGTTACAACGAACGAAAGACTTCAGTTGTTTCACAATGTGCAAATGTTTGGAGTGTATATCTAAATTTCTCTGCTTGTGTGAGAGCTGGGTCACAGAATCGCTTGGCCAATCGAGAGCTACTCATTTACACATTCCACAGGACCATCCATGTGCGAGGGACACCACTTCCAGTTTGGTTCGTTAGGACAACGGCGGGAGGGGGTGTTTATGGAACTCGAGCCGAGGAAAGAAAAAACAACTAATAGATTAACAATGATGTGGCCTCATTTCTATATATGCAAAAATGTGGTCTTCCAAATAATGGAGGGCCTTTAACTACACAGATCTTCCTCTGAGAGCCGAGTGTTAGATGGTTTATGTATTATGTGAAATGAAGAGTTGCTTAAAAAAAAAAAAAAAAAAAAAAAAAATTTATCTGCAATTCAGATGACAAACGCTTCCTAAACATTGGAAGTCTACCCCTAAGCACAGATAATCCCTTCACAACCACTTTCCATGACTCTGCTCCAGCAGCAGGCAAACAGCAGCTACTCTTGATTTTTTTCTTTTTTTAAAAAAGGGGGTGACAAATCAACTTTGTTCCATTTACACACTGAACAACTTGAGTAAAAGTCAGTGGACCATCCTTAGAAATATGCTGCAACTTGCCTTAAAAGGTCTGAAAAGAAGGTACAGTTCCCGAGGTTTGATGTCAACCGGTAGTCCGCTGACAAACAGAGTTCGTACCTACAAGTAACAGGGGAAAAAAAAAATAAAAATACAAGTCATCCTCCAGTACCGCAAAAACAGATGCATACAGTTCGTCTTCTGAATAAATGTGCCATTTACAGGATTTTGATAAAATCTCATAACGGGGAGAAGGGGAAAAAAAACAAACAAACAAAAAAAAAAAAAACTCCCCACACACATTTACACGTTCCTCCAATTTAAGTTTCCCCTTTATTTTTTTGCCTTAAAAAAAAAAAAAAAAGAAAAAAAAGAAGCCCCTTCAAGTTCTAAGCCATCAATCCCAGTTTAATTTCAGATTCATTCAGTTCCATCTATACAAGTGAGGACCCCATTTAGAGTTCTGTGATGTTTTTCATCCCTCTGCAATCAGTGCAGCAACTGTAAGGCCAGCCAAAGATTTTCTGATAAGGTGACAGCTGTGACAAAAACGCTCAAGAGGAAAATGGAATTCAAAAATATTACTTTATAAATTGGGGTGGGGAGCTTCAGGAAGTAAAGAAAAATTGTATAGAAAGGGAGAAATCTGCATAAGCTGGAAGTATATGTTCAAACACTTACTGATCTACCCAATAATATGGAAGATAAAAATCAGATAGTATTGGAGAAAGAAATTTGGACACATCTTTTTCATCAATAGAAAGCCCTGATACCCAAATAGCCCCTTTGCTGGCACCAAGCCATAAGACTAAAAACCACTGTCAGCACATATTAGCTTAATTTAGCAGATTTGAAAATGATCTGAAATATTTCTCAGAGTGAAAAGAAAAGCTTAAAAACAGATCATGTTCTGCCTTTTCTCCAACAATCTAAACTGATCAGAAGGTCACCATCTGAAAGGGAAATCTTTGATCCCCCTTGAAGGAGCCACGGACACCCCTTGATTGAACATTCAGTGTCTTTATTCCAGCACATAAACAGGGAGGCCCATTAGTACTCGGTCGGCGGGGAGGCCTGAAGTACAATGGAGCAGCCAGAGGAACAGCGTTGGACAACAGAGCACAGCATGACACCATTTCCTTCCTCCGACCACCGACCCCAGCCCTGTCGGCTGGCCGACATTTTTCAGGTGCTGCACAGCAGCAATTCTCAGCCCTTTTGCATGTCAACATATACAGCAGATTAATGCTAGCTCAGCAAAGATGTTTGAATTTATACCACAGCAATAACTGAGCAGATACGAATCTGAAGCAGAACAGTAGGAATAAGTTCTAAAATGATTAAAGCTCCAATATATTCTAAGGGAAATATTAAAGCATCGTCTTTAATATCTGTTCCCCTCCCACCAAATGGAGCGGGGGTGGGGGGTCCAAGGCAATTTAGGAGCAAGAAAAGAGAAAAGTCAAGTGGCCAAACAAGCTTTTGTCATGGGACAATGGGAACAAAAAAAAACCCCAACATAAGGCCCACTGCTTCTTTTAGCGCTTCTCCATGAGGAGCCATTAAAGAGGAAATAATGCTGGCCACACAGAGAGGAAGAGTGGCAGCTTTAACAGCATTATCACCAGCGACATCATTTAATAATAATAATTCAAGAATTATAAGATTACCATTTATTTAGTACACCGTTTGGGGAAAAAAAAACAAAAACAAAAAAAAAAACAAACAAAAAAAAACACTCTGAAGACTTTACAATTAAAACGAGGGATAGATTTCAAAGATAAAAAAAACCCAAAAAAACAAAACAAAAAAAACAAAAACAAAAAAAAAAACCCAGAACTGAATTTCAAAAGAATTATTTTTTTTTTGATGTATTAAATACATGTTTGAGCCTGAAAAAAAAAAAAAAAAAAAAAAAAAAAAAAAAAAAAAAAAAAAAAATTTACCATAAAGTTTTTTTTTAACACTCAATAGTATAAGAGAGACAAATTGAACCCCCCCCCAAAAAAAAACAACAAAAAACCCTGCATTAACTACTGCAGGTAAAATAATAATAATAATAATAATATTTAAAATAAAATCTATCTAGCGAATTCAGGACTTTAATATGTTCACCAAAACCTGTACAAAAATTCATTTATTTATTTATAAAAAAGAACGAGGATTCAAACTTAAGAGCATGAAGGTTGAAGACTACACTAAACCAGATTTTTTTTATAAGATTCAAACAGAACATTTCAGAGACCGTCCTCTGTGAATCCCAGGAATCCGTCATTTCTCTGTAATTTGGTCCTTTTTCCAGTCTGCTTCGGTACCGCAGTGAGGAGCTAAAACTCAAGCTTTAGACGGGGCTGAATTTTGCGGCCGGAAGCTCGAATGTGACCAGGTAGAAGTCCTGCAAGAACCGAAAAACTTCAAAAAGGAAGAATAAAACTTGGGTCAGACTCACCTCCTCCTCGATGGAAACGTTGTTGTTCGGCTCAGAGTCAGCTTTCAGACTCATGTTGACGGTCGCTTCGGCTGTGGCTACGCAGAAAAGTCAGTTTTTTTTCCCCCTCCTCTCGTCGAGTGATATTTCCCCCCCCAAAAAAAGTGCGTCTGAAGCTGCGGTGAAAGTTCTGGTGGCGTCTGAACTTGAGCGGAGAAGATGTGTTGAGGTGAGGTCGTGCGGACGAGCTATCAGAGTTCGGTTTGGGAGTATTACAGCGGCCCAGAATCATTCATTATAAGAGGGGAAAAAAAATTTGCTGGAGAAAAGAAAAAGAAAACACAGACGCGCTCTAAAAAAAAAAACAAAAAAAAAACTAAAGGTGCGAAGGTGGATTAGGTGCTCCGTGTGTGAGGGTGAGACATGAGGGGGGAAAGAAGTGCGCGTAAAAAACTGAAAGCCTCTGCGCTCACATCAATGCCCTCAGCTGTGCGGGGGGGGACGGAGGTGGGGGGGGTTGTTCAGACGGAGAACAAGTAAACTTTTCTCATTGGAGCGCGTCTCTCTCTCCTCCTCCTCCCGCTTTTCAATTAGGTCATCAATTATGTTGGAGACTGCTGTGTGCTGCAATCAAGCTGCAGATCTGCCTCAGCTGTTGCGGGAGCAGCCGGCCCCTCCGCCGCTATACGCAACAGCAGGGCCGGCCCAAGGGTGAATGAGGCCCTAATCGGTTTAATCTGGGAGCCCACTTGCAGGGAAGGCCATCATCTAAAAGCTGTGAATTTATTAGCGAGGTTAGGTTATTTCTCTGATTTATTCGTTAATACTTGCAATTATGCCCAGTGTGAACCATTTCAATGCAGACTCAATAGAACTGGAAAGGATTGACCGTGCTGGTTGTTAACAAAGGACAACTTCTTCTTGAGATTTGTTTGTAGTGTGAAATGTGACCCTGCCTCACACAGAGACAAGATTAAATTAAAAAAGTAGTTTGAAACTATGGCTGAACTTATGAAATTTGACCTTTTTTTTTTTTTTTTTTTTTTACATGTAAATTCTATTAAATCCTAAAATAATTTAAATGTTATATTAATTTATTTAAAATATTGCTGATCTTAAAGTTGTTTTTCTCTACCATATTAAAAACCGTGGCTCTGATTTACGATTTCCTCATTTTTTAATAAACTTGATGGCAAGCAACAGCAACAAAACATTTACTGAGATATAGTCTATGTGAGAATTCAAGGAGTCTTGGGGGACCCTTGGGGTGGGTGCCTTAAGCAGCATATGCTTATGGTTCAGGTTAGCGTACGCTTAATAACAAAAAAGATTATTTCCTGCCCATTTTAATAGCAAATTTAGCAATAAAAATCTTATTCTATCCTTGTGATGACCTGTTTCACCAACTAAAGACTGTTCTGCACCTTCTCATTTTAGACAAGATTTGGCTTGAATCCTTATGTTTAATTTTTAGATTACAATTTATTTTTTGTTAGCTGACTAAATAGCATAAAATGTAAAAACAGATATAGGTGTAGCAATTTGCATACATTTTATTAGTGCAGATTCTTATCAATTACGTAAAAGCTAAAAGACTTAAATTAATGAGTAAAATTCAAACCAAATTTAAAATGTGCTTACTCAAAAACAAATGGTTGCATTCAAATTTGTAGATCATTTCACTCAAATTGATTCATTTGAATACAAATAAATTATTCTCTGTCCCCAAAATCATCCTCCTTAAAACACCTTTAAAACCTCCAAGCGCAGAATGACAGCTCCCAAATACACCAGATTAGCAAAGATAGAGTACATACAAACATGTTTTATTAATGGAGATCCCCTCTATCACAACAGACACATCTCATCTGCTTGGTCCTCCATGTTAAAATAAATCAACAAACAAGAACAGATTTGTGATTAAGTCACAAAATGTCATTGAAATATGAATAAACTCTTAAAAATTTGTTTTGAAAATGTAGCATATAATACTTTCCCCCTGACAACCACAGCTAAAATGTGCTGCTCAGGGTGAAACCTGGATACAAGCTGAAATTATTGATCCAGTGTAGAAACGTTTTTCAACTACAGTCTGATTACAGCTGTTAATTAGTTCTAAATTAATATATTCATTCATAATTCAACCCATATCAGCCTTGCAGGTCTTTGCTGAATGATCCAACATCTTCAGTTCAGTTCTAATCAAGGTACTTAAGTAGAATTTATTACAGAAGGAAAGCAGCTAATGTCAGAATTTATTATTGAACATTGCGTTTATAAACTGATATGCTTGATTAAAATCTGAACAATTTTAATGTTTAAAATGAAATACCTTCTGAAATTTCTTTTTAATGTGTTATTAAATTGGATTGAAAAGGAAGTATGTTATGATGTTATTAGTATGTTATCAGATGCATATATTTTACTGCAACAAAATTAAGCTAAAATCCTAACCTAAAGGATAGTTGTTTTCATGCTTGGCAACATTTTTGTTGTAGTATATTTTATAGGTAATAAAATTACAACCCCCACCTAAACAAGCAAACTAGAATTTACCCCCCACCCCACCACCACCACCAAAAAAAAAAAAGAAAAAAAAATCTTTATATTTTACCAGTAAGACTTTAACATCTTTTCTGTGATATCTCTAAAAGGAAAAAATACTGAATTATTTAGCGTTTTAACATGATTCAGAATTTAAAGTCAATATTACAGCAAAGCTTAATGTGTTTTGTTTTCAATCACAAATGTCCAAGAATGGAGTTCTTGTCCTAAAGCTATAAAGTAAGTAGTCATTTATTTACTGTGTGTTAACACACAGTAAATAAATGTGTGTGTGTTCTTTAACACACTGTAAAGAACGGGCCTTGTTTAGAAAGACATAAACCTATTTAGATAAGCGATTGGTTAGGCATAAGATAGAAAATGTCAAAAATAATGTTAAAAATAATTTACATTGTGAGTGTTCTGGTTATTTGCCTCCCTGTTGATGTAAGAGGCTGTGTGGGTGGGGTAACGGCCGGCCTGGGTCGTGAGTTAAGGCTCGGCCCTGGACGAGAGCCCAGCATGCAGCGGGCTTCCTCACAACAACGCAGCTCTCAGAGGCCAGACGGTTTCCTGACTTTGTATAGGAACACAATCAGGACTGGAGGACAACGAGGAGGAGGAGAAGTGGGGAGTGGGGGTGCGCACGGGGGTGGTGAAGTGGATGGACGTGTTCCCACTGTATTTCTTCTTCAATTTTGGTCTAAAAATAGCTGCGGTCCTCTGTGTTTCACATGTTTCAGAAACTCAACTATGTACATACATATATGGAAACAAAGAGGATCACTTTACGAGACATATTTCTGAAAATAGTTCCACCCTTTCGTTAAATGTACATTTTGCCCTCTTTGTTCATTTTCAAGTGCAAAGATTATACATGTTGGGTTTATGCTGCTGGCTGGATAAAATCAGTCAATCAATTCTTCATCAAATCATGAAGCATTACTCACTGATACATATTCCACAATTGTCTTTAAAATAATAATTTAAAAAAACACAACAAAAAGTAGGTCATTCATTTAGTTTTTTTTTTTTTTTTTTTTTGCTAAAACATCTGGTGCATGATTCTGCTGAGCTGCTGGAAGGTAAAGGCTAAGAAGACAACACTTTTGGTTTCCTGATCAGTCAAAGGCAGGTGAAAGCGCTTGCTTGACATTAGATTAGAGTTTATCACTGAAAGGTAAAGAACAGATCTGGGGTTTGAGCACCAAGCAGAGATCTGCTTTCTGTCAGCGGTTGTATTTTAAAGATGTGGAAGAACAGCATCATTTTATGCTCTGTTTACCATTTCACCAGCACTCTCTGCTTATGAAATATTGACTGTGCTTGTGAGCGAGCGTTAATTTATTCATTGTTTGACTTGAACAGAATGTTTTTAATGCCCAGGTGGTCAGACTTCTGATGCACCTGGTGTTTGGATCCAGGACTCTTCATGTTAGTCCTCAGCTTCGCTCTCTTTGTTTTAGTTAATAGAAACATATAAGAGTTGAAGCTCTGAGTCTTTTGTCCTGTTGATCATCAATACTGCAGAATTTTCTGCTTCTTGCCCAGAAATCCCTACAAGAGATGTCTACTGGAAAAAGAAGAAGCAATCAGCTATAAGAGAGTAAAGAGCAAAGAAATGACTCACCAAAGCTCCAAACCTTTTATGCTCAGAGATGTCAGAGCCATTTTCATGGTCCAAGATAGCTTTATGTAGCTGTAAGCCGTAAAATATTTCTTATTTATATGTCTCTTCAGCTGAATTTTATAGAACACTTCAGGTTTTTTGGAGATAAACTCATCGGCCTCTTTCTCCTGAGTGCTGCCAAAGAAGCTCTACATAATTGACAACTGGGATGTTGCTGGATGGAAATATACAGAGATGTTCAAATTAAAGGCATGCTGTCTTACTGATTAATGAACACAAAGGGAATAAAAGTGTTTTATGAACATTTAGGATGAACATCTGGTTCTAATGTCATGATCACATTTCTGAGAAATGCTTTTTAGCATAATTATGAATATTAAAAATAGTACAAAAGTGGTTGTCAGAACTATAACATTGCAGAGGATGCTTAACTTAAAACTGAGTATGATTATGAAATCAGACACCCTGTCTATTTGTAAAAACTGGAATTGACACTTTGTTTTTTGTTTAACCAAAACTTATACTTAGAGTGGTTCAAGTTCTTTTATGTAGTCATGCTACCGTACTGTTCTGGGCTACTGTACTGTATTGGGCTTTAAATAAGGAAAACATTTAGAATGGAGAGATGGCAAGCAAGAATTAGGTGCATTAGGTTCAGTTTTTTTTTCAAATACTTTTTCTAATCCGTGCAGTGCCAAAATTATACATACAGGCTCAAATATATGCAAACATCCAGACTTCTGTTTAGTTAAAAGTCCCTCAACCATGTTGAGGTGCCTCTTTGTACCCATCAATTGGATAGGTACAGCTCTTTTAGGTGGAGTTTTCAGAGTTTATTCGAATTGGTTGGTTTCCTGATCTGGACCCAGTTTTTATTCAACAAATTTTCAGTATAGCTGAAGTCAGTGGTTTTAAGACATTTATGGCTACATCTTAAAAACCTTTTAATATTATGAAAAATTCAATATTTTTTTGTCACACATTTCAGAAAGTGAAACCCATATAATACATTGATTCAATACAAACATAGTGAAATATTTCAAGCATTTATTTCTTGTAAATTTGATGATTATGGTTTACAGATCATGAAATCCCCCCCAAAAAAACCTCTAAATGGTCCGTCAGTCTGGGTCAGTAGGCTGTTGGCTGGACAGATGTCCAGATGACAGTCCATGACAGCGTCTGCAAAGGGAAAAACACAAGAAAATGCACAACTGTGATGTAAAGGGAAAAGAATACAAGGTTTTCAGAATTGTTTACAGTAAAAATCAAAGGTTTGAAAAGCATTAGTATATAGCCAACCATTACTCTGTAGCCCCAAATAAAATTCAGTTCAAACATTTGTTGTTAGAAGTCACTTAATTAGCAAGTACGAGGCCACCTGTGTGCAATTTAAACTCAGTATAAACACAGCTGTTCTATGAAGGCTTTGGGTGATTTTTTTTTTTTTTTTTTTTTTTTTTTTAAAGAAAATTAGTAAACAAACAGCATCATAAAGATCAAGGAAGACAAACCTGCTTTAAACATTTCCACAAAGCAGGGTTAGATTATTAAACAATATACCAAGTTATGAGCACTGTTCAGTTCATCCTCCTGAAAAAGAAAGAGTTTGACATAACTGTGAACCTACCAAGACATGGCCATCCACCAAAACTCACGACGTGGGAAAGCTGTGCATTAATCAGAGAAGCAGTCAAGAGGCCTATGTATTTCTGGAGGAGCTACAGAGATCCATATCTCAGGTAGGAGAATCAGGTGACAAGGCAATTATTATTCATGCAGTTTACAAATCTGGCTTTTATAGCATCAAGAAAAATTATAATCTGGACTGTTATTGAGTAATGATAAATTTGTTCCCCTTTTCTTGAGAAGTTGCAAAATAGCGTTTATATGAAAATGTCTTTTGCTGTTTGAAAGAAAGTTATTTGTTTTAGAAAATGACAAATAATTGTTGTGTACATTTTAAGATGCCTCAAGCTAACAGGTTTATTGAGGAGACTCATGGCAGCACCTGTACATACCATTCTCTCATTCCAGTCCAAAGTGGACTCGAAGGTATGCCACTTACCAGCACAGGCAAGGGTTTCATTAAGTTAAATGTACGTATGGTACTATATCTTTTCATTTAAAGTGAGGTCAGGTAATAAAACTCTAGCTTTACACATCTTACAGAGCACAATCCATATTCCAGTAATGGAAAGAGGCCTGCTGTAACTCTGCTGGAGCTGAAATTTTACACAGCTCAGGTGGAAGAATCTGTTGACAGGAGAATTATTATTTGTGCACTCTACAAATCTGGCCTTTATAGCAGACCGCCAGAAGAGAGTAATTCTTGAAAGAAAGCCATAATAAATTCCATTTGCAGCTTAACGTAAGCCATGTAAGGAACTCAGGGAACATGTGAAAGAAGATGGCACTTTTTGTGATGGAAAACTAACATGGCACATCACCCTGAGCACTCTGTCCCCTAGGTGAAATATTGAGGTGGCAGCATTATGCTGTGAGAAAGCTTTCCTCCAGCAGAGTCAGGAAAGCTGATGAGAAGACAGAGGGAACGAAATACAGTACAAGACAGGAAGAAAAGCTGCCAGATGCTGCAATTAGGGCAGAGGTTCAAAATTTCCGTCTCTAGGCATTCAAAGCTGTTCAAGACACCCCAAAAGACTTGGAGCTGTAATTCCAGGTGCAGGTGGCACAAAACAGTATTGATTCAATCATGCTGGTTGCAGATTCAAACACATAATTCACATGCATACAGAAAAGTTTTACATATACTTATAACTTGGTATGGTTGAGGTACCTAAACAGACCGATATGTCATACTAACATTTTGGAACTAATAACCTGAATGACACTTGTTTTATGCATCTTAAATTCACCCACATGTTCCTCTGTTCAGATGTTATCAGCCCATTAAATCTGACTTGTGATCACACCCATGGGTATGACCTGAAGATGAACTCAGTGTTACGATCTACTGTGAAAAATACACATTTCAGGGGGAAAGGAGGCAAGATTTTCTCTGAACCTAATTCCTATAATAGCCAATTCAGTTCCATTATCCAGAGAATTTAAGCTACTTTTTTGGGTTTGGACTTTACTTCTGAGTCCACGTTTCTCTTAATTCAGTGATCTAAAGTGCTTTACAATGTTTATCGTGGCACCACCCCTCCTGCCACCCTGATTAGATAAAGCAGGCATAGAAGATAGATGGGTGGATGGATAAATCTCTGTTTACTCCTAATCTGAACAGATTCTTTTTCTTTGTGTTTGGATATAATTACATGTAGGTTTTTATTTGAAAAAAGCCATAATAATGTCTATAAACTGGAAGAATTTTGCCCCTCTGAAAACAAACCAAAAAGAACCCCCCCTCCCCCCCAAAAAAAAAAACAAAAAACAAAAAACCAACCATTCTGCTTTTTAAAATAAAATAATCTGAGATCTGGGTTTATATGACCCTCTGTTGAAATTTTTTTTTTTTCTTTTTTTTTTTTTTTTTTTGCTTAGAGAAGTGGACCAATTATAATGACAATAAATATATCAAAGGATGAATAAAATTCTTAGACGTTACTACATTCTTCCAATGTTTGCAGCAGAGCAAAACACTGATATTTGTCTGATTCATTTTTCTTTTAGGGCCTCTAAATCTCCCCCCCTCCTTTCCCCCCACCTCGCTCTTTCCACCCAAAAACACCTGACAGAAGCTGAGACTGTATAGTTCAGAGGCTCTGGATAAGCCTCATGTTTTATTTGCAGAAAGCGGCCCCATTGTCCCATAAGTCACCTCACACAGCACTCTTCTGCTTCACGCCACACTGAGCCTGTCCTCCTGTGTTAGCGTCACCCGCTGCTAAAGCACTTAGCTTGTGTTCTCCGTGTCCTCTGTGGTCCAGCCAAACATCCATTTGGAGGTCCTAGGAAACTTTGAAGCTTTTTCACCCACTCACTGAGGTGCGGGGGAGGGGGGGGGCGCCGCCTTTGTGACGTTTCATGAATACTTTGTCCAATAAATAGCCCTCTTCATGAATACCTTAAAGCTCATGAAATCTGCCAGCACATCCTTGCTCTCAGTCTGAATCCGTGGAAAACTGGTTTTGTTTCAATGAAGGATCTTACAAGAAGTCATTGTTGTCTGTAATTTTTATTATTTTTGTCACCAGTGATAACACCATTTACACATTTAGTTGCAATATTGTATCTGTTCTCTGTGCTAACCTGTGTCAAACATTGTAAGATTTGATGCATTGGCCTGAAAGGACAGGGGCAGCCAAAGGAGCAATGCTGGGTTCCATTTACCTCAAAAGTTGGAACACAGAACTGGGAATGACATCCAAGTTAACACCATTCCAGTTAATATAGTCAAAGATGTCTTGATTCCAATATGACGACACCCACGTAGCCATTGTTCATAGGTTCATAGTAATTCTTACACATATTGTTTTAAGCTGTACTTTTGACATGCTAATGCCACTTTTAATTTGTTCAGCTTAGAGTTGCAGGCGCTACATGTAACATTGATTTTAGATGCACTCTTACAAGAGTGTCTTGTAAAATAAACATGTTTCCACCACAGCTTACTAGTGTTGATGCGTGGCGCCACCATATTGGACTTTCTGAGTGGGAACTCTAACTTTGAGGGGGCAGCCTTCCGGTTGATTCTTTGGACTCAGACGTTGGAATTTCCAAGTCCACAATTACAAATGGAACACAGCATTTTTTTAATGTTCAGGCTGTAAACAAGGTAATTGAAAAGGAATATTGACTGGTTATTAATTAATCAACTTGTTTCACAAGTTGCCGCAACAAATACACATAAAACTTGGTTACTTTAATATTATTGGGCTGAAATAAATAGGTATTTAAAGTAATATTTTGGGAAATGGAATAAAAAAAGACAAATAATTTTTCCTTTCCAGTTTGTATTTGGTTATGACACAAGTTGCACTCTACAAAGTTAAAAAATTGCTTAAGAGGGCCAAAAAGTGGAAGGAAAAAAGTTACCAAATATGAAGAAACATCAGCTATGTTGTTGCATACAGGACATTAATAACTATGTTGTCTCACAGCAAAATCTGAAACAAATTTGGTGTTTCTGCAGATAAAACTAGTATCATTATTTTTTACACCGCACAGCACAATTTCAATGGTCAAACCCAAAGGTATTTTTTTTATTAAAAAAAAAAAAAAAAAAAAAAAGATTTGGCTTACAGTTTGACCAAAAAGTTCAAATCAAGTTCAAGCCAAGTTTATTTGTATATCACATTTCAGCAGCAAGGCAATTCAAAGTGCTTCACATCATAAAAACATCAATCAAGTATACAGCAAAATCATCAAAATCATCAAGCAAATATACATGAAAGTCATCAAGCAAATATAAATGTATCAAAATCATACAGATCATCAAGCAAATATAGTTTGGAAATATTGATCAGTGTTCCACTTACTACTAATCAAAGGCAGCTCTTAAAGGATTTAAAGGAACTCAGTGTTTTGGCTGTTTTGCAGTTTTCTGGAAGTTTGTTTCAGATTAGTGGAACATAAACACTGAAAGCTGCTTCTCCATGTTTGGTTTTGGTTCTGAGAATGCAGAGCAGACCAGAACCAGAAGACCTGAGTGGTCTGGAAGGTTGATACAATGACAGCAGGTCTGTAATGTATCTTGTGCTAAGCCATTCAGTGATTTATAAACTAACAGAAGTATTTTAAAGTCTATTCTCTGAGCTACAGGGAGCCAGTGTAAGGACTTTAGAACTGGGGTGACGTGCTCGATCTTCCTGTTCTTAGTGAGAACATGAGAAGCATGCTTAACTTGACCAGAATGTGGTATACAATTAAAACAAATCACAAAGCAGTATATAACATAGAAAGAAATATCCCGAAATAACACTAAGTTATAAACTAAAATCCAACAAATAGCAGAGAAGACACTTATGAATAATTATAAGAGGTTTGATTTTCTTTCAAATGAGTGCCTCCTTCAGTCACAGAAGGATCAAGTAACTGGACTCAGCCATAAGATATATGCTAACAAAAATGTTATTAGTTGTAACAATGAAATAGAAGTAACTCATCAGAAGCTAAATCTCCATTCCTTGTTACTGTTAGAACTAGTCGCAATGGGAAGTCATCAAAGTGCCAGATTAAAATTCCTGTAAGCACTGGCTTAAAAAAAAAAAAAAAAAAAAATCACAGGATTGTTTATATGATTATTTACATTTTCATGTCAACAACAGGCAGATGAATATTGTAGTTATAGAGGAATGCAAAATAAAATGTACATAGCAGAAACCAAAATCTCCATGTATTCTTCCTGTTTAAAGACAGGCTAGAGTTAGCCAGTGTTGCCAGTTTACCGGTTTTGTTGTTATATTTAGTGAATTTTCAGGCAATTCTAGTCTCTCTTTTTTTGAAAAAGGATTTCAAGCTTTAGTGATGAGTTCTGGACATTCTGGGGTAAAAGAATGAATTATTCTTACTCAAGATGCACCAGAATCTGCTGTGGGCTCCTCTCCATTCTGATGGACTCACAAGTGGCCCCCTCCTTGTGCAGTGGTCATCTCAGCTGCAGTCAGATCAGAAAAACATGAGTCACATCCCTAAATATTCAGACTGCAAATTATTTGTGCGTGCAGTTTCTTTCTGTTTTGCCCTCTGGTTAATTTTGATAGTTTTTGTATATTGTATATGAAACGAAAAAAGAAAAATGTTATGTTTAAAATGCTTAATGTTTTACTGTTAGTTGTTTCAGGCTCTTTAGTGGACCATGAGATTGAAAACAACCCTAAGAACTCTCAATTAAATAAATAAATAAACAGCAAAAAAATCCTAAGCAACTCTGCCTGTTTGGGTTAATTGAATTGACATAAAAAAAACAAAACATGAAAGGACAGAAGAAACTTTTGTATTTCTAAACATATGAGGAATTTTTTTTTTTATTCACTTTTTTGTCTTTCACGAAATGGTATTCCTCTCTTTTGCATCATCTTGTATGATTACATACACATGGCCAGTTAAGCCTAGGAGGTGATGATGTCATTTAGTGACTTCTAGAGACTTTTAGGACAGTCATTAGCTACTTCCCTTCCTGAGAAGTTGACAGAAGATCACTCATTGACATAAGGACACAGGCCACCGATGGGTTAATGTTGATGATATGTAAAGAAAAGTAGCTTGGCTATTGTCTGAACACAGTAACACCAGGTCATTGCCTTCATCTCTCCAGGATTTCGGTGCGATTATGTATTTTAACAATGACAACAAAATCTGTGCCAGCTGAGACTACGTTATTTGTTGTTTCACACAAAGCAGAAAACAAAACTATGAGCTAAAAAATGTTCCCAAGGATTTGCCAACTACCGAGGCTGTGTGTACTTTGCTGCTCTGAAACAAAAACAAGCTTTTCTTTTTCTTTTTTTTTTTTTTTTTTTTTTTTTCACCACTCCGCTCCCCCCGCCCCACCATGTCTCACCCCCACCTCCACCCTCTTGGCCACTCTGTAAGTCACTCGATCTTTCTCACAAGCTTTGTTTCAGAATCTGGAGAATTATCGGGACAGAGATGAGTGTTAAAATTCACTTATTTCCAAAGACACAGAAAAAGACCCAGTCCAAGCATTCCTATCAAGAGGAAATTCTGAAAAAGGAACCACTGGGACCATTTAAATTGTAATTTTCTCATGCAGACAAACCCAGTCCACAGAGATTTTCTTCAACATGGGAAGAATGTGAACCCCCTGCTCATCTGAATAATAGAAATATGTAAAAGAAAATAATTTTTAGAGCCACATTGTCTCTCAGGCAGTACACAGCCTACACAACACGCAGTAAGTTGGTGGAGAATAAACACTTTCATAACATCCTCCCTCAGAAGTGAGGCCTTAACTTCCTGTTTGTGTACGCCATACGGGACATGGAGGGTTATGCTATTTAAACCAAAGGGCAGCAGATTCCCAGCTAGTGAATGCTGATGGGATCTGCCAGCTTCTCAGGGGGATGAGAAGTGGGTGGGAAAAGGCAGAAAGCAGGAAAAGGATGAAAACAAGATAATCATGCAAAAGGGAAAAGAAATGGGAGATAATTATGCAGGAGATGGGTTGCCATGCAAGCAAAAACACAACAGAGTTTTGCATCAGTTATCTGAAATACCTGCCTCTGATTTCAAAATTGAGTTCAGTGAAAGTCTCTTTGAGGTGTTATGATTTTGCAACCATTTAGTTTTTGCACCCCAAAAAAGTCAACAAAAATGATAAACGAGTGGATTTCTGCTCCATAAAAGAAAACTTAGAGAAGGAGTTCAACTTGCTTGCTTTCTTTTTGAAGGGTGAGATGAGAAGATCAATATAAACTTTGTATCTGGGGATTTTCAGCTTCCAGCAGTGTTATGGAGCTGTTTTTGTGAAAGAGGCTCCCTGTATATCAGCCTGGTCTCACATTAAAATGTGTAACTGCAGCGCTGCTTCCTGTCCTACATTTAGACCGCTCTCATACTGCAAACCATCTGGGCTGGATTCTTGGTGTGTAATTGGTCTAAAAGAAGAATTCAAAATGGACATAAACACCAGGTCTAATGGACAAGCAAACTTGAAAGGATAATAGCACCCAAAGGGACTAAACTCATAGCCTCCTGGGGGAAAATCTCTGTAATTAAGGCACACCCATTCTCCTTTGCATTCAAGCATTAGGAATTTTCTCATAAACATGTGATGAATCCAAACATAAATGGCTAAAGTTCAGTTACATTGCAGATCCACAGCAGGTACACTGTAGACAGTTTCTTTTTTTGGTAAAATTTACAACTGCATTTATAATGGCATTGTCCAGGGTAACATTAGATACTGAATGTATGTTGGGTGATTTGGGAAGGATTGACTGCCTCTTCTTTTGATAGAATCTTTGTTACTATCAATTAAAATCAACTGCGTAATGCTGACCTGCAGCATTAGTATATGATTGTGCAAGCAAACAAAATTTGGAATCCAAATTATGTTTTGGTAATTTTACAAAGATGTGATACAATAACATGCATACATTTGTTTGTAACCCTTAAGAGAATATTAATCCTTGCATTACAGTCATGTTTCAAAGTAATTTCACATGTGTCTGTGTCTGAGATTTCTGGTCTATAAACAAGCTTTATTGTTTTAGTGGTTTTTGCTTTCTACTGAGTTTGCTGTGTCATTTGGAGGTCAAGTGAACATACAGTAAACAGTACATATTGTCACTGGGAGTATTTTGCACTGTTCTAACGTTACATTATAATACATTACAATTACTATACATTACCTACTACTGTATTGATTTCAAGAGTTTTGTGTTGTGGAGAACTGAGATAGGGAAATATGTGTTTCTTCTCCCTGAAATTGTTATTTTTTAATGATGTGATTTGTTTTTGCTTATTTTCAAGTGCCAGAGTCTGCACATAATTTAACAATGTTGGTTATTCTTGGTTTTGTTTTCGGGCTGCTTTGCTGCATCCGGCCTAGAATCTGTGCAGGACACAAAAAAGGCTCTAAACTACCAAGGCTTCCTGGAGTAAAGCACACTGCCCATTGTCAGAAAGTTCAGCCTCAACCTAAGACCATGCACCACCAACAGGTTGCAGACCAAAAACATAATCTAAAAGCACTCCAGAATTAGAGGAAGTTGAGTTAAATTCTGATCAACATGGAGAGGATTCATTACCCAAAAACAGAGTTTATGCTAGAATCCAAGTGTTACTGAAGATATATGTGTGTGCGTTTCATCCTCTTATGATCCTATGTAGCATGTAGCAATCATTATTGTGAACTAAGAGCTCATTTGGCATCCGGAGCACAGAAAAGAACTATGTTTAACATTTGACATGTCCAGCATTTATTGGTGCAGTGAGACTTCGAATTGTGACAATAAGTGAATCTCAGGCAGCATAAATCACTGATCACCAATCCAAACACATGATAAACACAGATTCTCCTGTTCCTGTTCTGCTCTGCAGATCCTTGGCATGGTTCTCATCTCCTGGACAACAACATGGCAGTAAAGAGCAGCTGGACCTATTTTAGTGCTACTCAGATACACTAAATCAGTCAGTACTGAATAAACATCAGGTTTTAGTGACACTTTTCACCCTGAAGCCCAAGTTTGGAGAGTAAGATCTCTGATTTATCATAGTGAAAGGACAAAGGGATTAATGTTTTATTCCTGAATGTTTTGACTCGTTCATAACCTTTGTTTATACACTCTCATTTTCAAGAGAGACTTGTTCAACCCATTATACAATATAAAATACAGTTTAATGAAAACAAATAACATTCAAATGTTATAGAATACAATACTTTAAATTAATCCATCAAGATGGGCAGATTAAATCATTAAAAGGAAGATCAGATTTTATCTAGGCGTACCAAGTATATTAAAACCCAAAACAATGTTCCTAATTGAGCATTTCCAAACAGATTTTCCATGCATATTATAGCTAGTTCTACACAGATGCATTGTCATATTCAAGTTCATTACAGCTACATTATTCTGTTCAGTAGATCTTGCACCTTTACACAGGCTGTATATGAAAAATCTGTGGTGCAAAGTTAATTTTCCTTCATACTTTCTTAAGCAGAGATTGCCCTGGGAATTGTTTTAGTCTGTCCCTAATAAATGAACACATCTACAGAAAAAGAATAAAAACACAGGTTGCATCTTAAAGCTGTGGACATTCAGAAGATGTAAGAGTGCAGAGGCAGTGAGCAGAACTAATTTCATCAAATATTAAATCTGGTTCTGGGATTCGCACGAGCAGCTCAAGATTTCAGGAGAATTTCTCCAAAGCATTAGAGCTGACAAGATACGGATCCGTTTAATAATCATGGCCCGTACATTTTAAAATGTTTGCAATTCATAAACATATGAATCTAGTTCAGTTCTGTTGCAATGTGGTTCGTGTTATTTTTTTCTGTCAAATTCTCTACAAAATACAAATTTGGGGGCATGTTAGATACCAGTCTTTTTTTTTTTTTTTTTTCCCATTTTATTCAAGCATAAGTTTATAAAGAAGATCTTCAATAACACATGAATTCTGGCGTAAGATTCTGTTTTAGGTAATATCTGTTTTAGATAATTTTACCTAAATATGTTTATCAGAATTTAATTCAAGATCATGCTTCAGCTAATTCTTCGTTCGTTGTGTAAGTGTCTAGCAGAGAACAGTAAGGCCAATATGTTCATATGGGTTAAATTCTGAATAAATATATCAGTTTGGTTGCCATTGTTTCTGTGCTGAGGGCAAGAACTTTGATTTTAATCCAGCTTTAACCAGTTTAGCATCAGCGGTAATGCTACAGTCAAACATGCTAGCTTGCAGAGTTTTGCTTTTTGTCACACCAACATGTTTCAAACCAACACAAATTTTTATATCAGGCAAAGACAGCCTGAGTAAATTCCAAAAACTATTTTCCACTGACTTTATTTGTAGAGGAAAAAATAGGGATCTAAACCAACCTTTAGGGAAAAGTAACTGAACATATTAAATTATAACTTAACTGTGATTTGCTGGATATTTTACTGAAGCTGTGTTTAATTTCACTGTTCATACACAGGTTTGAAATCACTGAAATAGATCTGACCACATGAAAAAGGATAAGATATCTAAAAATGCAACACACCCTGCCCCGATATAAAGAAATTTAAGAGCAGATCACTGCAAAAAAACATACCCTTCCCAAAACAAGGTAAAGAATATTAAAAACAAGAGGTTTTCCCCATGTTATAGGTAAAAACATTTGCCAATGGAACTAGTACTTTTTAATCAATGCTCAAGAATTATTGATTAAAGCATGCTCCTATATCTTACTGAAAAGTTATTTTTAAATTAGTTTAGTCTTATTTCAAGTGCACAAAGATATTTAAACTAGAAACTAGACAAAAATACTTGGTAAGATTTTGTGTTTTTGCAATACTGAGAAACAAAGTCATTAACATCTATCAGTTTGGAAATGGTTACAAAGATCTTGTCCACAAACGGAAAAAACAGGAAACAGTGGCACGCCAACCAAAATTTTTTTTCAAAAGCGCATCAATGACTCATCCAGGAAGACAAAGAAGAATGCAACATCTAAGCACTGCATATCTTATTTGCCTCAGTAAAAGTCAGCGCACAGGAAAAATATTGTGATGATTGTGATGATTAGTTCTAATATATGTTGTAAATGATGACTCTGGTACTGTAATCATTTCCTATTTGAGACAATGGCACATTAGAACATTTTGAAATGGGGTAAAACACATCTCACTGAACAATACCTAAATATCTGATGCCTTGAAGTTTTTTAAAAAAACTAGATTTGTTGATTATGAAGAATACAGTGTGTGAAAGTTATCTAAAGACGTCAATTCTTTTGAAAATCCTCAGTTCCAGAGGGTGTGGTTTGTCTTTTACAGTCAGCTTTTGCTTTATTTCCACAGCAAAGTGGTGACATGCATTTTATTTGGGGACAGCGAAAATTCTGTTCTTTAGTTGGGCGTTTTAAGGTTAATCCAGTACTGTGTAGCAAGATGGGGGTTATAATAGGAGAACTGAATCAGAAAGCATGTTTTTCTGGGCAAAATCGAGTGCATTAAACACGAACGACCAATAGGTTGGGGCCATCCCATCAACCTCGATCGCCTCCACCCAGCTCCTCCAGCTGAGGCATACTTAGCACCATTCATAATGCATGGTCACCACCCCCATCTTGCAAGCCTGTCATGACTTGTTCCATTTGACAACTCAACTCAACTCTACTTTTGCCCCTAAGAGGACGCAGGGGGCTGCATAATTTAGATGCTGCCCGCTGTTTTCAAAGCTCATCTCTTATCAAAAATGTAACAGGCTGGGTTTCTGGGGGAGTTTTATCTAAAGGGGCCAATGGAAGATGCTCCAGTTGAGACAATGGATGTAGGGATGGGCCAAAACTTTTCTAACTTACTTGCAAAACTTTAGTGAAACCTGGTGATGTCACTTGGATGTATGACTCTCTACATGTACTCACTTCCTAAAGCTAAGAATGAGGAACAGAGACATATTTGAAGAAGACTCATCTATTGGGTTTCCCTTAAAGTGGATCCATATTCTTTAGATTGCATAAATGTTTAAAATGTACGTATCTCAACAGATGTGTGTAAGGTGGGAAGTGTAATATTTTTAATAAATCAGAGTACTGTTCCTGGGAAACAAAAAGGCCCATTGTAAGTAGCTCGTGTGGTGGGTTTGGACATCTGCAGCCGGGTAGGTCAAGGTTACTAAAGTTCTAAGAAACAGGGAGGCAGAGTACACCTGCAGAAAATATCAGAAAGAAATCAGGAATTTATAGTATTTTTCATTTATATTCCCTGGGCTTTGGGGAGGTTTTAAAAGATTTAAAAACTGTTTGCTCTTTTACTCGTTTTTGCTGCCGTGTCTTCTTCGGATAAATTTTGTTGGTGTTTGTCTGAACGTTCCTAACTCTAACCTATAAATCGTTCAGACATAAAAAGACGTTCAAACTCAAAAGTATGAAGAAGTTGTGTGTGTACCCAACTGACAAATTAGAAGAGTCACATTTTTGTTGGCTCTTTTGGCAATTTGTTACCAGCCCCTAGGCTCATGGAGATCATTTATTTTCCATTCTTTTGTTGAATCTGTGGAAAATACCAAAGATGGCACAAGAATGTGATTTCAACACCTAATGGTAATCTCTAAAGAGCTATTTCCTAATAAACTGGCATTCTGAAGAAGACATTTTTCCTCTGTCCTATTTGAGGTGTTTGACGAATTTTTAGCTGTTTCTTAAAGATATGCCACAAGCTCTTCATGTGCTGCAGGTTTTTTGGCCTGATACATCTTCAGTATGTCCTGAACATCACAATTTAAAAATAAAAATCTAACCTAACGTTGCACTCAGTGTTTTGCCATGATCAGGTGCAAACACTGGATAGAAAATTAATTAAGAAGCCAAACTCCAAAAATACTTTAAAAGGATTCAAGGATTCAAGAATATTGCAATGTTGCAAGAATATTTCTCTATAGAGAAATGGGATATTTTAACTCTTGCACAGAACTCTAGTTTAATGCTGTGCATTATTGCACTAGCATAGAAAACTTTGCCAACTCTGGATCGGTCTGCTTCACCGAGTTAAAACAAATTCAATTCAACTCAGTTCAATTCGAAAATACTTTCTTGATCCCAAAGGGAAATTAAATTGGGATTGGTACAATTTAACCATATAAGTTGTCAACATTAACACACTACCCATGTCAGACTGAAATGTACTAAGGCATAACTGTAGATACTTTTTTTCAGAATCCATGATGCCTGGAAATAACAATAAAAAAACTATTATAAAATAGTCTTTGTGCACCGGGTTAAGGAGTGGTGGTGGGAGGCCCCATGGGAGTGGGTATTAATAATTTAATTGAGCCTTATTCCATGATATTTATCACATACAGGTAATGTGTTTTTTTTCCTTTAGGTTTCAGTGAGTTAAATTAGTGCATCATATTCATAACCTTTCAATGTTACTGAAATGTTTATACTGGTATGTTTATGTAAGTTTATGCAAGACGTTGTGAACAATAGTTGTGCAGAAAATATAGTTTTAGCTCTGTTTACTAACGTGTTAGGAGCAACAGTAAATAATATAAGTTGCCACTCAGTTTGACCCTTGTGTAAAGGAGAATTTCACAGTTTTTAATGACTGTACTTTTCTGTAGCTCCAATTCAAAAGGTAAAACACTGAAATTAATTATTCTACAATAAACATAGTTTGGGATTTGTGAAACCTTTTAATCTGTTTGTGAAAACATAAAATTTGATGTTCAGTGTTGAACAATCCCCTTTACTTTCCCCTTTATCCATGTTTTTGCTATGTCCACATTTGACCTGACCTAAAGTGATTTACATGCCAAACAAACCCCTGAAATCACCTTTTGATTTTTTTTTTTTTTTTTTTTTTTTTTTTTTTTTGCCATAAACAGAATAAAAAACAAATTGTGTCTTAAAGAACATCAATTAGTGAAGACTGATCCAACTCAGGCTTCCTGTCTTTTGTAGTTTATGCATTGAATCAGGGCAGATAAAAGGAGAAATTAAAGCATTTTCTTATTATACTACCTTTTCATAAGTCATTACTTTAATTTACTATAAGAATTTGTATGATAATGTAGAGGCCTGCACACCTCTGTGGGCTTAAAAAGAAGTGGGTAAGGATGTGCTGGTACTGAGAACATAAGGTGTTCCCACAGAAAGCAAAAACGGATTAAAGTAATACTTGATGATTCAACTATTCAGGAAAAATATTACTCGACGACCAAAGAAATATTTTGCTCCAGCCTTTTAGATGCTGCTTTGGGCTCTTAACTTACATTATGTGCATTTTTTTTCTCATGCTGTGGCTGTTTCATAAAATCTAACTTTTCATAGCAGCAAAACCATCATCTAAACTTTGTCTCAGAAATGAGGGAACAATCACTGTGTTTATCTGGATCCTGAGCTCTACAACTAATTTCTTACTGTTTTTATGTCCGTATGATGCATATGCAATTTGTCTGTTAAAAAAGGAATCATTCCTCTCACTGTTGCCACATGCTTGCAGAAGAAGAGAGATTGATGCGAGGTCAGTGACTTTATGGAACTAGCTGGAATTCCTTAAAAAGATAACGTTTAAAGTGAATTTGCTTATATTGCAGTTAAAACTAGGAGCAAAGTGGAATGTATGTAATAGCATTGGTATGGAACGTGTATATTTATACAGACAAAAATTGTACCTGCCTGTATGTTTTTGCATATTAACTGGACCAGTTTGTCTTTAAAATTGAATGGAGATTAAATTTGGTGTGAACTGGTGCAAGATAATTAAACAGAACTAAATGGGACTCATGAACAGAGTTAATCTAAATAGATAAAAAATATAATAATAAGTAACTAGGGAAAATTTGTTTTTGTATAAGATTCAAGATGTCACATTTACTCATACTTTTAAAAGCTTAAAACTCTAAGCAACTATTGGCTTCTTTTAAATAAAGAACTGCACGATTTTATTTCAAGACTTCGTTCATATCAAGTCCACCAGAAATCTGTCAGTGCCACTCCTGCTCCACCAAACCCACAATCACATGCCATCAGCTACAATAGCTTCATTTTCCCCTCTCCATAATAGGTCATATCAGCAGCACAGCTTGTAATTACTGTTTACTGTGACTCTGCCCCATTTATGGTGAACTGTCTTGATCTGATGGAGAGCACAGAGTCTGTAATCTCCGGGATTTCAGACTCTTCACAAAATTAGTGTCATGGATGAGAAGTTCATTTAATTTGTGATTCCCTGTGAGGTTTTGATTTTGTTGGCAAAAAATATCAGCTGATTATGAGATGGACAAGGAGTAAGAAATAAATTGAACATGAGTCCCTTTGGAGACTTTAAAATTCTTTCTATTTTGTAGATATTTAGGGGTTTCTTTAAGCTTGAGGTCTATAAATTCTAGGTTCTATAATGTAAATATGTAATTCCAGATAATAACAGTCCAGGATAACCACTGGAGCTATAATAGTAGTTATCCTAAAAAGCTCATTACAATGCTTAGCAGAACAGGCTAACATCCTAGTATCATTTTAAAAGATGATTAATCCAGTTAGGTTCAGAACAGAAGGAATTTCTACCCTGCTGTAGAAATTCAGCTCCTGCTTTCCTCACTCTGTTAAAGTTTGTCTGCACTAAAATCCAAGCAGATTGAAGTTCCAGCAATGAAACTTTATTCAAACTCTGTGCCAAGCTACTTTTAAAAGAAACATTATCCTGCACATCACTGTTTAGACCGCACCATTCTGGCAGCCAGTCATAATTATAACAGAAGAAAATAAACAAAGGACACTGTAAGGTAGAGCGGGATCTTGGGAGTTGGTGACGTTTCTCTAATTGGACGTGTAAATCTATCTAATGTGACTCGGAAATGTATCACGTTGAAGAATGAGGATGTCCATTACATTTTTAAACACATTACACACAAATTTTCACATTGTTATTTAATTCATGGTAAACCTCAATGCTGTTATGCTTAAAACACTTGCAGTCATACATATTTAAGGTGAAAACTGCATCAATCTAAATTTCAATTTAAAAGCAGTTCTAACTGAAATTACATACTCAATCCAGTTCATTGCTGTACCATTCTGGTCCACTTCCACTTGTTGGTCGATATAAGACTGTTGTCATAAAGAATAATAAGCTGGACTGATATTGAAAAATGGCAAATTAATAACTTTTAAATCCTATCTTCATGTGTTTATAACCACACGGTGTACTCTTTACCATGATATTTTTGTACAGAACAGCATGCTCAGTAGCCCAGTGCCTCCCCTGCTGCTCATACTGGTTAGCATCTTGTTATAGCTCCCCAAATAAGCAGCTGTTGTAACTGCATGGCATTGACCTGGCAGTTTGGGTTGCTTTCATAACCACCATGTGAAAGTGAATCAAATCAACTGAAGTGTGAATTTTTTTTTTGCCATTCCCCGCCCAATCAAACTGAGTTCCTTGTGGAAACGGAAGCAAGGAAAAACGTATCCGTATCCTTGTGAATACGTTTTTCCAAGAAGCAGCCAAGGGAACAATGGTAACTCTGGAGGAGTTTGCTACATTATTCTGAACACATGATCCTCACTGTAAAAAAAAAAAAAGAAAAAAAAAAAAAAAATATGGTGGTGTCAGCATCATCATGCTGTGGGGGATACTTTTCTTCAGCAGAGCCAAGGAGGCTGGTCAGACTTGCTGGGAAGAAGGATGGAGCTAAATAACAGGACAGTAAAGGAAGGAAACCCTTAAAAGCTGCAAAAGGTTTGAGGCTGAGGCGGATGTTCCCCTTCCACCAAGACGGCGACCTGAAACATAGAACCAAAGCTATAATGGAGTGGTTTAGAAGAAAGAATATTCATGTTTTAGGGTTGCCTAGTCAAAGTCTAGAGCTTAATCCAACTGAACCTGAATGTAAGAAGAATCTGTGGCAAGACTTCAAAACTGCTGTGCAGAAACACTCCTTCTATTCTAAAGAAGAACGAACAAAAAGATTGTTTCTATACTTTCAAAGCAGGTGGAGACATTCCCCCAAAAAGACTGTTGTAGAAATACAGAAGTGCACTCCACATTATTCAGATTCAGAACCATGTTTACAGCAATGAGCTACCTTGTGCGGATGCATCCTATAAAACAGTACAGTAAAGTACAATAAAAACAATGTGTGTGCTTACACAAAGACTACATTTCAGTATAAAACCCTTTCAGCACAAGTAACAGGGAGTTACAATTGTTTATTTTAAAGGTCCGTTTCAGACTGGTTAGTTTGTGGGTTGCAGTGCAGATGTTTGCCTTGTATATGTATATATATATATATTTTTTTAATTTTCAGTAAATACTGTAATTTTGCTATTTAAAAAGTACACAAAATTACAAAAAAACACCTGAAACAATTGGAGGATGAAATGTTTTACACTCACATGAAGCCTGCATTAAAACTGATAATAGAACAAAGAAGAGGAATGATTAGAAGTTAACATTGTTTAAGATTCTTTAGCAAAATCATGAACAATAAGTAGATATGAAGGAACAACTGTATCCAGAGAGCAGATGCAGCTCAGTGCACAATAGAAGTATTATTACAGTTATAAATAAATCTAAATAGCCAGCAGTGGTATTAGCTGATGATGTCCTAACTCAACACACATAATCTCTGACTGACTTCCAGAGATTTGCAGCTCAGAGTTTGAGGATCAGTGACAGGATGAAGATCAAGGCCTTTAAGAAGTCTTCATGTTATGTTTCACCTCCTCTGCATACGCATTTTCCCCTGGGGGACTGGTAGGGGAGAGATGACTGACCTGTAGTGATGTTCTCCCTTGTTCCTGTCAGCTTCCCCCCTTTGAAACTCTTCTACTTCTTTATATTCAGTCTTCCTTCCTCCTCCTATCTCCTCCTCCTGCTGCTCCTCCTCCTCCAGCACTCGCTGGATAACATACCGGCTGCCTCTTGTTTGGATAAGTTAATGCTGAGATGTCAGCCTTGATTCTGATGTATACCACCTGCCTTGGCCTCTGCCTGACCTCGTTCTCCAGCTCCCACTGCAGAGACATTCCAGTGCCTTTTCTGGTGCTGTGTTTACACTGCAACAGATTGCCCCTGCTCTTCCTATCCGCTTCATCACAGTGGACGGACTCGTCCCAAAATGTCCGTGGTGTTCTGAAAGATTTGTGAGCAGGATAACGTTTCAGAAGGGCTCCTTCCAAAAGGGCGAAAGAATTTTTTATGAAATGTATAAAAAAATATTTCCATCTAAAGAGTTTGGACTGTTTTAGAATCTCCGGGAGGGGAGGTCTGTGCGCGGCTCCAGTCATTCAGATGCCAGAATCCTCCCACTGAAAGCTGCGAGAGCTCATGTGAACACCGTGACCTCACTTAGTGTGCCCTTTAAATGAGTCGGCTCTGGTCATTTACTTTTAAGTCCGAACAGAGTCCCAAATGGGGCTCAAACATTGTGTACCTTAATGATCCAACGTTGCTCAAAGAGCCTGTAAACAGAAAACTGTAACAGTATGTATATTAGGCTTATATTAACAAATCTTGCAAAACCTTATTGCAGCCCAACCTATGTTTGTTTTTCCACCTAAAACCATTCATGGAATCATCAAATTGCAATTAAAGTCAAACAAAAGCATCAGCCTTTAAATTGGGATACTTATTCACTGGGGATAAAATCTCTGATTGAAAAAAGAAATCTCTAAAAAAAAAAAATTAAGCATGCCACAATTATTTCCAAATACATTTCTGTGATTTATTTAAACTATGCTACATGCATTTATATTCAGCTCCCTCTATTCTTATAGCCCTAAATTAAATCCAGTGATACCAGTTGCCTTCAGAAATTCCCCTACTAGGCAATAATCTGTGGGGTGATTTAATCTCGGTCTAAATCCAGCACTTCTGCGAAGGCCTTAGAAGTTTATTAGAGAATATTAATGAACTAACAGCTTCATAAAGACCAAGGTACACAGGAGACAGGTCAGGGAGAAAGTTCTGGAGACATTTAAAGCAGAGTGAAAGAATATCCCAAGCTTTGATGGAGTCCTGCTGAATCCATGACAAGGAGAGGATCAATCAGAGAAACAACCAAGAGATGGATGGTAACTCTGGAGGAGCTGAAGAGATTAACAGCTCAGCTGGGGAAGAAGGAAAACTGCAACTGCCATTATGTCTAAAAGAAACCCAGCTGTTGAAGGAAATCCATGAGAACGTCGGTTGTACAGCTTGTGGAAGAAGCAGCTCTGGTAAGATCTTCAGATGCTCTCCATCCAACCTGTCTGAGCTTGAGTTATTTTGCAAAGAGGAATGTACACACACTTCAGTCTTTGGCTGCGCAAAGCTGCTAGAGAAATACCCCAAAAGACATGCAGCTGTAATTCAAGCAAAGAACTGACTCAGAGTGGATAAAAGCAAATGCATGCCACACTTACTAAATTAAATCATGCGTCATTTTCCTTCCACTTAATAACTATTTGCCACCTTGTGCTGGTATGCCACAAAAAATCCCAATACATTCCACTGAGATGTGTGGTTGTAACAAAATCGTGCTTTTGCTGCAGTAAAATGTTTTTGTGTGACATGCTCCTACAGGAAGGGATTAAATTATTTTAATTCCTTTTAAACATATTTACCTGGGTGCAATAAATATGGAGACAGCAGAGCAGTGATTCATAAAGTGTGAATTAATCCTCTTAATTTTATAGAAATTAATTTAAGGCAGCTCTTTGTGATTTTACTAATGATCTAAAGATCTATATGTATTTGAAAAACTAATAGTTTCACTGCTGGGCTAGTTTCCATAGATTTTATTCTTAACTGTTAAGGACAGAGACCCTCCATAGCAACACTCTAAGCACAAGTAACACATCACATATGAGTGTCTTCATTTAAACCTATTTAATTCATCCTAAAAATAGTTTCAACAAAGCCTGAGAGATCAAACTGTCCCTGTTTTAGATTAATTACTAGTTCACTGCACACACACTTATTAGGCGAGTTGTATTTTTCAGCATTCCTTTTTATTATTGAAGAACTTCAGAGCTCTCAGTCAATTAAAAAAAAATGTTAACAAACCTTAGACCTGAATATTCAAGAAAGAGAAAGTGGGGTTTTGGCTTTCGTTGTAGAGTATTTCTGTGTGTACAGAATTATTATGCAACTTAGTCCAACATGAAAATGTTCCCATCTCATTGATTTTTATCTGATTAAAGGAGAATCATAAGCCACAAATTACAGATAAACAATGCTGACATAAAAAAAAAAAAAAAAAAAAAAAAAAAAAAAATCAGAGACCAATATAGCCACCCTTCTTTTCAATTTCACCCACCATCCTTCCATTCATGGAGTCAGTTTGTTGATCCGTGGATGATCAACTTTTTGTGCAGCAACAACCACAGAGAGGTTTGCTGTTTGCCTTCACTGCAGCTCTCCAGTTTAGAAAGAATCCATAAGTTCTCATCAGGGTTTAGGTCCGGTGAGGAAGAGGACCATGTCATTATTCTCTCATCTTCGATTGTCCTGCATTAACATCCTGGTCCTCTTGAAAGCTGCAGACATCTCCTGCACCACTGCTTGAAAAAAAAAGTGTTTTCCAAGAACTGGCAGTAGGTTTGGGAGTTTATATAGAGCCCATCTCCAACCCAAAAAAAAGGTCCAACTAGCTCATCTTTAATAATGCCAGCCCATACCACTACCCCACCTCCACCTTGTCGCCTTCTGAAAAGAGGTGGAGAACTGTAGCTCTGATCCAGTCATGTGTCCGTCCGTCTGCTCTGTCAAGAGTCACTTTCGTCTCACTCGTCCATACAACCTTTGAAAACTTGGTCTTAAGATATTTTTTGGACTAGTTTTGACATTTCAGCTCATGTGTCTTGTTCAGTGGTGTTCGGGTGCATGTGTATTTGTGCATTAAAAAAAAGGAATATTTACAAGAATTGAAAAAAAAAAAACTGTGCAAACAACAGAGATGTGCAAATAGCAGTGGGAATGTTATTTGAAATGAGAAAAACTGCAAACAGCCGAGGGAGTAAACACTTTAAGTTTGTTGGGGGCAGTGGTAGTTATAGTCTCACAGCTGCAGGGAGGAAGGATCTGTGATAACACTCCTTTGTGTGCCTATTGTCTGCCACAATTAATTGTTTAGTTTTAATTTAGCATTTATTTCATTAGCTAACTATTAATTAACTAACAGAGGCTGCATATGAAGAATGGTTTCATTATAGGTTTATTATGATGCTACAGATCCAATTGTCTACTGATCTGCTCTGCTCTCTTCTTTCATTCTACAGGCAGCTGATATAGTTTTTTTTTTTTTTTTTCCTGAAGCTTCTTCCTGTTTCTGCATATCTTGAACCTCCCTTATTTCTTCTCTCATTACGTTATCACTGCTCTCCAAAACCTGCCTGTTTTTGTTCCACTGCTACCTCCACCTATTGGTCAAAGCAGATGAACGCCCTTCTTTCACCTTCACTTATCAAAAGGCTTTTTCCAGTTAAATGGGAGTCATTCTTCTCCTTTTAGCAAATTAGGGAAACAGTTCAAGTGTTAGCCTTGATTATAAATGATGTTGCTTTACAGTTATAGTGTCACTAAACTAATGTGTTGCCGTAGTAATATGTACCCTATGAGTTACAGTCAGGATTATTGCGAGGGGACTTACCAAGGGGGCTTGAGTAGAAATCATATTTCTGCATTATTTCCCCCCTTATGAGTCAATAATAACATAAATCTTAGATACAACATATAAAGAAATGAAGATAACGCTCTTGTGTGGGATGCAATTCATGCCAGGAACAGAGGGGTCAAGTCCAAATAATTCTGGAAACATGAAGCTGATGTTAATAATTCCAAAAAAGGAGGCTTTTTAGCTGGCATAATTATCAAAAAAAAAAAAAGTAAAAAAAAAAAAAAAAAAAAAAAAAAAAAAAAAGTTTTGAGAACATTTGTATTATATGCTGGAATTGTGCCATCATGTTGCTAAAACAGTGGTGTGACAAATCCTCCAATTATTATCAGACACAGTAGACAGTTATTTTCCTCCTAGGACTCCGTAGAATTTGCTCAGGTGGCTTTAAGCACAAAAGATAACAAAAATGGTTGAAGTGTAATATTTCAACTTTACCTAAGGAGTAACAACATGCAACACTCTTAGCAGCTGGTTTGGGTCCAGCCGAGGCCACCTACAGCGCGTATAACTGTGTGTTACACCGCTCAGCAATAAAACACACGGTTGCTGTCACATTTACCACCTGCTCTGGACTCAAAACACCTCACAAAGTTACATTTTAATTAAAGACAGTCCAGAACATGCTTTTAAATTCATATAAGAATAACTAAACCTCTGATCTGCCTGCGCGTCGCTTGTCAGCAGGGTGTGGTTTTAGCTCAGAAATGATGTATATGTCGTGGGTGTCTTTGTCAATTATTATATGTCGTGCTGTTATCTACGGCAATATTAAAACCACGTAGATACAGTAAAATTAATGCGTTTTAATGCGAACACCATCGCCACCAAGTGGTAATAACTGTGAAAAACAAAAGACAGATTTCGAGGAGATGGAGGACAATGGTCTGAGCAAAATTTGGAAGACGACAGATTTTATCATCTTTTAGCAAAAGCCTCTATGTATTTCACAAAAAAGTACAATCACTTCTTGTTTTGTCTTTTTGAAATGTTGAATGTATTCACCTAAACGTTCTCTCTTAAAAAAAACCAAACAAAAAAAAAAAAACAAACAAACAAAAAAACCCAAAACAAAATAACCCCTCTTAAAACTGCTGATTTACGATGCTCACTTCCTCTTCAGTTCTTTAAGAATGTGTTCGTTGATTTGTTTTAAGAGGAACTGTCCAGGTTGGAATGAAAAGCAGCACCCTCCACACCTACTCCGGCTAACGTGTAGAAAAACTTCAAATAAGATTTTATTGCACTAATAACTCATAACTGAAATGAAATAAAAATTTAAATACATGTAGTCAATGGGGGGTAAAATACTAAAATCAATGTATTTACATTGTTTAAAAACAATACCTGGGCTTCCCAGAAACACACACTGAATGTGGGTCTAGTATTAAAACCCACCCAAAGGTTGCATGTTTTAAAGTAGAACCCAATATTATTGTTTAGTAAGGTGGAGTATCATGATGCTGTGGGCCTGTCTCCCTTCCAAATGCTCAGGACTTAAAGTGTCTGGCATCATGAACTCTGAACTCCCAGGTCATTCAAAATAAAAATGTGCCAGAAAACTGAAAATGACTCATTTTGCTCCTTCAGCAGCCTAATATATAATCAAATCAGCATAAAAATGTACTCCAGATGTTGCATTTTCATAAAAATTTTTTAGTGCCTGATGATACTTTGGCAATTAATCATTCATTTATTACAGGAGGCAATAAGTATGGTGTGGTTGGTGCATAAACTCCAGTTTTCCCAACACTTTAACTGTCAGATTTATGAGTTTTCTGTCGTGAACTCCTGCCAAAAGCTCAAAGATAAACACATCTATTAATTTCCAAGCATTTATTGTAAAAGACGAAAACAATACAGGATTTGATGAAACAATGGAGAAACATTCTTTTCTTTCTTCTTATTTATCTTTCTCTTTCTGCTCCTTCTCCTTTTTGTCCTTTTCAGCCTTGGCCTCTTCAGCCTCGTGTTTTTTGATGAGTTCCTCGACTTCCTTCTGTTTCAGCACCTTGATTTTTGTTTTGCCATCTTCTCGCGTCAGGGTGGCGATCTCAACTGCAAGAGTCGGGGCGACAAAGAGCTGTGTCACAATTTGCAGAAGATTGCTCACATAATCACGGTTTTCTATTCATGAATGTTGCTTCTTGTGCGTAAACATATCCCTTGTTTATCACATTTTATTGCAATCGTAAATAAAACTGTTAGAGGCTGTGGGAATAGTCTCTCTGGAGCTCACCCTTCTCTGCTGAGAGCTTGCTGACATCCATTGTTTTGTTAAGAACTTTGATGGCCAAAGCCAGGGCAGAGGACAGAGTCATCTCTCCTTCTTTGTAGTCCTGCTTCAGCATAGAAACAGCAGCCTGAAACCAAGACATCAACATAATTAAACAACATCCATGGAAGTAAATCAGATGTAAAGATTCAAAGTTGTGTTTTGGCTGCAACCTCCACATTACGACAGAAATCCGTAGGAATTTAATCACAGAATTTAAAATGCAGTTTACATCTAGTGCACTAACACTGATAGTTAGAGCTGAGGTTGTGCTGCCTGCTTTATTATTTGTGGACATCTCGCTGATGCTTAGCAGATATTTCAGACTTACAGCACTATTGTTGCCAATACAGGTTGCCTTCCAGCCTCCGTAGTTACCGCTGGGGTCGCTCTGGTATAACTGGAAGCCGTAGTGTTTGTCCCAGCCCATGTACAGCAGAGAGACGCCAAACGGTCTCTTACCTGTTGAGGCACAAAGCGCAGGTGTTCCAGCTCACTAAAAGTCTATATGCATCTACACACGCACCCACAGCTGTTTGTTTAAAGAAGCTTTACATTGGATCAGATCCACATCTCCTTCAGCAACCTGAACATCTTACCTCCAAACTGCGTGTAGGCTTGCTTTATGTCACACAGAGCTGTGACTAGCTGTTCGCACGGAATCGGCTCCTGGTACTGCAATAAATATCTGAAGGGAATTGAAACATTCAGTCAGGTTAGAAAATGTTAGGAAGCTGCTTGTTTAGCTCATCATTCTGTAACAGATTAGCTGTTTGAATTAACCACTGGCAGATTTACAACATTTTTTCCAGTTGACGCTGACCTCTGTGCTATAAGCCGCAGCTCATTTGTGAGTACATTAGCATCTGATGTGATCCCAGCAACACTGCAAGCCATATCCCTTAAAGAATAAACAAATAATTAGCTCTCCTCAAAAAAAAAAAACAACAGAACAGATTTTTTTTTTTTTTTTTTAAAGAATGGAAGTCAGTATGTTTTCTAACTCGTTGAGCTTGTAGATCTTCTCAGAGAAGAAAACCTCATCAAGCAGTTTGTGGATGTTGCGTCTCTCAGCTGCTAACAGCACCCCATCATTTGCGAGAATCCCG
Organism: Anableps anableps; assembly: GCA_014839685.1. Taxonomy (NCBI): domain Eukaryota; kingdom Metazoa; phylum Chordata; class Actinopteri; order Cyprinodontiformes; family Anablepidae; genus Anableps; species Anableps anableps. Next base: position 10,677,574 of record CM026067.1, on the reverse strand, counting down.
AGGCACGTTCCGGCGTGACCGATTGCTTCCATGGCGTACTCCACCTGGTACAGACGCCCTGTAAATTACAGCAAAAATACTGAATCTAAATATTGGGTTTCTGTTATTTAAAATAGTGTTCAGAAATTGATACAAATAATTTCGTTACACAGTTATTTTAGTAGCAAAATATACTAATAATAAGGAGTGGATTGATCAGTGTGTAGAGGTGGAACATTCAGTGAATAGGAGATTGGGGTGGTCAATTTTCCCCTGATTGGTGATCGATGGATCAAATACTACAAAAAGCCACACCATTAAGTCTAAAAATCATCAGCCAAAACAACAAGCATTATAAATTGTAATAAGTCCATTCTAAACAATTTAAAAAAGGAAACAACTTGCCTTCAGGTGAAAAGATGGTTGTCCGGGAGTCATATCTGCGTGACTAAACCACAACAACCATTGATTAAATAAAAGCTCTTTAGATATACTTTACATATAAACAACATATTGAATGTAAAAGCAAGTTAGCTACAAACCATTTTCCCTGGTCACTGGCGATATCCTAAAAAAAAACAAAAACAAAACCAAAAAAAACAAAACAAAACAAACAACAAAAAAAAAAAAAAAAAACAACCGAAGAGATTTTAAAGCAACAGAGAACAGGGACAACATTAAAGACGACCGCTCAAACATCCCTCGAGATTAATCAAACATTACAGATACCACGCATGTCGGAAGTAAACATTCGTAACATTCTAAGATCTTTAAACAAAAACGTTTTGTTTGTGACTCTTGTGTACGCTGATAAGAAATAAATCTAAAAAGTCTTCAAACATCCACTGACAGCTAGCTATGTAGCTAACCAGTGCACCAGAATGAATCTGCATTATCGCTGCATGCTAATCCGTTAGCTTGCTATCTCGCCGCTTTACATGTGTAAAAGCCCACAGAATAAACGTAATATACTGAAGAAGCGATGTTAACAGTTGTCAAAACCAACATACTATGACACAAAGCTGGACATCGACTTATTCTTACCTTTAATAAAAGCCTCTAAATTGGCGTACTTTTCCTCTGTCTTGGAAATCCAACACTTTCAGTTTGCTGTTTCCTCGCTGTGACACCGGCGTCCTGCAGTAGGGCGGTCGCTGCTCAGCAGCGCCCCCTGTCAGCAGGATGACCGATCAGTCAGCGGTTTTGCATCATTGCCCCGGTAGTGATGCAGAGCTACAATGTCCACGTTGAAACAACGATAAATAAATGAATAAATAAATATTATCAACAAACCTTTGCACTGTTTTGTTCAATACCTCCAAAGCAACATATGCGGTTTTATAAGGTGATTAACACTTGGGGAAAAAAAAAATAAATAAAAAAAATAAAAATCCTCAATTCTAAGATGGAAACTTTTCAGTGCTATGAAGAAATAAAATCAAATTGTTATCAACAAACTTCAACACTTTTTATAAACACCTACCAAAGTACATAGCTTTCTAATTCAGGGGCAAGAAGAAGGAGAACTTTCATTTTATTTTAATTTTTGTTCACTCATTTTATTTCTACGGATATTTTTGATCCAGTACGTTTTCTCGAGCAATGTTTTGTTCATCAAGGGGTTAAATTATGTTTTGATATTGTTTTCCAACATGACTTATCAGAGTCAGTGAATTAGTGAATGTTTTCTTGTTCTACTATCACATCTGACTTTGTTGTTACTTTGTTGTAATTTCAGAGACAAATAAAGAGGGAATGTTATCCCGAAAACAATCTTTATTGAATTTTAAATCAGCCAATAATATTTTGTTCTTTTAAACTTTAGAGCAAGGGGGTATAACATTTAATGTTTGTTCAAATAAATATACTGCAAGCTTTCAAAGGATCAAATGGATATTTAATGGCCGGCATTTATATTTCACAAAACTGAAACAAAAAAGGTGCAATAAGTAGGACCGATGGATGGGTGAGAGACAATAAACACATAACCCTCAAAGATTTACCTGTTGCACACTGCTGGTTGAGAAAGGCCTCTTTGAAATACAAAGAACTCAACGCACTTACAATTACAAAGATTTTAAAAGCAAAAACTCAGAGGGCAGACGAATAACAAACAACAACAACAACAACAACAACAACAACAATAACAACAACAACAAAAAACTCCATAAGCGGCGGTGAGCTGAGAACACTAACCTTTGTTTGAATGAAGTACTACACTGCCATCTAGTGGATATGTTGGAAAACAACAAGGGCGAATTTACTCAAAGGACTCAAGTCATGTTGAGCTCATTATACCTTGTGACAAGTGCAAAACGTTTACGAAAACCTTTTAAATTCTGTCTTTTAACTTTTAACAGTTGCATTATCATCAAAAAAGGTTCCTTTTAAAATCCTTTTTTGATGAAACTTTTATATAAATATAATTTATATAGTAAAAGTTCTATATATATATATATATATATATATATATATATATATATATATATATATATATATATATATATATATATATATATATATATATATATATATATATAATATCTCACCATCTTGCCAAGAGTCCCAGGAAGAAGAGAAGAGTAGTTAAATTTCAGTGGGAGCTTCCTGGTTGCACCCAATAGCTTTTTACTTTGAAAATTGCTCCCACCTGTGTCTCTGTGTTCTGAGGATGAGAAGATAAGAGGGATGAGAAAAAGAGGGGAGTAACATTTTCCAGTGCAAATATTTTGATGTTTTTTTGTTTTGTTTGTTTGTTTGTACAACACGCATTAATAAAGAACACTAAGAGACTAAATCCACCACTTACATTGTCTGCAGCTAACTCTAAGTCGGCTAATGTTTAGCTAATTGTTGTCCAAGCTTTTTGCAATGCCATCCATGTTTTTGTCCAACTTGAAGTGCAAAAATAATATTGTTATTAATTTTCTTTTTAGTTGCTCAGCAATAAATTAAGTTTACAATATTTTGGTGAAACAAAGTATAAAATAACTAATTATTGTAAGGTCTGAAAAAGGGTCTTAGACACTTGCCTTAATAAAAGAAAATTTTAGTTTCCTTACTTTTTGGGTTGAAAATTTTCTGTTTTATTGGTCTAAAAAATATTTTGTCTTTTTTTTGAATAACCCTTACCGTGTTTAGCGAAATTCAATGAATGGGTGTTCCCATGTCTGTTCTTGAGTAAAAAAAAATTGCTGGATGTTTGTGACTATTATATTAAAATGAAAATCAAAAAACATGTCTAGTAAAAGAAAAAACTTGGCACCGTACCAAACATTTTCCATTTAATACCGATTTGTTATTGAAACAGGTAACATCTTGTTGACACATCACTGTTTTGTATAAAACAAGTTCTCCCTGTGAATTGATTACATTTCCTCTGCTGAACTGAGCCCTCATGTCACCATTTTTGAACAGTCCCCATTGTTTGTGAACCACAAATGGGTCTCGGGCTGCACTTTGGACACACCTGGTTTAGCTGGACGTATGTGTTCTTGAAAGAGATCTGACGCTGGTTCCTTTTGGACAATAACAACATTTTCCTAACCTGTGGAGGGAGCTAAAGATTAGGGTGACGGCAAAGAGCCCTTTCAGTGTCAAAGATTTAGAGCTCATCACAAAAGATGAACGGTTGAGAATATCAGCGGATACTTACAAAAAGATTGTCAGCAATTATCAATTATAAGAAGGGTTTGGCTGCTGCAATGCCAATAAAGGCTTTTCATTTGATAAGTTTGAAGACTATAAATCATCTTCAACATGCAAATTTTTTCCTGAAATGTAATAAAACGAGAAAAATTCTTGGTTGAATGAAAATAACATTAAATCTAAATCTGCCTCTCATTAATGTGAACTAACCTAGATTATTGTAATTTCTATAGAAGTAGGCCGTGTTTGGATTGTATGCAAACTCCCTGATTTAACATCTTTCATGTTTAAATGTAACTTATATTTGATTGCATACTTTTTCTCTTGTCCATTAGTATGTGACATTTGCTTGTAGTTTTGGAAAAAGAAAAAAAATGTTTGTAACGTTCTAAATTCTGTACACTATCTTGTACTAAAATCTTAATAAACAAAATAAAATAAAATAAAAAAAATTCTAAATCTGTCAGGAGTATTGATCATTTTGGCCTTAACGGCAGATAGATAAACTGGTCACTTTTTTGTTGCATAAATATATTAAATAATCAAACATTTTTAAAAAGAAGTGCTAAATACTACCTGTTATTGCTTTACAAGACTATTAAGGCGTACAAGAAGATATTTATATTTGATAAGGCATAAATTATGTTTTTTTTTTTTTTTCAAACAGTTTTATTATAACTTGCTCACATTTGTAGCAGTAATTAATCAAATCAACAGCAACATCAGTTTATACAACCTGCGGAGCTTAATTTGAACACATCTGGCTGTTAATTAAAACTGAATGTTGCAACAGTAACAACAACAACACAGTGTAAGTCATAAATGTCCTCATTTGTTGGCAGTCAGGTGAGCCAGATGTTTTCCTGCTCTCTCCTCTACTGTGGGTTGTGTCCGTTAAGGGTGGAGGGAGGTGGGTGTATGGGCTTATAGTCCTGGGCCTCCAGCAAATATGAGCTCGAGGGCAGCCTGGATGTCGCCATCTGTGGCCTGCAGCGCCCTCAGCATCAGCTCCTCGTCCTGGATCCCCATGTCCCTCAGCTGCTGCAGCTGGGATTGCCAACGGCCCTGGCAAAACAACAACAAAAAATAAAAAACGTGCACAGAAAGAATAACCTTTTATCCAAACACCACCTGGTTAACATTTTGTATCTCATTATCCCCTAGAAGAAATGAGCACCCTGTGGGGGTTTCAGTGGGTTAGTTCACCTGTAGAGCAGACATGTTGGTGGCCTGCAGAGCTTGCTGTAGAGCCTGGCTGAAGAGATCATTACTGACTGGTGTGCCAGCTGGCATCGGGGCTGTGCCACTGGAGGGGTCCATCTTAATCAAAGAAAGGATAAAACAGAGTCGTAATGCTGCCAGGTTTTGCAGGAAGGGGGTCTTGAATGAGTATTCTCCTCTTGATAAATAGGAGACAATAAATCCAGCATAGTTTTGTAGTCTAACCTGACTTGCGGTTGTTGGGGTGACGGCGCTGCTGTCGGGTGTGCTGGCCAGGGCCAGAGCAGTCGCAAGCTCGCTTTGCGTTATAGGCCGAGGTCCCGTCGCTCCACTGTGGCCCAGAGAGACGGGTCGCATTCCTGCTGGGAGCCCGCCCCGGCTGGAGGGACCTGCCGGACTCCCCTGTTTACACACATTCAAAAAAAAAAAAAAATCACCATACATCCGTATCCATTAGACATTATCCGTCTTTCAATGAGGTCTGAGGCGGAGAAAAGACTCACCGACTGGAATTCTTCCTCATCATCTGACATGCCTTCAAACATGAAGCCGCCTGCCAGGACACAGATTTGACTAATTTTTACATCAACAAAAATCATTCAATTTTAGCGAAAATTGATTCCATCCATTTTTTTTTTTTCCCAACACAAATTGATCTCCACCCCATTGCTCACCTGGCATATCACTGTAAGAACTGGCAGAAACATTACGGGAGGAGCTGGCACTGGACTGGGCGGGCATACTGCCTGCCACCGAATGCAGGACCAGGATGATGGCGTTGACAAGGGCAGGATGTGAACTGATTAATCTGCGGCAGAAATAACACTCTGAGTGTCATGTTAGTTGTCACATGACACCTGGAAAAAACAAAAAAAAAGCTAGTCATACTCACACATCCAGCATGTTGGGGTCCGTGAACTGTACAAAGAGATCTTTGTCTTGAAGCACTCCTGAATGTTTAAAGGGGACATGTTGCAACTTGCGATAAGATGTGTTGGTATAAAGGTGTTTGTGGAGTTCTGCTGGGTCTTACCTAGAGCAACCGGGTCTGACCTGAGCCCGGGGGTGGCTACGATGATCTGATCCAAGGACTCTTTGTTTGTCAGCATTTTATAAACCTGAGAGCAGAAGAAAGAACATACAGCCACAGCAGCTATTACCACACAGCTACATCCAGTACCTTGCAATTATATCCCCATCCACTGAATATTTTTAGGTTTTGTCATATTACAATAAAAAGCTTATAAGGATAGGGATTTTATGTGATAGATCAACAAAAAGGACTTAAGTTTCTACCCATTCTTCTATAAAAAAAATAGCTCAAACTCAGACAGAATGAATGGACAGCATCTGTGAACATCAACTTTGAAGTCTTGGCACAGATTCTCAACTGAATTTAGGTTTGGACTTTGGCTGTGCCATTCAAACACCACTGAATCTCTGGCTGTATGTTTTGGGTCATTGTCCTGCTGGAGGGTAAACTTCCACCCAAGGCTCAAGTCCTTTGCAGCCTCTAAGAGGTTTATTTTCCACTAATGCACCATATTTAGCATCGTCCATCTTCTCATCAGCTTTAACCAGCTTCCCTATCCCTGCTGAAAAACAAAACAACAAAAAACTGCCCACAGCATAATCCTGCCACCACCATGTTTCACCATAAATACCTTCTCAAATTATTTTACAACTACGCACTCCTTTATGTTGATCTGTCACATAAAACCTCATGAAATACATGATAGCATGATACAAACACAGAAAACTTAAACGAATGTATTTACAGAGCATAAATTAGCAGATTATTTTTGCAAAGCCCTGTAGATGGTGACAATAAAGCCCATTATTTCTACAAACAGATTAGGACGTTCAGTGCTTATTTTATGAATTTCTGAAATGGCAAAAATAAATAAATAAATAAATACTATCCAAATTTCTTATTCAAAGCCCTCAGATCCTGTCAGCACATCAGTTGATAAAGTCGTCAAAGATTTTTCCATGTTTAGAAAAATGTTCATAGAAACACATGACCTACTGATGAAGAACTAATTACCAGGGTTTCAAAGATCTAAATAAATGAAATTCTTTGAAAAACAAAAATAACATAATTGGAAAGAAGTAACTGATGCAGTATGTGTGATAATTTACTCACCGAGTCTCTATAGGCAGAGTTGAGCGAATGAAGTGCAGCATGAAACACCCTGAACTCTCTGGCTGCTGTTGCTCTGTTTACAGGCTCTGGGGAAGAGATCACATGCACACATTCATGATCAAACCTTCTGTGTAATTTACAATACATCTTAAGCACTCTTCTTTATTGAAGTGACATCCACAGACCTGGATTACCCTCTGACTCAGGCCACGTCTTCTTGAGAATGTGTAAGGTGGAACCTGGCTGAACTCCACAGGCATCCAGTGTGAGATCATCCTTCAGTTTCCTTCCACAGTGAACCAGCTCTGGACAGACGGGACACTTTAGGTAGAATTTACACATGCGATAGTGTAGTAAACCATACCTGCATGTGCAGCTCAGAAAACTAAGAAATTCACGATTAATTTGTTAATACTGACAGACCTATGAGCTCAGGGTCTGGGACTGAGTCTGAAAGCTGGGCTGCTACGAGCTGCTTTAATGTGGCCACCCTGTATCCTCCTGGTGGGACATCCCCAGGCATCATCTCTGGGAAGTGGAAGGTGGATTTGGGCTGATCCACCAGCTTCAACGACAGGTGCCAATCTGAAGAGGTCATCTCTGACTTGTACAGCTATAACAAAAAAAATATAACCACAACGTAGTTTAGCAGACGACACGAGTAAACTCTGAAACCACAACTAATAATCCTAAATTTTACCGTGAAACCTGAGTGCCTGTAAAACGTTGCCGTTTCGCATTACTTTTAACTAAATTTATTAATTTGATCATTTAAAAATGAAAAGTTGGGCTGGCAAAACAGCTGAACCACTGTTAGCTGATGCTTAGCGCTATTTAAAGAAACGACTTTATAAAGTAAACAGGAAGGTTTCGAATGGTGTGATTTGTATTTTGCTATTGTTGTCTTATAACAGAAAAACATAAATCATGCACAGAGGAAATTAAATCTGCGAGCTACACTGAATCAAATGCACACTCACCGTTTTAATGTTTACAGATACTGACTTCCGGGTTTCCGCCACGTGATCTAAGCTACGTTCACTTCCTCTACGTGAACAAAGGAAATTGTACTTACGTTGTTGAAAACATAAAACTCTATCTATCTATCTATCTATCTATCTATCTATCTATCTATCTATCTATCTATCTATCTATCTATCTATCTATCTATCTATCTATCTATCTATCTATCTATCTATCTATCTATCTATCTATCTATCTATCTAATTGATTTTAGTTAGTTATTCTTTTTACGTGCTGTTTTGTTCATTTGTGCTTGTGTTATTTTAACGTGTTCAATTCACTACATAGCACTGATTCACAATAAATCCTGTCTCAAAGCATAAGAACAACAGGTCCACTTTTTTTCCAGTCATACAGAATTACATTATACATAAAATTCACACAATCACAATATATTCATATTGACAGATTAGATTCAGCAACATGCTGTCCAATATAATTCTAAATCAAACAGCCCTTTTAATCAAGAAACTGACTTTAGAGCCAAAATAAATAAAAATAAAACACTATCATAGTCGTTATGACAATTAACTAATTATAAGCTCCTTAAAAATCAATTATTAAAAATAGAATGATTGGGGTATAATAGGAAATGCCACAAAGTAAAATTAGAGTAGCTATAAAAACCAACACTGTAAGGATTATTTCTTTTTTTGTTGTTGTAAGGATTATTTCAATAATATTAATTAAAAAACAACAACAGCAACAACAACAAAAACTTACACCTGCGGATCAAAATGAAATGACAAGGTTTAACTATAAGTGGGTCCTGAATCTTTACTTGAAACAGAATTTACGATTAAGTAATAAAATATTTTTTATCATATATCTAAGTCGGTATTCATAATACTAAATCATATCGAATTATATATTAAGAATAAATGAAATAAAGCAATAATTGTAAAGATAGTCATAAATTCCAAGAAATCAATACGAGATTATTCAAACACTGCACTAAGAATGGTTACGTTAGGAAATAAATGTTCATTTAATAATTTCAAATTAATAATTCATCTTGCTGTACTGTTATTGCTACGATGAAGGCGAGGAAACATCCTGCCATATAAATAGAACTGGAATATATTTTTTTCTTATGTATTGCCAACAAAAAACAAACAAACAAACAAACAAACAAACAAAAAAAAAAACAACACACCACAAAAAACCTTGCAAACGTTGCTGCAGTCCATATCACACATTTTTTCACTGATTTCAGATAGTTCCATCAATTTATGACTGAGGGGTCTGTATTTATTAGGATTATTTTTAATGGGTTTCTCTACCTGTATTTGTTGTTCATTTTAATGAATGTTTACATCTTGTTTTTTGTCTGATATGCCTCAATGTTTTCCGCTGCAATGTGGCCTTTTAATGGTTTTTGTGTTGCAAATAGCCCCCCCAAAAAACGTATGAAACAAAACACATTACAACAAAATGTAAACATAATCAATAACTGAACGCGACTTGTTTCTTTAGACCTACAGCCTGCTAGGCTGTGGTCACTAAACGGTTAAAGAGTTAAGGGGGTCGGTACAGCGGAGCCTCCGCATGACATCACCGCTGGACAAAGCAGCTAGGAGTGGTTTCTTGCAAGAGAAGCCCCCAAATCAATGAAACAACCCAACAGAAAAATTGCTGCAATTTTATCTCCCGTCAAATCAAAGTACGTGGGCTGCATTTCTAGCGGTGATTTGTTGCGAGAGGCATGAACTGTGCTGGAAAATAACATCGTTTGGATAGAGGAGAGAGCCACCACCGCTGGACGGTCGGTGAGTTTTAACTTTCGTCTTTCTAAAACAGTAAGCAAAAAAAAAAAAAAAAAAAAAAAAAAAATGTACGTGTGTGGGATAAAGAAAAGTAAACTAATTGGGGTTCTTATCTACTGTTCGCTTAACATAAAGAAATGACCGTAAACTCTGGTTATTTGGGAAGTAAAAGCAGTAACAGTAGTGGAGTAAAGGAAAAGGAACCGTGTAAACTTTGAGAAAGACAGAGCCTCTCATAACCAGCTCAGTAGCGCTATTCACAGACTTCAAAGTCAGGCTTCGTCCTGGTTTCTCACTTCAAAGAAGTTCAGAGCACAGGGCACTCTTTAACGGGTAGAGCTAATGAGCTAACGTTAAATAAAACAGGCTGCGCCCCCATTCGGCAAAACTACACGTTGCATCTATCAACAAAAAGGTTTAATGTAACAAAATAGATTTTCATAAAAATAATAAAGAAGATTGTTGATTCGTAAAAAAGCAAATGCAAAAAAAAAAAAAAAAAAAAAAAAAACAACACACAAAAAAAAAAAAAAAAAAAACAATAAAAAAAAAAAAAAAAAAAAAAAAAAAAAGAATTAAGAATAAGTAAGTAAACTTCATTTACGTAGCATGTTTCCCAGGTCAAAAACCATTAAATGCTCTAAAATAAAAATAGACATGAAAAATCTAGAAGATAAAAGATAAAATAAAAGATAAAGAAAGTAGTTTAAAGAGATGAAAAGAAGCCCTTGATGAACTGGAGGAGAAAGACCAGTAGCAGCTACTACAGCCTCCTCTCTTCGGGCTGAATCCCATTTTCCTTTATCCCACTTATACCACTAGCATTCTCCTTTCCACCAACCCCTTAATTCCCAATTTAATTCAGGGAGCGGTTAAAGTATTCCAGACACTCCCTCAACAAGTATGATCCCGTATTGTTAATATGTATTACAGAAACACATGTGACTTAATTCTCTTCCCCCCCCCAAGTGCTGTGCAAGCAGTTATCAGTCTTGCAACACCAAATGTTTCCATGCTTCTTAAGGAAAAACAAAAATGTAATGCTAAATGTGTTGTGAATGACAACACAATATCTATCTACCTTTATGACTAATATACTTAAAAACTTCTTTCTTGGAACCACTATAACAAATGCTGTTTTTTTTTATTTGTATATTGCCGCTACATTTTGAAAAATAGTCTAAACACACAAAAAGCATTAAAATACCGTCTTGTTATGTGGACAAATACACAGAAGATTCTTTAGCAGCTCTGACATAAAACAGAAGGTAAAAGTCAGGGACTTTAATACTATCCTGTTTTCAAACAGAGCACTAATTCGTAGGGGTGCACCAATTGCAGTTTTCTGGCTGATCACTGATCTTTAAAAAGCCTGACCTGCCAACTACGATTTTTTTTTTTTTTGTCTGAGAAGTTTGCTAAATACAGTGACAAAGTCACTAAGTTGGCAACAGTGGGGTGACTATTGTTAATTTAGCATGTGCAGATGTGACCTGGTGGGCGGGTCTGTCAGTAAACCCTCTCTCACGGCAGAGCAAAAGGGGAGTGGCTGATTTTCAGACCTTTGCGTAGGTAGATAAGATCGGTGAATAAGGTCAGTTCGACATTGGGGCCGATATATCTTCCGGCCGATTTATCGGTGGACCCCTACTCATTAGCTGCTGGTATACTGCCTGTCTTTGCCAGGTCTGCTTTGGATAATATATTTTTATAGTAATGGAATATTGCCTGACTACTAAAAAGTCAAATAAATAAATAAAAAAGAAAGAAAGAAAGGTAAACAAATTCATGTGATCAGTAAAACCTGCTTATGATTTTACATAGAAATATCTCATTGGGGGATAATCATCATGCAGTCTTTAATGAAATAAAAGCAGAGACAGGCATTTCTTTAAGCTTGTATTATGAACAGTATTTGCGTGGTCATTGAGTTGAGGAATGGCAAATCCTGTTGGTTTGTCCAGCTGGCAACTAGGACATAGTTAAAATATGTTTCATACTGTTGCCAGCTATAGCGGCACTTATTCTTGCTTCTCATCATCTCGTCTTCTTGAAATATTCTCCACTATTCTACGTTTGTGTGTGAAGCAAAGATCAATGTGCTTTATCTCCTTACCTTTCTTCTGTTTTGTGGCTCATTATCTCGAAATGAAGTATTGGATACCAAAATGTACACTAAAGGCAACCCAAGTTCCTCCAGTGGTACTTGTTCCACCGTTTGAGAAACATGTATCTAAACCAATCCTCTGGCTAAGGCTCTTTGTCTCAAGTCTTTTTCCCTTTATTATCTCCGTCCATTTTCCCATTTACTTTGACCTCTTTCACTGTCGCTGCTGAAGAAAAACATCCCATCCCAACATTAATACAATGTTTTGCATGTTTGCCAAGAAGTTAAATTTCCCCTTCCTTGACGTTTTTGTTGTGACCCCATCCCCAACATGGCTTGTGGGGGATTGCAAACATGACTTCTTCTGGCTTTCTTTCAGCAGTGGTTTGTGGATTGGACAACTAAAATTTCCCACCTGAGCTGTGGATCTCTGCAACTCCTCTAGTGTTTTCATAGCCCTTTTGTCTGCTTCTTAAAATAATGCTTTTTCTGTTCCGCCTGTCAGTTTAATTCGATGATGATACCCTGCATTATGAGATTTTCACAGTTTAGCATGCTGTTTTACAAGCGTACACTGCTTTGGTTATTGTTAATATTTTACCCCTGAACTTGGATCTCTAATGTTCTTCTCTGAGGCTTTCAAGAACCAGCTCTTCACTATTTATGTGACTTCTGAAGTCACTGGAAGACTGGATTTCATTTATGGGTATCACATTAAAAGAGGGTGAATACGTGTGTAATTTTCATTAGGGGTGTATCGACTGCAGTTTTTTGCCCATTTACTGATCACCAGTCTCTAAAAACCTGACCTGCTGATTCCGATTTTGGTTGATACTGATTTTTTTTTTGTCTGAAAAGTTGATAAATTTAGTGAGAAAATCGCTAAGTTGGCAACAGTGGGGTGACTGTTGTTAACCACGGATATGCAGATGTGACCTGGTCAGCCCTCTTTCACAGGCATTTCTTACAGGTGCTGTCCCTCATCAAAAGGGGACAGTAGCTGATTTTCATACCTCAGTTTCACATGCAAATATTGGCCAATCACCTAAAATTAAGGAAGTCGGGTCCATTTTATTGGTGCACCCCTAATTTTCACCGTTATTCACTGCTTTGTTTTACTCTATTACATATTTTCCAGATAAAGTACATTGAAGATTTTGGCTCTAACTTGACAACATTTGAACAAGTTTAATTCTATATTTTCAATAATACCTCTTAAGTCAAAATTAATATATTTATGCACATATATGCAAAAACATAGGAAAATAATACCTTAACAGCATGAAACCAACAAAATACCAGAAAAGCTTTGGTTTATGTACTCTTAAGGTCACTGCAGCAGTGGTTCTCAAACTAGATTTGTGGATAATGAAAAAAAAAAAAAAACCTAACTACTTCTAATAATCTAAATATTATAATGTTTTAGTCTATGGCCAGCTAACTAGCTCTGTGATAGACTTGATCAACAGTAATCTATTTGTTAATAAGTATAAACTTCCAACCTTTGTGTAGCTTTATTAAAGTTTTCTTTTCTATGCAGCTCTTCCGATTTAATAGTTCTTTGAAGTTTATGGAGCTCTTCTTCTCAGTTTGATGACCTAATGTATAATTTGACTAAGTAATATACTAAATGACCTGAGTTAAGGGAAGGCAGTCATTCTAAGGGCTCGTTAAATTGTGGTGCCAGTTTAGAGTGCTCGTTTTGCGGGTTCAGAATGTCTGTGTCTTCGCAGGGTCAATGGTTTCAAATGGTTAAAGGAGCATGGCTGTGAAGCAACCCATATGCCACTGCCCAGACGGCTGGCCATATTCATGATGTTTGTCCTGGAAAAAAAGGAGCGGACGAAAGACAAGCATAGATGCCAAATTGTTGGAGAAACCTAACCCCTCAGTGAAATTTCCCTAAAGACTACCAGGGTACCATGGCATTACTTTAATTCTTAATGATCTGTGCAAACTTCCAAAAAAAGCATTTATCTTTTCTTTGACCTCAGTATGAAGTTTAATAGTCCTTGACATTGTGACAAAATGAAATACACGGGCGATTATGACTCATGTGCTGACAGCCATTCTCCAAAAGGAAGCCACACGTTCAGGATGTCACACAGTCTTTCAGCAACTTCTTCCTGTCTGATATAATGGGCTTTAAATGGCACCATTATAAGCTAATGCCGGTAACATCCCTGCGAGCTGGTCGTGGTTTTGACACATCAGTGTACTGCAGAGCCAGCTACTACAATTACTTTGTAATTGTAAATTCCAACCTGATTTTTCTTCAGGTCTTTTACTTGTGAGTTGGGTCAGCTTGTTTTAATCACTGCCACTGAGGTGAATTGTGAGATGAAAGGAAGGATAGAGGACACACGCTGGCAAGGTGGTGGTAAAGTGCTTGAGTCATTCAGTGAAAACCCCTTTGATGGCTTCCTGCTGTCTGGACAGCCTGAGTCAGACTCTGTGGTCTGTGCTGCTGGCAGATTTCTGCTCATTCTGTCCATGGGAAGACGATAGCTGTGGTATGCATATGCACTTTTTAGTCATCGAATGTTTATTCCTATTTCTGAATTTCAGCTCAGTCCATGACTAACCTTTCCGCCCTTTCTTAGTGGTTGAATATCCAAAGAGCTTCATATAATGTTACAAACATTTTTACTTGTCCTTCTGGATGTGTGTGTGAGACAAATGGCGAGCAAAGCAGTGATGGAAACTGAACACTGGGCCCAAATTTCAGCCCACATTCTTTCTGCTGAAGCTATAAAAGGAGATGCATGGAAAATCCTTTGGGTAAACCATGGGGTGGAGCTACAGAGCTGAAATCATTCACAGCACCACGCCATAACAGCTGATAAGAGGAGTTTTCACCAGGCAGTGCACTGGACACCATCCCAAGCAAACAGTGGTTATAGCAGCTGGTGGGTGGCTCTCATCTTTTAAGAAATGAGCCTCTGACATTGCTGACCCGTATTTATTTATGTGGAAAGAAATGAATGTAATAGAGTTAATGCTTTAAGTCAGAATGCATGACTGCTTTTATTTATTTTTTTCTAATCGTAATAAAAACTCTTGCTTTATACTTTTCATTTTTGTGGGATTTCTGTATTTTTTAATGTTTTTACTGTGTTTGTTTTAAGAGTTGGTGTTATAAATTCAGTGAGAACTTACTCTCAAATTGTCTTTTTAAGTTATATTAATATTTAATTTTACCTGGCCTAGATATTGACTTCTATATTTCTCAGATTTACAATCTTTGTTTTTTTTTTTTTCTGGGTAGTGTATTTGTACAACAAATAATTAATAAGTCCTATAAAAAACAATTGGATGCAAGGGTTGTATGTTTTTTTTTTTTTTTTTTTTTTTTTTGTATTTTTAAGGCACTAGTGGCCTTTATTCAACAAAAGCTTGACAGAAGGAAAGGCAGAGAGAGAAGGGGAAGACCTGCAGCCAATGGTCCAAACCTGGTTGAATATGATGTGCCTACTCTACCGCTGAGCCATGGGGTGCCCTGGATGCACAAGTTTTAATTTAATGTGGATTTTCTCTAATCCCCAAAATGAAACATTTGGGCTCAAATATATACATACATACATGCACTCACTCACACTAATATTTGGTTCATTGGTCTTTTAGTAAGGGGCAGACAAACCAGACGCTTTTTGTTGCTACCAACAACATCCTGGTGTAATTCTGGCCAAATGTTTCATTTCAAAAGCTTTTAATAAAGTTAGGGTTAGGGTCATTCTAGATGCTTAATGTTAGCCTCTTTTATCCATTTCTAAATTTGTTTTAATTTGTTTCTGTCCAAGTTGTGACCTCTTGGAGGTAAAGTCAAACAATTTGTGTGTAGTCCTCTTTTTTTTTTTTTTTTTTTTTAGTCTATCCAAGGGGTGTCCAAAGTGGGGCCTTGGGGCCATTTATGGCCCCTGGGCTTTTTTGTGTGGCCTCTGACTGCAATTCAAATTTGACATGCCAGCACAGGTGGTTCATGCAGATGGAAAGTGTTTCTTTTTAATTAGAGTCAAATTATTACAGACAAATTAAATTTTTTTTTTGGTTTTTGGTACAACACAAGGTATTCATCTGTTAATAATCATGTGTTTTGCATTGTCATTAACTTACTTGTAAATCGTATTACATCTAGCCAGTAACATCTTCTTAAAAACAGACTTTGCTGCACTCAATTCTGCTTTTAATTAATTTATTAAACTTGGCTGAATACAGGAACCATTTTCAATGAAAGAGTAACCCAAATTCTGTACTTATTGCTGAAAATACATATATTTTTTCCAATTTTTAAAAATTGAGCCTAAAAGAAATAGCAACCTGGATGCCCTAATTTTATGAAGGCAAATGTGCAAAATGATTTTTAAGTTTTGGATCTACAATGATTTATACATCCCTTTCCTACAAAAAATCTGGACGACTGCATTTGTTTAATTAAAATATGGAATGCTTACTTAATTGTTGTGCAGTTAAAAAAGTCAATGTAATCAATATAATTTTTTGTTATGCTTTAATTTTTTAAATTATATTTATTTGGGTTGTGAGTACTCCGTTGAATTGACAATTTTTGGCCCAAATGGCAAAAAGGTTTAGATACCACTGCTCTGTTCACTTGTAATACACTAATAACACTGACAGGAAAACAGACCCTCAGCACACTGCCACCACCACCATGCTTGACTGTTGGTACCTTGTTTTAGAAATTTAAGCCTAATTTTAACTTCTCTAAATATACTGTGTGGACAGTAACACTGCTGTTTCAACATCTTCCGTTTTATAGGTTTGAGCCTTGGTGGTTTCCCAGGTATTCTTGAACATCCTGACCCATTATCTTTTATCTGAGGTGGGCAGTTTGGGTCAGATGAGTGAAACTTTGACACAGTTGGATGTTAAAAACAGACAAAAATCTCCCCACACACATCGAAAAAGATTTTGAAATTGATGAACCAGGCTAACATTAACCTTTAACCTCAACCCCATCAAAAATGTACAGACTATACTTAATAGTCCAGTCTGTGCCAAATACTCAACCAAAGCCCAACTAAACTCAAATTTTACCAAATCTGAGTAGTTGAGTGTCAAGGGAGCATTATGCCAGGACTTTGCAGATGGCAACAAGAAGTGAGTGAGTTTCTCTGGAGCTTGCGAAGTTGCATTTAACCTCATATAATGATATACTGGAAGTGTATATATACATTTGAACCTGTGTGGATGACTCATAATTAATTCACACTTGTGAACCAAAATCACATTTTTAGAATTCACTGAAGTTATCTTCCACCACAATAAAAAAATAGTTCAAATCCATCATTAAAAGCTCAAAATTAATTTAAATTTCATCTCAAAGAGAAGTGGATGTGAATTTCTGACTGGTACTTTTTTCCATTTTTACAAAAGGATACAAAAAAAGCTCCTTTGGTAACTGTCATGTTACCATTTAAATTAGAATTTTTTTTCATCCTGTATATAGGTACATTAAAAAACCTGGAATATTAAGATAGTTCAAGATTTTCTTTTCAGTCATTTTAGAAAGTGAAGCTTAAATATTAAATAGATTCAGTACACGTAGAGTGAAATATTTCAAGCCTTTATTCCTTGTAATTTTGATGATTTGACTTACAGATAATGAAAACCTAATATTCAACATCTCAAAATCAGAACATTGTGAAAAAAGTTAAATATTGGAAACTCATGGTGTCACACTTTAAACAGCTAATTAACTTCCTGAACTGTCTAGAGATGTCTAAAAGACAGTCATTGACACCCTCCACAAGGATGGTAAGTCATTTCTAAAGCAGCTGGTTGTTCACAGAGTGAACCCTTTCATAGAAAGTTGAGTGGAATGAAAAAGTGTAGTTGGAAAAGGTGCACTGGCAACAGGGATAACCACAGCCTTGAGATGACTGTTAAGAAAAATACATTCAAGAACTTGGGGGAGCTTCACAAGGAGTGAACTGAAGTTGGAGTCAGCATATCAGGAGCCACTACACACAGAAGTATCCTACCCATGGGCAATAAGCACCTAACCTGGGAAAAGTAGAAAAAGAGTTTGAGTATTGCTCAGTAGTTTAAAATTCTCCTTTCAGATGAAAGTAAAGTTTGCATTTTATTTGTTAATCACGGTCCAATAGTCTGGAAGACGAGTGGAGAGGCACAGAATTCACTTTTCTTGTAGTTCGGTGTGAAGTTTCCACAGTCAGTGATGGTTTGGGGTGCCATGTCATCTGCCGGTGTTGGTCCACTGTGTTTTCTGAAGTTCACAGTCAATGCAGCCGTCTAGCAGGACATTTTTGAGCGCTTCATGCTTTCTTCTGCTGTCAAGCTTTATGGAGATGCTAACTTCATTCTCCAGCTGGACTTGGCACCTGCCCACACTGCCAAAGGTGTCATAAGCTGGTCCAGTGACCATGGTGGTACTGTGCTTGATTGGCCAGCAAACAGGACTGACCCGAACCCCATAGAGAATCTATGGAGTATTGTCAAAAGGAAGATTAGGGACATCTATGTCATTCCACATTGATGCAGTAAGTCATGCAAAAGGAGGCCCAGCTGACTACCGAGTGCATAGAAATGAACATACTTTTCAGAAGCCTAAAATATTTTTTATTGATATTATGTAATTGTGTAATATTCAAATTTTCTGAGAAATTTGGGTTTTCATTATTTGTGAACCATAATCATTAATTTACAAGAAATAAAGGCTTGAAATATTTCACTCCATCTGTAATGCAGCTATATAAATAATGAGTTTTAATATCTGAAGGGCATGACAGAAAAGTTTTTCACACTATCCTTTTTTTCTTTTAGATGTACCTGTAAGATGTAATGCACTGCAGGAGGAAGGATTAACTGAGTTACCCCTGTGCTTTTGCTCTCTTGTTGTAAATAATGACTTTTTATCTCAGGAAAAAAAAATCGCAGTGAAGATTTTCTCTCAGTAATTCAGAGACAAACAGTGACCTCTACTAGTGTAGCAGAGATGGATATCACATAAATATTGAATACATTGGAAGGTGGAGAACAGAGAAGATAGTCTTTTCTATCTTTGCTCCCTCCTAAAGTAGTGTTTTCTCTTTTTACTTGGAAAGCAGAGAGAATGACTCGGCTGTTTCCACTCAACTTTGGAAGTCCCCGTTTGTCATCACAGCTTTATTTCTAATGAAAGAAAAAAGAAAAGCCTAAAGGAAGCGAGAGAAAAACAAGCTGAGGTAGTCATCTTCAGAGAAGCCTTCAGATGTTTTTCTTTAGAAAAAACAATTTCAGTCTTCAAAGATGTTCATACCGGGTGAAACAGCACCATAGGCTTGTCAAAATTCTTGACACATCACCCACATATGTAATTAGTATTGGTGTAACGATGCATCCAAACAGAACAGAGATGACTCTTATGACAAAATCTTAGTATTTTTGGAAAACAAAATTGATTTTAGGTTTCAGAAGTCAGAAACTGTGTTTTAAGGAATCTTTCAGTGTAGAATATTCTAGTCTATCTTTCACTACCCAATATATTTATGATATCAGTGCTTGTGTAATTCTAAAGTGGTCCTAAAAGCATTGGGATTGTTTCCTTTTTTGTGTTTTCATAAATAGAATAAAGGTTTCATAAATCTGAATTTCTGTTTTAGGTTTTGAACTATATAAAATTAATTGCAGTCCAGACTATTTCGAAAAACTGTGAACACGCCTCAGTTCAGCACCAGTAGGAAGCTCTGAAGCATAGACCAACTTTAGCTTTCTTAGCAGCTAATGGTGAGCCAGTTGTCATATTCTCACAATGCTTGCTTGTCTTTTAGAAGGTGCCCAAAGTGCTGCTAGATAAATAACTTCAAAGCAACACAGACTTCATAACTCTTGTAACCAAGTGTTTTAGCCAGAAGGTCAGACTGTTTTTGCCAACTCTGGCAGCACAACAGGGTCAACAACTCAAGAACGACTTCCTTTTTTATCCTTCAAAATAAAAGTCTCAAACATAGATACATGTCAAAATTAAAGCTCTTGCTTCACATTAAAGGCTCATAATAATAGCTCATATTACCTGGATGGTTCTTTTCAAGACAGACTTCACTTTGATGACAAACATACAGTAAGGTAATTTTAACATTGCAAAATCTTGCACCTTATCAACCTCTGCACTGCACTTCTTATCATATTGCTGTGCTACTTTTTTGTCAATATTTTAACATTTGTTCATATTAAATCTCAGTTTTTTTTCCCCCCTGCAGTGCTGTGTCTGAAGTCGTGGAGCTGCTGTTTGAATCCATCCTGAAACATCATGCTAGCCTTCCTGCTGCCTGCAATGCTGGCCGTTCACGCAATGGGTGGGTGTCACCGCTTTTCTTATCCTTTCATTACCATTGAGGGAATTACTGCCGTCTGTCACCAAGCTGTAAGCTTGTGATTTTTTTTTTTTTTTTTTCTCAACAAAGGCGTCATTAGGCATAACAGCAGTTCAAATGAGGGCACTCCCCATTATATTGTGCCTGTAGTCTGGAAGTCATAAACCTCCCTGTTTAAACTATATCCATCTACCCAGACAAGTCTACAGACAGTGTCTTTCTAGTTATACAGATGCTCTGACTGTATAAGCAGATGCCTATTTTTCATGGGAAGCCATTTGAGTTTAGTTTTTACAGTGTTTTAAATCTTTGACACTGAGATGTTTCTTTATTATGATTTTATTTTAAATATAGCTCGTAAAACATAGGAGCTTTGACCTTTTCCGTGAGGTGCAGTGGGGAGAGCTTGATGCCCTCGATGAGAAATGCTGGAAGTGGAGTTTTTCAAAATGCAAAAGAAGCAGTGTGGCGGCAACTTATGTTGCAACCGAGAATTCATTCCTCATGCACCCAAAGATTTTACTTCAGGAGAAGAACTTTTGTCGTCTTAAAAAACGGAAACCAAATGGCCTGGATTGGTTTGATAGCATTTCATGACACAGTAAATAAAAGGACAGTGATCATATCATCACTGGGATAAAGAAGGCATATTTTTGTAACCCTAAAATTTCTCTCTGCTGGTCTGTGGCTGACACATCATCAGTCTTTGGCAAACATACAAAATCTACAAAGAAAGTTTTATCTTCCAAATTCATGTAATTTTCCCCCCTCTTTTTTCTGGTGGAATTGGCACAAGCTCCTATTGGCCATCAGCTGCACATTTTAGTCCTGACTCAGTGGACCTAAGTGTCTTCAGTGGTTCATTAGGGACCTATTCTCTCCCAGCACAAATGGGCTTGCGGCCTGCTCATTACTTGCTGTCTGGCATTCAGTGCCTAACTTGTTCTCCTCAGTGGGGGGGGGATGGGGAGGAGGTGTCGTGGACTGATAGAGCTCTTTAACTCACAGGTAATGGGCTATTGTAGCTCACACAATGATTCACTTTCTTTCTGCTAACTGGAGCACTAAGTGAATTAGTTAAAGTCAGGTTTGATACTATAGACTTCCCCTTATAACACAGTATGATGAGACAAAAGGTACATGCATTGTGAACCTTGTTTGGCTTATTAGAAGCTGAAAAGATATTCTCTACCACACATTGCAAAACAACATAGACAGATTCAGACCTTCATCTATAGGTTGTGGCATATAATATAATATTATGACCACTGACAGGGACACTGATTATCTCTTCATCATGATACCTGTTAGTGAGTGTATTAGCAAATGTAGTTCAAAATGTTGTATTAGGAAGCTAGTGAGCATTTTCTCTTCAAAACTGATGTGTTAAAAGGAGGAAAACTGTGCAAACAAAGAGAGTTTGACAAGGGTAGAACTGTGGAAGCAATGCTGCCCCCATGTGGTCTGATCCAACAGATGAGCAAATGTAGTTCAAAATGTTGAGGATGTCGAGGCTGATTCTGAGAGAAAGTGCGGATTGCAGTTTGTTGTGTACAGGGCTGTATAGCTGCAGACCAGTTGGGGTGCCCATGCTGACCCATGTCCACGATCCAAATGACCAATAATTGACACCTAATCATCAGAACTAGACAAGGGAGCACTGTAAAGAAGTGGCCTGGTCTAATCAGTCACATTTTATTTTACATCGCATGGTGTCTGGGTGAGTGTGGTGGACTAACCTTAACCCTAACCCTACCCTGGTAAACACATGACACCAGGATGCACTGTGGGAAGAAGGCAAGCCAGCAGAGGCAATGTGATGATTTGGGCAATGTGGTTATCAAATATAGATCCACTTGTGTGATCTAAGTGTGGTTGTAGACTATGTACATTCTTTCATGCAACCGGATTTATTCGACGGGAGTAGGATCTTCCAATGGGACAATGAGCCCTGCCACAAAGCAAAAAATGACTCAGGAATGATTTGATAAGGACAATAAAAGTTTGAGGTGTTGACTTGGCCTACACATTTCCCAGATCTCTATCCAATCAAGCTTCTGTGGGACATGCAGGACAAGCAATTTTGATCCATCAAGAGCCTGCCTTCCAGCTTATAAGACTTAAGGGGATCTATTGCTAACATCTTGGTGCCAGATACCACAGAACACCTTCAGGGGCCTAGTGGAGTCCATAATTAAACAGATAAGGTGTGTTTTGGCACCCAAAGAGAGTCTAAAAAACAGTTAGTGATTGAGAAGGTATCGAATTGCAATGTGAATGTGCATTTCTTTGTTTTTCTTTTTTCAATCAAACCCAACAGTCATTATCTAGAAGGATAACTAATAAAAGTCAAACCAATTACTTGTATTTCCCTTGCAAGTCAGAAAACTGTGTTTATAAGCAGCTATTTTTTATGTGGGTGACCGTTTCCTGGTTACAGAGGTCCCTCCCTGGGATTAGCTACTGGCTGTAATCTTCTCTCTGTTCCACTGTGTCATAGCTCAATAACTTCAGCGTGTGCCCATATCACTAGATACGATTTCACTTTGCGGCTTTTGCCAACACAGTCACATTGTAAGAACAATACTTGGGGGAGAAAAATACACGGCAACACATGAGTAGGCTGTCATGCAGTACAGTAAGTCTCAGCCTTATCTTGTTTTAGAAATCAGCCTATTAAATCGTATTAAAGCTCTCTCAGCAAAAACCTGTCTAGTACTTACCTAGTACTGGACACAGGTGTACCAGGGAGGAACTGTTGATTTTTATTTAAAGCCAATGCCAAAAACATTGGTCATTTAATTTTACATTGACCTTTGACCCTTTTAACTCTTAAAAGTTTAAGTGCGTTTTCAACAAACATCTCACTGTTTGTTGTTCTGAGTGTCAGAAAAATGGACAAAATGTCATCGTGTTACAGTAACGAGTGAGCCACAAATGTTAGCTGAGTAAAGCGATATCCTTGGCTCACGTCAGCATAACACACAGCGGTGTCAGCCAGTGGCACAGCTAACAAGAGGCTGTCTGGCTAATTGCTTGTTGTTGTCATAGTGTGTGTTCACTTAGCACAAACACAAGGCTGCCAGAGCATGCTGTGTGTGGCTTGTGGTACCAAAAACAGTTGTATTCATGCAAATGTAGGAACGCAAGCTTCACCCAAAAAACGAAGGGAGTTCGAAGGTAATTCAAACGAGCTAGCATAATTGGAGAGATTGCATCTGGTGTAGTAGTCGGCAGGCAGGCAGACAGACAGGCAGGCCCTGAAGCGTGAAAATAGCCCTCTCATGCCTTCATCTCTGGTGTACTTTTTAAAGGTCTGCTAACTATGAATACCCTCTCCCTGCCCTCCTTTTCTTTTCACAGCAATTGATTTTGCAGAGAGGGGACACTTTAGCCTGTGCAGAAATTCAATTTAGGGTTATTACCCCGTATCAGTGATGTTCTTGCTAATTTGATTGCGTCCAGTAAAGTATCCTTTAAAAACAATCGAGGACAGGCTCAACAAAGATTGGTTTCGCTGTAGTGCATACATAATGAGCTGTCTCTGTTGGCTTGCCTCTGTCTCGCTGGTTTCCAGCTCTTTTTTTTTTCTTTCTTTTTTTTCACCACTTACTCATTGAAGCAAAGTACATTACCCAACAAGCACCTCATGATTATTTCAACAAGTTCTAAAAAGGCTGCCTTGTGGGATCGTTAAAATATTGATACGGATTATATGCTGTGATTGTTGTTCTGGACAGGGAGAAGGGGCCTACAGCCATATGTTGATCTCATTGTGTAGTAGGCTGTGATAAAAGGTGTTGAATGGACGCTGATCTGTGCTTGGAAAGTATCACAGCTACCGTCTAGCTGCTGGAGTATTCTAGCTGCATCCACTGGTAGATTCCTATTTGCTGGGTTATGTAATAGTAACATGGCGGTGTTGCTATCATAATAAGGGTTCTGTGTTTGAGACAGAGCCTTAACAACAACTTGATCTTGCTTATTTTTCATCTCTCAGTGCATGAACAGATCAGTAACAGATCAGATTTCAGTGCAAAAACATTTAGGGGAGCTGGTGTGAAACACATTACTTTACACTCAAACCTACTCATCCTTTGGCAGGGTTCAAAATAAATTTTGCCCTGTACTTTAACATTGTTTGACAGCATTTACGCAAAAATTCAATTCACAAATGTTTTTTTTTTTTTTTTTTTTTTTTGTTTTAATTCAACCACTTTTATTAGAAGCAGGTAATCATCAATTTCTATACTGCTGATATAAAATATTGATTATTAAATGTATAATCATGTTATTTTTAATAGTTATGGTAAAAATGGTAAATAGCCTGCATTTGTATAGCGCTTTATCAAGTCCAAGGACTCCAATGCGCTTTGCAATACAGTCATTCAGCCATTCACCTATTCATACACACATTCACACACTGATTGTGGTAAGCTACATTGTAGCCACGGCTGCCCTGGGGCAGACTGGCCCTTTGAACCACCAGCAGGCAAAGCGGGTGAAGTCTCTTGCCCAAAGACACAACGGCGAAGTGACTGACACGGACAGAAATTATGTATTGTTATTGTAGCTCTGTGCTACTTTACGCTCCATATATCCAGAAAAAGCTCAGATTATTCCGGGACTTTCTCTTGGTATCTTAAGAAAATGACTTTAAAGCATACTGTGTGACAAATATTTTTACAGTTTTGTATGCCTATCCTTTGTAAACCGCATAACTGAGTCTGGCCTTATCAGCATACAGCCTACACAGTTTATGCTGTTGTGGTAATGTTACTGGTCCATTATTGCCATCAAACACACTTAGGAAATCCGAGGCAGTTCTATATTATCATAAGCCAATGCATTTGCAACCTGCCCAGTCACTTTTACTGCTATCTCTTAAGCTTACTGTGTCTCAAAGGAAACCACCTGGGTTACAACTGAGAATGCATTCCTAATGATATTACATTTTGTGCAGATTTTTCCAATACAGAAACTTGAATTCTGTTTTTGTAAGTTTATTTATTATGATCCTAAGGTCTTTTTTTCCTTTGCATATTATTTACACTTTGTAAAGAAATTGGGAAATTCAAGTCATTTCCCCCTTTTTGATGAATTACTCTCTGTTCATTGTACCTTACAAACCCTCCATGAGCTCTTTTTAGTAACTAAGTATTGCTTTGTTTTCAACTCAAGCATGTTTATTTGAGGATTATTCAGGTCCATCTTGCACAAACTCAAGCAATCAGGTGGCAAATTCAAATGCGATTTCCGGTTTGAAGAAAATCAAGCCATAAGCATATTTTAGTTTGCTAAAGCAAACTTTTGCACACACCACAGTTAATTTAAATTATGTATGGCTTGTCATTGTTAGAAATTAGCCGCCCCCAGCTCCGACTGACTCCGTGACTCTGCTGCTATATTTGGGTGCTCCAGTGTTCGTCACCCTTCTTTTCTGTCCTCAGCCGGCTGCTCATCAAAGGCTCTCCGTCCCCCAGGCTTGTATGCCAGAGGCTTGCCTTTATCTACCTACTTTTCTTCAGCAGACACTTGTACCTTAATACTGAAGTCCATTAACAGCTTATTGACGGGATATGAGATGGTGTGTATCCATGAAGAATGGAAGACAGGGGGAGCGGCAGTAGGGAGTGAGAACTTAAAAAAAAAAAAACTGAAAATAGAGAAGTAGCTAGTTTTTTTTTTTTTTTGTGTCATTTATGAGCCATCACCTGTATTTCCCTTTGAGTGAGGAAGCTCATACTCCATGATGGGTTTTTGGGAGCAAAAATGGAGGAGATTATCCTCTGTTCTTAATGTTGAATTTACTTTTCACACTGCAGAAGGCAGTGAAGTCTCATCACTGAGAAGACATTTTTGCCTAGGATGCAGAAAATATTCAGATTTTTTAATATTGATCCAGATCATACTAACTAAGCACACACACTCTTAATAATCTCCAGATTAGTTTCTCTCTCTCCCTCTCCAATGTTAGCATTATCTAGACATTCACTCTGGACAACATGAAATCAAAAACCAGCTTTCCTTTTAGACTTATACAGCCACTTGATATATCATAAGAATTATCAGTATGAAAGGGCTCGCAGTTCTTTTGAGCACACTCCTTTGAAGTGTAGGTGGTGCAAAATGCCCAGAATGACAATGTGTTGCCCTGCAGTTCTGCTGCTTGGCAGATGGGGGCAGTGTCGTAAAAGCATTTTGGCCCTTGCTCTTCTTCTGCCTTAAATCAAATGTACGTTCATTGCAGTCACAGTGTTTCACCTTACATATCATTTACTCTGCTTTGTCAATATTGTCTCTCTAATTTGCCCTCCAATGCTAATGTTTGATTTCCTTCATGTATAAAATGCCTATGTTTCTATCTCTGTTGCTTGCTCTGATAGAGAATGTACATACATATGTGTATTCACTTTAAAAGACAAATGACTTCACTAACTGTCCAAATGGATCCACTTGGCAATTAAACTGCTCCAATTATTTTATTTATGAAGAAAGACTTCAAGGTAACATACTTTGTCTGGTTCAGTGTTAGTGAACTGATACTGAGGCTGAAGTGGGATTGCGTCTGAAGCTGGCAGATCTTTGTATTGAATTGCCAACTAAAAGATGAATGTATGCAATGCTTACATATATCGAACATACCTGCTGAATAAATCAGAGCTGTCAAAGTTATCATTTGCTTAGATGCATTGCTAACTTAAACAGCGTGGCAAGCTTTCCTGTGGTGTGTATGTTTTTGTGTGTCAAGGACAGTACAAGGGCCCCAGCACCTGTATACCTCTGTGTATATATGTGTGTGTGTGTGTGTGTTTTTGCGTGTGTGTGTGTGGGGCTGTTGCTCGTGATTATGGAAGCTCCCTGCTCCAGAGCGGCTTTGTAACAGCATCTCCATTGTAGTGTCAGGATACCTCGTGTCCAATTCCTCAGACAGTGTGATGCTGTGGAGCTGTCAGCAGTAATACAAGTGTGGAATATCAATGTGCTCCCTGGCCTTTGGGTGTCTGTTTCTGCATGAAATTGGGTGTCTGTGTGTGTGTGTGCCACTGTGTCCAAAGTGGAATTTTGTTTGCACTTCCTTGGTACCAGTGCAATTTATGCTTTATGAATATAAATACCTAAAGGTGTATTAGTTTTCATTACGACAGTGGTAAAGTAGAGATACATTATGGCGTCCAGAAAGGGCTCATTTTCTCTCTTTGTGTACACTGTTGTTTGTAAATATAACTTCATTTTAACCATTTTTGCTTTTATATATATATATATATATATATATATATATATATATATATATATATATATATATATATATATATATATATATATATATATATATATATATATAAAAATGTACTTTTAATTATAAATTTTTCCTTTCTTTCTTGTATTTTGTTTGCCACCATTACTGAGGTACTGGTCAATTTGTCCCTTCGTCACTTTTTCATACCTTTGTGGTTTTAGTAGAAAAAGACAAATGAAATCTCAAAATTATTATATTTTCAACATCTTTGTGGTAAGTCAACACGTCCAGCTTGTTTCAAACTGTTTTAACTTTTTCAAAATTGCTTTATTTTTTTAATATTTTATTTATTTATTTATTTATTTATTTATTTATTTATTTTTACAAAAGATTAGCTTCAGTATTGTAAAAGTTGTGTTTCGTCTCAGTATATTTTTGTTACTGTGAATCTCTTGTTGATTCTTGTACCAATTAATGTACAGTATTTGGATGAAATTGGCTCTTTGATCCCCTTTGATACTATACATCTATATTTCTGTTTTTTAATCCTTTTAAAGACATGGTCTCCTCATTGTCTCAACACAAGCTGACCTTTAAGTCCAACTTTTGTCTGTCATGCCATTTTACCAAAGTATAAAGTTAACACAAACCTTAAATACAAACCAAATGACAGTTTTCTTTTAAACAAATTGATTTTTTTCAAAAATAATCCCGATATGAAATGTTTTAGCTTTGTCCAAAATACAAAAATAAGATATAACCCTGTAATATATTGTAGTTACTTTGCAGTTACATCTGTTACACTAACTTCTTTTGTGCCATATTGAGTAGAAGTGATTGCATCTCTTTACAGCTAATTAAAATCACCTTTTAAAACGTTCACCTTTTGGCCCAGTTGGTATGTAATTATAATTACTTGCCTGTAAATAAATTATCCTTTGTAACTTCTTATTAAATATTACTGGTTTCATTAATATTCCAGTGTCCCAGTATGTTATTCCACTACACTGGTGCCCTGAAACTAGCTCACTAAAAGAGGATGCAGCCATTATTAAACTTACTAATTGCACCTTTACACTGCATGTTGTTAAATGTGAAGTGCGCTTGCTGAGAGGCTTTTGAAAGGTGTATTGGTTCATGCAGTGGCCAAAGCTGTTTAGGTAATTCAAACATCTGTAATCCTTTGAGAATCACTCTGTGCCTGTATGCCTTGCAAAAGTATTCAAACCCCTTAAATTTATTATTTTTTTTATTGTACACATTGTAACCACAGATTTCCATGTAGTTTATACTTATGAAACATCTTTTTTTTTTTTTTTTTTTTTTTTTTTTTTTTTTTTTTTTGCACATAAAAATGTGACAAGGTTGCCTTGCCTTCGTTTTCATCCCCCATAAGTCAATGCTTCATAGAACCATATTTTACCATAATTAAAGCTGGAAATCCCTGTTCGAAATGTAAGCATTCTGGAAGAAATACGAGCTTCGTTGAAGAACAAGCAGCATCATAAAGACCAAGGAACATAGGAGAAAGGTCAGGGATAACTTTCACCTTCCAGAAAGATCCTTAACATACAGCCAGAGCTACAATGGAAAAGTTTTGACCAACATATACAGCATTTTTGTGATTAAAATGGTCCAATAAAAGTCCAGGTCTAAATGCTTTGGAGACTCTGAGACAAGATCTTAAAACTTATGTTTACAGATGCTCTCTATCTAATCTGATTGAGCTTGAGCTATTTTGCAAAGAACAATTGGCAAAATTTCAGTCTCTAGATGTGCAAGGATGTTGGAAACATGCCCCAAAAGATAGGCTGCTGCAATCCCAACAAGGTGTCTCTTCAAAGTTTTGACTCAAGGGGATTGGATACCCATACATGTAATAATTTTTAGATTGTGTGTTTGTAATATGCCAAAATGTAAAAAAGTTTCATGGATGTTAAAACATTTGCAGGGTACTGTAGTAATACTGGGTAAATTTGAAGGCCTTGACTTTAGAAACCTAACTTACACAGCAACAAGGTTGGATTGATTCTCGACGGAGTTTAAATACTCTAATAAAATAATAACTGAATTGGTTGAACCACTTACAATCCTCTTCCAGTAATCTGATGTGTACACATACTGTAAACATAAATGCACGAGGGAGCACACGTGTGCACTTTCGTGTCTACATTTCCAAGGTTAATGCAGAGTGATTTACTGAACAAACAGCCTTGTCCATTATCTTGCAACCAGTCTTTCTTTAATAGCTCAGATGCACATAAGTGCTTTCTTGCTTGAACCCCACTGTTTCTCAATCTTACAGTCAGCCTTCACACTCATCTCATGGAAAAAGATGGAATGGAAAAGTCCTGTGCAGAGGCAAATCCAGCAGCAACCATGTCTTGCATATCTAAGACTGGCAGGATGGAAGGAGCAGCTGATATTGACAAGGTGGTGGGTAGTCATGAAAGTACAACTGGAGTGCAGTGTGAAGATCACTTGCAGCCTTATTCTAGCCAGCCCTGTGTCTGGCTGGTGAGCGGGGCCCATTGCCAACACTCGCAAAGGCTGTAATGAGTTTATTTCATGTCGGCTGTGAAAGTGCTCGTCTCCGTCTCACAGGCACTCAGACAGAGTTGAGGCCCATAAACACAAAGTGCAGCGTGTAAATCCCCACCGCCTGACGTCTCCCAGCCTGCCCTCTATGGCTTCTGAACATTTCTTTATTGGGGTGAGGGAAGGAGATGTAAGATCCTCACCTGCCCCCTGAGAAGACTCCATGGGCGTCCCTACAAGGTGCAGTGCAGCCCCTCACTAAAGACCACCTGTGTTGTAATCTTTAATCTCTCCAGCTCTCGCTTGTATCCTTGGAGAAAGCATGTTTTTTTTTTTTTTTGGCTACCTTAGGAGAGCTGATCGCACAGCTTCTGTACACGACGTGCTTGTTGTAAACATTGGCAGATCAAAAACAGCACACTGTGATTTGCTTTGGATCGTGGTGTTTCACCTCTGACGAGTGCATTTTCCATGACGTCTATGGTCTTGGCTTGTACGTCTATGCTGTCCAGTCCCTTCCCCCTCCATGCAATGCAAACTGCTTCCTTTTGTTCTCTTTAAGATGGTGTTCATTTTCACCTGTCATTTTAATTTAGTAATGGAATTTTGAATAAAAGGTAATCTAGTTTAATCACAATTTAGTCACCTTTAGCCATTTTCATTTCATCATAATTCTAGTTGTAAAATGTATATTTAATTAAATGTAAACCCACAATGCAAGGGTGGTCTATTATTTTCCCTTGTAAGCAACTAAGAGTTGTTGAGGGCTGATTATAAATCTGTAGAAACTATATTTTTATCTTCTTGTAACAGTCTTTTCTGTCTTCCTTTGACACAGGAAAAATACTGCCTTAAAGCTGTAGTATGTAATTTTTATGAAAAATATTTTTTTTACATATTTGTTAAAATTATTGTCATGGCAGTATAAGACATATAATCTGTGAAAAAAAAAATCAAGCTCCTCTGCCTTCTCCCAGTGCTCACAGTACTAACTGCAGAAATACACCACTTACTCAGAAACAACCAATCAGAGCCAGGAAGAGGGTCTTAGTGCTGTCAATCAGCCTTGTGTACGTGCCACTGACACACTCCCCCTTGCTCTTTGCTACATTACAGCTGGTTCACCACAACATAGCCTGCCACAAATGCTAAGGCTAGTTAGCATGACCAACGATAATGGCGGATAAACAGTTTTCCTGGATTGGTAAGTTGTTTCTCCACTATTAAGACATTTAGCGGCACATAGATGAGGTTGACAGCACTAAGACCTTCCTCCTGGCTCTGATTAGTTGTTTTAGGCCAGGAGCGGTGAATTTCTTCAGATGGCAATTGTAGCTCAGGGAGGAGATGGAGGAGCTCGATCTTTTCACAGATTATCTGTCTCATATTATAGTGTCACGACATGATGACAGCTTTAATAAATATGGAAAAAACATATTTTTGTAAAAGTTACATACTGCAGCTTTAAAAACTGCTATAAATTTTTAAAATGGCTTTATTAAATTCAGTACCCAACATACAGTAAATAACAAATATTAATGCATTTTTAGAACTCTTAAATTACACATACACATTTTTTAATTGTATATGTAGAAATTGGAGTCTAAAATTCAAAAATTGGTAGTAACAGTGTAGATGTTTGATTCTCAGTTTTACATATGGGCTGTAGAAGAAATCTTTAGGGCTGGATAGGGTGTGGGAACCATAAAATACCCATATCTGTGTTAGAGGAATGCTTTATAGGGCCTTTTAAGGAGCATCATTTCTTTACATTGTCAAGTTAGTTATTTAAATTAGGATTGAACCGCAGTAAAGTAAATATAGATTTGCATAATACAAAGACTTAGTTTGATCTGGATTTATTCAGTCAGATTTGCTTTTTCAATACAGTTTGAAAAGCGAACAATCCAAAATAATAATAATAGACAGTAATGTTAGCAGTCCACCCAGTTAATGTTGCACCACCCGCTTTGTAAAACCTCTCCATTTTGTCGTCAAATTTGAAATGCCTCTATCTTCCAGCCAGGTGTTGAATTTTTTTCACATTGGTCCAACTTCTCTTCAGAATCTAACTGTAGAACCTCCAACTTTTGCCCTCATTCAGTTGCTACTTCTCATGGAGATCATGTCCATTTGCTAGTTTTCCAGCTTGTTTTGGCTTTCCCTTGACTAACACTAGGTGTGATTGGAGTTCTCCTCCCACCATATAATTTTTACATTTTTTCTGTCATTGATTTAGTCATTTAACTATTTTATTTATACAAGGACATTTGTCAAGTATAAATGGATGCACTCGTACAATTTACCATTAATAGCCCAAGTTAATTTACAAAGCTGATCCCGAGTTTGGGCATTAGGTTACCTAAAAAATATTACACAATGTTTAAAATGCAAATACAAAACTCAGTAAAGGAGTCTTACCATACCAGCATAGAAATAAACACATTTCAGTTAAACTGTCAAAGTTTGTATTATTCAATTCCTTAGGAGCACAAAGACTTATTTTTCATAATTTGCCCATTTATCTTTGGATTTAAATAACTTCTGTTGTGCAAAGATCAGGAAAACAAAATCATTTAGTTTCGTTAACCTTCAGAATGAGACATGACTTCTCAAACCATGCAGCAAAAGACTCCAAATACAGAGACAGATGCAAAGTCTTTAGAAGCTACATATAAAACTGTGTCATCAGCATACATGTAAAGTCATACTGTATGATCTAATTTTATTCCAGTTTTTAGTTAGGAAGAATAGATTTTTCATCCAATGAATTTGGCACTGCTTTCCCAGTGCTGGTCAGGTTATCTACTAAAGGTCCTTATGTAAAGGTGCATCCTCTCAGGGCCACATAGTTAGGTCTAGGTTAATGGTTAGAGGAGCAGGGAGGAAAACATGAAAGGAATGCAGTATGTTTGACAAAAAAGACAAGTTTCCATCGCTCCCTCTCTCTGACATGGCTTTAGTCCTGGTTGAGGGATTAGACTGTGAGCTTCCACCTCACTCTTTGTTGGCTTGTTTCCAGATATTATCTTTAAGTATGAGCTCAGCGCCAGTCTTCTCTTTTCTATTTCCCTCTTCCATTCCCCCTTTTGTGTATGAAGTCAGTGGTGTGAGTCATCCCAGGCTGCTCGGGGAGTGATTTAATTGCTCTCTCCCCTCCTCCTTTCAACATGCATGCCTCGAAGAGGGCTGTCACTGACCCCTTCGCTCCTTTAAAAAAAAAAAAAAAAAAAAAAAAACACTTGCGCAGCAAACGTTGGGCCACCCTGAAATGCAGTGGAAATATGCACTCAAGAAATTTGCTCAGTGTGCCCCGGTGATGCTGAAACAATGCTGCTTCTGCTTTGCTTTGCAGCGATAACTTTTTCATATTGTGCAGCCCCGCTGAGTGAGTGTGAGCACAATATGGGAAGATAACCCCTGCAGCAGCAGAGGAGCTTTTGTAATTGCAGTTTAGAGGGGGAAAAGCCTTCTGTCGCCTTTACTGTGGAAGTAAGAAATTGTTCTTTAAGTTGGCACTTTGTTGTTATAGACACTGTGATTTAAGCTAAAATCAAGTAATTTTTACTTGTTAGATAGAGATGTACTTTTGTATTTGTTTCCATGATCAATTTTTCCTATTTAAACCTTTTGATTCTACATTTATATAGAAAGAAATCCTTTTCTCACTCTAAAAGGCTTCCCATAAAACCGTAGCACCCATGCTGCTAGCTTCACACACTTCGTCGTACAGACATCTGTGCATTTTCTCATTCTCCTCTCTG
Organism: Anableps anableps; assembly: GCA_014839685.1. Classification (NCBI taxonomy): domain Eukaryota; kingdom Metazoa; phylum Chordata; class Actinopteri; order Cyprinodontiformes; family Anablepidae; genus Anableps; species Anableps anableps. Next base: position 10,643,809 of record CM026067.1, on the reverse strand, counting down.
CACTTGTGAGGTGAGACATGAGGTGGCACTGTTCTCGCAGTTGAACGGGTTGGTGTCGCTGGGGGTGTGATTCAGAGAGAGAGTTGCCTCCTTGTAATGGCTGAATGTGATTAAATATAGGGGTTTGCCTTGACTTGGCAGTACCCATCTGTATGAACCCTCTCAGATGAAAGACCTATTTGTTGTTAATAGGGGAAGTAATTCTTGCACCTCTGCTACAGCTGAATCTCCTTCACTGCGACGTAGTTCAACGCTGACATTGTCTCCTTGATAGACCGAGCTCAAAATGGGATGAGGAGGCTAAAATGCCACCATGATTACAACAATTGGAGAGGCTGAGCAGGAAGTAGACTGCTTTGCTTCAGGGGGCCCGAGTGGAATTTTTCTCCCCTGTGATGCTGATGAGTGTCTCAAAGTTGTATAACAGCAGACAGGGATCAATGGAGAATGCTGACTCTTGAGAATACTATGAATGTACTCTAGTCTGCCTGAGATGGCTACTAATCCAGAATGATTATGCAGTGTGGACTTTGCTCTCGAACCAGTCTAGACAAATGGTACACACATGGGCGTTCATGCATGTGCACGGATGCAAGGAAAAATCAGGCCAAGAAGCACAAGAATCACACATTTAATGCTTTTGCTGCACATATCTCCCTGTACCATCATCATTTCCCCACATTTTTTGTTAGATTTAACTAAAGATTAAACTAAAGCCAAACAGATGTTGCCTCCGTTGCTGAGTTTTACAGCACTGAGCCATCACCAGGAGGCAAAGCTTTCAGGAATGCAAGAAAAGTCCTGATGCTTACTTTCAGATCCCCACACTCCTTTCCTCTCACACTCATTTCAGCTTACCCTCTTCATGCTACTGTGCTGCACAAACAGACGCCATGTTTCTGAAGCAACCACAGCATACGTTTTCAAATGCTGCTCTGATTTTATTTTCAAAGGCTTCCAGATATGTGTAGGTGTCAGTCAGTCACATCTGAACATTGCACACCAAATTAAAGCTGTGATTCAATGAATACTGTATGTTTACACTCTGTCTGGGCCAAGTAGTATGTGCTAACATTTTTTATTTTATATTTTTGAATTTTTAAGTGTCAATACTTAAGTCACAGTGAAGACTTTTAGGTGGCAGTGTAAGAACTTATAAACGAAAATGTATTGATAATGTTTTGTGCATGAAATGATTTTCTGTGTGATTGACTGATTGATTTATTGATTAAATCCCGTGTATGCCTCACATCTTATCTTGCAGCTAAGCTGGAACTTCAAGTCCCAGACCTACCAGTGGTGGCGTTGCATGGGGTTGATGTCACCCTCAACTGCTCTTTCAGCCACACAAGTCCCTTCAACCTATCTGATGTGACTGTATTCTGGCAGCTGACTGACACCAAACGCGGAGTCCATGGGTTCTCGATGGGACAGGACCAGCTGACGGAACAGGCAGAGAGTTACGCCAACCGTACGAGCCTGTTCACTTCCCAGCTGACCATGGGCAACGCTTCACTTCTACTACGAAGGGTGGTGGTTGCTGACGAAGGAAGCTATACCTGCTTTGTCAGAGTGCAGGAGCACAACAGCGCCGCCTTGCTGCTGCAGGTGGCGGGTGAGTCGAGCTGTGAGATCTGTGGCAGATAGGAAAAAATCTGCAGTGTTAGGAGCAGTGTGATCACAAATATGCTGGTGATCAAAATTAGAGAACAATCCTTGAATGATTGATTATTTCAGTAAACCCCCCCCCCATGATATCAGTTTTCAAAGGGGCTGTCTGGAGTTCGATTCACGACCCTGGGATCTTTGCTGCATATCTTCCCCACCTCGCTCTCTCACTAGTCAATTCATGTCTGATTACTATGAATAAAGGCTACTAGTGTCACACGAGGTCATGAAAGGGGGGCATGAAAAATTGCTGGCAGGTTAGATATTGAACACGGGGAGGGAACCACATGTTGTGGATTAAGGTTCTGACAAACATTTTTGTTTTTTTTCTGCCATATTTCTTTTGCACAAAACATTCCTGAAACAACAATCCTTCCAACCTCCACTTTTCACTGACATTTTTTTTTAGATTTGGAGCTCAGTCTTTTTCACGGCTTGGTAACGAACAGAATATTTCCCATGTGACCCAAAGAAATTACTTTCATCGCTAAAGTTAACTTTGGACCATTTGTCTTTTCAGCAATAATTATTCCCCCTGTGTTTATATTCAGCCATGCTAACATGTCAATGTTAACATGCTTCCTATTTGGACTGTCACAAAAATGGGGATGTGCACAACCAGCTGAAAGGATGGGGATAAATAAGATGTAACACTGATATTTTGGAATAGGACTAAATAGTGACCTTGACATTTCGGAAATTATAGGTTGTTAAATTTGATCTCCAGTGTAACTGGGAGACATTCACAAAAATTTGCAAAATGAACCAGTGTTCTAGCTCTGTGGAAAATAGCCAAATAACTAATAAAATCTCAGGATACAAGAATAGCTCAGGTGATGAACTTTGCAAATGCCAATAAAGACAGCTGTGTTTACAAGAACAAAACATATTTTTAATGAATTAATTAAAATTAGAAACATTTATTAAATTAAACTTATTTAGATTTTTAATCAAATATTGGACGCACCTTGAGATGTTTCCAGCCCATAAAGCTCAGGGGCCGTTTCTAGAATGTGTTCACTAAACACACAAAATGATACATTTTTAAGAGATCATTGTTTATTGTGCCTTCTCAGATACAGACACATACACACTTATAGTGTTGTTGATTTAGGATAATTTCTTCCCACAAGATGTAAACAGGTAATAAACAGCTTCCTCTGGGCCACCGAGGATTGTTTTTTTTTGTTTTTTTGTCAATACGCGCTGATTGTGGTCCTTGTCATGGTCAATATGTGCTGACTTTGATTATTAGCTGTTGTCACGGTCAATCAACCATCACTAACATCTTCCGTGCTGTGAGACCACACTGCCCCTCTTCACAGCTGAGAGCCTTTTATTTATTTATAATGATATTGTGTGTCTTCCCTTCCTTCTCACATTTCTATATCTGTTGTGAGATTGCTTCAGATTCTCCCAGGAAGGATGTGTATTGGGAGGTGTTGATAGCTAACATTTTTTGATCTGTCAGTGTGTCCTGCAGTGACAAATTGGTTTGATTTTATGGTGCGCATTATTAGATGTTCTATTTTTAGGCCTTATATGCGCTTAGTACTGCAAACTTTATTCATGCTGTGCTGAAAGAAAATGAAAGCAGGCCTTGATGGAAATCTGTAAGTCAAATGCACAGCTGGAGTCAGTGCTCATTCTGTCTCTGTGTTGAGAGCCCCACTTTTTAAAAAGCAGCAAAGACAAACTTATTTAATCTCAACTTCAGCTTCTAGCCCTTGGTTTCCTGTGCCATGATTGTCTTTTCCTGCTACCTTTTTACTTGTGTTTTAGCTTGCAGGGTTGTAAAAAGGTGTTACTATCTGAGTCTGACAATGGATCTTTCACCTCCTTCCTTCTACGTTTTTTGTGCCATGGGCTGTGTAGTCTCTGATTCCAGATTAGCTGTCTGTTTAGTGTTCTCTCAGGGACTGCCAGCCCTCTTCTTTGCTTCTGTTATGTGTCACCACCTCTAGAGAACCAAATCCCTCTCAGGGAGTTGGTTTGGTTCTCTAGAGGCAGCATCTTTAGAGTAAAGTGTTATGGCAATACTGTTACCTCTGTTTGTTGGATCTCAAGTTTTCTGATACACTAAGCTCCTTAAATACATTTAGGAACTTAATTGGAATCAGCAGGCCTGTCACAATAACAAATTTTGGTGGATGATAAATTGCCCCAGAAATAATTGCAATAAATGATAATATTATTGTTTTTTAGAGACCATTTTCAAGTAATATATTAGTTATGACATAATAATGCAACTTCACCCTATCAAAGACCAATAAATTAATTTTGTAAAGAATACATAACATTATCATTATTATTTAATATTCCATTTTATTTACAATCTTACTGTTTTATTAGTTGCCTTTATTTCATTATTTTTTTTAAATTTTTCATTTATTGTATTTATTTAGTAATTTTTTTAATTTACTGTCACTTTTTTCAATATGTATTTTTTTCTGTTTTTTTTCCATAGTCTGCATTTATTTAATAATATTTTAAGATATTTTAAATATCCAAAAAAAAAAAAAACCCAACCAAAAACAGTGAATAAAATGGAAATAAAAATCACACACAACCAAGACCATAAATAAAATGGATTGTGAAATCTCTGCAAACATAATTGGCCTTCAAAAAATATTAATCATCAGAATAGAAATTATTAAGCTAATTTTAATTCATCATGCGATTAATAGATTAATTGCTTATTGCGACAGGCCTAGGAATCAGTTTTGAGGGTGAATCTCACTGCAGAAAACCTTAAAAGTAGAAAATTCAGTAGGTGTTGTAGCTGTCTTTTTGTCTCAATAGTCTCTTTCATAAAACCATTCCATCACAAAGCTGCAAAGAGAAACCCCTCTTTAAGCTGCCTCAAGCAGTCCTGTCGCAAAAAAGATGAGCTTTTACAGTTATACCAAAACCAAAGGAGGTGGGGAGCAGCACTCAGCAGGGTCAACATACACTTATGTATAAATTTCTACTAGGGGTGTGGGGGGGAAAAAAACTATTTTGTTACATCGTGATGTGGAAATGGCTTATTAGTTGATTTACACAAAAATCTGTCTTTCAAAAATCTGTCATCTTAAAATGAATTTATAACCAAATTTTGAAGAATGCAAAAGGCGGAACTCGGACACGTGTAAGTGTGGCACCCAGACAGTTTATGGTGAACACATAACAGAAACATGAGGATTTAGCCGAACAAGAAACACTCACCGCACTGGGAAGATGACTTGGACCAGAGCCACACCATATTCAGACGGTGTAAAAATAAATGAAATGTTTTCATACGACATGTAGGAGAAACCATTTTACACATTTTTACCCATTGGTGAAAGAAAACAAGCTGGTCGTTTCTTGCCCCAGTCATCCAGAGGATCATTTAGCAAGTGTTAGTGGAGTTTTCCCCTCACTCAGGAAAGGCAAAACTAATTATAATGTTAATTGCAACTGTCGTTGGTCATGGCACTATTGATTGCTCTTTGGATACAACATCACAAGATCACTACAAGCAGCCATAACCACAGAATCTGATGTAACTGAAAGTTTTTTGATGTGTGGCAGCTAGCGTTTTGCAAACTTCAAAAAAGAGCAGTGCACACAGATAGTTATATGAATGAGTTGTAAAAGAATGCAGCAGAGGAATGACAGATCATTAAGAGAAATTTAGATGAAGTTAATGATGAAGTAAGAAATCTTGGGTCATGTTGCCTCAATATTTGCTTAATAATCACAATCCCCGGTTGTCACTGCTACCAAAAGAACTACCTATATCTGAAGTCCAGTTACCTGCTCTGTCTCAGTGCACTTAACCATGACCCATCCAATGTCTGTTTATGGCAAGAAATGATGTGCATGACACACTGCTGGGGTCCTGATGTTTTTACCTTTAATCAACCTGCCAGCTGAGCCTACTCACGATACATAAAAGCTGCATCACACCTTCAAGCCGGCTAACCTTTACCTATTCTTTGTGCACCCCTCCCCCCAGCTCCTTACAATAAGCCTGAGGTCACGTTAGAGCCTGAATCCAACCTGCGGCCTGGGGATGAGGTGGCCCTGACCTGTGTGGCCTATGGTGGGTATCCTAAAGCCGATGTCATATGGCAGGATGGGAGCGGACGCAACCTGACACACAATATCACAACTTCAGTGGTGGCCAATGAACAAGGGTTGTTCACCATGACCAGTGTGCTAACCGTCATCCTGGAGCCTAATAGCTCCTTCAGCTGCCGACTGATCAACCCACTGCTTCACGAGGAACGCTTCATCTTTGTCACAGTCACAGGTGGGTAAGGGTTTTCTTAGCCACTGTTTTGCTGGTGTGTTTGAATTTTATCATTGCAGTCTGCAGACTCATCTTGTTTCCAGTCAAAGATTTTCAGAGTTTCTCATTAAAATGTTGTATGCTTTTGTGAACCAGTCTGTCTGCCGAGTTTCCCCTCTGTGGAGTTTTAACTTATTTGTGTCTTTCAAAGCTGCAATGAAACCACTGGGAAATAAAGAACAGTGCTCTTACACTCCAGTAAGCAGTACCTGTCAGTTCTTTTGCATGGTTAAGTTACATCAGTGGGGGATCTTTTCTCTAAGTGTAGTCAAGTTGCTGTTTATCAAATATTTCAAAAGACTAAACAGTATAATGAACAAATGTGCAAAAAAGACATGACTTGTTCTCTAGATGTTCTCTACAGGAAGTACCCTGTCAACCATTAGTTTCACATGTTTACCTTTCTCAAATCATTTGATGCATTTTTACTCCCTACTTGTGACAGCATCAATGTGATGATTTTAATGGTCTTTTCAACCTCAACTCAAGGCACCACCCTGCCGTGTCTCCCTGGTCCTGATGGTGTATTCTGTGTGTTAAATGTGACGAGAATGCCATGTAAGGGTGGGCTAAGGCTGGGTCTCTAATGGGAGCAGCACTGTGTGAAATGGCTCATAAATAAGAAGAGGTGGCCTTAGCTGGCTCTCTGGACTGTAGCTGGTGCTGGTGCTCGGCCTGTTGAGACGGAGGTCGAGGCAGAGGTCAGGGAGTGCTGCTCCACTGGGCTGGGAAATGACTGTGCTGTCTGGAAACAGGACGGCCGATTGGCAGGACTGGACGGCTGAGTGAAGGTGGCCTTTCTAACAGTTTGCTTGCCCTCAAAACAGAACAGATAACCAGTCAGAATGACCAATGGGAAGGTGGGGAATTATTAAACACACAATGACAATATAAATATAACTGAAGAAACTGTTTTGGTAGTGTGTTGCTGCGGCTACCTTTTATTACTCCATTTTATTGATGCACTGCTAAAGGTATGGATGGAATCTATTGCTTAGTACCACTGCTGTGCGTTCCATAATATTGGCCTTTTTATTTCCCTTGTACAAACAACACTTTTTCGATTCAAAAATCATTGAGTGAGCCATCTGAATAAATGATTTAGGTAACTATGCATTTGTACCGTTTTTCATCGCATGATCAGCACAGAGATTATAAGCATTTCAAGCTAAACCTTTTCCCTGTACAGGTTTGGTTCCTTGGCATGGATATAGAAGGCATCAGTGGCACACAGAGATATGATTCAGGGGTCTTTAAATACAACAAACAATCATGGCATAAGCATAAAAGAGTCTAAAATGGTCAGCAGAAAGGTTTGGAATTATGTTGCTCATTTTTTTTTTTTTTTTGCATGACAGCCAAGGGACATGCTGGAGTGGCATCAAAGGACACAGATACTCAATCAAATATATTACTGCTGCTGCTCATATAGGAAATTATTGTCATTACCTTTAGCCTGAGTGTCATCGACCTCTTAATCCGGGGCTGATTTATTCTTGAAATGTCAGTGAAAAATTAAATACCACAAATCATATCCTAAGAGTTATTGGGCTTTCCTGTTACTTTGGATTCAGAAGCGGTAGGTGTTAATAGGTAGGTTTTTTCATGGAGCTATAATTTGACGTGCACATATTCTTTGAATGTGACAGATTGATTCCAATTTTGACTGGTTCCGATTTTTTGTGAAAAGTGCAGTATGTTCCTTAAAAGAAGTGTATAGTTAAATCTAACCTAAAAAACGGAATACAATTTTGTCTCCATTTATGTATCAAAGGATGTATCCATAACCTTTATCTGAGTTATTAAGCTCTAAAACAGTTCATCAAAGTACTGTACGTGCTGTTGATCGATGTGTTTATAGAAATGTGTTTACAAAAATGGTGCAAATTCATAGTTAGATGCTTTTTTTTAATAGGGATAAAAGCTGATTTTTCTTATTCGATCTGCTGATCACAGGAAACTTTGCTGATTCCAATCTCTAGCTGATTGATTGGTGCATCACTAGCTGCTATATTTATGCTTGGCATGTTAATCCACATGGACGTTATAGCGCTATCGAATTAAATATTATACAGTAGCAGCAGTGGTTGCACACTCTTCGTAGATACAGTGAGAAAATAGTTGATGCACTGTACTTTTTTTAGTGTGGTGAATAGTTATTTAAATGCATATGGTATTGAGTCATGAGGGAAATAAGTATCAGACCTTCTGATTTGGTAAGTTTGCTAGTTTAATATCAATGTGGAAACACTGTCTCGCCCACCACGTCCCATTTGCATGTTCGTGGTTATCAACAGTCACCCCACTGTTGCAAACTTAGCAACTTTTTCTCTATATTTACCAAAAAAGTAACTGGTGTTGGCCAAAATCAGAATCACCAGGTCAGACTTTTTAGAAATCGGTGATCGGCCAAAAAATTGCAATCGGTGCACCACTACATTCTTTAAATTACAGCAATCACTCTGTAGAACAATTGATTGCTGTAATCAATGTAACAAGCATTAATACAAACAAAATATATTTAACAGTTATTGAAGAAGTACTTGAACATGTCTTGAATATATCTACATATTCAACAGAACATTCCCAATGAAAAAAAAACCTGAAAATGTTCAATATTCATCTTCATGTCTCTTCATTTCTATATGTGTTTTTTTCCGCCTCTCTCTCCATCTTTCAATCTTTATCTACTGCGTCTTTCTCTCTCTCTCTCTCTCTAACAATCTTGTATGTATTTCCCTACCAAGCTCAGTCATATACGTTTAGGAAGAGTATTTCCCCTCCGACAGCCAAGCCAAGCCAGGTCAAAAAGGTTTTGATTGATGACTAGATTTTTGCTGCATGTCAGGGGCAGGGCATAAACCACCTGGGCTATTTTGTAAACAGGACCTTCCCCATATGTACCAGGAGTAGGAGAGTTACTTCTGCAACTACTCGCAAGAGAGTAAAGGCTGAGTTATAGTTGCGCTTTTAAAAGTTTGCCTTGAGTGCGTGCCAGCCAAACAAGCGGTGTTGCTTTTATATTTGATGCGTACATTGTTGGTGCAGTATCCTCCAAAAATGAGCCCTCACAAGAGGGATCATAATGCTTCCAGTACAGCCAAACCTGCTTCCAAATGGTCCAGTTAGAGTGAAAGGTGGTGCACGCGCAAACCTTTAGTTGAGTTACATGAGTTACAAAAATTATGAGGAGCACGACTATGGAAAGTCAGTGGGGTCATATATGCGTGAACATTTCATGTTATTTTGATGCGACTTTAATGCGTAAACAACGCCTAAAGTACGGGATGTTTACATGTCGAATACGCGTCAAAATGTCACGAGTAATTAATGCCAACGAGACCGCCTGGCCCCCTAAGAAGATCGTAGCATGTAATAACTGTCATGTCATTAATTTTATTAACCAATCTAAATAACACTAGGTCATGTTGTGCGCTACTGCTGTCCCTGTGTGGTCGCTCCTCCACTTTCAGCTCTGAAGCTAGGATTACAGCTGACGCATTGAACTCCCAGTTCAATGCGTCAGCACACCATACACACCGTGTCACGCGCAGTCGGGGTGCCTAGTCATGCAAAGTAAGGAACGCTAGCGGGTCAGAAATGTGTGAACATTTCACATTACTTAACTTTGTTATATTGTAATGCAGTAAGTCTGCAGACGTTAACAGGCATATCAGATGTGTATATAAAGCTCAGGGATGTCATTAACCAAATATTTTCCATCCTTGACCGTTTTTTTTTAAACAGTGACAGAAAAAATCTGCATCCGTCATTTTGACAGACTACAATTCACACATCTGACCACTTAGTGCAGAGATGGATACATTTTCAACATTACACACAAAGTACATGGCAGAGGTAACTAAACCAATCAAATAATTCCATCAGAGCACCATTTTTGACCTGGACACTGAACTTAATGCATCTCTTATCCGGGAGCTGACAGCGTCTTTGAGGAAACCTGAGGTGCACAACGTGGAGGACAGATTTGCATGGATCTCAGCTACTTGGAACAAGTTTGTGGAAAACTGTACTCCCTGCTATAAGCCCGGTGCCGACATCACCATAAATTTAAATTAATTTCATTTAAAATAAATTCTACTTCTATATTACAATACCAAAAGGAACTGCATAAAAATATATACATATATATCTACTAATGAAGCAGATAGGCACTAGGTTATACTGAGCATTGAAGGGTGAGAGGCTTCCCCTCACTTTCCTAAGGTGGTTTAGCCGAGGATCAGAAACAGCCAATGAGAAGAGACGTGACTCAGACTGCCAGGACATGAAGTTGCCCAGAAGGGACATAAACAGACACTTTTTGTGCCTGAACAGAAGATGCCAACAACAACACGTACTTTATGTGTTGTGTACACGTCAAAGTAACGTGAAATGTTCACGTGTATATGACTTCGCTAGCGTTCCATACTATGCACGACCAGGCACCCTGACTGTGTGTGAGACCACCATGTAGGGGCGCTTAGTCCAATGCGTCAGCTATAACCTGGGCTAGCTTGACAGAGAGCTGAAAGTGGAGGAGTGACCATGTAGGGACAGCAATAACTCACGACGTGATCTGCCATTGTTTAGAATTGGTTAATAAAATTAATGACATGAGAATTACTACATGCTACAATTTTCTTGGGGGGCCGGGCAGTCTCGTTTGGGGGGTGGGTGGGATCCCCCTCTTGGATAATGGTAGGGTAAATGCTGTTCTTGTCAGGCTGCAAGACCTGAATCATGACCCACTGTTAGTCTTTTAGCTGAGGAAAGACGATTCTTGTCCAACAGTTTTACAATACCCATCTATGGACCCCTCAGTGTGTTGAATTCACTCTGTGGCCTTTGGAAGCACAGTGTTACCACTCGGGACAGGTACTATAGACTTAAGTGTTCATTGTGATATTTTGTGTTATTTATTGTAATAATGAGAAATGGGATGCTAAAAAGTATTTTAAAACCAATTGCAGTCCTTTTAGAAATAAATTGTATATCTGGGACCACACATCACAGTGCTCGTAAACCCCCCCCCAAAACAAACTGTTTATCAAAAGAAAAATCAACAAGAACCAACTTACAGATGATTATACAGGACAACACACACATTAATAATGGAGTTTTATAACTGAACAGGACAGATATAGACTGCATTTAATTATGTTTTTATAGATATTGATATTTATTGCTGCTCTCATGGAACCTACAGTAAAAAAAAATAAATAAAAAGCTAGAAATTGGGGTTTGTAAATATCATTATCACAATGACTGAAGATTCTTATAACTATAAATAAATGACCAATAGTGATAAAAGTTAATTATTCATCCCTGGTTTCCATCTTTGTGTTTGGTTGTTTAGAAGGCACTGTCTGAGTCAAATTCAGTACTTCCTCTACAAATGGGTGGGTCAGGTTGAGCTCATTATTGGTATTATTTGACCACAGCACATTTCCTCAAGCTTTCCCTGAATGTTTGAGATGTTATCTTGCAAACTTTAGACAGACATGCACATGTGGCTTCTATAACATAGGGATGGAAGGTTACAGTACATTACAGTGTAGTGTCTTACCAACTGTGCTTGTGGTGACTGCCTTCAGGTAATTACCAAGCTTGTCCTGTGTAGCTACGGCCTGATCCTCACCTTTCTCTTGATCATCCTCACCCCTTAAGAGAAGATCTTGCATGGGTCTCCAGATTTTAATAACCAAGAGCTTTCAGATCTGCTATCTTGTCCCTGACATCCTTGGCCTATTGTGTTGGAGAGGTTGGAGTAGAAGAAATTGATTCTGTGGGGAGATGTACTTTATGCACATAAAGAGTTGGGATCAGGCGCATCTGTAATTGATTGAATTATTGATCTTTGTGCTACATGACCACATTCTGTCTTGTTGGTAGGAGGTCTCTTTCATTCATACCTTTTGTACAATGACTTTCTTCTGGGGTGTTGGTTGATGTTGTCTCTGACTATTAAAATGAAAAAATGAGACGTTTCTTTCAGTGAGAGCAAACTGACAATAAGGAATAAACAAAAAAAAAAAGATGTCACAGAGTCCCCTGCCTGCCCCCCCAAATAATGAGTTCTTATAAAAATGACAGGCCTATTTGTGAATGAAATAATAAAGAAAATCAGACTAATATCAAAATCAGCAGACCCTACGAAAGAAAAGAACCAAGAGCAGAGTGAAAGTCTGTTATTTAGCAAAGACTCTAAAAGGGACGGCAAAAGAAACAAATCCACAAATAAACCTAGGGAAAACCTGTAATTAAAGCATCGGTGACTGTGGTTTTCTGCAACTGGGTGCACATGAATAAGAGTAATTTCTCAGCTGGAGTGCTACAGCGCAGCTTGATGATGGCCCAAGCTGTTTGTAAATACACAGAAGATTTATAGTATCGTGCATGGCAAGATACAAGGGGGGCTTGTTTGAAATAAACCCACGTTTGCGTTTGTTTACAACAGCTGGTGTGTGCTTAACACTTTCTGTAATTAATTTTGACCAAGCAAAACTCTTTGGCTGGAATTGCTTGGTTGGTAAAGCAAATTTATCTGCAGTATGCACTGTGAAATGAACACACAGACACACTTTCCCTCTCTCAGGCAGTGGTGAATCTAAATATGTGCGTTGATGAAATCTGCCCAACATTCTGACTGAAAGAAAGAGAGAAACTGGAGAGTTGTAAAAAGAGAGGGAGAGAAAGAGAGAGTGGCTGGGGCAGGTAGAGAGGGAGCAAGCATGTTAAAAATTTCACACTCTTCCCAATCTCTGATTGAAAAATTACAATTCTAATACCAATCTCCCCCAGGCAGAACAGGAGTTTGACAAGGTTAATTTTGAGAAAATGAACCTTTTACCCATACCGAGGAGGGCATTGTGTGGTCTGCAAGTTGAGTCAACTGCAAGTCAACCAAGTTAATGTCACCTCTTTTTTTTTTTTTTTTTTTTTTTAGAGGTACCACAAGTTAAACTGGTTGGCTATATAATCACAGCACATGCACACAAAGTTTCCACCATCTATAAGACAGATAGTTTTATAAAAACACACTGCAGAGTACAGGTTAGGTTTTCAACAGCAGTCTGGAATTGGAAGCGTTTGTGTGTTTGGGATATTGATAGATTTGCAGAGGGAAGCGAGGCTTGGATGCAGGAAGACCCACAGGAACAGCTGGTATTAATGAAGAGTCGAGTGATGGAAAGGAGCTGCTTCAGTCTTCAAATGAACCGTGGCCTGTGCACGCATGGACAATGTGTTTGAGTGCTGATCGCCTCCCTTCCCTATGCCCTCCGGTCTCATGCTCCAACCCTGTTCTGAACATTTTCCTCTGCTTAAAAAGAAAAAAATGCCTATGGAAGCCTTTAAAGATCCTAGGTCTGTACTCTATATGTTTCGGACTGTTTTGAATCTTTTATGCATTCCATTTACAGCTGCAATGTGAATGCTGCAGTGAGCTGTCTGATGGCTGGGATTCAGGGCCTGTCACTGAACACCCCTTGACTCCCCTCTGCATCAACCCCCTCCACTCCGTCTGCTTCTTCTCTCAATGAGGATGGCGCCATTTCCCCAGCATCACTCTGCTGGCACAGCATTTATAGTGAAAAGTGTGTGGATGGAGATAGAGTGGGGAAAGGAAGTAGATACAGAGATGAGCCGGAATGATAGAGAGAGGGAGCTACAGAGTGGGGTTTAGAAGAAGGAGAAGTGGATGACAGAAAGCAAGATGGAGACGACGACATTTGCTGAGCTCAGAGCTGTGATATTATGGCCTGATGGGCTTCAGATAGACTTACTGATGAGCAGCAAGACCACCCCGCCCTCCCTGGAAGAATTGTTACTGAATCTCACTCTGTGGTGGCTCTAATCCTGATACAACTTGGCCATATTTGTACAGTTCACTGTGCAGCAGAGATGCTGTTTTTTATAATATTTTTAATTTTTAAAAGATATTGATGCTAGTTTACAATTTGGTGTACTCTATATCATGAGATTCCCATGGATGTGAATGGGTTGTAACTAATATGATAACCTTTAGTAGATATACTACAGTTCTACACAAATTTTTAAAATGCAACGTGATCTAATCTTTTCAGAAGAAAAAAAAATATACTGCTGCCAAAATATTATAACATTGATGTAATAATAATGTCATCTGCAATATTCATTAATAGTTATTCTTATTTTGTTACATAAATTTGAGGACCGAATTGTTTAAATACCCACCAATTTAATTTTTGAGTGCTTTTTACATGCATATTATATCCCTTTTTTCCACACTGCAAACACAAGTACACCAAGCTGATATTAGCATGTTAGTTAGTTGAGCTTGCTGCTTAGCTGGCCAGCCTGCATTTGGCTGAGGTACTTGTAGCAGGCACCACATATACTAAAACTATTAGTCCTTGACACAGCCTGCTGCATGTCTTCTCCCCTTCTCACTCTCTTCCTGTTTCCTAGCTGATTAATGTGAGTAAAGGCTACTTTTGCCACAGAATCTTGAAAAAGCACAACAAACCCAACAGCAATAACTTTATAGGAATGATGGGGGCACCCCTTTCCACAATATGATTGTGTTTTTCGTGAGTGGACATATTTCGAGACAGCATAATTTCTGTTTCTTGTAAGCAAAGGATAAGTGCTTTAGCCTCCTTTAACCCAGTTGGGAAGCAGTAAGCAATAATTGGTGTGGGAGGAGCAACTCTACTTTACTCTATGCTACACATAACCCCAAATAAACTCCTGCCTGTCCAGCACTTTCTCTGGTATCTCATGTTGTTGAAACGATTCCTGGGTCAGGCCATTTACTACTTGTCTTCCCCTTCTCTCTCTGCCCTTCTTCCTTTTCAGCTACTAATAAATAAAGACCACAAGTACCACAAAAAACCCTTAAAATAGAAAATGAAAGTAAACTTGCAAAATATATTATCATTCCAATATTAGTGTGTGTAATAATTATATTGCAAAGGACTATATGGAGTCCAAAAATTATTGGCTGACATATTCCAAGCATTATGAATTTGTGTTTTACATGTGTAATATTAATTCTGTGCTGGACAGGCTCACTTTTTTTTTTTTTTTTTTACATTTTTACATACCTGACATTTGCCAGATTGCCAAACAAAATATTTACCAATATTATCGCAAGATTTTGTAATATCATGCAGCTCTATGCAAGTACAGAAATACCCTGAATAAACGAAGAGTTCAGGCACATGCTACATCCTAAATGCACAAAGGAGCGTATTGTAGATCCTTCCTCCCAGCAGCTGTTAGACAACATCGCTGCTCCCAACAAACTCAAGTGTTCACATCAGTTTACTGTTAACTTTACTTCTGCACAGTTTTTTATTGTCACTTCTTGTAAATAGTCTGTCTTTTAATGCTCAAATGTACAAAATATGCATATTTTGTACATTTTTTAATTAACCTACTCAGTTGCACATTCCTCTAGACTGGAGTATTTTTTTATTACATTTTTTACTACATGATGTTTACTTAAATTTTTCCCCTTAATGTACTGTATTTTTATTCTTTATTCTGTTTATATATATATATATATATATATATATATATATATATATATATATATATATATATATAATTTTTTTTTTCTATATTCTATCTTTGTGTGAGTCTATTTGCTATTATTTCCTGTCAATTTGCTGCTGTTGCACAGAAATTTACCCATTGTGGGATTATAAAGGATATTTCTATTCTATTCTATTCTATTCTGTTCTACATGGCTATTTTTTCTCTGCTCTTTGTGCCACTCATATCTTTTTCTGTGAAAGTATATCAAATATGTTTCTACAAGGAACTAATCACATTGACCAGTTTAAACATGCACAGACTGAACAGACTACCTCATTGTCATTGTATTTTATCTACCTCCCTAACTACTTAAATATTTGTAACTATTTCTATTTTTAGACCACATGCTAACATTTCCACTGTCATTCAGCAACGGTTCAGTGTCACTCTAAGGGATGTTCTACCATAGTGGTTCTAGTGCTTAACCAGAGCAGGTGCTAGAGCCAGTTCCTAACTGGGTCTGTTAAAAGAAAACTACCTTGATTTTGCACAACATGAGAGCCTACTCTGAGCCATGTCAATATGCTATTAACACCACTTTGTAATGTTTAAAAAAAAACCAAAACATTTTATTTGGAAAACTAAGTCAGAAATAACATTTATGGAGTTGGCAGAAAATATCAGCTTTAACTGCAGTTTTATGTGGTGTAATGACCACAAGTAATATCAAAATAAACACCGGGAAGATAGGAGACGGTGAGCTCATGTTTCTCTTAAATCAGGCAGATCAAAAAATTTAAGCTAACCCCAGAGCTTTAAACATGGTTGTTACATTTTCATCAACTTGTGTTGAAAGCTGTTCATTCCTCTGGCTGGCCCAGCTCAAAGTTGGTGTGAAGAAATAATTTGTAAAAAAGAAAAAAAAAACTGGTGCTAAGCAAACCGTGTTACTGGTTTAACATTCAAACCAGTTTGGAGAACACCTCTCTGAGCTCCTACCAACAAGTGAGAATGTGCATATGCTGGCTTAGTCATCTGCAAGTTAATTACTTTGTTATTTTTAGGACTTCACCTTTAGGGCTCCTTTATTAATAGATATTTCCATGAAATGCATACATTTTAAACAATCCTTCACTGGGTAAATCAAAGCTAAAAAACAGCGTTAATTGCTGTAGAAACATTGACCATTGTCTTGCAGATAGATTTTAATGCTGTGTAAGAATATTAATTTTTTCATTTTTTTTCCTCCACTATCAGAGATTTTCTAGCTTTCTTCCTATGTTGTCAGAGCTTAATTCTGATATGACTGTTCCTTCTAAATAGCTACTGTCAGGTTCTAAAAACTTTGCACATTTGTTTAAAGTATGGAAGATGCAAGTCAGCTGATTCTTCTCTGGGTAGTTTATTCAAAGCAGATGTGGAAACCTGGTAGGACATAACAGACACAGAATAGGTACTCCACTGATCTATTACATTATCGGTTAAGGTTGTTTGGACACTGTCCTGAGAAATGTGTGTCCATCCATACAGTGTCCCAGATAAGAGTATTTGTACTTCTCTAAGAGGTGTTTCCCCCTTAAAGGACAATGTTTCTACCTCAACAACTCTCTTTTATTGGCCGATAAACTCTCCAATCTCAGTTAGACCTCAGTTTTGCCAAGTCTTCTAATAACATTTTAATACACATTATTTTTTTCTCCTTGACACTGCAGATATTGGATAAGAGTTTAAAACATTTATATGTCTTAAAACATTGCTGTACCAGGACAATCTTGCCAAAGGGCCAAACAGAACAATACTGAGCAACTGTTTGGCAGAGCTCTCCGCTGTTCTGTTTGCTCACTGAGATTTACACATTCAATATTTTACAAGCATATTTGTTCCTTCTATCAACTTACAGGCTCTTCAGTTGCGTAGCCTTAGATAAAGTTTTTTTTTTCTTCTTGTTACTGTGCTGGTCCATGTTCTCCCTGAACAAGGACTAATTTAAATGCAATTAACAGAGCCTTCAGAGAAACAGAAAACAGCAATATAAATGGATCTGTTGTCAGTAGAGCAGCGGACAAGCAACTTTCTCAACTAAGCACTGTATTAATTAGTGCCTGGTGAACAAATAGGTCTTCTTTCTCTTGCTGAATGCAGCCTCTGTCTTATCAGGAGGCGAGCTAGGAAAACAACCAAGCAGGCAGATGAAGTAATGTGGAGCATCTAAAACAAATCCAAGCAGGCAGCAATGGCTACATTGTAAGCACATTAATTCCCATCAGGATTAATAAGTGAGGGTACTTGTAGGTGTCATCAATGTTGAAACGTTTGAGTGTCTTTTCCTAAGCTTTCATTACAAGAAAGTTTTATCCTTGTATTATGGCCACAACAACATCATTTATCATGTTCCCAGTTTTTTATTTTTTTATTTTTGCCAGCAGCTCAGAGACTGTTGGGTGTGATTCAGTTGTGTTCAGTTTGTGGTCTGTGCAGCTCTTTTAGAGCAGAACAGTCAAAAAGATAAAGAGCTCCTCTCTTTTTGGCAAGGATTTACTCTCTCTGATTATTCCACAGCCATTTGTCCATCTTAAGATCGAGTCTAAAAGCCTTTTAGCAATATCTAGATGTCAAAGTGATTTCCTTGTCACTGTTTAAAGCTGAGTTAAGATTAAGAATGTTTTTGGACATTTAGGGATGTACTCACAAAGGAATTTGCAGGTTACAAACCTAAATCCAACGGCAGATCGGTTGCTACAATATCTCTCGCAAAAACCTCACTCTGCACTCATACAGTTTGCCAAAATTTACATGAGGCAATATGTATAGATGCATTTTGTACAAAGTCTGGCTATTGTTATGCATAGTCCTGTAATTCTTGAAAACCAGCAATATTTGCATGACAAATGTGGCAAAAATACCCTCTGCTGAGAGCTGGGGATAATCATGATGCTCTGTTTTGCAGCTGACTTCATAAAGAACTTGTTGGGGATGTCACAAACTCTTGTGTGTGAGGTCTACTTAATATTTTTTACAAATCATATATGCTGAAATTCAGAATACAAACCTTATGACTGTGGAAGCATTCTAATAGATGCTGAACTCAAATAACTTAACTCTGTAAAGACAGTTTGTCTTTTATACGCAAGTTAGGGCAAGCGCTCTTAGCAAATCTTAACAGGATGTAATTGCAGTTTTTTATTGTGATAAATTACATGTTGGTTTATTTGTGTAGACTACATGCTGTAATCTTGTAACGATACATTTAGCCAACGTTCTTTATCTTAAAATTAATCAGCTAAAGGCATCCACAATTCCACTATTACACTGTTGGATCATGTATTGATATAGAAATGCCATTATGTTGCACTTCTCCAGTCTGATGTTGGTCTTACATTAAAAAAAAAACAAAAAAACCACATTGTATAGTTCTCTCGTAATTAAAATAATAATAATATAGTAAAACATCTTCCTCTATCTTTTTGATCATTTTGGATGGACTGTGTTTTTGGCAGAGGAACTGCAACATTATGCTAAAAAAGGTGGAAATTGCCCCCATCTGCTAGATCTGACGGGCATGTATGTGTTAGTGTGTATTTAATGCATTCTGTACTGCAGGTTCATCTATACAAGTTCATCTTAGAGTGTCTTCTTCTCATTTTGTGTCATCTTCTCCTAAGTATAAGTTCTAAAAGAGAATCCATCTGTGGCATAATCTCAAAGCAGTAAGGTCTTACCCTCTGCGGTTCCTGAAACAGCTTTGTGACATCTTTATGTCTGTTCCCAGACTAATGGAAAACTGCCTCTCTTTGTCCTCTCTGGCTTGCCTTTTCAGGAAACTGTATTTATGATGCCAGTAAACACACAAAAGCATTCTTTTTGTCACCGATCAGGCTCATTTTGATTTTGACTCGCAGCAAGGACTATCACTAGGACCAGCAGGGTCCTGCAGCATACATTTCACACAGCTACCTCTAAATCCTGTAAGAAGGATTGGTTTCAGGATGTCTGGCATCAGTCTTGGCTTCACAATATGAAATCATATTAGCTGCAGCTTCCTCCAGTTATGGTGAGAATAGCCTCAAACAAACCTCTAGGCACACCTTCAAAGTTTGGTTATTTAATTATTCAGCCCATTCATTTGATGTTCAAACAACCCCAGATAGCACTATGAATTATTGTCCTGCAAAGGATGTTTGCACACTCAGTAAATTGCTTTGTTCTGTGCATGCAAACAGTTCAGATTAGAGGATGGTTCTACAAAGAGACCATTGCTCAGTGCTTTAATGTGGTTTTAATTAGGAGGTGTTGAGACATTTACCTTATTCACAGCATAGGTGACTCTTTTTGTAATAGCTATAGAAACCAGTAATTGATTACCAAGTGGAAAACAAAGGTTAGGAGTGGAGTATTACCATCTTCCCAGGCAGAGGAGTTTTGAGGAGGTTTAGCGATTAACTGGCTCTCCTTCTCCTGACAACTTAATACATAAATACCTGTGGAGATATGACGTAAGAAACTCGCCCACCATAACAACCCTTAGTTTTAAGCCCTGGTGTCAAATATCACAGTAGCGACTCTGGTTAAGCTGAGCTGTGGTTGTGCTCCTTGTGATACCAGTTTGAATGCGTAGCAGTCTGTTTAATCTTCAGGAGGGATTAATATCTTCCTGCTGGTTTGGACTTTATAGCTATGCCTGTACCCCCCAGAGTCTGACAACGTAGTGGTTGTTACAGACAAACTGCTCCACTTACCTTTAATAAAATAGTCATCTGTGTTTAATTTCATCATGAGCCTTTTGCATGTGTGTTGCAGCTGTAAGATCAATTCATTTTCAATGGCAGACAGCTCAGTGACCCACACCACAAAAGTGTGTCATATCCATGTCTCAGTGCTTCCACCCATTTACTCTGCCAGATGAGGAGTGAAACTGGTTGGAATGTGAGATTGTTTGTCCAGTTGTTGTGGTTAAAAGGTTAAGTCCTGCAGATATGGATATGGGCTTGTGAGGTTTTCAGACTTGCATATGTTGGGGAATTTCAGTCCCTTTTTCTAAATGTGGGAAATCAAACAGCCAGCTCTAAACTTTACAAAATATACGTGCTAAAAACACGGTGCTAAAAGAGAATAATAGTGCTCCCTGCACTTAAGCGATATTTTTTTCAGCTGCTTTTGTACACACCTACAGATATTGTATGTCAGTCTGGCAGACTGACAGCATGATTTAAGTCCTTGGCTGCACATCAAAAAGCCCACAAAGTGTAGAGCGATCAAATGGAAGATATTTTTCTTCTTAACTGGTTCCATAAAAACACAGCAACGAGTCACTTTGCTTTTCATATCTTTACGTCACTTTTATGATCTCTACAGTAAATGTTTTATCCTCTGTTTGCTGTATGCTGAGGTTCTGTAGAGAAATTTGTCAATCAATCAATCAGTTATTCATTCAATAAATCCAACAAATCCTAATAAACAAACAAGAGACACATTGACATACTAAACAAACGCAACCATGTTGTGAGGAAATACATGAAATAAACAAAAAATTTTAAAATAATAAAAAGACAACAGGAACCAAAAATAAATAAAAACAATAAAATAAATAAATGTAAAAGATCAAAATATTTCTGATAGAATGCAAAAAAATCCAAAAAAACAACACAATCAGGTGGATAAGGATATAATCCTTTCCAAGTTACCCCACTACATCCATCAGTGAATAAGAATTCAAAAAAGATACAAAAAATAACTATTCAATTAGAAAAATAACTGGAATCCAGACTGAAGAGCTGCTTTTGTGTTTGTTTTTAATAACATCAACACCATCAGCTGCCCTCAGGTCATTTGGAAGGGTCCAAAGGTGAAGGGTATAATAAACCCTTATTGATTTTGTTGGGAGCAGTGATGGTTATAAATTCTAACAGCTGATGGGAGAAAGGATCTACGATAACGCTCCTTTGAGCATTTAGGATGCAGCAGTCTGTCACTGAAGGAGTTTTCCAGTTCAGTAACAGTTTCGTGCATGGGGTAGGAGACATTGTCCATCAGTGATGTTAATTAAGCCAGAGGCCTTCTGCCTCCCCCCACCTGCACTGGGTTGAGGGAGCATCCTAGCACAGGGCTGGCCTTCCTGATGAGCTTAACTAACCGCTTCCTCTCAGCTGTAGATAAGCTGCTGCTCCAACAGACACCACCATAGAAGATGGCTGATGCTACTACAGAATCAAAGAATGTCTTTAGGAGTGCCTCCTGCACTCCAAAAGACTTCAGCCTCCTCAGCAGGTTGAGTTTGCTCTGACCTTTTCTGTAAAGTGCATCAGTGTTGTGAGTCCAGTCCAGTTTATTGTTCAGGTGACCAGGCACTCATAAGAGTCCATGATCTCAATGTTCACTCCCTGAATGTTCACCGGTGTCAGTGAGGTGGGTCTCTATTTGCAGAAGTCCACCACCAGCTCCTTGGTTTTAGGAGCATTGATCAAGAGGTAGTTCCGCTGGCACCAGTCCACAAAGTCCTGAATCCACTGATTGTACTCTGAGTCGTCTTCACCTGTGATGAGGCTGACTATGGCAGAGTCATCAGAGAACTTTTGCAGATGACAGTGTGGGGAGTTGATGGAGAAGTCTGCAGTGTAGAGGGTGAAGAGGAACAGTGCCAGCACAGTTCCCTGTGGGGCCACCATACTGCAGACCAGCCTGTTGGAGACACAGCCCTGTTTCCCCACATATTGTGGACGGCCAGTGAGGTAGTCCAGTATCCACTGGGACATGTGGTGGTCCGCTCCTGACAGCTCCAGCTTGCCCCTGAGAAGTTCTGGCTGGACAGTGTTGAAAGCACTGAAGAAATCAAAGAACATGATCCTCACAGTGCTTCCAGGTTTCTCCAGGTAGGTCAGAGCTCGGTGCAGGAGGTAGATGATGGCGTCATCCACCCCGATGCCAGGCTGGTAGGCGAACTGCAGTGAATCCAACGAAGACATCACTAATGGGCGTAGATGGTTGAGAACCAGCCTCTCAATGGTCTTCATCAGATGCGATGTCAGGGCTATCAGCCTGTAGCTGCTGAGGTCTTTTGGATGTTTGGTCTTTGGTACTGGTACTGCACAGGAGGTCTTCCACAGTTGTGGTACTTTCCCCAGCTTCAGGCTCAGGCTGAACATGTATCCCATGATGCCACACAGTTGATATGCGCAGCACCTCAGGAGCCTGGAGCTAGCATTGAAGTTTTGAAAGGGACGGGATGGAGGTGGGGCAGGGGGGCTGTGGGATGGTTTCCTCTGAAGTGAAGGGGTGAATGATGGGTGAGAGCTGAGAGGTGTGAAGTCCTGAAAAGAAGAGCTGGCAGTCATTACAGATGAGAGGGGTAACGGTAGGGGAGACTGGGCTGAGGGAGGGGTGGATGGCTGGTTAAACCTGTTAAAGAACTGGTTCAAGTCGTTCACCCACCCTAAGTCTCCTACAACCTGAGGGTTTAGTTTGTGGCCTGAAATTGACTTCAAACTTCTCCAAATCCCACTGATGTTGCTCTGCTGCAGCTGATCCTCCATCTTCTTCTTGTAGATGTTTTTCCATCCCTAATTTTCCTTCTCAGTTCCTTCTGTACAGCTCTCAGCTTCTCCTTGTTTCCTGATCTCAAGGCTCAGGAGCACGTTTATCTCAGGGTTGATTCAGGGCTTGTTATTGGAAAAACACCGTACCATCATGATGGGCACAGTGTTGTTGACACAGAAGTTGATATAGTCCGTGATGCAGTCTGTGATGATTTCCTCCCTATGTGGAGCACAGAGCTCATCCCACACAGTGGAGCTGAAACAGTCCCTCAGAGCTTCTTCAGTCCATTTCTTCACTGTGTATGTCACAGCTGATTCTCTGTGTACCAGGGGTTTATACACAAGCTGGAGATGAACCAGGTTGTGATCAGAGCCCCTTAAGGGGAGGCAGAGGTGATGAACTGCATAGGGCGGGACATACACAGTTATCACGATAACATGTTAAAACTCATACTAACAGCTAGCAGTTCAATGTCTTTACTGCAGAGCATCTCTTTGATGGTTAAATGTCCAGAGTTACACCTCCTATTATTCCCAAACACAGCCAGATCCCCTCCTCTCTTCTTACCGCTCTCCTTTGTTCTGTCAGCACGGAGTAAATGAAAGCCGTCCATGTCTATATAAGAGTCCGGAGATAGCGCAGTTAGCCATGCCTCAGTCAGGCAGATGAGGGTGGTCTCCTGGTAGCTTCTCTGATGCTCGGTAGAGCTGCCAGCTCGTTCACTTTGTTGCGAAGAGATCTCTTGTTTCTCATGATGATGGACAGAATGATGGGTCTGTGCCCTCTTCCCTGGTTGCAACACCCAATGCCTGCACCTCTCCCATGTCTCTTCCTTCTCAGCTTGCAGGGAATATCGGGTCGCTCAGTGGGAGGCAGTACAATAGCGGTACCGAGGGCAAGCAGCTGATCCCTGGTGTAACCAATGGACTGCTCACACCTTCTCTGAACAAAAAAGTAAAAACGACAATGAAAACAGAGAAACACAAAAACACAGAAAAACGCATAAAAAAAAAAAAAACAGGAAAAATTAAGGAGTTAGTGGAGAGCTGCTGAAACTGACTGCCAGTTCGCGCAGCTCCAGATGAAGTAGTAGTTTTCACTTTAGGTACAGTAGACTCTTGCCAGGAAACCTCATCTTAGGGAAACTACAAGGTAATATTAAATCTGATAAATTGATTGGACTAAGACCAATAATGATAACAAAAAAGGTATAAAGTATCTTAAAATTAATTGCAGGAAATATGAGAATCACTTCTATAGAAGTGTATTAAATCTCTGCATTGGGCTGAGAGAGAAAAGACAAAATCTGGTAATATTCTTACACTGACTGAGCTGATCTCTCCTGATAACTCAATTTGTCTTGAGTAATCAATAAAATAACCTGTTGGCTGTTTGAAAATTTTTATAGTGGTTCTCCAGATATCCGATGTTGTGGATAAGAATAACTTTGTTAAAGTAATGGCCAAAGTAGAAGATTCAGTTTTACTGTGATTTTATTTAGTAAATGCTTACTTAGGTTGAAGGTTGTTCAAGCCAATGGCCTGGACGCATAATGACACCTGAAACCACCATCCGACTGCAGCTACTGAACAACTTAAGGAGAGCCAAACTACACTTATATTAAATCTGCTTTCTGATTTGTTCTATCGTGTCAAAAAAAAGTCTAAAATTTTGGAAAGATTGGAATGATCCTTAGTTTCATCTCCTTGCATTACTAGATGTCCTAAAGTACATAGCACTATCCTCATCTGTGCATAAACTAATATGTTATAGTCATCTCCCCTTTTTTTTCTGAGAAAGTTGCAGCCTATGTGGGACATGGGTTGGTGGGAACTTGACGTTCTTGATTCCTTTCCCAGCCCGAGGCTGAGCGTTTTCTCAAGCTAAATAACTTAGCTACACACAAGTTGTAAGTCTGTGATTAGCTTTGTTCCACTAAGGGAGATTTACAGAGCCATTCTCAGTCTGTCCAAGGCATCATATTTTAAAAGTGCTAGAAGTAAAAAGAAAGCTATTTAAGCAATAACCCATGAGCAGCTGTATTTGACAGTGAGTTTCAGAACAGCTTCGAGGCATTGCTAGATTCATATGAAGGAACTGTCATGACTTCAAGTGCCTTTTTGCTTTTGTCAAATGATTCCAGTAAAAGCAATAATGTAAATGTTCCATAAATGTCATATTGTAACTTAATCGCTTTGATAGATAGTGATATTGTCACTACGAAGAAAAAGGACATTTGGTTAAAACAGGCAGTTTTTTACAAGAATGGAAGGAATAGTCAATTAAAAGTATTTTACCAGACTTGTGAAACAGAAATAAAGAACCTCTTTCATGATTAAACTCAGTAAATGTCATTTTCAACAACAGCGCCTTTAATCAGTGTCAGCTTTTCTGGCCAAGAGAATCATAGCAGATAGAAATCATTTTGGTATGCTTAACTAACCTAACTAAGAATAAAAGTTTAGTCTCATTTAATGTCAGGCAGTAAGAAAAAAAGGTTGTGTGTCTTATACAATAACTAAATATCTGGCTTCAGCTGTAATTACAGAGGCAGTTTGTGCCTGAGAAAGTATATCAGAAACACTTTTTAATAAATGGCCCCTAAATGTTGAATCTGGTAGCAGCTGACCAAGTTTTGCAAAATTAATGCTCAGGTGAACTAATTCTAGATGTCATGAATGTAAAATAGCTGCAAATGGAGAACAATGGGAGGAAAGTTTAAACCATTTCCAGTCTTTGGGATGATAAATGTGTGATTACTGTTTAAAAATGCTTGGAGTGCTGACAAGGATTCATTGGAATGTATGTTTTTACCAAGAACATATTCCAGACTCCAGCTTCTCTCTCACTGGTTTTCACACTAAACAGGCAGACAGATCCTGCAGACAGGGCAGCAGTAGGAAAGTAGGCGTGCTTGTTAACAAGTGAGTTAACAATAGACATGTTACTGAGAGAGGCTTCTCTGCACTGCAGATATTTAAGTGTTAGCAGTGAGTTTCTGTCCAGGCTGTGCACCAAGTGACTCAGAGAGGCTACCTGTGTTACATGCATGTAACATAAGTCAGCTGTTGACACAATGCCCTGACAGAATCACGATAATCTCTGAAGAGTTCAACTGCTCTGAGTCCTCAGTGACACTATTGCAATGTATGCTTTCCAGTAGTATGTCAGGAAATGTTGTCCTTATTTTGTTTTTACTCAATAATTTATACTGCAACAACATGTCTCCCTATAGGAATCATAGGAATCAGTGAGGTATATTTCCGTAAAGTGCAACTCATTTCTGTATTGTTTTGTCATACTCCTGCTTGAGGACACTTATAGGGTTAACTGTGAGACTGTTAGAACTGGATTCTATTATAGATAAATCCATACTCACACCATGTAGTGGTCAGGTAACTGAACAAGCATTTATCTGCGCTTAGGGAGGCAGTATATCTTAAAAGAGGTGCATATACATTACTCTGTAAATGTCTTTTGCCATATCACATTCGTTTATTTGTGTATTCATGTATGAATATGCATGTATGTTTGTTACATTACAGTTAAGAATATATTTGATATGTATAGGCAATATATTATGCATGTTATTTTGCTATTTTTTCTTACAATATAAATGCTGTATTGATTCCTTGGGTGTCATGCTCGATCCTTTTTCTTTCCATCAGCTGCTTAGAATCACAATAAGAACAGAAGATGGTAAAAAAAAAAGAATTTCCAATGCAGGATTTCACAAAAACAGTCAATTTGCCCATATAGAACATCTGATTCACCTGATGGGGTTTTAAGGACTTACATTATGCATTTGGAAGCTGTAAGCAACTAAGATTTAAGAAGAGAACATTTAGTCAAAATTATCTTGGACTAGCAAAGATTTCCAGTGTGGAATTTGTAACATTTTCACTCAATCTGATGGAGATTACCAGGATGAATATGAGACAGAGTGAGTGTTCCAGTTCCAAAAGGTTCAACCTTAAATGTTGGAGCCAGAATATGTCGCTTATGATCCACCAGACAGAACTTATGCTAACAGCAGTGCTGAAACTAATGGTGACAAGCTTAATGAACTGAACTTAAACAGTTTTTAATGTATTTGTATTCCTTGTTGATCTGTTCTGTTTCTGTTGCCTGAGCTAACAATGTAACATTCCAGTTTAAATCCAATGTAAATGTAATTAAGCACTCTACAATGTGTAGAAACAGTAGAGGGTTTGTTTTGTGTCTTTCAGTACCTACCTATTCACGGTTCAGTATTCGCAAATTTTTCTGTGAAATGTAAGTCCAACTTATTCGCGGAAATCTGCCTGTTTGCAGATTTTTTTTTTGTAGAGTATATCTGAAGTATTCAAAATAAAATGTAGCATAGGAAGCTGAAATACTTAGCAATGGTACTTGATACACTATTGAGTGGCATTTGCAAAGCAGCCAATCCAAGAGCACCATTCATATTCCTTGGTGCTGATTAGCTACTCCCAAGAGCAGAGATAAGGAAGACCATGGATGTTAACTTCTCCAGTAGTGCTAAAATGGTTTCCACTGTGCGTATTATTGCATATTAAGGTGTATTTGGTGTTTTGAAATATTAAAATATGCAGTTATAAGTGTTTTTAGGGGGGGGGAGGGGCTCAAGTATTCAGTGGTGGTTGTGGTCCCTTACCACTGTATTAGCATTTTTTAGGGCTCCAGACAGAGTCTCTTGAATTTGATATAGGGGTTTCCCACCAAAGACGTTCCAGTTCTTAATCAGAGCTGGTGCTAGAGCCTTGTTTTAACTGGTTCTGCAAAAGAACAGGTTTACTTTTCCATATTCTGATTGAGTGATCATTTCTTTGTTTTACTCTGTGTTTTTTGTGAGGTACTGTAGTCCATAGAGACAGTCTGACTATACAGATTACATTATTCATCCCCTTAATACGTTCATAAACAACACACTGCCTTTGTGAATGCTTCTAAATTAAAATCAGTTGATCTCAAATGAGAGTTAAACACAACTTTCTGAGCAAGATCTATTAATACCATATCAGGTGGTATTAAAAGACTGACAGTGTCAAAGAACTGAATCAGAAATTGTGTTTATGGATTCAGTGTAGCTTAGC
This sequence comes from Anableps anableps, assembly GCA_014839685.1. Taxonomy (NCBI): domain Eukaryota; kingdom Metazoa; phylum Chordata; class Actinopteri; order Cyprinodontiformes; family Anablepidae; genus Anableps; species Anableps anableps. Next base: position 10,615,672 of record CM026067.1, on the reverse strand, counting down.
TCTAAGCAGCACACTGACCTACTTAACTTCTGTGATCGGCAATTACAAAATAAACTACAGGAAGATAAGAGTCAGTAAGATTGTGTTATTCTGGTGCTGATCTGACATTTTATTGTTAAACTGCTGTGTTTTTGCTTGAGAAAAAAAACAAAACAAAACAAAAATGCTGCCTTTCCCCATGAACCCACCTCTAGTTCCTTACAAAAGCGATTCTTTCCTCTGGCCCTGCAACCGAACCTGTGCTAGGTTAGCTCCAGTTTTTAGGGGCCAGAGCAAGAGTTTGGGTGTTGGAAACAGAAAGAAATGGTGCTAAGCAAACTCTAGCACCAAACAGAGGAACCGGCTTGTTGGCAAAGGCTCTGTAGAGAATCTGTGGAGGGAGCTCAAGATTTGGGTGATGGCAAGTAGGCCTTCCAGTCTCAAAGACTTGGAGCTCATCTAAGATACATCAGAAAAGTACCAGAGGATACATGAAAGAAGCTGCCCAAAAATTTTGAGAAGGGTTTAATGACTGTTACAGCAAAAAAGAAAAATTGTTTCATTGAGAGGGTATTAATAATTTTTCACATGACATTTGTTTAGTTAAACAGACACAAAAACCGCAATATTTTTATAATCTGATACTCCTTTTACAATGTTTTAATTTTTGAGATATGACTTTCTTATCATAAACAAAATTCTTGGTAAAATGAAAGAAATTTTAAATCAAAATCTGCACAGGGTATGACTAATTTTGGACCTAACTGTATCTTAATTAGGTGCTGTGTTCTAAATGTTCCCTTGGTCACTTACCGACACGCTTAATACCCATGGCTGGATTTGAACATAGAGTATTTTCTTTTTCACACTTCCTCCTATTGGTGTTGGTTAGAATGATGGTCAATATAGGCTGTACTGCTGGTGGTGAGCTGAACTGGTTCAATTGGTTGACAGTTGTGGCAGATGATGGAGCAGTTTTTGATAACCTAGGCAGTGTTCTTACTTAAGACTCACAATACAATCACGACTTACAGTGAAACATCAAAGTAAAAGAACTATCTGTAGGCATTGTGTTTAATATGAACATTATGTAACGTGAGTCTGATGGATTATAAAGCATTGCCAGTCAGTAAGTTGAAACCTTAACTATGCTTCATTTTAGACAGATTTTGAATGTGGATATGGGCAAAATTAATCTAAATGGATCTGACTGTCTTTATTCGCATCTGATCAATACAATAAAGTGCAAGTTTGGTTGTGTTCATAAAATGAATGACAAACAAGACTGATTTGACCTGCACCAGAGTCAGAGCATGGCCTAACTTGAGTGCTTTGAGGATATTCATCTGTCTCTCCCATATCCACCAAAGACTGCAGCTAAAGAAAATGAGAAATGCTGTTTTATAATGAGAGCCTTAGGCAGAGACATGTCTTTTTAAAAAATCTGTCATTATATATTCTCCCAGTAATACCGCAGTGAGGGAAGCATACTAAGAACTTGGGCTCTTTGAAGAGGATCATGTGGTTCTTTAATGTTATGGGTAGACCTTATGCTTTGTTTGTGATACAGAGTTTAGCTTACATCCTTACTATTTTGTATTCAGAGATATTATCATGTAAGCACCATTCCTTTGAACTATGTCCATGTTTTATCAGAAACAACCATCAGTCCTCAAATGCATCAATACATTTCAAAAGTAGAAATTGATTTCAAAGGTTTCACATAAACTTCGGTAAATATGGGACAAAGGATGTGTGAGAAATGGTTCAACTGTTATTAAGTTGCTGGATAATTACAGTTTCATAGCATTATTAAGAAAAAACCTTAATGCAACTATTAGTTGATAGTCCAACCTAAATGAACACTTGAATGGATGATTCAATAAGTATCATTTTGAAGTTCAAATTCTGGATGATATTTCACACCCTCTTAACACTACACTGATGCAACATAGGGGTTGTTTCAGCAATAAGGTGTGCACATAGCAGAGTGTCTGCAGAGAATTCTAAGCCTCGGTGTGTTCTGGGCCCAAAAGGCCTTTTTAATACGCTCAATGGAGTTGTGGGCCATTCACAGTCTCAGAATGCTATTCCAGTTGTTTAAAATCTGAATACTTTTTTTAATTATATTTTATTTCTGGAAGAATATGTTTTATAGGTTGAGAAATGCTCTGTATATCAGCAAGGCAGGCTGGTGTTTATGACATGAATTATACATGTAGTAATTTAACGTTCTTAATTGAAAAATAAAAGGAAGGAAGGAAAAGAAAATTACATTTAAGAAAAGAGGTACGTTAAACATCTTAAGTTAAAATTTATGCATCATGCTGGGAAAGAAAAAGTAAAATGCATAAAGAAAACAAATGCATAGCTTAGAACTAAAAAGGAACTGATAAAATGATCTTTGAATGTTGTTGAAAAGCTGCAACAAACAAAAAATGGTGTGTGTCTTGAGTTAAAGGAGCCAGTTTCTGCATATCTCAGATTTCCAGGATGTTTCCGGAGCTGACGTGCGTAGAGACTAAATGTTGCTTCCCCTTGTTTAGTGTTGGTTCTGGAAACACTAATGCCTCATTTCCACTGAGTGGTACGGCACAGGTTGGTGAAGTTCAGTACGCTACTTTATGGTTTGGTGTATTCAGGAAAGCATTTCTGCTGCCAGTTGCATCATACAACCATGCGACAACAAATGTGATGCACTAGTATACTTCGTCCTTGTTGTGAGCAGCAACGTTTTTCTATCCCCTGATCAATGGAATGTGTTGCGCGATGCCAGTGGCCTCACCCAAACTGTATCATACCATTTTCCTATGGGCCTAAAACTGAAGGGGGCCCAGCAACGGTGGGGTATGGATTGGTTGTATGGGCCACTTTTACAATGAAAATAGACAAAATAGTGTGCTGTACCATGGAAATGAGGCTTAAGTAAACAGGTCTCTAACCTGTCTAACCTGAGGGGTTTAGGTAGTGAATACCTGACAAGAAACTCTGAAATGTGTTTAGGAAAAAGATCATTCAATTTAAATATTTATCCATACCTAAACAGGGAGCCAATGCAGTGCTTTGAGGGATGCTGTTAAATAATTATGGCTGCACAATATATCGCGAATATATCGTCATGGCAATATCGGTGTGTGCAATATTCATATTGTAAAGAACTGTTGGGAGAGCAAAAATTGTTGACTAGTATATTCCGAGTGTTCTCAACTTGTATTTTTCATGTTAATGTAATATTTAGCCAGTTGGACAGAGTTTCACTGCAGCAGATGCTGACACTGAACACTAATGACATTACAGAAAATGGTAAAGATCACAGAGTGATAGAAACAGAGATGAGAAAGAGAGGAAAGAAGAAAATACTCAAATAATGCAACTGATATTGCAGTTGCAATATTTACCAATATTATCATCCTCACAAGATTTTTCTTTATCTTGCAGCCCTAGATGTAATTGAATTTCCTGGTGTTGGTCAGGACTCTGGCAGCAAGATTTTGGATGAGCTATACCTCCCTGATTGATTTTTGCTGAGACTATTGCAAATATTGTACATTGCACCATTTTTTCTGTTACATCTTGACAGGAAGCACCTTTCTGTGGCAACGTTTTTAAAGATGGTAGTGGTCTGATTTAGTATAATAAACGTTATGTGGATGTTACAATTTAGGTATGAGTCCATAACTATATCAAGGATTTTTGCATGCTCAGGGGTCTTTAGCCTCGTTGAGTTTAGTTGATTGCTTTTTAGGACCAAACAAACAATGACTTCTGTCTTTTTTGCATTAAACTGAAGGAAGTTCTGACTCATCTACTCCCTGATATTATGAATCACTCACTCAGTGACTGTAAATTACTTTGGTTATGTGATAATATAGTTGTAATGTTGTGCATCATCAGCATAGGTAGGGTAAGATAAAGTATAATTTTCCATAATCTAGTTGAGTATATATAATAAACATGGCATGAGAATGAAGCCTCCAGGAACCCCACAAGTGATCTTTATTTGCTCAGATTTATTATTGCCAAATGACACAAAGTGGTTCTGGTATGCTAAGTAAGATTGGAAACAATATAGCACAGTATGAGACAATGCCATCAGCTTTTCCAGTCTGTCCAGTATGTCATGAACAACTGTATCAAATGGAGTCTTGAGATCCAGTAAAACGAAAACAGAAGTTTTTGATGGATCTGTGTCAAGATGTATGCCATTTAAAACTTTTATCAGTGGAGTTTCAGTGCTGTGATGTAGGTGCTGTAACGATTCATCGAATGATTCGAGTACCTTGATTATTTAAATTCCTTGAGGCAAATTATCTGCCTCAAAGCTTCGTTAAATTATGTGTTGCTATTTAGCACCATGTGTTTTGGCTGGATAATTCTTAGTGTTGCGCAACTCTTTCACTTCTGCCAATGAGTTGATGAATACTAAGTGCTATTAGCACAACAAAGGGTGATCAAACGTCCTCTTTTCCCCAGACATGTTCAGGTTTTCATTGTTATTCAGGAACCAATAGGCATCCTTAAATTGACTGGTGCGATGCATGGAATATGACAGCCTTTCTTTTATTGGACGTCCACCTGGAGCTGTTGCCTTGTGGCCAGTTCGGAGCAAATGGCAGCGAAGTGCGTTTTCGGGTGTATATATATATATATATATATATATATATATATATATATATATATATATATATATATATATATATAGGTGGAGTGGATGCGTATGCAGATAGATGGAACACAGCGGAAAGCACTATAGCTGATGCTGAGCGCAAGTTTAGCTTTATGGACAAACCGGAAAATAAATTTCCTACCATCCCGGTTGCAACAAATGAAGGCTCGCCATAAATCCAACCTGGCAGACTCTCTCCAGCCTACCTGCATTATCCATCACCGGGCCCCATCTCCGCTGCTGCCAATTATCGTCCAGGATTCATCCAGGATATAAGGCTCACAATCCATGGTTCTGCCTGCTCGCCAGCCAAGCTTTGTCCCACCACCACCCTGTCTCCACCCTCGCCCTCTCGGGCTCCTCTGGGATCCCTTTTCTCCACCTCTACTCCACCACCAGGTCCGGGCCCCAGGGGAAGACGACCCTAAATCATCACCCTATGTTCTTCATTCAAGCTCACGGTGATTCTCAGAACACACATCTTCTTCTGGGGTCCAAGTGCCAAATACCTTTAAGTCAGTAAAATTCTCTAATTGTCTCTATCTCTCCATGTGAGTCTCTCCAGGTTGAAATACGTGGCGGAGCGCACTGTGGCATGTACATAGCTGGCTTATGTTTTTCTGTGTTCGACAAAGGTGCCAAATATCCGTTTCTCATATGGACACAAAAGCTACAAATGGCTGTGCAAAGTGAGAATTCATCTATTAAATTGACTGAAGATGAATATGTAAACTAAAGACAGAAATGTTCTTTTTTTTTTTTCTTTTAAAATGTCTCTGTCAGCCTGCTTCTTTTTTATTTTTATTATTAAACTGAATACAATTTCAGATTTTTGTTTAATTTTTGTCCAGGTTGACTTAAAAAATGAGCTATTATTATTACTGGTTAATTTTCTAAGCTACAGAAAAGTTATTGTTAGGGATAAACAGATATGAAAATTTGGGCTGATATCGATATCTAATATTAATACTGCTGCTATGGTAGAATTTCCTAATATTTTATTTTATCAATTTTTTTTATTCGATTACTTGAATAATCAATAGATTACTCGATTACTAAAATAATCGTTTACAACAGCCCTACTGTGATGTGGTCGAAAATCCTACTGAAATGCCATGACAAGATATTTTTTAAACTCTATACATCTGAAGAGTTTTCAAACATTTCAAAATATGCAAATTTAGGTGAGTACAACAATAAACTATCAGCATAAAACCAATATAAGATAATGTTTTATCACGGTTTACCATCTCTTTTATAGCCTAAAGTGGAAGAAGCAATGTATGATGCTTCTGTAAAAGGAACTAAAGGGGTCTTGGGTATTACTGTAATCCTTTCATACTTTTTGTCTTTGCCACTTTAGTGTCAGATCCTCTAATTGGCAGCATCAACCAGCCAGATAGTCTGTTTTGGCTCAGAAAGCGGTCACTAATTATCTCCTACATATCGTTCGCAGCACCCTTACAGGCATTTCTTATTTTCAAGCTAATGAAAATTTTATACAGCACTACATTGTAAAGAGATTATTACACCAATGTTCAACCTGCCTCACAAAGCTGGCTTGGTAAAAGAAATTGAGCAACCCAACCCCCAAAAAAAGATCAATAGTCCACTCTGCCTGCAACATCTTAATGCCACTCTCAGTGGAGAAGGATGTGCAAAAGTGATGGACTCTCTGTCAGTTACTTGACATCAGAAGAGTTTTTAATTGAGGCCCCAGCGGGGCAGAATGTGACGAGAGGGAGGCTGAGAGACAGTTAGCTTGGCTGGTGTTTGATGAGGTGGGCAGGGTGTTTGTGAGGATAAAGTCATCCATAGAAAGTCCAGTACAAAATTTATACAGAAGTGAATCTTCAAAACTGATGGTAATGGCATATTTCACATTGTATTTTTCTCATATTATTTGCTTGAGTGTGTTAAAAGGCGAAACAAACTCTGCTGCAAGACTAATTGTATAATTACCTGATGTTATAATCGCTTATGATCTGCTATTGCAGTTTACAGCAAATTTAGAGGAGAGCTTGCTTGCCAAAAAGCTTATCACATTGTGCAGCTGACAGTGAATGTTTGCTGCTTTTTCTCACCCTTGGTGCACTACAAATGTGGATTTTTTTTTTTTTTTTTTTTTTTGATTAACTGCTTACAAGTCTGTTTCATGTACCAGAAATCATTTTTTAATTTATTTTTTTTGCCATGTCCTTCAACAGCTGATTTGTCTTATCATTTGGACAAGGACTTTGCCAGCAATGCCTGCTTTTATTTTTCATGCCACTACTGCCTGTGGCAGAGCTGGAGCACATTTTCAAATATTCCTTTCACTTCCTGACAGCTTTCCTCATGATTTGTTTTTCTCAATTGAGCTGTCTGACTCAATTTCTTTACTTGGCCTTTTTTTAGCATGCAAATGTGTGTTTGTTTTATAGAGAAACTGAGCCTTATGCTTATTGGGTAACATCCAGGGAGTTGATGCTCATGGTGCACTTTTACGTGACATTTAAAATCCATTCTGTATCAGAACAAATAGTGTTTTCATATCCAGATCAGGGTCTGTATATGAACCAGTGTGAAGTTTATTTTAGTTATACTGCCCACTTCCACCCCAGGCTAATGTTTACATACTCCACAGCAGAGCTATTGCACATTTTCACAACCCTTTCCCTGTAATGCACTCTCTGCCCTGCTAACACAACAGCCCTGTGTTGTCTTGAAGCATTATATTCAGATAATTATCTAGTCTATTTGGTATATGCTTACCTTCAAGCTGCAAGGTTGAGAAAACTGACCTAAACCATATATCAGTATTACCTTCCAATTTTTTGTACTTGTTCCTTAGCCTTTGGCCCCATTTCAATAGACATTGTAATCGACGTATACATGAGCTTAAGATCAATTTAAGAGTAGGGTTACAATTTAAACACCAATATTTGAATGTTGCATTATCATACAACTTAAAACATAAAGACATGCTTGAATTTTAGAGCACTATGTTTGAATGGATATAAATATTTACAGTATATAATATATTCATTCTCAACAAACACATGCAAGACCAAGAGGAGTGCTGTGAAAAGTATTTGCCCCCTTTACAGCTTGTTGCTATTTTTGCTTTTTTGTCAAACCTAATTGGTGCTGTTCATCAAACATATTAATACAAGACAAAGCTAGCCTGAGTAAATACAAAAATTGCTTGTTTAATCATGAATTAACTGTAATTAACCCAATTTCCTTTTGGTTTATTCAGGGCTGATGACAACCAGACCTATAGAATCAAGAAATTACTTAAACTGAACCTATCTGACAGCATGAAGTAGGCTAAAAGATCTGTAAAAGCAACACAAACTCTTATCTAAAGAAATTCAAGAACAGATAAAAAAAAAAAAAAAAAAAAAAAAAAAGTCACTGACATTTGTCAATCTGCAAGGGTTACAAAGCCATTTCTAAAGCAGCGGAACTCTAACAAATCATCGTGACAGCCATTATTCACATTCAGTACATTCAGTGTAAAAGGAACACAGCATTTAGGGAGAATAACACACCATTGTCAAATCAATTGCAATGCTCTGGCATGGCCTTAAATGAACCGTTCATAATCAAAAACCTCGGATATGGCTAAATTAAAACAGTTTTGCAAAGAAGAGTGGACTGAAATTCCTCCAAAGCAATGTGAAACTTATTGCCAATTGTAACAAACTCTTGATGACAGTTATTACAGAAATTAAAATTTATTTGATGGTCTGAAACATTTAAGTGTGACAACAAAGCACTTGTCCCATGACAAATACTTATTCAAACCAAGTTTCATCTTCTGCTATCCACATACCAGAAATTAATTTGTTAGTTGATTATGTTAGCTGCAGCTCATACAAGCCTCAGAGGTTCATTAGAGAACTTTGACCAAACGGCATCACAAAGACCGCAGAACACAGCAGAAAGGTCAGGGATGAAGTTATGGAGAACTATAAAGCAGGGTTAGGGTATAACACAGTATTTCAACATCTCACCAAGCTTTATTCAATGTAATATCTAAAGACTTAAAAAGTATAACCCAACTGCAAATCTAACAAAACAAGTCAGTCCACCTAAACTGACAGGTATAGCAAGAAGAGCATTAATCAGAGAATTAACCAATAGGCCCATGGTAACTCTGGAGGAGCTATAAAGATTTGCAGCTTAGGTTGGAAAATCTGTTGACAGTACAACCCATTCCAAATCTGGCCTTTATGGAAGAGTAACGAGCGGTTTTTGAACGAAAGCCAATGGAACGTCCATTAAAAGTTTGATACAAGCAATGTAGGGGAAACAGCATGTTCTAAGAAGGTGCTCTAGTCAGAAAATAAACGTAACACATAATTTATCTTTACTCAACCTACATCAAATTTGCAGCAAATTCTATTGATGACAAAGCAATACCACTGTTATCTTTAGGGACCCTGGTATACCTGTAACATGTGTACCGTTATTTATTATTATTGATAGTAATTTTATTTGAGCTATGAAAAAAATGAAATGCAAAGTAAACTCAAATGACTGGAACGCAGAAGAATAGTTCTTAATGGAGCCTGATTAAAGCGAATAATGACCAGACAGTAGAGATGAGAAAAAAATGGAAGCATGTATTAATTTTGAGATAAAAAAAATAAATAAATACACATTCAATACACTATATATATATATATATATATATATATATATATATATATATATATATATATATATATATATATATATATATATATATAAACAACAGAGGAAAGCCGTTGTGGTGGATGTAGCAATACCAAGCGATTGCAACATCAGGAAAAAGGAACACGAGAAACTGGAGAAATACCAGGGCCTCAGAGAGGAACTGGAGAAGGCCTGGAAGGTGAAGACCACAGTGGTGCCTGTGGTCATCGGGGCCCTCGGGGCAGTCACCCCCAAACTGGAGCAGTGGCTAAAACAGATCCCAGGAACAACATCAGACATCTCAGTCCAGAAATGCGCAGTTCTCGGCACAGCCAAGATACTACGCAGAACCCTCAAGCTCCCAGGCCTCTGGTAGAGGACCCGAGCTCAGAGGTTGAGAAAGACCACCCGTGGAGGGTGAGAAGGGAATTATTTTATATATATATATATATATATATATATATATATATATATATATATATATATATATACATATATATATATATATATATATATATATATATATATATATATATATATATATATATATATATATACTGTTCCAAGCATTTGTTATGCAGTTCAGTAATTCAAACAAAAGTTCAGAGCACTTTCTGTGCAGTCCAAGATTTAAGTTCAAAAGCCTGTTCAAGACTTTTTGTTTCAGAGTTCTTTGTGGTTATATTTTATTTTCCAAAATTCCTTGTGGTTCTCCTTCTTTTCAAGAGTTCAGTTTTGTCCTCCTAGGACTATAATCCGATCCGGGAAAAAAAAAAAAAAAAAAAATCAAAGGGATGAAAAAAAGAAAAAGGTCCTACCAGCTCACAATCAATTCAGTTCTGTGGAGCCCCCTCGGGAATATGGAGGAATTTGTATCTTTTGCATTACCTGGCAAAAGTATTGCATTTCCTTGCAGTAAATATGGCGTTCCCTCACAATAAATTTGCAAATACATCTTGGTCTATTTTTATGCAGTCACAGTGATAACAAATGTCAATTTAAAATTGTACATATGTACACCTTTAAAGATCCTCAATGAAAATGTGTTTATACATTCTTGACTCTTTGGTGCAGAAAACTGGTTGGAAATCTATCTATTAACTGGGTGTTCATGTTTGTTTGTGTCATATCTTTCAGTGGAGATAGGACTGCTCACGAAAACAGCACTTTATGAACTATCCAGACTACCAACACAAAAAAGACACAATCAAAACTCTTAGATGACTTCATATTTTAAAATAACTTAAAAACAGTCCAAATAGTTAAGATGTATTTTTTCTTTCTAATGGAAAGTTTTTGTTTATGTCTTAAAGGAATGGAAAGCTCATGTTTGACCTGTTTTCCTGTTGCATTTGGCACATAATTTTGTGGGCCATTTGTATCCTAAAGAAAAAGATATCTTCAGATATCTCACAAATGAGATATTAACATTACAAAAACCTTATATTATGGAGAACGCACAGCCAATTGTGAAGGAACGCAGAAGTTTTGCGAGGGAATGCAATACTTTTGCGAGGTAACACAAAAGAAAAAAAATCCTCAATGTCCCCAAGAGGGCTCCATACAGTTCTCATTTGTAGGTACAAAAAAACCCTCACCTGTAAAGGGTCAGAACAATAATCAAATACAATTCAAATTCATTCATTAATTCAGTTTACTGTTAAACATGAACAAAATACACACTCTGAATAACTAAACAAGCAATCCAGTAATAATATTGGGCTTTCAATGCACTATTCCATAGGAAAACTTGTTCATTTAACTGCGCAGTTACATTCAAGATCACTATTTGCGGTTAGCATATTTATCACAAACTATTCAAAAATGCAATAAACTGAAACCAAAATCATTGAGGCATGATAGCCGAATGCAAGAGCACATCTTTACAAATTAATCAGAGTGCATATTGTCCAAGTGCAGTTTAATCAAAAGGGTTAAATTAAACCTCAAATCTGAAAACAAACCTTCTCCCAGTCAAGTTTTGCGGTCGCGGTAGCAGTGCCACAAACAAAAGATTTTAAACAGCTAAACTAAATTAAATACTGCTATAACTGAAAAATATACAAAGCTTTCCGCTGAGTCAAGGGCAGGGTTAGATGTTTCAATGGATTTGAAAAGTAATCGGTGGACAATTCTGCTTGGAACGTCAGTCTCAATCCAGCAGCTACAGCAGGAACCAAACAGATGCCAAAACAAACTGCAACGCCCCCTTGCCAGCTGACTAAATTGTTTTTCCACCAAGTAGAAATGGCCAAGCCGATGGGAGCTTTATTGATCATGTGGCATTTGTTATGATGGTCTCGTTTTAATGTATTTAAATAACATGGGTTACATACCTTTAATACCATGTTACTGCCCAACCAAACTCCTTAAGTCTGTTTAAAGTCACCAGTTACCTTCATTTGTATGTTTTTGAACTGTGAGAGGGAGACAACTAAGGAAGCTCTAAACAATCTGAAAACCTTACATTTACACCAGAGTGAGGTAACGTGCTCATTTCACCACCTCTTAATTTCCTGCAGCCACATTGTCTTGTTTTGTATGCACACACTGCAGTCATCTAATTCATGTCTGGGCTGACTTGCCAATTGGAATTCAAGTTCATTCGATCTCCATGTCTCCATTTAGGCATCTTTCAGTGCTTTGGCATCCTTGAATAGCAGAAAATATTCACCTGTTGATCAGTCAGATTAAAGCCTGTCTCTTTTTATTGCTGCAGCAACCTTCCCACATCAACTCATCATTCTAAATCTATAACCCTGCACCTAAAAACAGACTACTTATGGAGAGTGAGCCAGGCTTCTTTGGGAGAAAGGTCAGCTAGATAAGCCTAAGAAACAGCCTCCAAGTTTAGAGTAAGTCCAAGAATAACTTTTTTGACTGAGACACATTCCAGCATTCAGTAAGTCAGTCCCCAGCTAAGTGCATTGCAGAAACACAGTTCTACTTCTTTTTTCACCTGCTGGGGTCACTCGGTCATTCACCCCCTTATCCTGTCCCTTCAACCTTCATGGAATCACTAACTCATCCTCCTTACTCCCTCGTGTACCCTCCATCACTTGCCCCACCACCAGCAGATGGCTTTTATAGTTCTCCCGCTGAGAAAAAAGAAGGCTGTTAGGAACTTTATTCCTATAAATGCAGAGCCATTACTCTGTTTTAATGTGCAAGTCTGCACATCACACACTCTTGTTTGCCTCAAGCCCAAAGCTTCAAGGGAAGGGCAATAATGTCAAACAAATTGTGTAAGTAAATGGGCGGTGGGTTGTCCTAGAGATGAGCACATTACCTCTCCGCATGCCAATAAGACACTGAGGTAGCATTTCCCTGAAAAGCTATTTACTGAAATGCAAAAAAGAGTGAAGGCTCAAACCAAAGATGCTGACAGGACAGAAACCTGTCGTCATCAATCTTAGTTTGCCAAGTTTTCCCCTGTACAAGTCACTTCCTTGTCCTCTCTGTGCAAGGAGAGGTGTTCCAGACATTACGTGAACAGCTGGTGTGCATGGTCGCAAGGTTTTCATAATGCACCTGAGTGGGGAGGATTCCAGGGTTTTGATGAACACCTCTGATATTGATAATAAAAGTTCATGACTGAAACTGAAGCCATTCCACATCCATTGACAATAAGGCTTTTTTCTCCATAGCATCTGAATGTTTATGAACCTCCAAATGCTTGTTTTGTCAAACCACCTTACTTGCCTAACTGTTTATTTCCTGTTATACAGAAATGTCTGACCAAATGTCACGTGACTGATGACAAATATACAGTTTTAAAAATTTACAGCACTGGTCTTCCTGTGGCTCTATGCTTGCGAAGAAATAGCCTTTTAATAGGTGATTGCCTTCTTCAACTTCTGGGCTAGCGCCTGGTATAGCTTGCTTTTCTGTGATAAACTTGTCTCCATTTTGGATCCACCTTTTTTCCCCCTCAGTTTTAAAATCAAGGAAGTATAGAACCAGGTTGTTCATCCTGGCAGTGAAAGAAAAGCCTAATTGACATTTCTTTCCTTCTTCCTCATCTTTTCAGCTTGTCTGCAATGAGCCCTGAGGCCTTTCTTAGCCTGAAGCCATCCTTCTGTCAAGGGACATTATTCTCCTTTGGTCCCAGCTTAAGAGGCTAGGTTTCTTGTAGGCAGGTAAAACTGGGGTGACAGAGAGAAAACAGCTTTGATCTCTCCCGTCTTCACATTGCAGAACCAAGATGACAGGCAAGGGAGTCTTAGAAACACTTTATTTCACCAAAGGTGCTGGAGAGAAAACACTCAGGCTTGTAAAAATGCCTGCAAATCTTGGCTCTTACATTCACTGAAGCCCTAACAATACCTAACCTGGCCCCTTCTGTGTCCCCTGTAGAGTCTTCCAGAGACGAAGGAAGCTTCATATCTGGCTTTGTGCCCTGTGTTAGAGGCTCCATATGGAGGTGGTGTTTTATCAATCTCATGCTTGCCCCCCGGTAAATATCTATTTTTACCATCTCGGCCTTTTGTGGCCTCCTATAGAACACAAAACTACCTTGCCTTGTATAAGGCGTAATCATCAAGAACATGCTCCAGGTGGTTAATACAACACATAAAGGGGGCTCCAGATATTGACTTGTAATAACTCATTAAATATTTTTGTTATTTTTAAAATAAAATTGACAGTGCCCGATGAAAAGCTTCAAGGAATGGACACAACAAATCATATTTTATGTCCAGTGGAACAAAAAATAAAACAGCCACCATCACACACCATCCTGTATTTTTGGAAACTGCAGTCTCCTCTCTGCTTCACAGCCACAGTTCTTGTAAAACTATAGTGCACTGTAAAATTTTAAAGCCTTTGAAATCCAAGGAATCTGGCTTTCTCAGATGAGTATGCCTAGTCTTCTTTTTTGTTTCTTTAGCCATTCCTGAGGAAAGTTGAACTTCATCTCTAGAATTTTTTTATTTTGTATGTCTTCATGTAAGTCACACTAATGTAAGTAAGTAAAACTTTATTTATATCACACTTTTCAAGATAAAAATTACAAAGTGATTCAACAAACAAAATAACAAATACACAAAACAAACATAGCTGGCCTTTAAAGGAAGCAACTGAGTCTGCTGATCTGAGAGTCGGAGGAAAGGAGTTCCAAAGTCTTGCAGCCACAGTAGAAAAGGCTCTATCTCCTTAGGTTTTAGTTTTGTTTGGGGGACAATCAGCAGGTCTTGATCACGGGACCTCAAGGCCCTGATGGGGGTGTAGGGATGTAAAAGTACGGAGATGTAAATTGGTGTCTGTCCATCCAGAGCTCGCCAAGTCAAAACCAGTATCTTGAAATCCACTCGATAATGAACTGGGAGCCAATGAAGTCTCATTAGAAGTGGAGTTACATGACAAAATTTTGTAAAATGTAAAAACCCAAGATGAATTTTCTAATGGGATTAACAATATATACACGCTGATTAGACGTAAAATTACAACCAGCTGCATAACAACGTGTAGGTCCGTTATGAAAAAATGTGGTCCCAGTGCGTATGACATGTGGGAAGTCCCCAAAGGACTGAGTTTATGTTGATCCAGCAGATCACTGTAAACTAAAAAGCATTAGTGAAAACTGTTTCTCAATAGAAAACTGTGGTTCAATAGAGGTTAAAATGATATGAGTAACGGTGGGTACTTGACTGAGAGGTCCAGATGGCTCACGTACCTGGATGTGAAGATGTACATTCAGGCATAACACATTAACTTAGAGGGCTGAATATTCACTTGTTGCTTAATATATTCCATGCACTAATAAATACAGGGTTAATCAGTGTTACTCACTTCACCTGTCAGTCATAATGTTATGCCTGATTGGTGTGTAATGTAATTAATATCAATACAGCTTCTATTAGTTTAACTTTTTGTCAAATTTGACAGTGTTGACATGTATGTGGAAGTGTGATGTTAGCAAAAACCTCAAGGAACTTGTTGCTACTGTGGATCATCATTTTCCTATTATCAAACATCTGCGCCATCACCAACCTTTTTTTTTTTTTTTTAAAAAATTATTCCCTAGAGTCTTCTTTCTCTTTTATTGACATTTCCTTTTTCAGCCTGTGCTATGCCATTTTCAGACTTCTTCTTTCTGTCTCTCATTGACACAGAACAATTTTCTCTTGATCATACAATATCTGTTGGAGTTGTTTTACTTGTTATATGGTTTAAAGAAAAACTAACAACAAATCAGAACAAAAAAATATTTTTCGTCTGCTCTTTGTGCCTACCCATCTTGGACCTTAGTCAATACTCACTGTGTATTTTATTTGATCAGTGGTGTCTGCTTCATTTAAAAAAAAAAAAAAAAAAAAAAAGGAAGAATAAGGGCCATTTCTTTCTCAAATGCAGGATGGAACTCATTGTTTTAATTCTACTGGAAATACAGTGAATCCCTGTTATTCGGGGGGTTAGGAACCACAGGCGACCACGAATAGCTAAAATCCGTGAATACTTTAAATCCCCTCCAAAAATGCCTATAGCTGCCTATTTTAATAGTTCAAACATCAAATATATTTTAATATGCAGTAATATGCACAGTCTTATCTTAGCACTTCCGAAGAAGTTGACATTTTCCTCATCTCTGCTTTTGGGTATAACCTTGATCCTAGGTAATTCCACTTCCCAAGCTGCATTTTCTTTCGCATATTTAAGAAAATATCCACTACCAGGCACATTTTTTCATGAATAATTTGGAGTTACGTTCCACAGAAAATTCAATGAATTGGTAAATCCACGATGACTGAACTGCAAATAGTTGGGGGTCCAATATACAGTATAGTGTGAGCTGTGATTATGCTTTTTGTTGTCCATAACGAAGGACACTTTTGTGTGAACTGCCTCTTGGCATGTTGCCTAGGTGGCTTATATGGTATATCTGTACTAAAACTAACCACAAGTCCTGCCACTAAAAACATGCTTTATGACAGAGTAGAGGTTGAGCTCAAGTGTCTCTGGCATTTTTCTTTGACTTATTTATTTGTACATAATGCTTCAATTAATATCAATTTATTTACACTCTACAGACAAGTGTAGAAATGTGTAAATTGTTGCATTTTGCAAAATCATTGCCGTATCGTTTCATTAAGTTGGAATCTTTTTATTAGGTGCCTTCAAACAATGCTGTTCATACAAATGAATGAAAAAAGTCAAGTTAGTTCTGTTTGGAGCGGCTCTCTAATCTGCAGTCTCTGGATAATGTCACGTTTGAGCCCAAAGGACTCCATTCTTCTCCTGGCATAGAGGGAATAGGAAAAAGGGGGGAAAAGGATAGGTAAACAGAGCCATTAGAGACAAATCTATTTCTGAAGAAAACAAAATCACATCATCAAACAAGAGAAAAAGAAAAATATGACCCTGCAGCCCTTCGGGCCTAAGCATTGCATTGATAGCAGACTATGGCATTTGTCTTTATCAGTCTGCCTTGAGGGAGGGAGAGGGTGGTGGGAAGGTGTGAGAGAGAAGAAAAGAGAATGAGAAAGACTGTGAAAACAAAAAGCCCTGCACCTTTACTCATCACAAAATCGCCAACACATTTGTTACATTCCTGACTTCATGTGACATGAACAGCATGGATATGATTATTGCACTTCCATACATGTTTTGTGGCTTTGCTGCTTGTGGGGCTTTCAGATGGTCATTCTTTAAATATAGCATAGTGAAGCACTCACTGGACAGAGAGCCACAGCCTCATCACTCATGGCTCGCCTGGGGAGGCTTGCACAGTTTCATCAAAATGACAGGATTGACTTTCCAGATTTTCTCTTTTCTCTTTGACATTTGCTTGTTTATCCTACTTTGCAAGACCAACACCAAGAAACCAAGAAGCACTTCATAAGATCATGTACGCACCTTAAAATAGCCATCTCTTTCAGCTAACACAGATCGGAGAGAGACCTTAAGATTGTAATAAGTTAAACAGATCGATCTATGTATCTGTCTGTCCATCTGTCCATATATACGTTTGAAATACTGCATCCCAGTTTTAAATGAAAAGATAAGACACTCAAAATCAGTCTTTTCCCCTTCTCTCTTATCTTAAAAATGTTTCATCAAATAATCTGATTGTTTCTTTGTCACATACTCAGTGTTATCAAATTACGGTAACATAACTTAGTATTTTTTTGCCCCCTCTGATCTACTTTGGCACCAGTTAGCAAGCAATGTATCTAATAAATTGAGTACAATTAATAAACTGTAAAATAAATTTTCAGAGTACATATCTTGTTGTAAAGCAGAAATAATAATCAATGTTTTCCCATTTTTATATATATATATATATATATATATATATATATATATATATATATATATATATATATATATATATATATATATATTTTTTTTTTTTCCTTTTCTGTATACATGCGCTTTCATCATTTTGCTTTGTCTTTTCCTTATACGAGCGTTTGTTCTTTTTACATTTCCTCGTTTCCTCTTTTTACTTTACCATCAGCATTTCTGCCTCATTATGCAAATGAGGAGGGCTGCCTTCTTGGTCCAGCTCCTCTACTATTGGTCAATAAACAGGAAGGAGCAGGATCCATGTGCGGATCGATTGTGCATGTCTGCGTCTTTGGCTTTAGTTTAGCAACAGAAGTATAGTTATGGAGGGAGCGGAAAGATGGTCTTTGTCGGAGTTGTTAAGGGAAGCTGCAAATAGACTGGATGAGTTGGAAGGCGTTTCCAGCTGACCAATAGTAGAGGAGCTGGGCCAAGAAGAGCCCTCCTCATTTGCATAATGAGGCAGAAATGCGTACAGTAAAGTAAAAAGAGGAGACGAGGAAACGTAAAAAGAACAAACACTTGTATAAGAAAAAGGGAAGATAAAATATAAACATTTCTTGATGAAAATGCATGTATAAGAAAAAACAAAACATATATATTTCTGCTTATATTTTTAATTATATCAGTTTTGGTCCTCCATAAATAGTTATAGTAGTTATAGTTTTGCAAGTGTTTGTCCACCTACCATGGTCGCACAGGTTGAAAATTTGATTCGATGTTGGCATTTGAGGAAAAGTTAAAAGAATTAATATGGTGAATTTCATAGCCTTCCACTCAATAGGTTCCGAGAAAAGTCAGGGGCAATCCACAGACTCCCCAAAGTCATTAGGATTCATTGCAGGGAATCAGAAATGTCAGGGCAGTCCATCTAATAGTTTCTGAAAAGAGGACCAAAAAGCTGAACAAATGATATTGCCATCCCCAAAAGGTATTTGCATCTTTCCTTTTATTTTGTATCAGGTGCATTTGCGCCATAACAAAAAGGACTGTGGAGTTTTTTTTTGTCCATTTTGCAATGCAGTCTGTCCAAAATCATAGCTGGTACCAAGGTCTGGCAAATGCCTCATCATTATGTCTCTCCAATGTCATTCATTTTTAAATTTTTTTTTTTTCCTGCCTAGAGCAGAGTAACTCAGAAAGACTGTATGCATCGCATCCCGACTCGCAGCTATTTAGTGGCTCTGCTGTTTTCTGCCTTTCTTCTCTCTCTGTTCAGTTTGAATACCCTTGGGAAATTTGGCTGTGTCTGAAATCTTTTTAGTCTTGCTGACCTGGTTTTATTTCCCCTCACCAGTTTGCAGTTTGCCAGGGTGTTCCAACTAACTTGGACAGTTAATTGTCTGCAAAAAGGATTTTAGCATAACACTGTATTGCTGAGTGTTATCTTGATGTTGTATGGTTGAAAACACACGTGTGTGGGAATGTTTTCTTTTGGTAATTTAACTTTCTGAGATGCCTGCTTGAAGAAGTCTACCACACGTAAAGAAACTAGACAACATTTTGGTCAACCTATTTGGGGGGAAATGCAATTACAAGCATCGTCGTTTTTTGCAAAATGCCGAGGTAGTGCTTTACAGAACAGTCATCGGGTTATTAAGAAACGGGAGGATATTAAAGCAGCGACATCAGAACTTACATCTGACATCTGAGCAATGTGTAGCAGAAGGCAGGGGGTATGATAGTGCCAACGTCGTCTGAAAGCTCTGCCAGTGCTTTCTGAGTGAAAGGACAACACAGCCTTGTGCGACTGGTAAGCTATCTGCCATCTGGACAGAGTTGCATGACTCAAAAGCCTTAATTAGAAACTCTTACTCACATGTTCACATTAAACAAAGGTACCCACTCATTTGTGGGGTTTTTTTCTTGCTCATCAGTTGTTCTTGAAAGTAAATACAAGGGGGATGGATATGGCAACGTTGACCAAAAGCCATTATTCATATCCTAATATCATGCCTTGCAAATTCTGCAGGATGGATTATTTATACATTTCTCAAAATTTCAACTATAACAGAAAAACTGCCAAATAGCAGACTAATGGTGATGGATGTTGTGATAGTTGCACTCTTATTTTAGCTCTGCAAGACTGAATAAAAAGGCTGTAACTTCTCTGCCTATTTCTCCTCCTCTGCCCTCTTTGCTTCAGGTCAGAACATTGCATTCCCTCCAGTCGCTCTCTGGGTTACTGTAGGCCTTGCTGTGTGTCTGCTGGGCCTACTCATCGCTCTGGCTGCTCTCTGCCACAGGAAGATCAAGGAAAGCTGTGAGGAGGCCAGGAGAGAAGGTAGGAGGAAAAAAGAAGGTGCATGTTTAGCCCTTGAATTTTTTCTGTTTATTGTTGATGATACAATTGAAGTTTGGTAATCAAATCATTAGCAGGAGGCTGCTTTACTTATCAGGAGCCAGAGGTGGTGAACTGAATCTCAGACTTAGATTCAATTTACCCTTAAATTGCAACAACAAAGGTCTTAAAACTTGACTTAGACTCACACTTTAATAATTCAAGTCTTGACTTGTACTTTAGATCTCGGACTTGAGTTTCATTAAAAATTATATTTAATTTAGTGAGTGAAAATGTCCCAGTGTGTAATCCAGAGACTGATACATAAATGACCTTTCAACCCTTCTCAAGCCATTGCTTAAACTGAACATTCCTTAAATTCCTCCAATAACTTGTCAACAGTGCATACACATGTTGCAGCATCAGTGTAGGAGGCACAACAGGAGCATGAAAGATGGAGCTGAAAGTTGTGATGAGATGTTAACCGCTCAAGGAACTTTGAGAATCCAGAGGGAGTTTCGGTTAATGCATATAGCAGGATTTCGAATGATGGGACACATATCTGTGACGGGGAGGAACATCATTACTCGGGTCCAGTAATTAGCATCGCAGAATAGCTGAGTGTCCCCGCAAGTGCAAAAGGAAAAAGTTTTGAAATGAGATAGATACTGCAAAGCCACCAGCTCTGCTGTAATGAGTTCTGCTCAGAGTGGAGGAGACATTTAAATAAAGGTCAGCCAGAGTCTGCACCAGGGCCCAGAGGTTTAAAAATAAATATGGAAGTGACACAGACTCAGAGGAAAGAGTAAATAGCTGCATGGAACATATGAAATCAAATGAAATGGAAAGAGAGAAATATAATGCAGTTCCTCCCACTGGCGAGGGCCTCAGAGGGTTGCGGGGCCCTTTTCTTCAGTGGACTGGATGAGGTGCTGATTCTCTCGCCTGCAGCCCGGACACTGAAGGCGGGATTCATTATGTGGTCATCCACTGTCTGCCTTATTGAAATGTTAAATCTTTTTTTGTCCCCTGCTAGCAATGCTTCTGGAGTTTTAAGGGTTTTTCAGTCACAAACCCGAACACTTCTTTACAATCATGCAGACTATTATACGCCTGATGGATAGTATATGAATATGGAAAGGAAATGGGCTCAAAACAAGACTGCCATACACACATCTAAAGCTCTGGTGGGGGCAGCAAACAGAGATGTGCAAACTAATTGTGGTTGTCTTATCTTTTAATGGTGTTCTCGGGTCTAACCAGATTAAAGTTGACTCTCTTCACTGTGACTGGATAGGGAGGGTAGAAAGGTCAGTAAATGTATAGAAGTGGGTAAGTCATTTTTCTTTCCTGTCATAATCAATGTGGAGCACTAGAATGGGTATCATAACAGAGCAGAGCAGCCTGTGGTATTGCAGATTGCAGTTTTTCCAGAGTTAGTGTCAGTGTGTGTCTGAGCACCAGCATGGCTCTGTTCTCTTAGATATTCTATTACCTCCTTGGACATCTTTATATAATGACTATGTAAAGGAGGCTGTGTTTCTAATGTATGCTTCCACTGGCTTATCTGAAGTCAGTCATCTATCTCTCCTAAGCTCCTTTTACATTCAGATAAGCATGTGATTTAATCAAACCTTCTCTTGGGATCATGCAGAATCGACATGGGACAGATTTCCCCGTGTGAGTAAAATAACTCATATCGGAGGCCGTGTTCCCCCCATGGGTTTTTAACAATGGGGCACACATGTTTCACAGAGGTTAACCTTTTGGTAAATAAGACTTGCTTCAGGCCAAATGCTATCATTGATCAGCTGTGTATGCATGTAACTCAAATGGAATAACTTATATTTTAGCCCTAGTTGTTTATGTAATTTCTGACCAAAATACTGGCTAAAGAAAGCATATTAAGAAAGAAGCACAGGTTCATTTATTTGTTTATGAAGAGCTGGTATTGAAAAGTATAGAAGATTTATTCAAACATGCAGCACACATGGAGGAGTCGTAAAGCTATGTGTCCTAATATTCATAAAGGTTTATGTGTTGCAGAGGTGTTTCTGTGGTGCAAGAAAAAATTAACCAGACCTTAAATCAGTGTATTTACAAGGTATTGCAAACACATTTAGACACATTGAAGTCGTTCACCTTTTGCCATCTTATTTTGTTAAGATTTTTTTTTTTTACAAATTACAATCTGAAATCCAACTCTGTACTTTATGCAACCATCTACAAAGTAGATGGGGGTATTTCTCTTCCAGTATTCCCATGTGCAGAGACTTAGATTTTTGCCTAATTTCCTTTCCAACATTCTGTAGCTCAAACTCAGTCAGATTTTAAGGAGAGCATCTATGAACAACAATTTTCAAGCCTTGTCCCAAATTATCAATTTGATTTAGGTCTTGATTTTGACTTGGCTATTCTATTACATGGACATGCTTTGATATAAACCAGGGGCCAGCAACCTTTACCTTAAAGAACAATGTCTGCCTTGTGTTTTGCTAAATGAATTTTGTCCAGAGCCACAAAGTTACAGCACCGCTTAAAAGAGCACAATTTGTTCTACTTACCATAGAAAAGTTGATTGTTCCATGACTAAATCAAGAAACCTCAATTTTATTTCTCTTTTTAGATTTTAGAATAATAAAAAAAGCTTTTAAAAAAAGAGAATAAATTCATTTTCGTGAATTGTATATTTATGGTAAATAAAAAAGTACAGTTTGTGACTTAATAAAACCACGTTAAATGATCACCAGATTAGTTCTGTTGTAAAACTACTTAGCAGAAATAACCTGAAAACATAATAGAAGTGCCAAAAAAGGTCATTTTCATTAACTTTATATTTACAAATGTACCTCAGTTTACATTTGTAAACTGGCCGAAGTTATTAAGAACCACTATGAAAGCCCTTAAGAGCCACATGCTGATCTGCAGCCACAGGTTGAAAACAGCTGTTATAAACCATTCAAGTGCGTTTCTAGCTGTATGTTTAAAAGGGTGTTGCTCTATTGGGACATGCATCTCAAACCTGTTCCCAAGCCTTTTCCAAATTCCCATTAACTCTGAACAGCTCATGTGTCTCTAATGGAGAAAAGCATTCCCACAGTATGATGCGGCCACCAACATGTTTAACTGTTGGACTGTTGGGATAGTGTGTTCAGGGTGAGGGTGTGTTTTCTGCCATGTATAGTATTTTGCCAGTACGTTCAACTTTCGTTTCATTCTATCATTCCAACTTCTGTACATGTTTTCAGACTAAAGTGGACAGGAAACATTATGTGTAAAGTTTTGAGTTTGTGATTGTAAAACATAATATCAAAAAGGTTAAGGGGTATAAATAATCTTGCAAAGAACTCTAGAAGGCACAGATTTAAAAACCTACATTTTAATAACTCTTGCTGGTGTCATAACTGCTTAACATCAACATTTAGTCAAATAAAAATCATATACAGAACGAAGGACAACATACACCATTAACAATCTTCTGGCTTCAGTAAGCTGCTGTTTTCCTTCCCCTAACTATCCCATTGCTTTTGCATTTTGTCCATCTTTCCCACTCAAGCAGTAACTGCCCTTTTTCTTGCCACCACATGTTGCAAATGCAGCCAGTTGTGGCATAAAGTTGTTACACTCTGTGTACGATGGAGGCGGCTTTCAGTCACTTCTCTCTGGCTGCCCTCATATTCACCCTGACCTTAAGGTGCCTGTAAATGAGCGTCACTCTCCTGTCAAAGCGTCATCCCCTAAGGTATTTTTGCCACTGCCACACTGCTAAGATGGTTGGTGGAGTGAAAAAGGCTTCATGCATCTGTGGTAATTTTACACTGGAATTCTGAGTATGTGAAGTAGTGTGTGTAGGGCATTTTGCAGGGTGCTTTGTGCATTTTCTTCTACAAAGGTGGACACATTTTTACTTCCTTTTTGCATTAAAGTTGCAAACATAATATTGGCGTTATTTTACAGAAAACTGCACAGTCCCACGTTACAATCAATAAACCAGTAATGGTATCAATATTAACATTGTTAGGTAATGATTTTATACAGAACACAGTGGAAAGTGCTATAAATATATACATACACAGGCTGTTTGAATCTTGAAATGCACCACTTTGTGCTGCTGCATTTATAACAAGATTTATTTTATTAATTTCCCAAGAGGACACAAGTCTCAACAATTAGACTTGAGGAAAACTGTGCTAAAATGCGGCAGTGTAAAACATATAAATTATGTTGCCGTGGCATTTAGTTCTGGTCTATCAAGAGTTTATTTTGATGCTACAGAAAATGCAAATCCATGTCTTGAATACATGCAGGGTATTTTTAGCCCATATCCACATGCATGTCCTGTGACAGCCATCACTACTGGGTTACCCCCTCCTCCCTCCCCCTTACTGTGTTGACAGTGGGTTTTCTGAAAGCCAGCAGCTAAAGTCTAATGTGATTAGAGTCTTTGTGAAAGTGCTGGGTAGGAGGTTAAAGGCTGGATGTGACTCATTGTGTGTGTGTGTCTGTGTGGGTGTGTTTGTGTGTGTGTGTGTGATGTGATGGGGAAGCATTGTGAGGAGCATCATCGTCATATAGCTCTTTTTATCACAGCTTGTCCTTCGAGCTGTGAAGGATCCGCTCGCTGTTGACTTGCAATGAAATGATGACATTGTGTGCCTGCTTTTGTGCTGTGGCTCCTGCTGATAATGAAACCTCTGTCTTCCCACAGCTGAAGAGGCCAAGGAGCTGGAAGAAGAGGAATCAAAGACAGGTCAGTCAATTCCTACCTGGTCAAGCCTTATTTTCTCATGCGGTCTAGAAAGAGTTGCAGCTGAAGGGCGCCTATTAAAGTTTTACAACTTAAATACAGTTATTTATATAGCTCCATTTATGTAATCCATCCTCTGCATGGTGTCATATGGGATAAACAGAAACAAACAAACAAACAAACAAACAAACAAACAAACAAACAAAAACAATTATAAGATTCATATATAATATTGGCAGGCCACTTCACTTGACCTCTTTTCACTGTAGGACCGAACAAAACACTTATCCAGATTGTATGGCTGGTTTAGTAAAAGTGATTCAAGGAATAAAAATACAACAAGGTAAGTGTTTTGATCTACTGGTGCCAACCCTGAAAAAAAATTCTGCCATCCAATACGTTAAATCATGCAAAGTAAGAGAAGAAAACTGCTGATGCTTTCAATGTGTACATGTAAATTCTACCTAATTTAACATTTCCTAGAAACTAATTAGTGAACAGTAAACAGTCCAAGGCTATGTTCACACAGCAGGCAAATGCAACCCATATTTGACTTTTTCATGGCAGTCTGTATAACCCAATTCCAATCTTTTTATCCAAAAATGAATCAGATTTGTGCCACTTTCATGTGTGGTACTAAACTGGATACATATCCGATAGTTTTCAAAGCATCTTCTATCAGAATGGACATGTTGCATTTTATCCAACTTTTACGTCGTTGACGTGAGACATGCATCTTAATTTTGTACCAGACTATGCATCCAGACTTCTATACAGAAGTTGCAGTCAGTGCTCCACAAAAGGCCATTCCTGTTAGATGTGCTTTCATTTTTCTTTACTTCCTTCATCTTGTTATGATCTTGTGACAATATCGTCAGCTCCCATTGCTCAACAACTTTAAAATCAACATCAGTCGATAGACGGCAGCATCCATTATTACTTATGTAAACAGTGCCCTGCTGTGTGACATCTACATTCTTCTTCTCCACATGTGGGTGACTTTGAGGTTCACACAAAAGTCTGATTGTGGTTGTATTTAATTAGTAGTATGAACAACCACACAAAAAGAATCAGATTTTAGCAAAAAAGTATTCAGCCAAATCATTTGTGGAAATAGGTGGTGGTTTGTGAGAGCAAGCATTTAAGCACCCCAGAATGGCTGCCACAGAAGATTCAAGGATTTCTCAAACATGCATGAAAGAATCAAAGCAACACTCCAGGTATATTTTTGATGAGGGAATAACATTATAACATGATGTAAAGCTCAAAAAAGTTGATTTGACATAATCCCCCCCCATTAAATATTACTTTGACAAAATTAGGTATATGGTGACAATAGCATTTCATCAGGACAATGCTAATGTCAGGGTGCTATAAAAGCTAGTGATAAATGTCCTATTGAGCTCTTTTCTATTGTGGATACATGTTGAAACCTCACTGTGGTGTCTAACAGTCAGCACAACTTACCTAGTAATGTGTCACTTGTTTCTACAAAACTTTTTGTAGAAACAAGTGATTAACTGTATCTCTGACATTTGGACCTGAACATCCCAATACACCCTTTCTCCTTCCAAGACATGCCCCTGCTCCACCAACGCCACAACGGAAACAGGAACACACAAAACAATTCACAGTTGTAGCGACAGACTTTCAAAACTCTAACAAAGTAAAACTCACACTTCTTTAATCAAGCTCTTAGTTTGCAGCAAATCTGGGGTAAACTGATAGTACAACCACACAACTGAGCTACTGCCATTTGAATACTGATAATCAAAACACAGTTACACCCAAATAAATTACAAATAGTTTATTTTATTTAAAAAAATGTTACACATACACTTAGTTAACCCTGCATGGCTGACCAAGTCAGAAGTTGTTAATTGTAGAGTCAACTGCCCTGACCAAATAAACATGGCTGGAGGAATTACCCCACAAACATGTTGCCTTAAGATAGTTGCCTTTTCCTAGTGTTTTTTAAAGAACATAAAAAACATTTCCAGTTGCACACAACATTCTTGACCCAGAGATTTCCTCTAGAAGTAGCATCTCCTGAGAAAATTAGAGCCTGAGATCTGAGTTCATCCTTTCTGAAAAATGGCTAGCAAAATCAAGTCAATGAACTTTTTAACAAAACTTTTTAACAACACATATCTTCTAATATTATAGCTACCTTGAAAAGGAAAAAAATAATTGACAACAATTTTGCATCCTCCTCATGATATTGTTCCTGTCCTTTCATATCTGCTCCCAGCTCCTCCAAAAATCATCACTAGGCCAGCTATGACTCCTTGGACCAGTGATGGAACAACCCACTGACTCCAAATGAAAATATGATTGGCTGATCAAAAACATTTATCAGATATTTAGTTCTGACGTTATTTAAGGTTCAGGCTGAAGGTATTCAGACAAGCTCAGTGAGCAGAGACAAGAATGTTATTTATTTAATTTCCTTCCCAATAGAAAATAACTGTAAAGTACCCCTTTCCAACAGAAAAGCCAGTTCAAGGTCATTTCACATTATATTGTACCTCTGTGGCTTTCTCTGAGTTTTTTCAAGGTCCTGCAAATTTGCCACTGATAAATACCAACGCCAATATTTTCACAACTCTATATTTAAGATTTATTTGCCCTGTGTGGTTAATAGGACATTTTTATTGTCACACAAGATGTTCCACATTATTAGATTTTTGTTTAGATTAAATTATATGAAAAGATTTAGCAGAGCTGTAGCTTGATGGACATATATTTTATAGAAATGCAACAGCTTTATTCAAATAAAAAAAAAATGCATCAGGAAAATGAAGTTTAGCTTTTTTTATCTGTTTCTTCTACATCTTGTGATTTTATATTAGCCTCCAAATGTTTTGGCTAGCAATTATTTGATATTGTTTTGTTTTGTTTGAGATGAGAGTTAATATATCCAGTGTGACACATAAAAGCATTCAGTGAGATAACTTCCAGTCTCTAAAATATTTTGGCAGTTCTTTTATTAGAGTTTTGCAAAGTAACAATGAAGTTCAGTAAAACTTTAATATGGGGTTAGTTGAGAATCTGGATTATTTTGATGTCAACAATGTCACTACAAAGAAATCTTAACCAGCTGTCTGACAATTTCACTGAAAGGAGAAAAGTTAACTATTGTTTACAAAATGCAACACAGTACTCCTGTCTTTTTTCACTTTTTTTTACTCTTCCTCCTAGAATCTGATTCTCTTTTTTCCCTTGTGGCATTTTGCCTCTGCCAGCAGTTTACCTCGTAGCCAAAGAAAGAAGAACATCTAATTTAAACTCTCATCATGAAAACAGAATCCTCTTTTCAAATCTCTGATTTGCTGAGTATTTATATTTGGCCTCTTAGGAGTGCTGCTGAACCAAGACAGAATACTGCTTTGTGTGCTTCTTTTTGCATGA
Organism: Anableps anableps; assembly: GCA_014839685.1. Classification (NCBI taxonomy): domain Eukaryota; kingdom Metazoa; phylum Chordata; class Actinopteri; order Cyprinodontiformes; family Anablepidae; genus Anableps; species Anableps anableps. The sequence goes on along the minus strand of CM026067.1, from coordinate 10,587,637 downwards.
TTATGGGTGATTGTGATATTTTGCTTGGCAGAAATATGACCTTATGAGTCCTGAATTAATTTTTCCATTAGCACTCAGGGCAAGCCTCTTCTGCATTACTAGCTTCAGTGACCAACCCTCGTAGTCTTGAACAGTTCTCCCTCAAGTATTAATGTCATTAGAGTTATTCATTTGACTTTCTTTTTTATTCTGATTGAATTATTTAGCCTTTTGGTGAACGTCTAAGTTAATACCATGTGATTTTAATAAGCTGAGAGGTGAAGGAGAGTCTCTGAGTGAAGGGGGACAATGGCTTTTATTCTTGGCTTTTATTCTCTACTCCCTCTCTCATGAATGTTTCAGAGGGGAATCTGTGCAGCCAGGAGCAGGGTCAGCCATCCCACAACTAGTAAGACTTAATATAGTTCAGCTGTAGCTAAAGGGGCTGTGCTGTGCCTGCGCTCCGCTAACATGACAGAACATTGAAGCCATGCTTGCCCGTACTTCTTCTTGTCATCGTTCATGCACCTGCTGAAACCAGGTGGATATTGTGGGCGGTGAGCTTGTGAAGTCAAGCTAATGGCTCTGTCTTATGAGATCACTCTCTAAGCAATTCAGACAGGCAGCTTTGTTTCGCCATCTGGCTTCAATTGCGCTGACAAAGCCAGAGGTTCCTGCATGAGACAAAGGAGCTAAAATGAGCCTCACTTTAATAAACCCTGGATGATGGGGAGCCACGTTTGTGTGTTATCTTAATGAGCTGTCCAAAGGAGAGTGCGCCTTCCCTTTCAAAGCCAGCCTGATTGGAACAATAACCGGTGATAACTAGGGACCTGTGCTCATTCATTTGCTATGGGATGAGATCCCTTTGTTGCATTTACAGCAGAAGCAAATAATGTTTACCAAACATTGTAGCTCAAATTCTGTCTATATTTTCAGGCACTAAAGCCAGCAACAATACTTCACAATCCCACAACCACACAATCAATTGTAGAAAGGGCACTCAAAATATGCAGCCAGAAAGAAACTCTTATACACTAATTTTCATGCACATGCAAAGCCATGTACTAGGCAACTTTTGTTTTCGACTCCCAACTTCATTCAGAGATGTGTCCAATAATCTGTGTATGATACGTTGTTTAGAAAAGGTGTGCAGTCATGCAAGCAAGGCTCCTATCAGAATCTGAATTCAGTTTGTATGCACTTCCCTGTGGAAGAGAGCGCGAGTGACCCAGTTCTTTCACAGACACAGAATCATTGGTAAAAGAGCAATTTAACATGCCCTCTAAGAAGGGAGAAGAGTGGTAAAACCAGTTTTATTAACCCATCTTAACTGAGGCAAGGCCCTGAGTAGGTGGAAGGTTATGGAATATCAAGCCTTACACAGATTATAGCATTAGTAGCCCCTGCCTGCACTTGTTTCTGACTCCTTAATGCTAAGGCCACTGCTGGAAGGCAGACAGCAGGGCCCAAATCGCACTAAAGCCTGAGTACTGGCCAGTAATTAGAATGAATATTGTTCAGATTTTTAGATGAAAATAACTGAGGGGATGAATAGCCCTGTTAAGGTTACATCTGGGCTCATTGTTTTACCTGTTTGATCTATTCTTTCAGAAACATGGATATAAAAGTAATGCATGAAAACACGCCTGAATAATGTATGCTTTAACTGTTGAAACAGGAGTCTTAAAGAATGACTTAACAGGAGGAAACCTTAAAAAATATGTTTTTGTTGTTTCTGTGCAGGCTGCAAATGTACCAATTAAAGCTATAAAGCCACAGTTCAATTTGAGAATTCCCTGGAAAGCATCCCAGGTAGCTCAGCTTAACTTTTTTTCCTTCTTTTCATTGACACTACATACTGAACCAATAGGCTCTCCCAGTGGTCACACATTACTGACTAAAGATATGTAAATAGAACATTTGTGTTCCCTTCATTATTAGATGTGGGTCACTGGATATCTTCAAGAGTGCTAATTAACAGAGCTCCCTGAACACCACTGCTTAGTGGTTGCACATATAATAAGCTCACTGTTCACATTCCTAGCTGGTTCAGCATCATACAGAGAGGAACATGTTTTATTTGTATGTGAGCCTGCTGATCTTTTTTGTGTCATTGATTGAATAATAATAAGCATAGAAACTTATATTTTCATGCATCAGATTATTCTTGAACCACACCAGTTGATCTGATTGTATACTAATAGATATTCCCCATGTTTACTGTCTCTTGATGTTTCTTTGTGTTTGATCAAGCTGGTTGTTGGAGAAACTTTTCTTCTCTCTTGGACTCAGTTCAGAAAGACTCTCATCAAGTATTTGCTGCACATTGAGCTACTCCTGTGCCCTTGCAGGGGTTATCTTCTGGTCCACAAGGAAAAGGCCAACAGATCAACGTGAAACAAGATAGAAGAAAAACAGCAGCATCTAAATCATTTGGAATAATGAGCATTGTCACAGTTAATAAAAGCAGTCAAACCACTCAGTGCTGTACATCACAACAACAGGCCAGGTCAGATGGCTGCTTGTTGGCATATTAAACAAACCACAGCTGAGTGGTTTTGAGGGAGGACATGGATACTTGCGAAGTTAAGGCAATCTATTTTCTGGGCAAATCCCCCCCGTACAAGCTCCATTTACATCTTGCCAAACAACACCCACTACCACAACCATCATCCTCCCACAGCCCTCTTCTGTCATGTAATCTATGCTCCTCTGACAACACAGCCAAGGCCCGGTGGGAGTGTGCCTATCCATCTCACTACCCCAATCTACCTCTCCTGTTTGGTTCCACATGAGCACTCAGCTGCTGTGACTAATTAAATAAAACGTTGTGCCCTCTGCTTCCTGTTAGCTATGGCAATGTTGGTGAGCAGAGATGGAGCAGTGAAGAAGGAGGGTTTCTGAAAGAGGAGGAAACAGAATTAGAACTGTAAAGCCTGGTCTGCAAGATAGTGTCCATAAAGGATGCCATTCATTGCACCTTTCTGTTAATTGAAAATGTAAATATTTATTGTTTGTAATGCATGAATTTGATATTTTGAAATCATCTTTTAATCTTTTTTTTTTCTTTTTCTAGCGATGATGCCACTGAAGAGCTAAGAGCAACAGGATGAAGGTGCATGTCATTTGTCATTCTATTTCTTCAAATATATACCCATGTATGTGTTGCTCTGGTGAAACGTTTTTTCTCCCTGTCATTACTGTCTTGTACACTGTGAATTCTCTGAAGGACACAGTGTCACAGTCACTGGAGGTTATTGGTAAGTGCTGCTGTAATGAAGATAGGCTGCATTTATTTGTCAGAGTATGGAATATTAAAAGTCTTGACGTTATCATTTCAGAAATCAGAAGGTCACTGTCTGATATGAAATATCTGTTTAATTTGATCTGTTATGCTTTTCCTAGTCCACTCAAAGCCAGCGTCAGAGTCTTATTAATGGTAAACAGTTCGGGTTTGAGTCAAACAGGTTCTCTGTCTTTGTGTCTAAAAAAATAATAGGTTGGAAAACTGCTCATTTGAGTTCCAGGTAGACATTAGCAGGCATGAGATTTTCATGGTAAGATAACCTTCTGTAACATTATCACTATTTCACTCAGCTAGGGTTTTTAATTTGTAAAAAAAAAAAATTGGAAATGTAAAAAAAAAAATCTGTAATCTGTATGTAACTTTTATTTAAAAAATGTGTTCTTTACATATTTGTTAAAACTGACACTGTTGTGACAGCATAGTATGAAACAGATAATCTGTGAAAAAAATCGAGCTCTGCCTTCTCCCAGTGCTCCCAGCGCTAAATGCAGAAATATTCCACTCGGTCAGAAACAACCAGTCAGAGCCAGGAGGTCTTAGTGCTGTCAGTCATGCTTGTGTACGTTTTGCTCACACCATCCCCAGTGCTTTCTGCTATGCTACAGCTTCTTCCAAATAGCAGAGCTCGCCATGAATGCTACAGCTAGTTAGCATGGCCACTGACGACGGCGGATAAAGTTTTCCTGTAAAGGTAAGTTGTTTCTTCGCTATTAGCACATTGAGCAGCGAGTAAATGAGTGTGATTGGCAACTCTAAGACCCTCTTCATGGCTCTGATTGGTTGTTTATGACCGGGAGCGGTGCATTTCTGCAGATTGCAATAGTAGCACTGGAAGGAGGTGGAGAAGCTTGCTTTTTTTTTTTTTTTTTTTTTTTTTTTTTTTTTTTTTTACCACAAATTATGTCTTAGATCATACTATCACAACATAGTGACAGTTTTTATAAGTATTTCAAAAACTTTTTTCCCCTGAAATTTAAAACTACAGCTTTAATTATACATACTACTGCTTAAACTGTATATCTAATTTTATGATGATTATGATAATGAGTTACCTTAATAAGAGATTTAGGTTTTGCTCATTTTAGTTGGATCTGATAAGGTTTTTGTTATTTGAAACCTTGAAACAAAAATGACACTTTTCTGTTACGCGATACCGATGAAGAAAAATTCCAACAGTTCCTATTTCTTCCTTTTCTCTCAACCCTTAGAAAAGCACCTTAAAGCCTGATGTGTCTACAGCAAGCCCACAATCAATGGCCAATTACATTTGGCACATTAATTTCTTTTTAACCAGTTCAACATGTGTCAATACAGCTGTCAGTCAGAGAAATGCATGGCCACCACTATATTCTATGAATGAATAACAATTTTGGTTTTTGTCACCTTTACTGCTTAGATGTTGTTGGGATTATCTTTCTTGTAAACAACGGAAATTGGGATCATGATCTGGACATTTTTATCTTCTCATGAAACCAAAATGTTAGTGTTTTGATTCCTGGGCTTCTTCATCACTTGTCTTGTTTTTTTTGTTTGCATGACACAGGCTTCATAGTAGTATTTCCATACCTTCTCCAGACAGTCCTTTTTCTAATTGTCACAAGCAGTCTGAAGGAAGCTTCATTGGGACCTCCATTACCACACTCCCATACAGTCCAATCCTTGTACTTCTTGCAGAATGTCAGTATGTCTTTGATGTTTCTTTTGGAGAGAAGTGACTTTTTAAATGCCCATTTTGGCGCCATGGAAGCATCCAAACCATGCAGAAGCACTCACAGCTGCCTGCTGCCTTTCCTGTGCAAGCTTTGCACTGTAGGTAACACCCTACGATGGCTCAGTCGTTTTTAAGAGAATTTCTTGGCTTTGACTAGACTTTCTTGGGCTCCCTGAAGCTTTCTTCACTTTTTCTTGATGATTTGATAAATGGTTGATTTAGATACAGACTTGATAGGAGTAACGTATTGGCTATGACACCCTTTCAATGTAAAGCAATGGTGACAGTGTGTGTTTCATTGCAACTCACCAGTGTCCAAAAAAATGTTTTCAAGCAATACTACCTTTCAAAGAACCAATGTCTGTGTTCACTTCAACTCTACAGCATTTTTAAGAGGGAGATTTTCTTGTATGTTAAAAACTAAAATTCTTAATTTTGCACATAATGTTTGAGGTCTTTGATTTTGCCTTGGAAAAAAAACAATGTTTTGTTGAACCACAGCAATTTGTTTCATTTCTGATACAGAGTAACAGTAAATGTTGACTTCTAGGTGTTGATTTGTTCAATTTTTTTTTATTCATACCATAATTGCATACTTTTTGGCTTAATAAATAAGTAAGTAAGAAAGTAAGAAAGAAAGAAAGAATAGCAATAGTAATAATAATGATAATAATAATAATAATAATAATAATAATAATAATAATAATAATAATAAATAGTTTAAAATGTAAAAAAATGAAATTCAAATAAATTAAAGCATAAAAAGTGGAATTTGTGAAAAATAAAATGGAATTTGGAAAATAATGTAACGGATTTTATAGGATCCTAGTTAAGGCTAAAACATGAAACTAATTTCAACCATAAAAACTAAAGCAGTAAGGTTTGTGAAAATTTTTTTTCACACTTTTGGCTACAACTTTATATAAATATATATTTATATGTACTTTGCTTTGACAAAGACCCTCCCAATGAAACAATTCCATGAGAAATGGTGAAGCCACGGTATTATGTTGATTTATGCTTGGATTTGGAAATAGAAATGGATCGTTCCTAGGTCTATTCAACCTGTTGGCTAAACCATCACTAGAATGTGTCATGTTCCATCATCTTTTCAGAGCCCTGCACAAAGTCCCCCACAAGCAAGAAAAACCCTAAAAATTTCTGCTGTTTTGGGAAAGCTACAATCCCTTTTTTTTTTTTTTTTTTTTTAATTTATCATTAATTTGATTTGACATGAATTATTGTTCCCTGAGTTTAGATTGGACAGTTGTTGAAAATTTTGGTCGGTGCGGTGTCATATCATGAGGTCTGTTGTCATTAAAGTTTGAAGAATATACATGTCTTTCATTTGTATTTCTGCGTTGTATTTATTGTTAGGACTTAGTCCGTATTAAGTCCTTTATTGCAACTTAATAGCAACATTTCTGTTCATCCACTCCTACAGAATCGATGCAGATTTATTGCAGGTAATGAGAAGAAAAGCAAACTAAATGATACATTGTGTCACATTTTCCATTTTCATCAATACAAAAATAGTAAATTTAATGTGGTAAACACTTCTTGAAACATGCCACAGATAGTTTGAAGTTTTGCAAGGTCACTTGTGCCAGTATTGTGTAGTATTCACTGAGCCTCTAATTCTTACTTTAATAACCAGCAGTTTGATGTGAGTTGAGTGAATGCTTTTTATGACAAGGTGGGACAGTAACAGCTTGTTTTTATGATACCCTGATTGGTCATTGCCGTAAAGCTGCAGCTTACACAGTGAGTGGAAGAAGATGAAAGGTGCGAAAAGTAATTTCCTGTAACCAGCCAAAATAAAGTCTGACCAGCAGGAGTCAAAGAGAGGACATTTGTTATTACTGGGGTATCCACTGACCTTCACCAAGATTATTACGTTGAGCTAATATCCTGCAAGCCCCTGGACCTCCCTGCTGCTGAATCACCCCGGATCAATTATTCTAATATTTCTGTGGCAGTTTTGCTATTGATTTATGCATTTATGCAGAGTGCAGCATATCTTATTTAATAATGTAAGGCTCTGCATTTAATTAAGTCCTTTCAGAGTCAGGAAGCACTTTGGTTATATAAACTTTTGACTTATCGATACATGTTCGTATGTGACTCATGTTTAGGAAAGAAAATGTTTGTTTTATTACTTTCAGCAAATGCAGAAACATATCAAATAGCACACTTTATATTTAATGCACAGTGCTGTTAACATTAGTGGTTTGTCCATGTTGTCTGTTCTTATAAATATCACTCACTAATAGGCATTAGCCAGTGTTAGATTTTCACTGTATGTTAACCTTAGGTAAAAATACTATGGTGTCATGTTAGATACATAAAAACAAATATGTTAACAAGATCTAATTTTGTTTATTTAAAATAGAATAGCAGCAATTATTCTTACTTCTAAAACAATACATTGTACATATCGACTTGAATCACATCCTAATCTTTATGGTTATGATGTTTGCCCACCCTATCAAATTCAACTGTTCTGGGAAGGTTTTCTGTAAGGTTTTAATTAAATTTTTGACCACTCTAACAGAAATCTAAATGTGAGCTCAGACACTGATATTGGACAAGAAGGGTTGAATCACAGGCTCTGGTCTAATTCATCCCCAAAGTGTTCTATCAGGTTAAGGTCAGGACTTAAATTTCTTCTCACTTGAACCAAGGGGCTGAGCCCAACTCCTGAAAAATAGCCACACTCTATAATTTGCATTGCACCAAACTTTACACTCCATAGAGTGTCATAAGGGAGCTGTTCTTCTGGCAACTGTCACACCCAGACTTGTCCATTGGATTGCAAAACAGAGACACATGATTGATCACTGTAGCATATAACTTGCTAAATATTTGCTGTTTGCACTTTTGTGTTCTTTAGCTTGGTGGAGAAGCTACACCTTCCCTTTCCTGTTGTCTCAGTCATCAACATAGAAATGATTGCTACCCTGTAAAGCGTGGACTTGAAGCTAAAGTTCAGTGAGAAGCTATTGACCAGTTGCATTGATTGTTTTGTTGTTATTGAGGCAGACATGGATATGTCAAGTAAGCTGCTTGATGAGTTATTGGCAGTTTCTAAATGTTTAAAATGGTTGTCCGCAGCCAATTGCGGACCAGTGTATGTGGACTCAACCCTATTCTTGCAAACTCTAGACAAAAACCTGCTAACAATCAACCTTGTTGAGAGGACAATATTTGTTGCGGCACCATATACCTTTATGTGACAGTTAGCCCAACTCAGCAGCAAATACATGTTTTATTCCTTGCTGCCCACTGGTTGTCAAGGTGCCACTCATAGGTTTTTATTTTAATGAAACTGGAGAATTAAGGGGGATAAAAGTGGGTTTAAGTCTGAGATTATTTCAGTTCACAGAAAAGGCTTTATCATTAGCCAAATTCAATGTAATTGTTTGGAAAACAGTATAAAGTGTTAAAACTTGTCAAATAGTTGAATCTTCTTCAAAACGGAATTCAATGCATTACATCATCTGAAGTGATAATATATCCTGCAGGTAACATGATCCAGAGAAACCTCATTCATATAACCTGGATCACTGGGTTCATATCTCCAAGCCTCTTTAATCTAATTATATATTAACGGAAAATGGAATTGTATTGAGCCTTGGCATGGCCAGAGATCACTGCAAATGAGTAGAAAAGAAATATTCAAATGTCGACATAAGGGGAATAAAGAAAACTCGATGAAATAAGGAGCAGCATGGGTGATCCCGATTGTCTACCAGAAGTGTTTCAGAGAATTCCAATGAGAGTGCTGATTGCATTAGAAAATGTCCCCTATAGCTACAATTAATGCTACATAATAGCACTCTCGAAGCTTCTTTGGCAAATATAGGAAATATTGATTCATTTTGCTCTTATATATTCACTTAATCTCTGGCCTGTCATGCTGCGAATACATCTCATTGTTATACTTTTTCCTTGTCACAGCTCAGGCTTTACTCTGTCACAGTTTTCTCAGTACATTCAGTATTGTGCTTCGGTGCACTATTCTCCAGGGACAACAGAGATAAGAAAATGGTAGAATGCAAGGACAGCTAACCTAAGTGTATTTTAAGAAGCTGCAGCTGCCAGATGTACAGTAATCAATGGGACGGGAGGTTTTGATGTTGGAATAACAGTGAAAGGTGTTGAAAGCCCCTTTCAGATCAGACTTTTGTTTCATTGTCTTTGCACCTTATGATCACCTGAAATGTCCCAACACAGAATCAGGGTTGGGGATGGGGCTGTTGAAGTTAACACACTCAATGCAGGACAAGTTGATGGACATATGTATTAACATGGCCTCATCACTGCATAGTACCACAGTGAAGATCCAAACCCAGTAGATCCTAGACAAGTTGGATCTGGAAATCTAGTGCTACCTTAAATATTAATAAAAAGTGGCAGGCACAAAGGGATGTTTGATTTGCAATGGTAAAAACTGAATACCAAATATTATGTAAAATTAATTAGTTTAGGTCTTTCTCCCATCATTTTCTCAGAGTTGCTGCACATAGTTTATTGCAAGTAAGGTATGTCATATCTGTGTTTAATGGCTTTAAACCAAGAACCTCATAACATAGGTTGGTAGCCCGAGTGTATAAAATAGGGGTGTGACTCTTTCGTCCTCGAGGCTGGGTTCCTGGAACTTTTGCACGTGTTCCAAGTCCAACACACCTGAATCAAAGGACTGAATTATCTCCTCATGCTCTCAAGTTCCATAGACTCCTGCTAATGACATAATTCAGAGGCCTGAATTATGTCATTAGCAGGTCATTAGCTGCTGACAGAGGGGCACACTTAAAAGTTGCAGGACACTGGCTCTTGAGGACTGGAAAAAGCTATAGATATGGGATTGAAAAAAAAAATGTCTAAGGCGCAGGTATTTTAAGGAAGTGATATTCTTTGTAGGAAGTATAATTTGTGGACAGCTGCTCAAATGATACTAGTCTGTCTTTCTTTCTTTCTTTCTTTCTTTCTTTCTTCATGGACACCTCTGGATTCAGTGAATGGGAAGATAATATATATAAGAGATGTGTCAAGGCTTTAAACAAGGTGAAGTTAAAATATAAAAAAAGATACTCCTTGGAGAAATTATTTTAAGGTTGAGCCTGATGTGAAACCTGTTTGGGGGTTACTTTATAAGCCACCATTGACCAAAAATGCTGGTGATTTACAGTGGAGAATTTTACATGGTATTGTTGCAGTTAATGCTTTTGTTTCTATTATTAATCCTATCGTTTCTGATAAATGTCTTTTTTGTTCAGTAAGAGAAACCATTTTTCATTGTTTTGTACAGTGCTTTAGAATAATGGATTTATTTACATTACTTAGCGACATTTGGGAGTCATTTGGAGAAAGTTTTACAGATCAGTCTTTTATTTTTGGATTTTCGTATGACAAAAGAAAGCAGAAAAAAGGACGGCTGTTGAATTTTTTCCTTGGTCAAGCAAAGTTGGCAATTTATTTGAGCAGGAAATATAAGCTTGATAATGAGCAGAACATTCATTGTGTAAAGCTTTTCAAGAGCATGGTTAGAGCAAGAATGTTAGAATTTAAAAACTATCTCAAAATGGATGAGCTGGATGTTTTTCAGAATCTTTGGGATTGTGAAGGTATTCTGTTTATTTTAAATAATGCAGAACTTATCTTTATGAATGTGTTGATTTGAGTTGAATGTTTATTTGGATCACTACTGAGTGAATAAATGAGTTTTTAAAAATGAAAAACTCTTTCCTTCTTTCCTTCTTTCTTTCTTTCTTTCCTTCTTTCCTTCTTTCTTTCTTTCTTTCTTTCTTTCTTTCTTTCTTTCTTTCATTCAAGTGGTTAATACCTGCTTAATGCCAAACCTGTAGAGTATCATCTGAGGAAGAGGTTTGGAATAAGTGCTGCTATAAAGTGAGAAATCGCTAAGACTGAAATGAGCCGACACTTTAGCAGAGTGTCCGATCACTGGATCAACTACAGGTTTATCAGTTGGCAGAGGAAGAGAACAACCCATAATGAAAGCGATACAAATGCCTGGGACTGAATCCAGCTCCAACGCCAGCACGCCTCATATTACTTATAGCCTCTTTAGATTAAGTAATTTAAGGAATGAAAATTAGCTGCTCTCTAAGGAAAGAGAAACTTAAGCAATGCCAGTTTATTGTTCCTTTTAGACTTCTGTTAGAGTTTATTAGATACTCAGGGCTTTGACTTTCCAAATGTACTATGAGATTATGGGGTTTATGGTGACAATGAAGGATTTGCAGATAAAAACGTTTAATGACTGCAAGCAAAATGAAAATTTGAAAGAATATTAATTTTGACTGAATTACTTCATTCCACCAAAGTTGTTTAATGTGTGCACTGTGAAGTTTTTTTTAGGGAGATTTTTTTTATTCTTATGATTCTCAACAAGATAAAATGATTTGCAACTATTTTAAAGATGAGGTTATAAAGAATCAGTATTTTACGTACCGTACCAGTACAGTATGTTGGATCATATCATAATTCATACTTTTTGTCTTATTTCACCCCCATCACAAACTTGATTAAGAGTTCTCCTCCAGTGAGGTTATGCAGTGATAGCCTTTCAGTGAAGCTAATAACTATGTAGTAGCTCATATTTGAATCAGAAAACTGTAATGGACAGTTGTGCTGTTTAGCAATTTCTGTTTTCTGTTGAAAACCTTGGCAAGTATCCATCTACATCAAATAGTTCAGTAAAAAATAAAACAGAAAACATGTCACTCCTGATCCACTTTCTTGCCTTTGTAGTGTTTTTTTTTTTTAGGGGATGAAACTGGCAATATGGGAACTATGATAGGAGTTGCACAGTGACTTAATTCCTGATCAATGAGAGCTAATAAACGCAGTAAGAGTTCTGCTCTGTTTGTCTCTTGACAGAGAGCTGACTTCTCTAGAGAGGTCCTGTTTTTTCCAGAAAGGCACAGGAGCCTTCACTGAAACCAACTGCCTGTGGGCTCAGTTAACTACTATAGATTACTCGTATTGCAGATGAGAGGGGGGATACAAAATCAGTGGTGTGTTGATGCTGAAATACATGAGTATACAAAAGTAAGTGCATGGGTACTGGAAAGTGGACATGCGACCAGATTGCAAGAGGTAGTAGCATATAAAGGATTAAAAAACCTGAAAACCCCAAAGTAGGGGCTATAGCAACCAGGATAAAGGATTTCCTCTTATTGAGCAGATTTATGTAGCATATTTTCCTTTTAGGCTCCATGTATCAAATTCAAGATGACTTATAGAAGAATAGCATACCACTGTGGTGGTCCCAGTGTTTAGGATCGGGGACAGGAGTGTGTTCTGAACAATCTAGGGATCACACTTCTCAGCCTCCCAGGGAAAGCTTGCTTACTAGGTGTTGGAAAGGAGGCTCTGACCCATTGGTGGGTCTTAGATTCGAGAAGAGTAGTATGGTTTTCATCATGGCTTTGGAGAACGGGCTCATGTCTTTACCCTTGAAGACTTGGTGAAGGAGTTATGGGGCTTTGGTTGTCCAGTCCAATTGGGGTGGGCATTTATCATATTGTTTATCATTTATTGTGATAAATTTCTTATCATGATAAGAATTCTGATTTATTGGAGACATGATAAAGTTCAATTAAGGATGTTTAAAACCCCCTAAAACGGTCCACTCTTGGGATTGTTAGTTTTACTATTTTCTCCACTGTTTGTTCAATGAGAGAATCAATAAAAATCAATAAATTTGAAAATATGACTAAATGCAGGTACTGTGTGCAGTTTAGTGATACAGATCACAGTTCTTCATGTGACTGGTGTCCCAAAGAAGAGCATTACAAACGGGTATGTTTTTCAAGAGCATTATTTGTGTTTGTGGAGCTATGATTGCTGTGTCATGCAGTCACAGTCATACAGTTACCTAAAAAAGAAGTAATAAATAGTTCTTATAGTCAGTTTTATTGTTATCATAATAGTACCACAAAATATCGTGATAAAACTTTAAGTCCATATTGCACACCCCTACAGTCCAATGTTGACAGTGGATGAATGGATGGATGGAAGGAATACATGTAGAAAGTAAAAGTTTGCATTACATCTCTATCTTTAATGATAATTTTGTAATACTATTATTATTGTTATATAAAGTTGCATTGTCTGATATTGCTCTCTCAAGCAGTTTACTTAGTTCTACTGGCTGCATGGATGAAGAGGACATTTTATGCAAATTTTCAAATCCATGTGTGATTGCTGCTTTGTCAACATAAAAAAACAACAAAACAACAACAACAACAACAAAAAAACAAACAAACAAACAAACAAAAAAAACATTAAAAAAAATATTTTCTCTTGGGTGTTAAAAACTTTTCACTTTATATATATTTTCATATCAAGCATTAATGTCTGGTAGACAGGTTCTACACCTAATGAATTCTTGTTATTAGTTAGAAGCTAATATCAGCATATTGTTTACAAAGCTGTGGTCTATCAAAGAGAATTTGTTCAACACAGGAGAATTTTAAGATGGCAAAAACCTAACCACTGAGTAGCCCCCCTAATGTGATGGGAATATGCAGAACATATTGCCCAGAACTTTCATGGTTAGCTTTGTGAAGTTTGCAGACATCATGACATGATCATGAAACTTTGAGAGAAATTGCACACATGCAGATGGACAAGCTTAAATGGCCATATTTCTACATGTATGCTACATGCCTCAGAGCTTTTTATTGTTTCTTAAGGCAGAAGATTAAGTTAAGAGGTAGGGAGAATCATGATCAAAAACATACCATGATTTCTTTAAAAGTCTGGTGCTCAGAGAGGTTAATTTTGTTTAACTGTTATGTTAGAAAGTGAATTAGGACTGAAAGTCTGTTTTTATTCTGCAACTGAGATGTAGCAAATTAATCTATTTTTATATGGCACTTTTCATTCTGACAAGTGTAATGAAGAGTGCTTTGTAGAGGTTAAAAACAGATGGGCTAAGATAGAAAATACACTAGGAATTATCAAAGCAAGTAAACAAAGAGGACAAGGAACTGAACTGAGAAAACAGGTAATATAATGCTTGCTAAATTTACTAATTAATCAAATAAAGTAACATTTTAAATATTCAAATTAGGGTGGTCAGCAGCACCAAGAGCCATACTTATGTGCAGTAATACCAGTACTGAAGGTTTCTTCTGATCCATATTACACCTAAGGTCATTAAAGATTTTAGTTTGTATGAGCTTTTAGTCAATTATGAACATACTATCCTATCGTATTGTAATACTCAACTGGTTCATTAGTTAAAAAGAAATGATTTTATTCTCATTTGCTAAAATGCCCTGTTCATTCACTTCAACATACTCCATCCAGTTTTGCAATCATTTTTTAAAATGTATTTTTGCCATCTAATAATAACAGTGTAGAGAGGCAGTGGTTATAATCTAATAATATTGAAGTGTTTTTAATTGAACAACAACTTAATATACAATCTTTTTTGTAAATCAAAGAAGGTACTCTCAAAAGCCACAGAGCTTGCAAATCTGTGTTCATGTTGGGCTGAACTTTACCGTGAGCTGAGCCGGAATGTTAACTCTTTGACTGAACTCCTCAAAGTCACTTGCTCCTGTTCATTTCATCTTAAAAGGTGACACTCACCTTCATGCTGCATCTGGGAACAAATCCATCACAACACAGGTGGGAGACGTCTGGTGTGCCGTCCTGTGTGACTCTAAATATTCATTCAGATTAACATGCTGACAAAATAAGGCCTATAATGTAAATGATTGACTTGCCTGAAGAGGTGGACAGCATCCCAATATGTGTGCAGAACAAACAGGGACTCTTTCTCCTCTCATCCCTCTATCTTCCTTCAGGTACTGAGTCACCTCGCCTTTGGGGTTTACCACAGGAGTCTCTTCAAATGATCCTCTCGTCTAAAGTGAAAAATCAAGATTAATGCACTTCTACATCCCACCCAGAGGTGGGGTGGGGGGGATCTCATAATTAACACCAGGGGGGCTTCAGAGTGCTTTTAGACAGAGGCTGTGCCATACCATGTAGGAAAAAAAAAAAAAAAAAAAACGATCAAGGGGTATGATATTTTTTTTGTATGTGTGTGTGTGATACATGCTGCTGCTTTCGAATAACACTGTGGAAACAGAATGAACTGTCAGGCACCTCACTCTGGCTTAGTGTTATTGGGATAAAGTGGAAAGGCCTGTAGCAGGAGCTGCTGCATTACTCCATCATTCACAGTGATCATTGTTGTGTTGTGACCTATGTGAATTATCACTGCACAGGACTCTTCCTTCTTTTTTTCGCTCCCGCAGAGACCTGCTCCTGCAGAGTCTACATATTTCAACACTGTTTCCTGTTTCCAGTAACTGTATGCCACATTCTCTCTTGTTCCTGTAAAATATCAACCCAAGGCACAAAACATGGGGAGCAGCTACATTATAGGCTTCAGTAAACAAAGCGGCATATAGAATCCTTGCAAAAGTATTAACCATTGACACTTTCTACATTTTATCATATTACAACCACAAACTTAGAAGTATTTTATTGAGATTTTATGACCATCACAAAATAGTGACTACATGTGAAGGAAAATGAATGCATAGATTTTTTACTAATAAAAATGAAAATGTGTGGCATGTATCACCTTTTACTGCACTTACAGCTGGTGTATGTCTCTGTAAGCTTCACACTTAGAGACCAAAGCTTTTTGCCCATTCTTCTTTGTAAATTTTTCAAACCTATTCAAATTGGAGAGAGAGTTTCTGTGACTTTCAATTTTGAAGTCTTTCCACATATTCCTAATTAGATTTAGACTTGGACTTTACTGAGCCATTTAACACATGGATGCTATGTTCTAAACCTTTCCACAATAGCTTTGGTTGTTTGTTTAATGTGGTTTTAATGAAAGGCGAGATTCCACCTCTGTCTTAAGTCTTTTGCATCTACCAGCTTGTTTTCTTCCAGGAATCCCCTGTTTTTAACTCAACTGGGCTTCCCACCAACCCCGACCAGCTTCCCTTAATGCCTCCCGACAGTATGATGCTGCCACCAGAAAGTTTCTCCATAGAGATGATGTGGTCAGAGCATTTTTTTTGTCCACACAGTGTTTTGCATATCAGCTAAAAAGCTCAATCGTGGTCTCATCTGACAAGTGCACCTTCTTTCACATGGCTTTCTTTTAACATTGGCTTTCTTGTTGCACTCTTCCATAAAGGCAAGATTTGTATAGTTCACAACTTTGACCTGTCTTCTCAAGAGATTCTCTCACCTGAGCTGTTGGTCTCTGCAACTCTTCCAGAGTTATCATGAGCATATGTGGTTGTAACATGACAAAATGTGAGCAGATTCAAGACATATTAAACATTTTGCAAGGCACTCTGTGCATCTATATTTTCAGCATTTAGAAAAAAATTTCTAGTCATTCAGCTTTCTGTTATATTTTCCTTCTAATGAGCAAGACTTTTGCCACCTTTTTAAAGTGGTCTTTGGGCCACAGTTTCTCAGACTTCCAAAACGTATTTTAAAGTTTTTCTTTGGGCTTTGGCTGTATATTTTTTCATTATCAGTCCAGTATCTGACCAGTATTTTAGCAATAAACCAATTTTATTACTGCAAGCCTCACAAATTCTAATAGACATTTTGTTGTAGGTTCCTTTAATAAATCTATGGAAAAAAACATTTTGAAACTCAGTAGTAATCTTTTGGAGTGCTTTGCTGAAAACGTGTCATATAGTAGATGATCAACTAAAGGATGATTCATGTCTTGTGCCAGGTCATTGCTGGATGTTATTCCCTATTTGTTTCAAACAAGACTCCCAGATACTTTTCAGTGAAGGAACTCTGGGTCTTTAGAAGCAAATTATGAAAGTTTGGTTTGGCTTAAGAATGTTCTACAATATTGTACAAGCATGCAGATTTGATAAAAATGCAACAATTACAGTTACACTTTTTTTTTTGTTCATTGTAATCTATTTGTACAAAAAATAGGGTGGAAAATATTGTTTTGTTAGCTTTTTAGTTGGTTCTAATCCCACCTGGCATCAGGCTGTGCTTCCTGTTGTTTTGATCTCACAACATACTGTGCATTTATGTCTTTAACTGGAGAAGAAGAGCTTCAACAGTTGCAGCATTTCCTGTGCCAAGACTTTTCAAAAACACCATCATCATACAATTTAGTGACAATCGTGAGTGAAGAACACCCTTAAATGTGAGTGAGTGCATCTCCTTTGGGGCTTTGCTGCCTCTACAGTTCATTTGGAGTTCATAGCCACTGTCATTCATGACAGATACATGTATATAAAAATAGATTTCTGGACCCTTTCCAGAAACTTTCCATTGAACTTTAAGATGGAGAATTTGGAAATATTCCAAACTGGAAAATTTCCATGGAAATTCTTTGAATTATTGAGATTTATAGTAACTTATGGGACTTGACTGGAAATTGATTGGGTAGAAACTGTTTCATATCTAAACATAAATTAAAACATTTTGCTTTATCAAAGGCAGACATTCATGTGATAATTGCAAGGCAAAAATAATTAATTAATACATCAAAACATACATTAGTTATACATCAAACATGATTGCCCAATAATATAATCTAAAGTTACTTCCTCTCTTGTCCACAAGGTTACAAAATAGGACCTCAGTAGTCCATGGTTCTAGAAATCATCAGCTCTTGGAGACTGCTGGAGACACTGTACTGTATTAAAGAAAAGTGAAAAAAAAATGTGAAAAAACTCAATAATTCACACTTGTGTGTGGTTGCTTTAAAAATAAATTCTATTTTCTCCAAGTATGTAAATTTCAAATTATTTTTTAAAGCTAACCTTCAATAATTTATCTTCCAGGTCTATTCCCATGAATTCATGTTAATTCCCAAATAAAGTTTTCAGCTTTTGAAAATTCTGTGAATTTCACAACCTCAGTAATCACTGACTTTCTTTTACAATGGGTTGCTATATCTACTTGTTTGCTATATGCTAAACCAAGATGTGCATTATACTCCAAGTCCATACTTCTTGTCAGTAAAGCCTCTCTGCCAACACCTTAGTTAACAAATTTGGAGCTCTGAAGATCAGTCTAAACAGTTCTTTCTCTGCCCTTAGGTCTATTGTGGAAATCAGACTCCCTCGGTTTCAAAACAACTATGCTGGCATTGTTTATACATCAGGTGTCACTTAGGAACAGTAATGTCTAAGATTGGTGATATCTGAACAAGCCCTCTGCTAGTTTAATATCAATGGGGGTGCATGACACCACAGTTTACTTGGAATAGCGCATTTCCATGTGTGCTTAAGCCTAATAACAATAGCCTGTTATATTTCTTCCCACACTGATGAGACTAACCGCTGTTTAAATATATTCCACACCCCTCTATTTGTGTCCTGCAGGACCCTTGGGATCCTATTTTCATTGCAGGCTTGTAAAGGTATCTGCTTAAATGTAAATGTATCCTTAAAGGCAGAGCTTGTATATCCTCTGTGAGCAGTATACATTATACTTTGTAATTATCCATTGTGTGCAGAGAAACTGCCATGATGTGTTTTTCATCATCAGGTAATCCTCTTTAAGTATCACTAAAGTTTTGGTGCTTCCTCATTATGCTGATTTCGTCTTCAAGGTTATTCCCAGTCATTTACTTTCTCAGAGTGATGCCTGGTGTTGGGCTTTGATAGTTACTGATTGTTGTTGTTTCTGCCAAAGTCAAAAACTATGGCTGTGGAAGTGTTTTTTACAAGTACACTTTGCTTTAAACTGAGTTAGGCTACTAGTGGGGGTAAAAGAAGTATTTCATTTTCATTTCAGTGTAAATGAGGACAGACTGTGGATTTTAACGCTTTGTTAGATTAAACCCATTGCACCATTCATGTAACCAGCCTCCTATATCCTAAGTAAATTAGTCTGCAATCCAGTTTACCTGCACTAAATGGATCTGTCCATCAGCTTGTCTCTGAGTTGTTAGGGCAGAGGTTTAGTTGTTTCTGCCATGACTGCTTTGGATCCCCTGACTGAGAGAAGCTGATTGTTGAAATGTTAGGACAGATTTTATTTTTTGATTCCTTTTGCCCAGGAGAGTTATTTTAGAAGACTCCAAATAGCTCTGCACCTTTGTGAAAGTACATTTTTTTCCATTTCCTTTTTTTCACCTCTGACCCTCTTACTCAACCAGTCCACTTTGAAACACTCTTTCTTAGTGATCTCTCAAGGGACACTGAGAGATTTGAATGTGATGAACAACGCATGTGTGAGAATTGTGTTGTATTCGTTTGGGTGATGGATAAGATGGCAGGTTGGATTGCTTCCTGACAGGGAGCAAATGGAAGCCTGAGTGCGTTTTAAGACTCTCCATTTAGCAGATATTTTTGTGCCAGGCTTTGTAATTTGCTGAGATTTCTATCATTTGGAACGGCAGACTCTCTAACTGCATCAGTTTTTGTTTTGACATTTTCAAGCAGTTAGCGGTGCCTTTAGGGTTTTCATTTAGAATTAAAGCACATCGCTTTGGCTCTCATGTGTAAAATATAATAAAGGGATGATAATTGGTGTCAGTTATGTGCTACAAACAGCTTCCTGACTGAACTATAACTGAAATGGATTATGAAGTGAGTTTTTAAAAGAGAAGACAAGAACAAGACAAAAGAATTAGGAAAAGTGCAGACAGCTGAAGCCTGAACAGAACACAAACAGATATTCCCTCTATCTCAAGTCAGAGATTATAAATTCCTGTCAGAATACATATGTCCAATATCTGGAAACAGAAATTGAGCCACTCCCTGATGGCTAGTTATGCTGCAATAATTTAAAACTGGATATAATAATGCTAAACTTCTTAGCCTGTAGCTAGCTAAGCTATGTAGCCTTTAAAAGCTTCAAGTAGGGGAACGTCATGTGTGACATAATTAAATTCCACCCAAGTTAATTCAAACTGTTTAATGATGCAAGGAGAACAATTTCTTTCTCAGTGGGGTGGTCCACATGGGCTACGAGGAAGGAAAAGTTCAGAGACACACAGAGAGGATGTCTTGATTTAAGGAGATGTGTTGGTTGTTGGAGAGTTGGGAGAAACTATTGTTGTAGATGTTAATTTCATGATGTAAAATCTGTGAGGAGTTTATTTGTTCAATTACATTACATACCAATCAGGCAGAATGTTATAACCTGCTTAATAGTGTGTTGGTCCCTCTTTTGCTGCCAAAAAGCCATGAAATTTTGAGACATTGACTCCACTAAGCCCCTAAAGGTGTGCTGTGATTTCTGGCACCACCATGTTAGCAGGAGATCATTTAACTCAAGTAAGTTGTGATGTGGTTTCTTTATGGACCTGTTTTTCCTGTGCTGATTCTGTATTAGATTCAGATCTGGGGGAATCTGGAGGTCAAGTCCACATCTTACACTTATTGCTATGCACATCAATGTGTTCCTCAATCGTTTTTACCTTGGGACAGGGCTCAATACCCTGTTGAGAGAGGTCACAATCATCAGGGAATAGTGTCTCAAGTTAGGTGGTAGGTGGTACATGTCAAAGTCGCAAAGTAACATACCTATGGATGGCAAGACCCAAGGTTTTCCAGGAAAACATCATCCAAATGATAACTCTACCTCCCTCACCTTGCCTTTTTTCCATACTGCATCCTGGTACCATGTGTTCTCCAGATCAGCAAACACACGAATCATTTTTGCTTTTTGGCAGGGTATTTATCCAGCTGAAAGAAGTCACTGCATTCGGGAAACACTTTTTTAATCAGAACCAGCATTCACTTCTTAAACATCTTGAGCTACAGGAACTCATCTGTAGGATCGGACCACACGGGGTCGCCTTCGCTTATCATGTGACTCATAGGGTTTTGGGGCTTGTCGATCCATTGTTGCCGTGTCACAGCTATTCTTTCCTTGGATCACTTGAGCTGCAGTTTTGGAAATGTTCTGACCCAGTTGTCTTGCCATGACAATCGCCCTCATCAAACTGGCTCACATTCTTGAATTTTCGCTTTTTCTTACCTATAAGACTTCAACTTTGATGACAAAATGTCTACTTGCTGCCTAATATATCCTGTCACCTCAAGGGTGAGTGGTCATAATCTTAATCAGTGTATGTGGCTGCAGTCTTTACCAGTGCAGATACGGTTCTTAATGCTGATAACTATGATAATGGTCCAAATCCAGCTTTTTTTTTTTCCTGGTTATAGGTTAGATTATTTTACTTAGTTTTGTTTCTTTATGTTCTCAACAATAAAGAACCCAAAGTTATCAGTGTGGTGTTTTTTTTTTTTTTTTGTCTCTTTTCAGAAGTTGAGGCCAGACAGCCGGGGTGGGGAAGGAGGAGATGAGTCTGGCGGGTAATCCCAGTCCACCTATCCATCAACCTGGAGACTGTTTCGAGCATCCCCTGCAGAATGTCAAAGCCTCGCTGAGCCGAAGATGAGTCCATCATCTTCTTTCTAAGACTTTCCCTCGAGTTTCCATCCAAACACATAAACACATCATGTGCCATTAGTTTCTTTTGCCTTCCTTTCATTCTCTCGATAGAGATGCACAACAATGGGTAAATGCAGTTGAATGAGTTGTGTTGTCTGTGGCACGTAGAGCGGCGGCTGCTTTTAAAAACTACACGATATGACAGGATCCTTTGTCTGTCACTGACATCACTCTGCTTGCATTGTGATGGGGCGTGTGCCAGAGATCTGCTGTCTAATAGGAAGTGAGACACTTAAAGAGATGACCCTGCTTCAGTTGCCAGAGAGAGAGCCTGGCTCTTCCTATTACTCCGGGACTTGCTAATTAGCGTCTGTCGCTGGAGTAACTTGTACCTGTCAGTATGCACCGCTCTCCTATATTCAGTAAGTTGAGGCAATTGAAAGTGAATGCCAGCGAAGCTCCAACAAACTGCAAATGGCGCATGTGAAACACTCTGATCCTTCTCCCTGACCTGACAGCTTTACATGTAAGAAATTGTTTTTAATGAAGAAAGACAATCTCAGCTAGTTTCTACAGCTGATGTTGAGTGTTTTATCTCTTCCATCCTGCAGGGGTGTACATTTTGTTTTATTGCATCTTTTTAAACGTAGTCAAGCAAGTCCCAGTGCCATATGCCTATGTATGAATACCAAAGCCATTTGTTTGAAAAAAAAATAAAAATAAATAAATAAATAAAAAAAATAAAAAAAAAAACAAAAAAAAAAAAAAAACCAGTGCCTATTTACATTAAAGAGACATGGTGAAACTGTCTGCTCATTGGTAGTTATTGGGTTTTGCTCTTGGGGGGGATACTCTGTCTTCATTCAGCCGGAACAAGGTCGAGTTTATTACAGACGTTTCTTCCCTTCTACCAAAGGATTAGCCATGCTGTTCAAATTCACCCTTCCACATTCCATTAGATGATTTATCCGCCAACTACACTACATAATGAGTAAAGCGTGAATTACGGTCAAAGTAATACAAATATTTCATTTACATGCAGATCAACTCTGACATGCTGAATTGTTCCCAGTTAGACACAGTCCTATTTTGGGGCTAATCTCTCTCTGTTTGCAGATGCTCAGTCATTGCAAACATTTTACTTGTTTTGAATAATGGATTTTCTCTGTGAATGTTTGTTGCTGTCATATGCTGAATAGCTACCTTGCATCAAGTCTGACTTCAGTAACCATTACTGAAATACCTCCAAGCCTCCACACACACGTACACTATACACGCGCATATAAACACTCACAGACAGGGTCTCCTCTGTTTAAGCTGTGTGAGAGTATTGATCAAACCCCAGGTTGTGCCCAAACATACAGATCTCTCTGTACAGTTGTCCTTGACCTTGGTCTGTGTCCTCACGCCCCAGACGCCTGCGTGAAATTAAATTACAGATTAGTGGCTCCAGGCCCAAAGAGGGGTTTATTTGGTTGGCTCTTCTCTGAGAGGCGCTCATTTTCTCATTCAGGAATTGGGAAGAGGTGAAATGTAGTGGGAATTAAGGAAGAAAGTGCCAGTCTTGGAAGATATTTTTGTATTCTGTGAGCGAGTGATGCCCAAATACTGAAATCTTTGCAAAGACTTCTAAATCTCATAGGAAGAGGGGATAGATACCCAGTGGAAATATGTTTTTGAGTTGCATAAACTGGGTGCTTGGAAGCAAAAATAACACTTGTCTGTATTTGCGTGAAATATTTTTTTCTTGTCAAAAAGGACTGAAAAAAGGCATAGTTTTTTAGCCCCTGGATACATAGTCTGGAAATTTAAAAAAAAAAAAAAAAAAAAAAAAAAAAAAAAAATCACTCTCGTGAGACAAAAGAAAATAGCAGACCCTCTTTAATGTAGAAGTCTGTCAAGCCTTTCACAAGCCTTAATTCCAAATTGCCTTCACCTTGCATTGCATTCGAATACTAGTGACCCACTCAGTTGGCAGTCAAAAAGGGTTTTGTGGTTACTATTGCATCACAAACAATGACTTAGGTAGGTGTTTTTTTTTGTAAAAATATATTTTCAAAAGAGAGCAAAGAAAAATCAAAAATAAATAGGACCTGAGTTTATTTAGGCAATAATGAAAGTAACAATTCTGTAGCTTTCAATTTTTAAATAAATCATGTATGACCGCCAAACAGGAAACTAGTGATAGCAAAAATCTTCAGCTCAAATCTGGATTCATTAAGTGAAGATTTATTGAACAACTTATGCAGTGATTAGGAAGTCAGGAGAAATGTTTGAGAGCAGTAGATAGAGACCTTATAGATGATACAATGGATTTACAAGTTTTCTGTGCTCAGCCCAGTCTGACAGTAATTCACCAGTAATTTCCAGCTCTGACCAGGATTTTTACCCTGATGATCACTGGCATAAGACAGCACTCCAGTTTCTTTCAACTGTGTGTTATGACCTGTCTAGAGGAGGCCAGACCATAACATGAAGATGATCCATCCTTCTCAGACCTGCTACAGGTCTGAGAAGTTGAACAATTTACAATGATCTAATTAACAAGCTGGTAATTTACAATAGATTTCAACAGATTGGAACAGAAGCTGGGTGTAACCTCAAGGGGAACTTTATGCCTAAAACAACAAACAAAATGCAGCTATCTGAAATATCAACCAAACTTACCTATTTAAAGGGGTGGTGACATGACATTACTGTATAAACTATTTCATGTTTATACATGCTGCATGTGTTAATTCTCTGAAGAATTTCATTTAAAAAAAAAAAAATAATAACGTCACTTTTTTGTAGGGGGATGTTTTGGCAGGCCAGATTTCCCTCAGTAAAAAGGTTGGGTACGGTAATGATATGTGGCTCTACCTAGTTGACTTCACAACCATATGTGGGAAACTCTTCAGTAAATTGCCCTGAACATTGTTTCAAATTGAGGTTATAATTGTGTTGTACTTACCCATAAATGAACTTCAGCCACTCTTCTCTGATTCTCTTGTCCTTTGGGAATAAGTGGAAACTTCCATCCGTTCTTGTTCTCTTCTCAAGTGGAGTAGCCAGACATGCTAGCGCGACTTAGCCCAGAAATTAGCTGGTGTATCAGCTGGGGGGAGGGGGGGGAGGATGGAAGGGGAGGGCTGTTTTTTTGATGGTGTTCTCTAATTGGAGAATATGAATTACAAAGAAAGATAACCTACCAACAAAGTTAAACTGTTCTCCGATTCGTCCATTTTTGAGCAAAGAAACAAAGCTGACCGCATATGAGCAGGACTTTTGAAACCAATTCTTGACATTCACACAGCCTCATCAATGCACAATGGGTCATATTACACCCCCCACCAAAACCAGAGAAAAATTTAATTTGTTGTCATGACCCCTTTAAAGTAAATAAACCAACTGACCCTCCGACACACACATTTTCTTATCTGGTAGACAAAGAAATGACTCCCGATTCAGGGTATCCAGCTTAAACTTTAACTTTGTTGTGTCCTTGCCTCAAGTAAAAGTTGTTCATTCTCTTAAATCAAAGATTCCAGTATTTAATTAATCCTGGGATGAAAAGTGTTCCCAACAGAGAGAATGTTTTTGTTGGGTCAGAAGAAATCTGGCCTCTTCACCTGTTTACTTTCATGGAGCTCATCCATGTTTTAGACATTGATGATCTTAGAAGCAAAAGTGCTTGCTATACCCCTTTTCTGTGTTTCCAAGAAGAAACCAAACATCCACTTAGCATCTGGCTGCTGGGAAGTTCCTTTTAAGCTAGAAAATAATAAATTTTCTCTTTACAGCCATAGACAGTGACAGGCATTGTAAAAAGTGTGGTAACATATTCTACGTCATCTATCATGTGGTAGTGTCTTTGTCTTTTAGAGAGCATACTCGAAAGACTATTTTTGTGTGACAAAAGGGCATTTTAGAATAACTGACCTGCTTTGAAAAAACTATAGAAAAGTCTATTGTAATTTAGTTGTTTCATACTTTTTTTGCTTTCTTACTTTTTTAGCTGTGAAATGTAAAACTGTTAGGCCTTTAATTTCTATGAAATGGTGATCCAGTTGGGTTTGAAGTTGTTGATACCATGGTGGGGATGATCATATAGCTTTTCATACAAAAAAAACATAAAGGCTTTCCTTTAGTTGTGATGTTTTCAGGTACATATCTTTTTCAAGTTTTACTCGAATGTAAAGGTTGCATGAGCATTCAATAACCACACACAGATGCAAATAATTATAGATGCATGGCTTATCTCCAGGCAAAGCTGACAAAACATTAACAAACAGAAACCAGAGTAGAAAAAGTTCTTAATGTTGTTTAAACTTTTTTTTCCAACTTGTTTTTAAGGAAATAAACAACATTGAAGTCACATGAGTCTGGCGTCAGTTATTTTTTTCCCCCAAAAGTCTTCCATTTATTTTTATTAGCTCCCACAATCTGTCTCACACTGCAGTCCAAAGATATAGGATATTTATCACGGCACATGCACTGTTATGCTGCATTTAATCTGATCTGAACAGAAGCCCTCATTAAAGTAGTCTGTCAAATTAGGACAGCTTTTCTCTTTAAATTTTAGTATGTGATGATCTGTTAGAAATCAGTTTTTTTTTTCCCCACAAATTTTATTTAGTGCATACTCAAAATTGTGTCAGCCTTTTACTGCTTCATAAACAATATCTGTTCCAGACGATCAAGTGGGAGGAGACAAATGCCAAATTCTCCTTTTGTATCTGGCCTGCATTCAGCTTGCAATGGACCACCTGGGGTCAGTGACTTTCAGGCCAACTACTCTGGAAAGAGAGATCAGTTTGTTTCAGTTTAATAAAAGACTGATCCACACCAGAGACAGCAAGTGAACGCAATTAAGCAGATGGTAGTAAAGAAAACCTGCCTCTGGATCAGGATTGAGGACCACTGTGCAATTAGTTTACAAGAGGAAATACTCTATCACAACTTATCAAGATGTGTGTAAATAGCTCTGGCTGCTGTAGCTGATGGTCGGCTACTTGGAAAGTAGGAGCAGCAAATACTAACAATTCAGCTCACCATCACTGTCATTGTTTCATTTAACCATATGCTGGGTTTTCTACCACTTGAGAAAAAACAAAAGTTTTACACAGTTTTCTGTACCTCTGTTTATGAATATTTTAGATAAAAATCCCCAAATAGGTGAGCTTTCTGTGAATAATTTGGAGTTACCTTTCAGAGATTAATCCACAAACAGGTGAATCCGTGAACATTGAATCGCAAATAGGCAGGAGTCCCCTGTAAGTCGGTTTGGCAGCACTTTTTGGCAGGACCAGTCAAGAGGAAAAATCATGGAGGTGGGGTGTGATTATATGCTAACAAAAGGTACTGCAGTACTGTTGTGATTAGAGAGAGAACATTCACACCAGACTCTGAACTGCTGACAATGTCTCTGTTTAATTCACCTCACAAATTCCAACAGTTGTTTTATACAGTGGTCTACATGTACCTCAGAGCCAATGGGAGAACAGCTGCTCATCTGATTGCTGATGTCATTCACAGATTAGATTTGATTTCCTTGGAGGTTCCCAAATTTATCCATTGAAATATAAGCAGTTGTACTTTTAAGAACATATGAACAGTATGTCACATGTGGCACAACTTTAAAGACACGCTATCACCAATCTCTGTTATGGATCTGCAAGTGGTGCATACAGATCACAACCAATAGCACCCCTTTGTGCTTATGCACATTTATACACACTTCTGACAATGTACAAACCTGCTGTGAGATGCATGGAGTGACAGGTGAAAGCTATCAAAATGCTGTCAGAGGACACCATCTCCTCACTCCAAGTATACTTTGACTGCAAAGACTTACAATGCTTTTTTGTTGAGTACAAAGATATTAACAATCCAACTAAAACACTTTTCTCTAATATAACCTTTTCTGTAGAATCAGTCATTCCAATCAAACAGATTATCATATACCCAAATAATAAACCATTGCGAAACAAGAAACTGACATGTGATTAACAAGAAAAAAAGGACTTTTTACTCAGGTGATTTTCTGCAGAGGAAAGTTGTCAACAGAGTTGGAAAAATGCAATTAGAAAAGCTAAACTGATTTACAGTAAAAAAAAAAAAAAAAAAATAAAAAAAAAAATTCAAAAATCAATAATCCAGCAGCAGCTTTAGACTGGAAAAGTGTTGAATTAGTAACATTCTTTAACCAGTGTTCTCATGAGTCCAGGTGACTCATTAGGGTGGCTGGTGTAAATAACCACTCCTTTTTTGCAAGGTTTGAAAGGCCAGACTTTTTAGGACATAGTTCTTCAACAAGGCAGTCTCTTAAACCTCTAAATGATGTTAAAACATCTAAAGCAAAGGTCTTGAAGGTCCACCCAGCAGCTTTTAGAGGGCTCTGTTCTCCAACACACCTGAATCAAATGAGCTGCTCCTTACCAGGCTGAATGATTAATGCTGATGAGGTAGTTTAGTCATTTGATTCAGCTGCGTTGGAGCAGGGATGCATTTAAAAGTTGCAGGATGGTAGCTCTCAAGGGGTGGAGTTGGAGACCTCTGATCTAAAGAATGGGTGTCTATGTTATTTAAGAGTGTAAAGTTCGGTACAACTGTTGAGGTTTATATGATTGGTTGATACATATTGCATTATTGTGCAAATGAGCTATGTGAGGTCTTTATGAAATGTGTGTTGAGTGTGGGTAGATACTCTGGGAAACATCCAATAATATACTAATAGTGAAAATAAAAAAAAATCCAGGAAACTTTAATAACTTTAGACCCTTAGCAGTTACTTCCCTGGTCATGAAGCACTTTAAAAATACTTAAGATTAACACTTTCATTGGTGGTAAACTAGACCCATTACATTTTGCAAAGAAAACTGAGAAAGTGGTAGATGATGCCAAACTATTTATTCTAAGCACCTCAGTAGCCTATTGCTTTCACAAAATCTTCCTCACTGAGCTTTTGTTGTCCTGATGGCAAATCTAACTAATGTAACAGGTAATGTGTTTCTTGTTTTGTGTTTGCGTTATCTAGGTGTGAGGCCTGGCACTGATCTAATCTGTATGCTGTGTCACTGGCAGGTTGATGTTTTAAGACTGACTTATGTTTGAATGCATTTTAAATGACACATATATATATCATTATGTATTGTAACAAAAGGGTCCTACCGTTCCAGACAACCAGCATGTTCTTGATGAGGTACTCTGATTGGTGTCTCTGATTCAAATGAAACTTATGACGCTGAGCTTAATGCTACTGCTCCTGCTTTGTTTTCAACCAACACAGGCTTCTCTGCTTGCTCAGTTGTTTGTCTGCAAAAACATTTTCATCTAATGGTCCCATAAACAATCATCGCTTGTTATCTGCCCATGCACTACACCACTATGAGGAGATATATCTCTGATCCTTCTGCCCTGTAATATGTTTTTTGGGTAATGATGACCCATAAAACACAGCATAGTTTGTTGGGCTTGATTCATGCACTATCCTTTGGCAGTAATGTTGAGTCTCACATGGGTTTTTTTTTTTTTTTTCTTATCTAGTATTTGTTTTGTGGTAATTATGTATGAGCTTTAAAATAACATGAATGTTATTTGGATATGTTTTGTAGAGCAGTTCTGTTCTGTTAGGTCAATGCGCTTCTACACAGATTGTCTATACTGAAATGAATCTAAAATATCACAATATTTTTTGTGATCATTACATAACGCCAACGTCTTAATCAATGCTTAAATGTCATCCTAGACCATTTCTATATTTAATGTGGGTTTGATGAAACATTAAAAACTGACAAAGACCTCACGAATAATCAGAAAACCTCAGCACAATCTTGATTAATAGCAAATAAGGGGTATGTATTAACTGTGATGATGTTCTACAGCAGCGTCATATATTTTACAACAAGATTAAATTACTGTCCAATACTATGGACAGCAGCACCCCAGGAAATCAGGAACATTGTTGTTGTTTAATATGTGAATTAAGTTTGTAGACTTAGGCACACTTTGTGACTAGTTTAATAAATTTTGAAATCACACACGCTCAAAAAACAATATATAGAAGCAAAATTACTTGAACATGGTCAAGGATGTCATTTAAGGAGTATTCAATAGAATCTGACATTTGATAAATCATATTAGTTTATTTATTTTTAAGTTATTTTAATAAGGATATTCTAGTGTACGACTTGAATGCAACATGAACCTAAAACGTGTCGGTCAAAAGTTGCACAACTGGTGGCAAAACACATCTGGCCAGTAAACCGCTACTGGACACAACACATGCACTGGTTACTGATCTGATGAGTTCTAGAAACAAGCAGATGGCTGAAGTGAAAACAGCAACCTCCAACTCCAGTGGTATCTGGGATTTATATGCCATTGGAGTTCATTTTTAAATACTGACCACTGAACCAGTACAATGCAGCCTTAATAATTAAAAGAAAAAATAAATTCAAACACTTTCATTGCCTTCTCTGAATTGCAAGCAGCTTTACTGGGTATAAGATGTTGGTGTGGGGATTTATCAGAGTTGGAAAATGAATGTTTCAGTTGCGGGGGCAGACATGCTGGGCTGCAATAAGGAAAAAAAGACAATTGAGATGCTAAGCATTTAAGCCTCAACTAAATTTTCAAGAATATCTGCTCTGACTATATACAAAGAATTACTTGATAGGGTTTTTACACAGTTGCAGCTGTCACATCTGAGATTAAAAAGACAACAAGTTCTTAGGCATAAAATGGAGGAGGATAGGATCAAGGACTGAATCAGCATTCTACCAAGCTTTCATCAAGAAGAAGGAGATAAGCCCAAGGGAAGAGTTCTTAATGTATTTTGGATGTGCTTGACACTATTAAGCCTACACAAGTCATACAGGACAGTCCAAGGATTTCTGAAAACAGTTACACTATTGCTCTTTCAGACCCCTTTCACACGAGATTAAGATCACCCTATGGTGGGATTTCTGTTCGAACATTGCAAGATGACAGCAAATGTGGAAGACTTGATTTTAGTCTCCAGGCATACATGAGCCAATGAGCTATTAGTACTCAACACAGGTTTTTGTCCATCCTATGATATGCCACAGGCATCCCATCTGCACTTGGATGTTTCTTAAGAGCTCATGTGAGAGGCCTATATATTTCAGAGGTTTGCTATTTTGTCAAAAAGCGTTGCATAGTACTCCAAGCCCACATATGGAAGAATGCAGTCAGAATGAATTATGCAGACATTTTTATTGGTCACTCTGAGCTAAATGGAAATTGTTCTTTTGAGTCGTTCTTCAATGTTTATTTGAAGATATATGATGAATCTTCATCAATCATCATCATCTTCAACTCCTGTTTGAGAACATCACACATACATTTTGCATTAAAATTCCATCCTGAAGAGCTTAACTCCCATCTTCACCCATTCTGCCACAGGCCCATATGCACAATTTGGAGGTGTGTGTTAAAACAGGTGGTTTTTTTTAGTCTTGATTTAAAGGAACTTAGTGTTTCAGCTAGGGTTAGGGTTAGCAGTTTTCTGGAAATTCCAGATTTGTGGAGCATATGAGTATGCATCTATGAGTTTCTCTAGATCTCGTGGGGACATTCGTCCTTTAATCCTGGAAATATTCTTCAGGAGATATAAGGCGTACTTTGTAAGTGCCTTTATGTGTACTTGAAGACTGATTGATTGATAGACAGATAAATTGAGAGATTGATAAACATCCCCAAAAGCTTCCTGCAGATGTTCAGAGATCTTAGCCTTTTCAGGAAGTACAGAGGATAAAAAAGATAAAAGCCACTAATTTAATAAAAAAACTGATATTTGTTTTTTTTTTGCAAAACATACTAGTTGAAGTCATGAAGAAACCACCCCATGCTTTACATAGTGATTTTGGAGGTTTTAAAATGATAAACTTTGTTTTAATTCAGCTTATTAACAGTGTAAATCTAAAGTGGTGGTGGGGGACTCAAACCTGATTAACATAATGGGCATTATTGGCTATTCACATGCTTTTGCTATTGGTTTTGGCCAATAAAATGAAAGTTTGAAAGGAGCACGGGTAATTGACATCACCACCACATTCTCCACTCTGTTCTGAACCCACAAACCTACTCCAGAGTACAAAGTGTGAATGGATTCTTTAGCAGTAGAAAGAGTGGCAGGACATGAGAATACTTATTGAAGCCAAAAGGCATACATTCTTACTTCAGAGATGACATCATCCACCAGAAACATACCAGTGAAAAAAAACACAACGCCAGGCTTACTTATATTATTGGAGGCATTTATGTCTGCAGGAATACTTTTAATTTTCTCACGTAGTGAGTTTTAGAACATTTATTGTTTTTAGAACACTATTATGATACATAGCATGCCACCGGCACGAAGATCTGGGCCAGTCTGCCCCGGCGCTGCACTGCTCCGTCTGTAATAAGTGCAGTATGACGGTGACCAGGCAGGTGAGCAGTGGTGTGTGCCTCACTGACAAACTGTATCTAATAACTGTAACACCTAAAATAAAATAATTATTTTCGTCAGGCTTTCATCGGGCTGAAAGAAAACATCTTTTAGCATATTGTATTTTAAAAAAAAGATTAATAACTACAATATTATATAAAATTGTATTGTTTTTTTTTCTCAGCAGATTATCCGAGCGCCTTCTCATGTTTTCAAATCTAAAGTTGGCTTTAACATAAAAAATAAAATAAAATAAAATAAATAAATAAATAAATAAATATATATATATCTATATATATATATATATATATATATATATATATATATATATATATATATATATATATATATATATATATATATATAAATAAAAGGAATCTGAATATTTTATCATAAGGAAACATGTAGTATAATGGGACAAGGTAATTTAACATGAGACTGCTTAGCTTGGTTGATTGTGTTGAGACAACAATAATTCCCTTTCTTCCTGTTCACTTTTAGTGTGTCTGACCTCGATAGTTTTACAACTAAAACTTTATCCACATGCCAATAATTTACATGCAGTCATTTTAGTTTTTGTTTGAATATAGTTTACTTCAAGGAATCACTGCAGTAAAATCAGCTTGAACATTCTAGGCATAAAAAACACAACAAAAAAACCTCTACCTGCTAAACATAGCGGGGCATGTCATCAAAACTCCATGATTTGCCAAATAAATGAGTCACCACAACATGGCCTTGACTCCAACATGCAATTTTGTCTTGCTATTGCCTGTGTTGATCAGTGAAATTGCACTATATACCTGCAGTGATGCATCTGGCTCTCTACGGTAGCTGTGAAGGAAAGGTCAGCTGCTTGTGGTTTATTTTTGAGTTGCAGCATCAAAGACTTGTAGCTATGATTGATACAAGTATGGGAGCTACACCTTGTGAACACAGAGCACAAGCCCTTGATTTGAGATAATGTGTGCACAACTAACAGACCGGGAGATCCTTGATAATATAGCAAACAATCAAAGTCAATCAAGTCAAAGGACCAACAACAAAGAAGAGACCTTGTACTGTCAAATAAAAAGAGATTTATCACAGTGCATTCATAATTTGATGACTAAATGAAACTCAGTGCCAAGTTCTAGCATTCACTTTACTGCAGGTTATATGTCTCACTTCAGAGACATTTGTTCTGTCTATAAAGCATGTTTAAAAAAACTAACAGCATAATTTTGGCAGCACTCCATTATCATACAGAATGTTGTTTTTAAAGCTGCTTTGAACAAAAGAAAAAGTATAACTCTCATTGAAAGGTTTTGTAGCATACAGTTAAATTCAGATATTTACAGAAACTATATAACCAAATTTATTCGGTCATCTGCCTTCACATATGTATATGTAAATGTCAGTCGTCTTAACCCATGAAATCTGTTATGATGTTGTCCAAGCCTTTGCAGTTATAGCAGCTGCAAGGTGTTTTATCGAATTAAGGTGCAGTACAGACATCCATGTTTTTATCAACTGTGCACAACCTTACACTGTTCCCAGAAAGTTCGGAGCGTAAAATTGTCCAACAGGAAGTTAAAATATGTTCTAAGTTTACTGTTAGAGAGCTGGAGCAAAGACTAGCATGTTGGATTAACTAAGGCTATGTTCACACTGTAGCCTGAAGTGATACAAATCCAATTTATTTGCCCTTATGCAACCTGTATCTGATTTTTTTTTTTTTCCATGACAGTCTGAACAACACAGATCCGATTTTTACAAATATGACTCAGGCCACTTGGATATGTGGTCCTAAATCCAATACATATCTGATCTTTTCAAATGTGACCTGTGTCTGTACGGCCAGGTCGCATTCGTCCAACCTGTATGTCATTTATACTCAACAATCGTCACCATTCTGTGTCCCAATACATGGAAACAGGAGGAAAAACAACAACCATGGTGGATGATAATGTGGAGAGCAGTCAATGGAGAGAGTTGTTAATGTGCTGGCTCTGGTTGGACAACAACTTTAAAATCGCAAGACATGCTCCACCATTGTCATCCATGTTTACTTCCGCAAACATTTAGCACACTCGCTATGTGTGATGTGCTGCGCATGCAGGACACTCTCAGGTTGTTTTCAGTTCACACAGGAGATCACATACAAGTCTCATATATTTGGAAATGTGAACAACCACGGGAAAAAAAAAAAATCGGTTTTCACAAAAAATCAGAATTGAGCATTAAGACCTGCAGTGTGAATGTAGCCTAAGTCTCCATTACGAACAATGGACGTCATCTACATGCCAATTGGTTGTTTGAAAGTGATTCAAGAAAAAAAAACATTTTCTTTCCTTCCATCAAAAACATAAATATGTAAAGCTGACTGAACTCTTTTGGGACTTTAGCTTAAATTGTTTGTTTGAGTCAGATGAGAAAAAGATTCATTAATTAGGGTTAGAGTTGATTCATTTTCTTTACAGCAAACACTCCAGGAGGGTCAGTCGTGAAACAATAGATAAATAAGTGGAAAATTACCTTAATTCCACTGTCAAGTCTGGCCTTCTCCAAATGTCCTAGGAGCCTTCTTGGACATGAACTTTGTAAAATACCTGGGAATTTTAAATAAAGATCTGCAGGGCTTCACTAGTGAACTGAAAACTGATTATTGCTGGAGCCTACAACTGAAAATTTATCCAAAACATAAGGCTAAATCACACTGTTCTTGCCCAACACAAGAACAACCTTTTTCCATGGCCATCATACTACGTTCCCTGATCTAAATGTAGAAACAGATGATGATGGGTGAGCTGAACAGAAGAGAGCACATGCGACAACCCAACCCTCACAATTTAGAGCAGTTTTTCCCAATTCTGGTCCTCAGGGATCACTGCCCTGCATGTTTTAGGTATTTCCTTTCTGCCACGCACCGGACTTGAATGAGTGTGTGATTAACAGGCTTTTGTAGCACTTGATGGCATGCAGAGAAGGTCATACAATCATTTGAATCAGGTGTTCCAGAAAAGAGACATCTAAAATATGCAGGGCAGTGGTCCCTGAGGACCGGAATTGTGAAACATTGATCTAGAGTGATTAGGCAAGGATTCTTCTTTATGCTTCAACCTTGTAAAATAGTACAGGAGAGGACTTAGCTCTGTCATGTTGGTGAAAGGAGTTTGAGCAAAGTATTTCAACTAGGATTACCAATAACTGTGATATTGTAGATATTGTTCATAACAAAACAAAAACAGCTGGATTTGTCTAAAATTTTCAGTGCGATTGTGTGACTGCAATAAAAGATTAACTTACTTTAGGTATTTTTTTTTTTAATCAGTGGTGCTAACAAAAACTATTTCTAATACTATCAAGGATGTTACAATATGGAATATATTCATCACTTCATGCTGGAAAAAATGTTGCATTTAATTCAAATTGGTTCATCCAACTTTAGGATGAGCCACAGTTGGATTTTTTTGGGGGATTTTTTTTTTCTTTTGTTTTTTTTTTTAAGAGTGTTATGGATGTATAGCCAAAGGCTGTTAGAAATGTGGTTCTCTTCTCCACCAAAAAATATGTGTTCCACCACAGAAAAGGAATCCATGATGCAAATGATTGTTCTCTTTCAGCGGTGAAGGCAGCAGGAGGTATTCTGCCACTACAAAAACCCTCTAAGTGTAGGTTGGGGCACATATCTGATTGTACACACGGTCTCAGTGTGATACTGAAGTAAATCTGCTGTTATTTCCATTCTACTGTAAGTTCAGTCATGTAAAAAAAGTACATATATGTTAACTTTTTGTGAAATGAATAAGTAAGCGCTGGGATAATTTTTTAAAACCAACACCAATTTTACATTTCAGTCAAATCTGTGAAAATTTGAGTGCACCTCCACAACAATCACACTTTGGTAAAACAATACTGTCTCCTTGTGTCAAAAGGGGGATGCTTTGAGATTCATTTAAGGCTTTCAAAACATTGATTCTGGCAATGAATTAAGATAAGAAATAGTTCTTTCAAAAATGATTTATATGTCATCAAAAACTTCTGTAGATAAAAAAAGCATTGATGTCATCCCTCCCTCTTTCCCCCAAAAGAGCAAAGACTTTGATGCAAAAGCAAGAAGATCAAAATGTTATCACTGCATCAGCAGCTTCTTGTGTGAACGTTTGAGGTCAGAAATTGATTACACACATTTGACCTGGATTTTAGGATTGCACCTGAAAGATTTTTTTTCAAGTTTAGCATTGGAAAAAAAAAAAAATGCTTTGCCTTAAATGGACCTGACCCATTTAAGGAATGTTCAATCACAGTAACAGTAAAAAAAAAAAAATTGGTGCAGAACAAAGTCAGTAGACTAAACTTGGCAAGTTCAAACCACAGACTCAACAATAAGTGGTGCCATATTCTGTTTGAGATTGCTGGAGGGAAATGTTGGATCCTGTGTCTGAAAATGGAGTTTAGCCAGAAACAAAGCTGTCAAGAAACAAAGCTGTGAACAAAGCTAATTTTTTCACAGGGAGATAACAAGCTTGTGAGGGTTTCACCACAGAGGAATATTTCTGATTCAAAGAGAACCCACTGTTTTCTGATTAAACTATGTTAGAAGTCTACAATCTGTGCACGTTTTTACCTCAGTAGTCTTTTTCATAATACACCACATACTTTCACAGAACTTAGAAATTACTTACCCAGAATTTGGAGATTACTTTAGTTTACTGGAACCTAAAGGATAATTTTTGTAGAAAAAATTCTCTGAAATTAGGTAACTAAAGACTAGGAAAGTAAATGATAAGCTCCAGGAAACTTCCAGGAAAGCACCTGGTAAGTTCTCGGAACGTTTTGTGGAAGCTAAATGGTTACAAGAAAGTTGACAGTAAGCTCCAGAAAGGAAATGATAAGTTCTGAAAAAGTTTCAAAAGTAACCTCAGTACAGGGTTTATAATGTGGTGCCACTGGGTTAACTAAGATGAGGCTCAATATCATGCAAATATAGTTCTCCTACCACTGAATAAACTATGGTGTTTATTATTTCTTGTCAGCTACTTTACTCTGTAACTAAGGTCAATGCTTAACAACAACTGCTCTCAGTAAACACTTCTATTTCCCACACGTGTGTTCATGTATAGGATATTGAATATACACAAGATATAAATTATATTTACCCCAAAGTTATTCTGCATTATGTCTCCTTTGGACATGAGTGTTAAAATAAAATTCAGTTATTGAGCACACTGAGGAGCAAATACATAATGACACACTCCTGGTTGGCCAAAAGAGGCGTCTGTGTTTTCTAAACACTGTGGTGGCATATTTGATTTTCCTCAGAAATTTGATTTAATATCTCATTAGGTGCAATAAGGATGAAGTGATATCATGCTATATTTTATTCCCTTTCCAAAACATCTCCCTCAAAGGCACTGAAGTGAAGTCTTGGGGAAACAAAAGACAGCATCGGCAGAGGCTTATTTTAGCAACTGGAACGTGTGCTTTGTCAGACTCATTCAGTTGTGCTGGGCAAGGCCGTGCCTAATTAAAGTGTTCTGCTCTGTAGAGTCCCACTCTGGTCCTGAGCATGCAGACGCTCTCTTATTCTTTCCATCCATCACATCTACTGTAATTACTTTTGTTTACAGTGGAGGAAACGGCAGCTGTCTGATTAGAAGTTATTGAGGAGATAACTCACAGGTAATTTTGAAATGGCGCTCAGCTTCTTTCTCTTCAGGATGCAGATGAATCATTTCCTGTATGTGGCATGGGGACGATGCGAGGACGCTCCTGGAGAATGACCCAGACAAATTACCAGAAGGCTGTCAAATCTCTAAGCCATTTTCCTCCTGAGTTTTTCCTCAGCTTTTCTCTGTGGTGTTGATAGGTTTTCTATTACTGTGGCAGAAATGAAGAGTTTGCAAAACAGTGCAATTAATTGGACTCTGTATTAAAGTATGAATAATTATTCTTATTTCTTCAGCAATTTGTGTTTCTAGTATTTTCTAGATTTGAGATAGATTGCCTGATTGAGGCAAATAAAAACCTTGCCTAATAATCAACTGTGACCCAGGAGCACGGTGTGATTCCATGTCAGCATGCCATAATTCATGATGTTTCACAATTTGCACCACATGTCCATATAGTAGAATATAATGATCAAAAAATGGCTTTTTCATTACTGATGAACAAAATGAATGTGTGCAATATCAAATGTGTGATCAATAGTGCTGTATCCACCTCCAGTAAAA
The DNA here is from genome assembly GCA_014839685.1 of Anableps anableps. Classification (NCBI taxonomy): domain Eukaryota; kingdom Metazoa; phylum Chordata; class Actinopteri; order Cyprinodontiformes; family Anablepidae; genus Anableps; species Anableps anableps. The sequence continues at coordinate 10,549,580 of CM026067.1, read as the reverse complement.
AGAATCAATAATGAAGCAACAATATGACAACTCTTTCTGAGACACACAGCAGATTCAGGAAATTCCAAATACAATACACCAAGTAATTTTACACTCTTTACTATTCTCTTTTCATGTTTAATGACAGTAATGTTACTTTCTCATTTTCAGCTAGAGCACTCTTAAAAAAAGGGAAAATGGAATGGAAATTAAAGGCTTTTGAAAAAAAATTCTTGTACCTTATTTGGATTTTGAATCTATCTGAAGTGCATCTGAAAAACAAAATATTACATTTTTTTTAGTTTGCTAATTAAAGCTGCAGTATGTAACTTTTATATATAAAAAAAAAAGAAAAAAAAAAAGAAAAAAGTTTTTTACATATTTGTTAAAACTGTCACCATGTCGTGACAGTATGGTATAAGACAGATGATCTGTAAAAAGATCAAGCTCCTCCACCTCCTCCCTGAGCTACTATTGCTGTCTAAAGTAATGCACTGCTCCCCACGTAAAACAACCAATCAGAGCCAGGAGGAGTGTGTTAAGGGGAAAGGGGGGGAAACAGCGCAAAAGACATGATTCATGATTGACAGTGCTAAGACCCGCCTTCTGGCTCTGATTAATTGTTTCTAGATAGCACTGGAGAAGGCAAAGGAGCTTGATTTTTTTTTTTTTTTTTTTCACAGATTATCTGTCTCATACCATACTGTCACGACATTGTGATAATTTCAGCAAATCTGCATCAATGCAGCATGGCATTGAGGAGACCGAGCTGTGGCACTGGTTGGGTGTTAAAGAAGCCCTGGTTGCTTTAAATGTAGCCTTCAACTCATCTTCCTCTTGACAATGCTTCTACATCAGGCTGGTTTGCTGGCCAGCTGAGCACAGTGACACCATGATTATTAAAACAAGTGATGGTTCTTTTGGCAGTGTGAGCCTGTGTCAAGTCCTGCTGGAAAATGAAATCAGTATATCCATGAAGCTTGTCAACAGAGGGAGGTAAGACATGCAACCTAGATGACTGCTGCTCTGACTTTGGACTTGATAAAACACAGTGGACCAACAACAGCAAATGACATTGTTGCTCATAACATCATTTCACTGACTGTGAAAACTTCAGACTGAACCTCAAGGTACAACTGTCTTCATTCTTCCTCCAGACACTAAGAAATTGATTTCCAAACGAAATGAAAACTTTGCTTTCATTTGAAAGGAGAGCTTTGGACCACTGAGCAACAGTCCAAATCTTTTGTCATTAGTCCAGGTAAGATGATATTGAGATCATCTCTGGTTTAGGAGTGACTTGACACAAGTAATGAGACAGTTGCAGCCCATGTCTTGGATACGTCTGTGTGTGGTGGCTCTGTGTGCGCTGACTCCAGCTGCAGCCCACGCCTTGTGAATCACCCCATAAGCTTCTGAATAGATTTTGCTTCACAATCTTCTCAAGGCTGGACTTATCCCTTTTACTTGTACACCCTTTTCTACTGCACTTTTTCCATCCACTTAACTTTCCACTAATATGCTTAGTTATACTTACCTGTGGCTTAACCCTCCTTGTAGACAGTCACAATGACTGCTTAAGGGACAAAGTAAGATCTGAGTATTCAAAATAACTTTTAGTTTTATGTAATATTCTTATTCTCTGGAAAACTGAAATTAGTCTTATGTTATCTGTAAGTCGTAATCATCATAATTAACAGAAATAAATGCTTGGAATGTAACAAGATGTGTGTAATGAACTGCAATAACAGCCTACATGAGTTTTGAGCTAAAGTGCTGAAATAAATTAACTTTCAATGATATTCCAATCTATCAAGAAGCACCTGTAGCAGTGGGTTGGTTGTATTTCTGTTTGAAATTGACTGGACTGCTGTTTGCTAATTGATCAAGGGCAATGAAATGAGCTCTTTGTGGTCTACAGTAGCCTCCCTCTGTCCTTCAGGACTGATTGGGTTCACTCAATTAATGGCTGTAATTGGACTGTTTGGAATGTCAGCATAGCCAGTGTTACTTTGACAGTGATTTAATTTGACATGTTAATCAATCATCAACATAGCTAGAGCACACACACTAAGATGTTAACAAGAGGTATAAATAGGACTGATATTGCAAGGAGACCAAGGTGTTGTACCTGAATGCAGTATGTTTGCACTTCATTTATTGATTTATTTTTCTCTTTCATCTCTGGACATGTTGCCAGGCGTCTCAGCAATGGAACAAGGAAATGAAAGGAAACGTAGAAAATATATCTCACTAATAAATTATCGTGTGCTTAACATGAGGTCTGCAGTTCTTCATATTGCTTCACTTTAGACCCTGCATGCACCATTTATTTGTTTTTCAGTGTCTCCTCATGTGCAAATATTAAAACTGAAAACTACTTTAGTGGACTTGCTGTTAGTATAGCAGATCTCCCTCCTTTGCCAAGGTGTTAGATTAATTACTTTGCTTTAATGGGCCCCACTACTGGGCACTAGTAATTAAAAGATAATGATTGGTCTCTTTGAATGTTACAAATAAAGATGCACAGACTCATTTGTGTATTTCAGGTTGTTCAATAAAAGATTAGGCCTGGTGTGAGGACGTGTGGGTGTTGGGGTTACTTGCTATTTCTGCCAAACTGGCCATGCTTTCCTGCAGTGTGTCTCAGAAATCCAAACAGGATCAACCCTAGACACAAATAATGAATAGACACATCTGTTCAGTGGTATCCACCTCTTTATCTGATGGAGAGGGGACCAAAGTCTCAATCTTTATCTTCCCACTTTACGTTCCGGCTTTAAGTACTAGTCAGGTTTTTTATAAACTCTTTCCTTACATGTCTTTAAATATTAAAATGTGGCAAATTACTGATGACATACAACTTCCTTATTGATCACCTAATATTTGAAATCTCAAAGATGGAAATGCTGAATCAAAAAACAATCCAGCAGAAACAGCAGAAATACCTGAAACTGAAAAAGGGTGTTGTTTTACCAGACACTGAGACGTGATTACAGTATGGCTGAGAACGTTTTCTTCTATTCCACAACCTGTTCAGCTTTTCCTCAGTCCAAACACATTTGATCATAAATTCGACTAAAAAGGAAATGTAACTCCTGTAGAGAGGTCACCGCTTTTCATTTAATTATAGCATAGCCACCAATAATGTTACAATGGCCACTAACATAATACCTGCAAATTATACCAAAAATGGGGCATTTAAAATGTAATAAAGCCAATGATGATGATTTGATGATGATAATGAGTTGAATGATCACTGAATTATTGGATACCTGATTTGTGCTGGCAATATCATGCTATTTAGCTACTTTCACAACTACACTGCTGGTGTGAATTGCCCTCACAATCCAGCTTTCACTCTGTGTCCACAGGAGTAGGCAGTAAGATCCAGTATAGTTAATAAATACCAACTTCTCTGAAGAATGTTTCAGACACCTTGTTGACGCCATGCCATTGAGAATTAAAGAAGATCTGAAGGTAAAATGAGGATCAATCCAGAGCTAGAAAGGCTGAGGTAAGAAAGTAGTGACTGCATATTCTCATATACACAGATCAGTTAAAAACAAGCCTTGCTTGCCAGAGCATACACTCCTCTATACACCTGAAGGTGTGCTGGGATATCTGGCATCAAGACGTAACAACAGATCCTTAAGGTCGTGGAAGTTGCCAGGTGAGTCTTCCTTAGAACAGGCCTGTTTTCCCAGCACAGAGAACTAGGGAATTAGGAGATGGAGCCAACACCTCAAATTTGTTGTTGAGGTCCTCAAATAGTTTCTGAAACATTTTGCTTGGTGGCAGCACACATTATAGTGCATTATCCTGCCTGAATGGCTGGGGAGAGGGAAGTCCGGATCTCTTTGCTTAGGCTGCTGCCCCCGCTACCTGACCCCAGATTAAATGGAAGATAATGGATAGATGAATGGATGGATGGATGGATTTATGAACAAGTCTTACTGCAACTGAGTCAACAGCTTTCTGCACTTCTAAATCACATAAATGTTAGGAAAAAAGTTTAAGGTTTCTATATCTTTACAAAACATGTTTTGTTCTTCTTTTTTCATAAATTGACATCTCTGAGTAACCTCTTTTTACTCTTACAATCTCATACATACCTCAAACTGCAGAATTCTTTCTGGACAATAATGCAGCTGCTCTGTTTTATCCTACCTGACACTATTTGGTTCTTGGTGTATTTTGTTTTTCTTCCAAAGGAAGGAATCCTCAATACTTTAATAATTTGTGATTCTTGTATTCTCTATTTTCCTTCTCTTTCTCTGATGGCTGGCTTTGAGAAAACATGTTAAGCTAGTTAACCATCTAGTTAACCATGACCTAAATTATGCTGTATGTAGGCCACCTGAATTTATTTTCATTACATGGCTGTATTGAGACATTTTAAACAATTACAATGAATACATTTTATGACACATAGCTTTAGGTAAAACTATTTTCTTCAACCCAGTGATTGGAGTCATTTCATATTTGCATTGGTGCACGTCCTTTTATTAAAATATATTTTTCCTCACACGTCTCTCCCAGTCTGAGTAGCGCACTGTAATCGAAAAAGAACAAAGCCAAAATTAGAAAACTTTTTAGATAAAAGCTACTGGCATGCTGACATTAACAGGGTGTTGTCATATTTTGAAATGTTCATCTGTTTGCAGCTGTGTCCTCTCACTGTCGGGATGTCTTATGTCTCCACCCTTCTACAAGAACAAGCATTAACTTATTTAGTGATCTGCTACGGCAGCTCATCTGCTGGATCAATGCATCAATAAGCCTGAGCTGCCCATTGCCCTGTTGTAAGTTCAGCACAGTTTCTGCCTTAGACCACTGTTGATAGTTGCTGCCCACTGCAGACCACAAACACCCCAAAAGGTCAGAGGATCCCCAAGATCCCCTCACCCACTTGTCTGTCCATCATAATGTGTATACATACAGATATATACAGCTCTGTACCAAACTTTTAAGCTACCTTTTATTTATTTATTTTTTTTAATAAAAGCTTCCAAGGAGACATACTTTCTTTTCAAGTAGCCTTGAATAATATTTCTCCAGGGTTTCTCAAGGTCTTTTAGCATAGTTTTCTTTGTGATTTTGGTTGTTTTTGCAGCTTTTTCTCTTCTTTTCTCTCCAGTCTTTATACCTCACCAGCATATTTTGATGTGAGCTTGAAGAAATAAAACAAGTGGAGAGGTGAGGAACAAAATTAGAAGTGTCAAAAAACAGTTGACAATCGATAAACAAATTAATCAAGCAAAGACCTGTCAGGTTCTGGGAGATCCATTATCCTTCATTTATTTCTATGGAACATTTTCTTTAGCTGATAGCTCTTTTGAATTTACCGTAGTGATGCACACACTCTGTTTTTTTTTTTTTTTTTTTTTTTTTTTTTTTTTTGTGCAAAGCAATGATATTTACCTAAATTCAACAATATGTGACAAACTGAGTTTTTGTGGCAACCTGCTAATGTCAAAGTGTCTAAAGATCCAATTTGCACCAGCAATGTGCCGGTGTTGAAATCAATATTTTCTGTTATTTTTTTAAGCATTAAACATTCTGCCTGATAAAATGCAAGGTGGTAGACCACCCCTCTAATAATAGATGAAAGCAAAATGAGAGACAACACTTTTTATCAATATGACCAAATCTTACGTTTTTTGCCCTTCATTTTACATGTCTGTTAAATTATGCATTTATTCCACTGCTTTTGCCATACTCATTTTATATCAATGCATTTCATTTACTTAAGAACATGTGTTTTTCCTCAAAGGAAAGTACACGTTTGGCAAAAATACATTTTAATTTCCCAACCAGTCGTCATCATTTTCTTTGATCCATTTGCTCTAGTTTAGAGACTAACCTCTGTGTACATATGGTTGAGAGTGTGCTGAACATTCTGATAAAAGGGAATTGTGATAAATACTTGACTTTTCTAAGTGCTACATTATGTTAGGATACAACACTGGCTCCTTGACATGAAACCAACATTCCTTTATAAATGGCCAGACACTTGGCTAAAAATTAATTAAAAAGTCTAAAGAAAAACCCAAAGCACAAATATGGAAGCAACATAATAAAGCATTGAGGACCAATTCACGTCTTTCCACAATACTTTAATTACAATATTAACTTATGATTTGTTGCCTATCGCTATGACTGATTGCCTAAAAGTGTGACCTTTGAATACAGAAATTAATTATTGGTGCCCTGCTATCCTTATATCTATCCTTTCCGTGTCTACTCTACAGATGTTTCCTTACCACTGGCCCAATATCACGATATAATACTTATCTTATCCATCACTACTGGATGAATACTACAACAGTGTTTAAACAATAGGGGGTATTATTTTCTCTCAGTGACTTATTCATGTGAAAGTTGCACATTAAGTGTTTTCCTTTGATTACTCCACTGTGTAGATACTGTTTGTCACTATGAGATAGTGCACCACCATTTCACTGCAGCACACTGAATCCTGCAGCTCTTTGAAGTTGTACAAATGCCTTGCTTTGGTTTGGTGCTTGTGCAGTTTTTATCTGAATGTTTTAATATGCCTCCAGATCTTATGTTGCCTGTCATATTTATGCATAACATTTCAGACAGTAGAGATTGTGAATCGGACACATTTGATATTTTTTTATAGACTCCCTCGATTTTGAAGGCGCCAATTAGCTTCAATTGCAGATCTCGCTCAGCAGCTTCGCGACGCACGCAGTTGTTCAGGTTCAGGGATATTTATCAGCCTTGAAGCTGTCAATGACTGAGATCTTCTAACATTTCTTAACCTGCATAAATAGTCTGTGAATTATGAATATTTATTCTTTTTAAAACTGGAAAAAATAAAAAAAAGACAATTTTAAATTATTATTAGTATGTTTATATACAAATTACCTTTTTTAATGGAAGTGAAATAATGTTAATCAGCAAACAAGCCTATTTTTAGGCTTTATAAACAAACATAATTTAAATCAATTTAAATATCAGTCTTTGGTATTTTGCTAACACGACTGCATCTCTCAGCTCAACCCCTTTCTGTCGTAAAAGAAACAAATAGTAGAACAGTAAACATTTCAGGCCCATGTACCTCCTAGCCCACTTCCATCCCTGCTGTTGTTTCTCCTCTAGTTAATCTTCCTGGGCAAGTGAACAGAAAAAAACGGCATAAACACAACTATGAAAATTGTAAAGTAAGCTTCTTGGAGTCATTAAACTATGGATTCAAGAAATGTTTAATATTGAAGAATGTAGTTAAAATAAACAGCTGGAAAAAAGTTGCTTCCTAGCAGAGAAGTTTTCTATTGCTTTAACACACAATCTTGGCAAGCTACTTGAGTCTTGCTTTTAGCATCCTACTGTTCAACCTACACATTGTAAATACCCTTTGCATTACCCCCCAAAGCAGTGGTTCTCAATCCTGGTCCTCATGGTCCAGCATCCTTCAGGTTCTAGATGTGTCTGCTTCAGAACACATGAAGCAGGAAACACCATCTTGGGCCGATGGTGGCGATAGTGTTAGGAGTTCGTCCTGTAATTGGCGAGTTGCTGGTTCAAGCCACTTCAGCCACCTTGCCTAAAGGGCAGCACCTCCCAAGATGGCTGCAGCCTCAGACACCTATCTTCCTTGGATGGGCTGTACTGAAAATGTAATTTCCCCCCTTGGGGACTAATAAAGGTATTAAAAAAAGATTCAGATTATTGTATTACCATTTTAGCAAGGCATCAAGTGCTCCAGAAGCCTGTTAATGATTCATTAATTAAGTCAGCTATGTGGCAGCAGGGAAACATCTAAAACATGGAAGACAGTGGGACCTGAGAACAAGGACTGAGACACATTACAAGAGATGAACCTTGAATTAACCATTTTTTCATCTTTAATAAGATAATCTCTAGAAAAGATGCACAAATTTTTAGGCTAACTTTGGTGAGATTTCATGAGAAAGTTTTGAAGTTTTTATAATGTAGCAACAAACAAAACAAAACAACAACATAGAAGTCAAAAGACGGTGTGAATTAGCTTTACTGATGCAGAAATATTCAACGATTCCAGACATAAAACATATTTGATGGTTTGGTTTACATTTTAGAAGTCGTAAGCCACAATGTGCTGACTTTAGCCATAATGCCAACTTGATGAGCAGTGGTGAATTTTTTTTTTAATTTAAGGTGAGGTGCTAGTACTCTACATAAGTTCAGGACAGTTTTTTTTTTCCTGGTTTAGGCTGCAGTAGAATTTTTATTGGGGTGATAAAAAAGAGCAATTACAACAGGGTTCCATGCTTTACTGGATTTATACATTAAGCACTTTCCTATTTTCTGTGGACTTGGACCTCTGCAAAAGCATTTTTGGTTTCCATGGTTGCATGAAATTACACCATATCAGGGGAAATGTGTTGAATCATTTTGCTGCTTAACAAAAAATGAGAGGTTAGAACCTAACTTGGGTGTTTGCAGTCACTAAATCTAATTTAACAAAATTTTTAGGAACCCCCCTCCCCAAAAAAAATAAAGCTCTTTGGGTTTATCAGTCTACCAGAGTGTAGCTGCACTGCAGACAGCTACAACCCAGCAATGAGCCAAAGCCCAGATCTGGCTGCGATGATGTGGGGTGACTTGAAATGGGCTGAACATGCAAGAAACCTCTTTAAACATCTCACTTCTGAAAGTGAGATGGGCTGGTGGATGGTTACAAGAGGGGTTGACCTGTAGTTGATTCAGCCAAAACGAATAAGACTAGCTATTAGGAGATAGGGTGTCCTACTCTTTTTCTCTGTGAGAAAACACATATTTATATCTTTTCTTGAATGAGTTTAACAGTTTTTTTTATTGTTTGGGTGCAATTAAATACCTTTCTTTTCCAGAGGTAAAAAACAGACATTCGTCATGGACATGTGACAATTTCTTTATAATGAACAATATGTTTCATGGGGTTTCCTGATTTTTATCACACGGCTCTATAGGTTAAGTATTAAAAAAAATATTGTGAATGGAAAAAAAAAAAAAAAAAAAAGAGTTTATTTGTATTAGTTATACATGACTAAAATTCCAGTATCCAAGCTTCTAAGAACCTATGAGCAGAAAAGAAAAACAAAACCCAGAAAACTAAGTCAGCTTTATAAACCAAGCAGAAGTTTTTGGAGGCCCCTGGAGCTTGTGAAGAGTATATTTTAGATATTCAATTGCTTTAGGCATAAAAGCACTCTCATTGGATTTAAGATTTTTAGCAAAGCCCCAGTTGGTTTTTTCTCACTGTGCAGCAGTTTGAACATGCAAAAGCATGTGGATATAGCATCTGTAAACTCTGTGAAAGGATTATAATGAAAAATGTATTAACCTTGCAGCTCTGGTCGGACAGGTACTACAGTACATCCCCTCATCATCGGCATGGATTTCTTAATAATTTATGGCTTTTAATGATTCACTTATTCAGTTCTTTTTTTTTTAGTGTGGAAATGTGTTACAACATAAACTTCCACAAATCTCAAAAACAAGAATTGTTTGGACAGGCTTGAACTTATTGTGGAGATTCTCTAAACTACACAGAATCACAATTATTCATACAGGATCAATATAGACCTTCTAACACAGTATTTGGATAAATGTCCTTCAGCAAGATGCTGAGGGCTATTAAATTGTTGTTCTTATCAGTGATGGTAGAGATAATATAAATATGAAATGAACACCCATTTTCAGTTCTTTCCACAGATTCCCAACTGATTTTTAGTTCTGGACTTTGACTAGGTCACTCTAAACATGGATATTCTTTGATCTAAGCCATTCCTGTTAGGATCCTGTTTTTTTGTTTGTGAGTCCTCTTCCCTTTTTGGGATCTTTGGTGGAGAGCTGGGCAGCTTGGCACAACTGCAGCGGATTTACCTTATCAGCTGGCTGGAGACATAAGGAGCGGAGGAGCGGTCGTTCTTCACTCAATGGCCCCACATAGTTGATATACTCAAGCCTCACGTTTTGCCACGACCAAGCTTCAATGTTTTGTATTTTTGTTCATGAAGGATTTTGTCTGGACTCATGTTTGTTTGCCTTTCTCTGGATCAGGTTGTACCTCTGAGAATCTCTGGAAACCAAGTCTCGGAGTTGCCTGCACCAAAGGATTGGTTAAAGGACTTCCACGATCGCTCCAAGCCAAGCTCTTGACCTCGCTGCCAGTCCGGTCTCTGCCCCACATCTAGATCACTCTCCATGGACTCGCCAAGTTCCTAACTCCCCTCCATGATAAAATCTTTCCACGAACAAAGTAAGAATGTTAATTTTTCATCCCTCAAAATTATCTAAATTCCTCATCCTGGACTCATAAATAATTTTGCCCGTTTCTCTGCAGAACCTGATTTCCAGTCACCTACCTGTGTTCCTGAACATTATTCCTTTCCACTCTGTAAACAAATCCCAAGCTAACTTTTTTATTCTGTGTCCTTGTGTGTTGTTTCTGTATGTGGGTTAGAAAGTTACCTCAAAACATGACAATTCCATTGCAGCTCTGGCTCAGTGTTCAGGGCTGTTGTCCTGCCTGAAGGTAAACGTCCAGCCCAGTTTCTTTGGAGAAACTTGTTGGTCACATTGATACATAATCCATACCAAAAGATAAATCCCACCTAAATTTAGCAGTATTTTTCAAGTAAGTGTTCCAGTTGCATTCTGTAGAATCCAACTTTTGTCATTCTGGGCTTGTATTCACAAAGAACCCTAAGACTGAAAATAGCTCCCAATGATGTCATTTTAGAAAAATTCTTAGAATTTCTGGAATTCTAAGATTTTTCTCTGAATTTTACCTCAGTAAGATAAATTATTCACAAAGCATTTTAGGCCTTAAGAGAGCTCCTACCATGACAACATGTTAGGAGTAGTGAGGAGGATCTTCGGTGAGCCTAAGAAGTGTCTTAAGCCTCCTGCAGCACCAGCTTGGTGCTAGGGGAGAGTCAGGAATATGTCACGGTAGGATGACAGGTATGTGAGTATGTGATGGGGGTGTTCCGTTAGCCTGTCAGTTCCTGAAACCATGAAAAAAATTAAATAAAACTTATATTGATGGATTGGTACAAATGGTTTTCCACTTTGACCCGCGTCCTGTGAGGATGTCTCCAGCTGGCAGTCATTCTGAGAGCGTCTCTAATCAGAACTGTGAATATAATAATAATAGAGGAAGTTGTGTTGCAGCCTGATAGAGGAATAAAAGCGCACATGGGGTCAGTTCGATCCTTCTGGGACGACGCACAAAGGGAGTTGGTGCATCGACCCCTCCTGGGACTGCAGGAGGGTTAAGGAAGGAAGATGGTGGAAAGCCCAACAGGAGCGATATTCTCCTCTGTCCTGCTTGGTTTTTGCATACTTCCCCATTTTATGTTGGCTGTTTTGCCAGGTAAAAACAAGTTTATACATCAAGCAATCACAGTGAATTGCTGACAGTTGAGCGTCCACAATAAATAATACTTTAATGAAATAGATGACGTAGCAAAATTACCAGCATGGTGAAAAGCTGTAACAAATCACAATAATGATGAGTATGTAATTAAGGCGCGATCAAACATGTTGATGCTGTGTGGCAATTAATTTCATTTCAGTTTTATCATCCTGACACACTTTTCTTAATTCAGTCTAGATTCAATGATATGTGAATTTCTATCAACTGATTACTGGGGGTGTATTTGTTTTTCTGTGTCTTAGTTTGTTTTGTATATCAACCAGTCACAGCCAAAACAAGACCTATTGATTTATTTCAGAAAGACTCAAGAAGTAAGAGAAGCAAAGTTCTGTTTCTGCTGCCCCATTTTAGATACAAACAAGTCTGATACCGCCTTTCAAATTTACATAATCTCAGTTACTTCTGATTATACAATTTTAACTAGCAAGCAAGAAATAAAATCAGAAATAATTGCTAATTTAGTTGGTTCAATCTAACTGCATAAAAGCTGTTTCTTCTCAATGTAATCTCTTCAGTGGGAAAGCAATGGAGCCATGAAGAAGAAAGGTGAAATTTGTACAATCTCAATCAACTTTTAAGGGTTTTAATTGATCTGAGAAAATACAGTAAAACACTTTTTATTGCTATGCAGTTTACTAGCAATATTTGATTATATCTGTTGCACCCCAGCACTCATAGACACAGTATCCCAGGGATGACTTTCAAACTAAATCTAGCTGTAAACTCTTTAAATGGGTTTATTATTCACCATATAAATGATACAGCTGCTTTTCACTCTTCACCAGAGGTAATTTTAATATTTTGACACCACCATTTCATGAGCTGCTGATATTGGTAGTAAATGTTGATGCAATATTAATTTGATGGTTTATATGTGTCCAAATATCCCCCCACTTTTACAACATAATCAAGCACCCATGCTTTGGGGAATTTCATATTGACCAAAACAATATATGTTTTTTGTTTTCCTAATAATGATTATTACATTACAAACACTATAACCAACTAATATTAGCTGGTTGTTTAGTTGGGCTATATACTCAGGTAGACATGCAGCTCGGAGCTTGCAAGCTGTTGTTTTAAAACAGAGTAACTTTAATAACAGTGATGGGAGGTAGTACTTTAGGTCCCACACAATGACTGCCTGTATGTGTTTTGTGATTACAAATAGTTCCAAACAACCAAATTTGTCTTATTAGTAAGCAAATGAAAAGTACAGAAGCCCCTTTTCAGCCAGATGACTGGCATGCAGCAACATGTGGAGTAGGAGCATTGCACTGTTACTCTATGCTGCATACAGTTACAGAAAATTCCAGTCACCCTGGCACTTTATCTGTGATCTCTTGAAGAAACTTTAAACCTTGTGAGTGGTATGGCAGAAATATTTTACTAGCTTTTGCTATACCTTGAGTCTGATGACCACTTTTTGCTTATCATGCAGTTTACTCTTTTAATTAGTTGGCTGTATTCTTATTTCATAGAAACTGAATGAAATACTATATTTACATTCATTTATTTCTATGTTTCATTCACAGGGAATTAATGCCTTGGAGGTTTTAGGTTCTGTGTTTCTGTTCCAGTGAAATTGGCTGTATTTCAGCAAATGCCGCGCTTGAAAAAGGGATTGATTTTTCTGACACTACCGTGTAGATTTTAAGGTAAATGCACATTTTACTTTCAGTGTGTGAATAATGTAGAACCACAATAGATCACCTTTTTTGCAAATCAAGATGGTGTTCTTAGTGTCCCACCAGGACATTATGATTGCACTTTTAATTTCACGTCTTGTGTCATGAAAAAACATGGCTAAAAAAAGTCAATTTGAAAACACAGCCGGTGTACAGGTAATTTGTGGATAGCACTCCCAAGTGCAACCATAAAAGCCTTTTGATTTTAACACCAGGCAAATGAACAGAAGCTTTCCATTAACAGAAATTGACAAATCAACATCTTGAGGTAATTATAAACATGTTTCCAAGAGAAAGTGCTGTGGGGTGGCTAGACAGTGTGTGCTGATAATTAGAGAGTGGATAATGGACAGAGGATTGTGGCACATTGGATGAGGTGCTGGACCCAATGGGCCATGATAATTAACCAAAAACTTAATGACACTGTTGAGCAAAATGATCATACCCCCCACAGACCTGTATATGATAAATATTTAATCTTTCCTTACATTAATGACAGCAATGTAAAATGCCAGAACTGTTAAACTTTTGTTGCTGTTCTTGTACAATTAGAGAAAACTCTGTTTAAACATTTTCCTGAAGCAGTCTCTGTCAGAGTTTAATACCCTTGCAACAGAATGTGGACAGAGAAGGGAATTATGTGTGGCTTACAGTGAGGAGCCACCCCAACCAAAACTTTATATCTTTGTATGGATGATATTTATGTTTAAATTTAGAGCAACAAAACTCAAAAAATACTTAGAACTATCAACTATCAAAACATTTATTATGTCTGCTGGGGGATTCCCAGAAAGGTGACTCTAGCCACGAACTCTGAACTTATCTTCTATAGGAGATATCATTAACCTCAACAAAACTGAGGGATCTTAACTTTAAGTTACAGTTTCACATGTTCAGTGAAAATCCATTATCAATAGAGTCCTGAGACAATGAATCAGCATTCCGATGGGGAATGGAAACAAAACCAAAGCAAAAACAAAAGTGTGTCTTTCTTTAAGCCTTTAAAGAATTTTGTTTAAATAAATAACAAGGCAGAAAAAGAGGGGTATTGCGGTAAACAGCTGATTGAAACAAAATGTAACTTTGAATGCGATACTACATCAATGTAACATTTATTAGCATTTATATCTGAAGCATATGCTGAGGCCTAGGTGACATAGTGGTAGATTCAATACAATACTTTTATTTAGATGTAATGGATCAAAGAAGAAGCAGTCTTTGATAGACCTGAAAAATGAAGTATAAAATATAATTCATAAGGTTAAGATATGATGTTAGTTATATTTTACATGGGAAAAGATGAGTACAGTAAACATTTATTTACTGGCTTTAGTAATTGCACCCAAAACAGCATCTTGATTTATAACAATAATTTTCTCTGCTGTTATCTTACTACATTATCATTTGATTGTAATTTTTATTAAAAGACACTTTGGTTATGAGGTATTGAATATTCCTGGACAATTCACCAATCTGTACCCCCATTTTTGTTCACTTCATCCCTTCCCACTCCTTACTTCAACGTTATACCTGTAAATGAACCATGTTGCGACAACATAAACAATGGCAAACCATTTTTTTGCAGGTATTTGTGCAAGCTATGGGAAAACAGTGGAAATTAAGTGCTCAGGTCTCACATATAATTTAGTTGGATTCTGTATTATTGTCCAAAAACTTTGCATAAAACTCATTTTGCCCCATTAATTCATGTAAAATATGATAGATTATTATCCATGATCAAACCAAATTAACTCCAAGTGATAATAGCTATAGATATTATATAAGGGAGTCATATAACCACTTTTCCTTAAAGTAGAATATCATTTTAACAACATGACAGATTCAATTTCCTGCATTCATTTAAGATTATTTGTGGGCAAATTAAATTATTTTTTAAAAAAGTGATACTGTTCGGACAAATAAAAACATTCTTGAGAACATCTAATGTAGGTTGGGAAATCTTCATCCAATGAAAGATATCATAAAGATAATTCTGCTTCAAATTTCATGATTTAAGAAACTCATGTGGGTTAGCTTCCTCCTGGTGGGTGGGGATCAGTAGAAATTTAGGGTTTCTTTAACTAAACCTGCTAGTGAGCAGATTGTCTTCACATGAGGCTGTTACAATGGTGAAAGACTTATCTCTATTTCTGTAATGGAAAGACTAGAGTTTCCTCAAACTCAGGATTAACATACACAGAGTTTTCACATAACCTGCCAATCCTCTTCAGAAAAGATAGCAGATGAGAAATTAGATAGAGGCAATTGAAAAAAAGCTACAGATATTTTTTTTCAGTTTTCTTCCCCAAAACGTTTTTTTTTTTTTTTTTTTTTTTTTTTTTTTTTTTTTTTTGTATTTGTGGTCAGATGGAAAAAAATTGTTTTGTATTTGTGGTCAGATGGAAAAATTGTTGTGCATCCTGTTGAAAAGATGAAGTGAACAGAAGTGACATTATACAAACACATTAGTCATGTTATCCTGACCACCTCGCCTCTACTCAGGCTTGCTCTACAAAGTCAAGAAATCCCAGTTCAATTTCCATCCTGCCTGTTTTCACCCACACAGACACCAGAGGGAGTGGTGATCAATACACTGTACTTGACTATCATTATCAAGACTTATATCCCCTTCAGTTCAGGGCCCATTAAATCAGAGGACCACATTTTTTCCCACCCAGTGTCTCACCAAGGCTCTTGAGTCACATTAAGGTCTGATTTACGCATTTTTAATGACGGGGCACCCTTAATTAGCTGATGGGGCAAAAACGCAGCCACTTGTGAAAAGGATGACCATCTAAAGCTCAGGAAGATGCTCGCTTCAGGCCACTTTTAATCTGTCATCAGTATCAGGCCACACTCACATTATGGAAACGGCTTCCTCTGATGGCTGTGGCCATAGCTCATATGTTGAGAGATGCCAGGGGCAGTAATGAATTCCTGCTGAGATGCTTGCTTTTAGTACATCCGTTCAGGAAAAGGATGTGTGAGGTTTTTGGTCTGCAGCAAGTCCTGCAATATCTCTTTCCAAAAGTGTCTGCTGTCAAAGAAATCTGAGTTTCCTCCCAACTTGCTTTGGTCACATCCCACTGGTTCAAGCCTGAGAAGCTGTCTGTAGCATTAGCAAAAATATAATTTAGTTAGTTTAATGAAGTGACTTAGACTAACAAGTTGTTGCAACAAGAGTACCCTGAAGTGACTTCAGATGTATTACCACAGTAGTAGCAGTTGCTCATTAGCTCCTTGCAGTGTTATTGCAGTTGGGCTCATAAGAAACCTGCATAATATCCACACACGGCTGTAAAATACAGACGGCTGATAAATTGCATAATAACCAGATTAGCAATTTGTCACTCTAAGCCCCTGGCAAACAGCAAGGGAATTGGGAAGATTTTGCCCTCCCTGTGAGATGAGAAAGATATAAATAGGAACTTAGAAGCCCAATTTGTCAAGTTACACGAGCAGAAATGTCCCCTTTCCACATCACCCAAAATACGCTCGGGTCCTCTGAAGCATATTTCATGGACTCATTATAATAATGTCGAAGCTTTTATAAAAACAGTGACATTTATGTGGTCCAGATCTTGCTTTCTTTTAATCTCTCATGAGTTAGACCCTTTTCCCACAGATTAAACAAACATTGGCCACTGCAATGTGATAATGTGTTCTATTAGGATAAATTATGTGTGATTATTCAAAATGGTAATTTGGTTTCAGTGCTTAGAATTGGATTTGAGTCACAAAGTCTTTCCAAAACAGATTACTTGTATTAAAATAAGGCATTTGCTTTTGATTTATATCTTTATAAACTCTACACATGGTAGATTTCATTATTTAAATTCACTGTTTATTTATTAGGCCCTTCATTCTCTGAAGTCCTAGACTTTGTGTCTAATAAAGTGGTGGAATTAATGCAAGTAGAGTTCAAATTAAGTTTTAATAACCAAAGTAAAACCCTAAAAATTTGTTAAAAATTCGTCATACGAGAACTCTGAGTAAATATTCGTGAATATAAAAAAAATATTTTTTATATAGTTAGGAGCTACACTGTGTTGGAGTTACAGCAAGAAGGTCCTGGGTGCAAATATCCAGCATGTAGCATCTTTCAGCATGGAGTTTGCATTTTCTCTTATATGCATCTCATTCTCTCAAGGTACTCCAGCTTCCTCTCACTCTCCAAAAACATCATTATTAGGTTAACTGGTCTCTCTAAACTGCCCTTAGGTATGAATCTGTGTGTGCATGGTTATATGCATCCATGTCATATATAACTAGCCTTAGCACTGGTGGCAGGCAGTGTTATGGTGAACCAGCTGTAGCGTCGCAGAGAGCATTGGGAGTGTGTGAGTGGCACGTACATGATGGTGATTGACAGCGCTAAGACCCTTCTCCTGGTTTTGATTGGTTGTTTCTGACTGAGTGGTGTATTCCTGCATTTAACACTGGGAGCACTGGGGGAAGGTGGTGAGATTTATTTTTTTTCACAGATTATCTGTCTGATATTATACTGTCATGACATAATGATAATTTACATTTAGAGAATGCTGGTATGACAGAAAATATAGGAAGTTATATAAGTTTTCCTGTTTGGAAATAGAACATCAGTTAAGGTAGACTGATCTCTCTTTGCTCCCCTTTGTCTGCTTTGTTTCCTTGTAATGAAGAGCACTGCAGGTTGGTTACCGTGCTTTGTCTTCTCTGAGGAAGCCATTCATTGCTTTTTCACCAGGTTTAATAATGGACCATAACATTTTTTGGGATTGTATTTATGAGTGACTGTCCTCTGGTGCGTCCTCAGGAGTCTGTATTGTACCTGTTTATACTCTATCGTACAGTAGTACTGATTATAGCTCAATCCTCTCCCTATTCTCTGTGGATATGCACCATCTTTGTTTTTTGTGGGGCAACAAATGAAAAATGTGTGTGTTCCAGTGACGTTGCAAACAAGCCAAGCCATGAATTTAGAACGGGATATTGGCTGGAGGGGAGCTGTTTGGAAAGTAATTACATCAAAGACTGTTGTGGGAATATTTGCAACACAAAAAAATGCTGCTGATGATAAGCAAGGACCCACAAGGCACTAGTTAGGAGCTCCTGCCTTTTGGCATTGTGAGTTGTTCTCATGAAAGATTTAGGTTTATGAACCTGCCTATCCTAAAGAACCATGTATAGAACCAAAATGTGTGTGATTTGCTTGCAGGGCTAAACAGAACTCAATTAACTAGAAAAATAGTCAAAATGTGACAGAAATGTAATATTGCTGTGGGGTTTAAATGAAGACTCTTCATGTCGCAGATGGAGCTCATTTCGTTTTGACAAGAATGGGAAACCAGAACTGCATGAGGTTAAATTTAGCAGAGGATTTAGAGTGTGTATTGTGCCAAAATGTTACAGCCAATTTTTTTCATGTTCTGCTCTGTGTTGAGCAATACAAATATAACAAGTTGATGTTAGCTGATTAATTCATCGAACGATCTGCTTAGCCAGCTGGCTTTCCACTGTTGTTAAGCTATCTCACTGTATTTTCTAAGCACTGTTAACTTAGACTGTAGAGATGAATTCATTGTTGGTAATAATGACTACCTTTTTAAAATGTCTTCCTGATTTTTATTGATTTTAAATTTGATTGGTAATCAAACCATATATGATAAGGTTTTAAACTTCGGGCTGTTATTAGAAGTTGCCATGTTGTCTGTGGGTTCCATGGTGGTTCTGTTGCAGAGAAACTTTCTTGTTACAAGGTAGGTCTTAAAAATGATCCATTCACTGTGTATGTGGGTCAGGATCGTACAGAGACGAACACTACATCAAGTGTAGTCATCATTGTCTCGATTTTTTTTTTTTTTTGTTTAGTATTTACTCCTCCTTTGACCCCATGTTTTTCTGTTTTTTTTTTTTTTTTTTTTTTTTTTTTTTTAAAAAAGAATAACAGTGATTTGTCTTCTTTCTTTGTAGTAGCACAGGGAGCTGTAGGGATGTTTCCACAGTGGACCTCAGAAGCTCTGAGAAAAATTGCCCTTGAGTAACAATAAATTTAGCAATGTTAATTATCTTCTTAATTATCTTAGAGGAGTTATGCTATTAAAGGCAATCCATCATTATCTTTTTTTGCATAAGGCATCATTTTTCTACCTTCTGTATCAGTGTCTTTAAAGATGACAAAGCTGTGTCAAAGCTGTAGAACTGTTGTTCCTAATCTAAAGAGAAAATGTCCTTTGAGGCTCATCTATAGTTCTTTGCTACTTTAGCTGCTGGTAGTGTTAGTATAAACCACATCCTCTTTTTTTTTTTTATTTCCCCTCTGGATAGGCTTAACCTCTGTTTTTATTTCTTTGGGATTTAATTTTTTTTGAGAAAAAAAATATTGATTAAACTTTTGTGTCACTGTATTCATAATCTAGTTGCTAAACAAGAAAACTCTATGTTAATAGATAATAAAATCAAAGAAAAAAAGGATGCTTGTTTGTGGTGCTGCCATGTGAAGTTGTGTGCCAACTTGGTGAGATGAAATGATAAAAAATATATTGATGGTTGATACAAATCAGTGTCACTGAAGAATGACAGTTTTTGGTATCCATACAGTTATTTTTTCATATATTGTATGAACCTAAGGTTAGCTTCTACTTTCTAGCTTGACTAAAGGACTATTACTGGTTTTAAAATATTTAGACTACTTTAATCAATTAAAACTATAAAATAAAGCTAAAATGATCAAAAATGAACAGAATCATTCAAAACAAAAGGCAGATTCTTAAAAATTCAATTAATACTTAGGAAACCTTGACAACAAGGGTTATGAAAAAGATATCCATATATAGAATATAGTTTAGACAAAACATTAATATGAATTTGAGTTTTAAATATTTTTTCTATGGGACGGAACATAATGCAGCGGTAAAGAAAGAATCCCATTTACAGAAGCAGTTGGTCCTCAATGCAGCCCCCAAGGTTCAATTCCCAACCTTAGTACCACTGATGGACTGAATGCCTGGATGCTGCAAAAAAAAAACAAAACAAAACAAAAAAAACAGTGAGTCCTTCTCAGTTACTATGGAGAACAGGGGGGTAGAGGTTTAGGACAAAGGTCGGTCATTAGGACGAGAAGGGGTGGCAAACCAATAAAAGATTTATAAACAGATATAACATCCAACCCATCAAAGCTGTCTGATTTGAATATGTGGTATTTACTGATTAGATACAGATCTCACGACATAAAAGTAAATATAAGACAAAGTCACGCATTAAACCTCTGATGTAGTCTGGAATGGAAATATATTTTGCAAAAACAAATGAAAAGAACAGGTTGCGCTGGCTTTTTCATGCAAGGAGGATCTGCTTCACAACACCCTGCTTTCTGCAAAATATGCACTCCCCGGTGAACAACACACATTCAATGCATTGGTGTTACATCATGTAGTTCTGCAGAGTTGTGGATAAAAGTTAAAGAGACAGCAACATTTAAGGATGGGTTCTCTTCCTTTCTGGAGTCATCTGGACCAGATAAAGCGCTATACAAATACAAGCCATTTACTATTTACTATTCTGTAAGAGCAGAGTTGAGGTGCTTTTGTTGCAAAATTAAATTTGAGGGGTCTTTATCCAGAACAATTTGAAAGGCTCAGAGAACTTTAATTTTTTTTTTTTTTTTTTTTTTTTTTTTTAAAATTCCTACCTTTATAACTATAAAATATTTTCACATTTGTTTTTGAAATGGGAGATTTAAAAAAAAGAAGAACAAGAATATACTGTACTGAGTATGTAAAGTACTGAAGTACCTAAATAAAAGTATAAAGTAAGACAAGTTAAAATATAATGTAAAAATAAAATTAAAAAATTTTTGAAAAAAAATCAGATTGGTTGCATTCTGTGAAACAGATTTAGTGGGAAAATTTGATCGCCTTGTTACTTGGCATTTTTTCTGCTTATATAGTTCTTGTTTGCCGTTTAATTTGAACATCTGAATACAGTCTCAAATGGAGGTTATAATTGTGTGAACTTCAGCCACTCTTCTCTGGTTCTCTCATCCTTCAGGAGTAAGTGAAAACTTCCATCCGTTTTTGAACACCCTCGGACATAACAGCTCTGCTTTTTAGTAGCCATCCTCTTCTCAAGCGGAGTAGCCAGACATGCTAGCGTGACTTAGCCCTTAAATTAGCCAGTGTATCAGCTGGGGGGAGGGAGAGGGCTGTTTGCTTGATGGTGTGCTCTAATTGGAGAATGTGAATTGCGTAGAAAGATAAACTGTTCTCTGATTCGTCTGATTCTGTTTTTGAGCAAAGAAAAAAAGCTGACCATCTATGAGCAGGGCTTTTGATACCAACTCTTGACATTCCCACAGCCTCATCAGTGCACAACAGATCATATTATACCCCCAAAACTACAGAAAAATGAAATTTGTTGTCATGACCCCTTTAAGCAGGAAACATAAACTTGAATTGGTTGTTTCCTCATCTTGTATAACATGTTTATTGTTTCAATCTTTATAAAATGAGGACCTCACCCTGTACCTGTCCAATGTTTAGCCCTAATTTTGTTGAGGTGTCTGTATCTGTTTCTCACTCACTGTGTGAGAGAACAAGCTGCCTCTGCAGTATGCAGCTACACCTTCCAAGCATATAGAGCCTGTCAGAGATTGCTGACCTACATAGTCACTGTTGAGTCATGAAAGCTGAGGTTGGTTTTGACAACCTTGTATAGTTTTTGTTGGCAAGAAATGGTCTCTCGTTCTGGTTACCAAAGGTCTGTAGAGGGGAGACAAAATTTTTATAAATAAATAGGGCTGCAGTGCATAAAATAACACAACTAATACAGAGGCAGAGTAAAAGGCCATCATGCTGATTTGCACCTTTACGCTATTTGCCCACACACATACATAACATTGTTAGATAAGACAACCCACAGCTGTGTGGTGTGCCTGATAACAGTCAAAGCATGTACAGTTGTAGGGAAGACAAGCAGCTAAATATTGAGTATGACATGCTGAAGAAGGACCCCAGATTACAACTAAAAATATACATAAAAATGGCATCCCTCTGAACAGAAAATGTAAATCTATCTACCTATCTGTCTATCTATCTATACTCCTCCTCACAAAATTAAAGGAAACAGTAAAATAACACATCCCAGATATCAATTGATTACATATTCTCATTGAAAAACTTTATTATTAACACAGTGGAATTGATTGAGAAGGAAATAACACAAAAATGATCAACGTAAATCAAAATTATTACACCATGGAGATCTGGATTTGGATTCATATTCAATATGAAAATGGAAAACAACATGACAGGCTGATTCAACGTCAGTGAATATTCCTCAAGACAAGTCTAAATCAGGCTCAGTAGTGTGTGTGGCCTCCACATGCCTGTATAACCTCCCGACAATGTCTAGGCATGCTCCTGATGAGATGGCGGATGTTCTCCTGAGGGATCACTTCCCAGACCTGGATTAGAACATCAGTTAGCTCCTGAACAGTCTGTGGTGCAGCATGGTGTTGGTGGATTGACCAAAACATGATGTCCCAGATGTCCTCAATTGGATTCAGGTCTGGGGAACGGGCAGTTCAGTCCATAACATCAATGCTCTCATCATGCAGGAACTGCTGACACACTTCAGCCACACGAGGCCTAGCATTATCATGCATAAGAACAAACCCAGGGCCCACTGCACCAGCATATGGTCTCACAATGTGTCTGAGGATCTCATCCCAGTACCTTATGGCAGTCAGGGCACCTCTGGCTAGCACATGGAAGGCTGTGTGTCCATCCAAAGAAATGCCTCTCCACACCATGACTGACCCACCACCAAACCGGTCATGCTGGAGGATGCTGCAGGCATCATAACGTTCTCCACAGTGTCTCCAGACTCTGTCACGTCTGTCACATGTGCTCAGTCTGATCCTGCTTTCATCCGTGAAGAGCACAGAGCAGCAATGGCGAATCTGCCGAATTTGGTGTTTCCTAGCAAATGCCAATCGTCCTGCACGGTGTTGGGCTGTAAGCACAGGCCCTATATGTGGATGTCAGACCCTCATACCACCTTCATGGAGTCTGTTTCTGACAGTTTGAGTAGAAACATGCACATTAGTGGCCTGCTGGAGGTTATTTTGTAAGGCCCTGGCAGTGCACCTCCTGTCCCTCCTAGAACAAAGGATGAGGTAGCGGTCCTGCTGCTGGGTTGTAGCCCTCCTACGGTCCCCTCCATGTCTCCTGGTGTACTGGTCTATCTCCTGGTATCTATTCCATGCTCTGGACACTGTGCAGAGAGACAGAGCAAATCTTCTTGCCACCGCTCGCATTGATGTTCCGTCTTGGATTAGCTGCACTACTTGAGCAACTTCAGGGGACTGTAAAAAATTTTACAATGCGTGACAGCACTGACAAAATGAAAAAGTGACTAAAAGTTCAACCAGAAAGGACGAGAACAGAGCAACGATCTGTGGTCACCACCTGCAGAATCACTCTTTTATAGGGGTTGTCTTGCTATATATATATATATATATATATATATATATATATATATATATATATATATATATATATATATATATATATATATATATATATATATATATATATATATAAACACACACACACACACACACGTTACTCTACTGGTGTAACCCTACCTCCCCCAAACAGAAACTGAGGAAGAGAACACTACAACAGGCTTGCCACACCTCTCTACCCCCCCAGATCCCAGTCTGACATTAGTGATCCTGTTCCATTAAAACTTAGGACCTCTTTTTGATCTAATCTTGGGAACTTGCTTCATAACAATTTTACATGTTGTAACAGATTTGTTTAGGAAGTCCATCTATCGTTCAGCACAATTATCCTTGCCGGGTCATGGACAGGTTGCCAGTCTATTGCAGGA
The DNA here is from genome assembly GCA_014839685.1 of Anableps anableps. Lineage (NCBI taxonomy): Eukaryota > Metazoa > Chordata > Actinopteri > Cyprinodontiformes > Anablepidae > Anableps > Anableps anableps. The sequence goes on along the minus strand of CM026067.1, from coordinate 10,525,601 downwards.
CTGACAGGACAAACAACCTAAGTAGAATTTAGACTGTTATTGGACTGTGGGAAGAAGCCAGAGTACCCAGTGAGAACCCAAACAACATAGGGAGAACATGCAAACTCCTTCCAGAAAGACCCCAGGCCATGATTCAAACCCAGGACCTTCTTGCTAAAGGTAACAGTTCCACCAGCTGTGCCACTGTCCAGTTGTTTAGAAAGTCTGTTCTTCATCACCACCTGATGAGTCTTTTTCTTTTGGCTTTTGGCTTCAAATTACAATTTTATTTAGGCCCCATCCACACAAAGATGAACACGATAAATTTTCGTACACAATCAAGAAAAATGTGCGTCCACACGAAAAGTTGCAGCAACACAGAATACGGTGCAGTAGGTATGTTGGGCCAATCGGTGGCACTGTAACACTGCCGCAGAATGACGGAAAAAACACAGAATGCCCATGTGTGTTATTTGTGAGAGTGAGGCATATGTGGTTACAGAGAGAGAGAGAGCTGCAACGTCATCGTTTCAAAAAAAGACGTGGCTCACATGGGCATACTGAAACATGAAACTGCTGTTATGAAATTTTTCCACTCTGGGACCTGTTTTCAAAAATGATCATTTCTGGTCTCCCAAAATGCCAGATCCATGTGGACACACAGCCTAAACAACAAAAGACGTTTATTAACACCCCAAATTTTGTCTCTGTGTGAATGGGGCCTTAATATTGGGGCAAAAAAAAAAAAAAAAGCTAAGCAAAGGTGGCCATGTTGGCAACATGAAGTAGATTACAAAACAATCTCAGAATACAAAACCATGCCACAATCTAAAGAAATCCAAGAACAGATTAGAAACAACATCATCTATCAGTCTGGAAAAGGTTTGGGACTCCAGCGAACCACAGTGATGAACCTTCCCATGACCTTAACCTTAACCCAACCCTACCAAAACCACTAAAAGGCCAAATTGTATACTCATCCAAGCAGTCACAAAAGAATCCTGCATCAGGTTTATTAAACAACATCTTTGATCATGAAAGGAAATCTCTGAACTTGAAATTTAATAGGTGGTCAGTGGTTGTTCAGTCAGACAAATGCATCTACTGCCTAGCTTTCCTCAATCAAAGATGACCCACGACAAATATCAACATCAAATATTTTGTGAGAAATTTGTGAGCACTTCTACACCATCGCCTCTCACTCACCCTCTCCCTCTTTTCAGCATCTGACTCATAAGCGCATTAACACCTGTACATTGCTGTCCAGTTATTGATGGACTGATATGCCTGTAGTGCAGTCTGGCATCTTCTGTTGTGCACTGTGACAGTAATTACAATCTTATAGAGTTTACACAGTGTGACATGTTCAAGTGATGTACAAATTTTGTGCTGGGCTTAAACCACTGCAGGCCTCTTCCACCTCAGTCAAGGTCAGTGTTCATGATACAATAATAGGAAAGAGACTGAAGAGGAAAAAACCCCACAAATTCCTGGTTCACATTTCTACCAAAAAGCATGTCTAAAATATTCTGTGGACTGTAGGAACTAAAGTGAAACTTTTTGGAAGATGCATGGCCCGTTACATCTGGCGTAAAACTAACACAGCCTTTCAGATAAAGAAAAATAGCAGCAGCAATGGGGATGGTCTGAATCTGCTTAGCAGAGTCAGAACCCTCTATTGAATTTTTATCCCTCCAACAAATGCAATTGAAAATTACATTTTGGATTTACTCAGGGTTATTTCTATGTAATTGTTTCACGGTGGGAAATATTTGTCTTTGATCTTTGTATTTACTTTGTATGATTTGTTTATATTTTTGTATTTATTTTGCATATTTGTTTCTCTCTGTAAACCCCTCTGAAAAGCAGATTGTCTTGAATTTAACTGACTTGGCTGAAGAGTCAGGAGATGGAGTAGCAGCAATCAGTTGCCATGCACAGGTTTAGTGCAGAAACTGCAGAGATTAGGCCTCAGATAAAAGGAGCTGTGATGGAGAAGCAGGAGACGAACAGTGGCTTGACAGCGACGCAGCCGCCACAGACTAACACTAACCCCTGACCTTTCTGCGTAGTGCTAATTGCACTGACTTTACTTGGAGGCTTAGGTTAATAGCTCAAAATACTAATCTCAAACTTCAACTTTACACCCGTTTGAGACATATTGATATTATTTAATGATGTTTAGAACTTATAAACCAGTTTACACTGAATCTGCAAACCACTTCAGTTTTAATTTGAAGCTTTTACTTTTGGAAAAAGATGAATGTTGATAAATATCTATTAGTATCTAGATAAATCTAATTGTACAAGAAAAAAGTAAAGAAATGTTCTTACATAAAGCTGACATGTTTATTAATAGTGTATGTATTTACATGATTTGTAAATTTAAACTTAATCTGTGCTGTGGAAACAATAGTTCTTATATCACATCATTTTCAGTTTTTATTATTCTAAGCTCCAGAGTCTAATTAGACAAATAGTCAGAAGTTATAGTTCAGGTGCTCCATACAGAGTAATGTTCTATTGATTGTGGTCCATCTCAGAGTCTTGCAAACATCATGTGTTTCAACTGTAGATTAAAATTAAAAACATGTGGCTTCATTTAAAGGAAAATTAGGATTTAATAACCTCCTTTCTTTCTTCTTGAAGTAATTTTAAGTTGTTGAGCTTCTAACTGATATAACAGAGATTTTACATTACAATTCTGATGTGAAGGAAGAAAAAAAGGTGTTCTCAATAAGACATTAAAAAGTGTCATCTTTCATTTGCTTTTGCAATTTGCCTGCCTGGTTGCATGTGTGTGTAAGCTCTTGTGTTTCAGAATAATGTGTGCACAAACATGGGACTGGAACTGGGATATGTCTACAGAGGCAGATGTTTTCTCAGGGGGTGCATGGTGTGTTCATCAGTGTTTGGAAAAGGATGCATGCTGTGCTCACCGTAATTGGTGCATATGTTAAAGCCAATCCGTGGTGAGGTCTCCTGTGTAGTTTGCTACCCTACATCCTCACAGTCTTCCCAGTGGATTTGAATCCAGGTCATTGCACTGCAGACACTGAAACTTAAATACAAAGGCTAGAGATAAAAAAGAATATTCCTAAAGTATTAGTATCTTTTCAGGTTATTATGTATGTATGTGTTGATCAGACTCATGTGAGATTCTTGATCATATGATCTGATGGTATCATGAATGCTTTTGACAATGTTAAAGAAGAAAATTCAGTTAGAACATGATGTAACATCCCTCTTAAAGGTGTGGTAAAGGGGGGCGCCTCATGGCTCAGTGGTAAAGCACGTGCACCATATACAGAAGCTACAGTCCTCGACGTAGTTGTTTCCGGCTCGGTTCCTGGTTCCGGACCATTTGCAGGATGTCTTCCCCTTTTTTCTCTACCTTTCCTCCTATCCAGCCACTTTTGAATAAAGGCCAATGGTGCCTCTAGTGCCATAAAAACCTTTACAAAAGGCCTGTTAAAGGAAAAAAGAATAATTTTGGACAAGTTTTATGCTTCACATTGCGCTATTTTAACAGTCTATGGCCATAATAATTTCTTTAAACTCATATGTTTTAGTTTTTTATGTTCTTACTGCAGTCTGAAAACAGCACTACCAAAAGTAGAAATCATTGTTAGGTATAAAAATGAAATATGCTTTGTATAAATATTGTGAAAGAAAAATGCCTCTATTGCAATCTCTCCCCCCCACCCCCACGCCCCCACCATCTACCATCTGCTTGACTGGCAAGCCTGTGTGACATAAATTTCATCATCCATACCTGGGAACAAGGGTTCCCCAGAAGAATTTGAACATGAAACATGTGACAGTCACTAATAAATACAAAATAATCTTCACCAACACAAGTTTTTGTAGCTCTATTAATTTTGTTTGTTTCAATTAATATACATTTTTTGAGAACTGCTCCCCAACTGTTGCCATGAGGATCAGAGGATGCACAAAAGTGGTATTACAATAGAAAATACTTGTTTGTAACTTTTGTAATCTGAAACAGTTTGCTAGGTGATCAAACATTACAGAAGTCAGACCTTTAGGCGTGATTCATTGTGTAGTAATTTTAGTACTGTTTCCTTTTTTGTATATTGTTTTAAAAAACAAATTGCATACCTGGACCTATTTTCTGCACATACTTTTGATATGCAGTTTACATTTTAATTTGATATGTTTTTTAAATAATTCTGTCTTTTGCTCTAGGCCGACTGTAACAAATATAGTTTTTGTTGAGGTTCAAAGTAGCCCTGATTCTGTTTTGAAAAATGAAAGCATGCACTATTATAAAACAAAAATTCCTCCAACTCAATCTTTATGCAACAGTTTCCTTGTAACTAAAACAGTATGGAAGGTCCACAGATTATAATGTAAGGATATATCTTTAGATATGAAGAAAGCATAATATGCCAAATTTGTACGTCACACCCTACAAAATTGTATGATTTAATCTAATAATTAGTAAACTGGAAATCATAAGATTTGTTTGTGATGAAGAAAGATTGTCAAGTTCTAAGTGCAAGTGTGGGCAAAGGTTTCCTATTGTTTTCTGAAAAGTCAAATGCTAAAAGAATATGGCATTTTAGATGTTATATGTATATATGTGTAGTTTTGTTTTTACATAATGTATTTTTCCTTTTGTTTATGGCACTAATCTAGATATGTGGTGTGTGTGTCTGTGCAATGTGTGTGTAGAAAAAATCAGCCAGTATATTAAGATTGTCATAGTCCTGCATCTAGTGTGTGTGGTTGTGATCTCGGTTTTATTCATAAATCTTTTGCACTTGATATTTGCTCAAGAATCTTCAACAAAAACAATATATGACCAAGATAACATATTTGCATGTTAAAAGATCAGAACCCATTAGTCCCTCCACAGTATTTCAGATACCACAGACTTGTATGTAAAGATAATGACTTGGGATGATTTTTGCTGTATATCTTATCTTTTCATTTTTCAAAACTGAGTCAGGTTTCTTTAACCAAAAAAATTGAGACTTAATAAACAAGGAAGGAAGGAAAAATAGCAACTATGAAATAGAAAGAAAACAATATATATATATATATATCAAAAGAAGCTATCCAAATATAGGGCTAGATATATAATTAGTATTTTTTACAACCACACACAACAAAAAGAGGAATGCACAGATGTATAATTAGTGCACTTATTTGAATAATTTGTCTTCATGTATCAGAGTAGGAGTGACACTTAAATGTGCAACTGTGCTCAATGTTTTTTTTTTAGTATATTATGGTATCCATATGTATGAGAATAGCCATTACTTTGGTGATAAGGTGAGTTGCAGCTCTCAAATAATAGTCAGGCCCAACTGGCAACATATTCAACAACTTTTGATGACTATCCTCCTGTATATGTCCACCCATACCCCACTGTACAGTTCTAAAATAGATGGAGGGATGTCAATTCTGTGGTTTCTTGATCAGTCAGAGGAATGTTAATCACATACTCTGGCCAGAGTTTGGAGGTTGTTGGCCAACCGCTGTGATTCTTCTGCTGGTCCTAGAGGATTAACATGACCTGCATCATCTGTCTTTTAGTGCAACAATAACCAGAGGTGAGTTAAAAAATTTTGGCTTAGGAACTCAATATTTGTTTAGTTCTACACATTTTTACATGGATAATCAGCCTGCATAAATATACCTCCAAAAACACTCTTTAGGACAGTGGAACATAATGAAGTAAATAGTTCACTACAGCCCCTATAACCACCACAAGGAAAATGTCATGAAAGACAGAACTAGGGATGAGGGCTTTATACAGCAGTCCTGTTTAGTTTTGACAAAGAAAATATTATAACAGGGTCATTTACATTTATTTAAGTCAGTGACATAACTACATATGTTTTAGTCTTGTAATAGAGGGGTGATTTATAAAATGGTGCCTGTGAAATATGGATATAACTAGCAAAAGCATCCTGTAAGATGTTAATAGCGAGAATATGCTTTGAAACAAATAAAGGCTTGCATTATGAAGACATAAATGAACAGGGATATGGACAAAACAGAGATAAAGATAGACATTTGGAATAAGAGTGGGACCACACAGTGAATATAAATGAAGTAAACCCAAAGGCAATATGAGCAGTAAAAGCCATTTCTGCAGCCTATGCACAACAGTAGGATCCCATAAAATCCTGCCTGAATGTATCACACTAAATGGAAAATTATTAAAGATTCCTTTTTTTTAAAGAAATATTTAAATACAGTTACATAATGTAAAACAGTAGATAAGGAATATTTGTTGATTCTGTAAGGATTCACCTCAGCTGATGGAAATCTTCATGAAGGTTACATGATTGCACTTCTGTAACGCTCCTAGAAACAGGAGTATTATCATGTAGGCATTGTAATATGCTATTAATATTTTGGGGGATTTTTATTAAGCCTTTTGCAGTTTCCTGGTCAAGATGTTCCTCCTGTGCTTGTCAGATTATCAGCCAATGTAGGGAAAGCAGAGAGCTAATTTTACATGCCTAATAAGTAGAGATGCACCAATCAGGCTTATCTTTGCCAATACCAGTTTCCAGTTTTCTGTGATGTCTGATCTACCAATTACAATTTCAACAGATTACATTTTTTACTCTATTACAACACCTCTTGATAGAGGTACTAGTTTTGAAGCCAACACATAATAAAAAGGGATTCCAAGAGATTTCACATTAATTAATCAAGTCGTTTCCCTAAACATGATCAGATTAACAAAACAAAAAAAGATATTAAACTCAAAAAGTGCATCAAAGTACATACAGTTAATTGAAACCAGAAATAGTGGCGATTCTTAGTTTTCTATGGATTTAGTGACTGGCAAGGTTTTTGCATTTTACAAAATAACATGCAAAATCTAATCTCTTGATATCTTGGACATGTTGAAAAATTCTGCCATATGGACGCTACAGTTTCCAAATGTCGTATACTGAACATGCGCACCCCCTCAACAGAATCGTCATAACTGTGATTCAGATATGGCGACAATTACCAAATACTATTACTTTGTCTCATGCTTTGCTGTGCTAAACAGATGCTGTGTTGACCCTGGCATTGACACATTGTCATAATGGGATGTTTTTGTGTAGGGTATTGAGGAAAGAGATTAATTTAATACAATTTTAAATAAGGCTTTAACATAACAAAATTTGGAAAAGTGAAGCCCTGCGAATACTTTCCAAATCTACTGTATTAAAATTTTTTCCCAGCTGGGTAGTTGAACCTTCAAGATGAGGAGAAATGAAAAATAAAACAAGAAGACATCCCAATCCAATTTTGCATCGAACACAGCACAACTTGAGTCTGATCTCTGACAGTTTGATTGCTGAATATCTAATAATAAATCACTGAAGGTAACACCTTTAGTAGCAAGGGTGGTTCATGAATAAAACAGGGTGGCAGAAAAATAAAAATAAGAAAAGTAATTTTTAAGGGTGACAATGTTAAAAACAAGAGTGGGAAACACAACAAACACCTTTTTTATGTTTCAACGAGCGACATTGTCACTCTTGAGCTACAGCAAGTGTAAGTGTTGTTTGTATCCAATAAATATTTCAGTCTTCAACATGCTGTTGCTCCATGGGAGTTCTTTAATACTACATTACTTCATGCTCAGAGATGTCATGATCTGTCTCTGTCTCTAAAGCACCATCTACATTCACAATACATCCACACAATGTGGCCAACTGCCATATATAGTTTAATAAAATCTCATCTGAATCATGCAATATTTATTACAATATTCACTTAGGGGCCTCTATAGACAAAACTATTGCAAACATGGTTCTGCTTTCATCAGAAACTCAAGAATTTTATAACATGTTTCTATTGACGAGTAAGTGTAGCTAGTCTGCTCACTACTTTGAAAAGGCTGTTGGAAAATGGGGAAATGTGTCCTACCATGAACAATCACCATTTAATGCCATTTGAATTAAAATTTGATAACTATTTCCTTTGTGTCAACATTAAATTTGTTATAATATGAGATGCTGCATAGTGGTGCAGTTAGTAGTATTGCTGCCAAGCATGCAGCAAGAAGTTCCTGGGATCGAATCCTGGCCTGCGGCCTTTTTGCATGGAGTTTGCATGTTCTCCCGGTGCATGGGTGGGTTCTCTCCCTCCCATGCTCCAAAAACATGACTCTTAGTATAATTGGTTTCTCTAAATTGTCCATAGGTATGAATGTGCATGTACATGGATGTTTGTCCTGTGTGTCTCTGTGTTGCTCCCTGAATGCCCTGCAATGACAAGCGGATATAGACAATGGATGCATAAATGAGTTTAATAAATTTATACAGTCCGAGGTGACAACAACTGGCAAATGACTTGTACAAAACTTATAACTGAGGGATAAACATTCAGTAAATGAAAAGAAGGTCAGAAAAAATAAAGTTTTGTCTGTTTGAATGACTTATTATGCTGAGATAAATTTACAATCCAACATTTAAATCTAAAAATAAATATGAGGGCTTTGTATTTGCATCCTTTTTAAATACCCTGGATGACCCTTCATTTTGATTTTTCAATAATTAGCAAAACTGTGTGTGTGTATGTGTAAGTGACTTATAAGTCCACTGTAATGTTAGGCTAACCACAAGGGAGGCAACATTATTTGCAGTGTTCAGGTTTTTGCTTTTTTAATGATTCGATGAGCATATACCACATGTCAAATCTTTAATTAAAAACAATGGTGCTATACATTTCGGTGCATATGCAGCAAACCTTGCTTTCTGTCACCTAAATGTATTTGGCATAGAATCTCTCATTCCATGCAGAGGGGGATGCTTCACTGTACTGTCAAGCATGGTGGTGTCAACATCATGTTTTGGGGCTGCTTCACTATTTACTGGTACATTATACAAAATGGATGGAATAATAAAAGAGAAAGACTACCTCTGAATTTTTAACTTTAACTCAGACCTGGACACATTTAAGTGACAGGTAAGCTATGCAAAAAAACAAAAAACAAACAAAAAAACCCTTCCAAAAAACAAACAAACAAACAAACAAACAAACCCACATTGTAACCCACTTGTGGAATGGACAAAGCAGGCTAACAGGTGCCTGTCTCCAGCAGTCATTGGGCCAGAGGCAGGATGCACCCTGGACAACTAACTTGTCCATTCCAGGACAAAGAAAAACAAGAATCATCTATTTATGCTTTAAGAATAAATAAATATCAACTTATTTTATTTATTTTGAAGCTTTTTATTAGAGGCATATCATTTAAAACAGATATTAGTACCCTATGACTAATATTCAGATAGAATTTCTTAATTGTGATAGTTGTATTCCACAGTTGTTCCAGTCCATGTCTGTTTCCCCTTAGTCTTGGAACAAGGACCCAACAAACTCAGGGTGTATGTGTGAATGCCTCATAGGCTAACTTCTGCACCTGACTGCTGAGCACTTCTAGGTAGCTAACTTCTTTCCCTTGAGGGAAAAAAACAAAATGTTGCAAACAGTGCAAGATGTAGTGTACTATATGCTATCCTATAGCATTGCTGAGCCACTTAAAGTTACCACTGGGTAATTTCGGGCATTATAGCCCCTACTAGCAACTGAGAGCAGTGGGGAAACCTAATGAGGCAGTCACACACAAGAATCTGAGATACTGTCAGTAGTAAATCTTTTTTCCCCCACTTATTTTACCTCTTTTCCACATTTTTCAGCCCATTAAGTTAAATGTGGAGCAGCTCATTTATGAAATCTGTTTTAAAGGTAAATACAGATAAAATGCAAATTGTGTCACTAATATATAGTCATGCCTATATAGTCAACAAATTATTGATTATAGCATTTTATTTGCTTCTCCAGCACTTTCACTGTTACTTCTGCAGTAATAATCTCATCTGTTGAGGGTTAGATTATATTTATATTTGCTGTGTCTCATAAATAAGCAGTGGATCTAGAAAGCATAATGGCTTGCAAACGATGGTGGCAACATCTATGAAGAATACCTTCAGTTCACTATACTAATTTTGTAATGAGACATGCCTTAAATTTATTATAACACAGCTGTTGTGAAGTATTTTATATGCCATCCTGCTTTGTTTTACAGACGATAAAATGTACACATTTTGCCACAGCCTGGCTTTTATGTTCTCCAGAATTAGAAGGATGGCTAGCTGTTATGCTTGAAAGGAGCTGAGATGCAGAAAAAAAACATGTGTAAGGGTTTTTGATTTCAAGGGAAGTTGCCATAGTGATGTAGTAGTACATGGGCCAAGGGAGCTGGATGTTGGTTTCTATGGGCTATAAGATGGAGACTTGGGTAGCCAGGTCCACAATGCGCAGCAACGTGAGGAATGTTGATGAAGCTGCTCATAGTTGTAGACCTGCCTGTAGTCCACAAGCAGGACTGGTGATCAACTGTATTGATCCCTATCTCTTTTAATTTCCCTCCAAATTACAAAAACAAAACAAACAAACAAACAAAAAAAGCATATGCCAAGATTTGTTTGCAAATTGCAAATGTTGCAATTTAAGGTTGCAGTTGGGTTTTTTTTAACTGTTGCTGCTCCCAATTCATAATAGGAGAGCACACTAAAATGTATTTGAAGGTCTATATTTAAATGAAATGTTTGAGCCATTTAATGAAATGTTCAGTCAATTGGAGGTTTCTATAACTATGAATGAACCTGGTTTTAAGAGGAAAGACAAGCTAATTTACTTTAAGAGACTGTCCAGAGACTTTACTCTCAGGAACCCTTTAAACTCTTCCTCTTTTTTTTTTTTTTTTAGTAGCCTTTATTCCTTGTCTGATCTTGACCATCACCGGATAAAGATGACCAAATATTGCCAGGTATATGATGAAGCTGTTTTTGCTTTATTTTTTGTGGCAACAATATGCAGGATTATACTTCCTTTCTTAAGTTAGCTGTTAGTTTGATCTTACTTTTATTATGCTCCATCAAGGTTAACCATACCTTATAAGCCACAAACATAATGCAACATATAATTAAAATTAACATTTAACTGTTCAGGAAATGGAAAATTGATAGCCCACCACTCTGATAAAAAATGGTTGGTATTCTGATTTTTTTTTTTTTTAAATTATTGTTAATCTTACAAACTGACATATCCAGAAAGCCTAATTACAAGCCCACTTGTTATGTTAATTATGCCAAGAGAAAAAAAAAAGGAGCTGAAGTGTTAAATTAATTCACAATGCAGTGACCCAATGAAAACAAAAGGCATTTTGAAGGTTTGAAATGTAATCACAAGAGAATTTTAAAAAGCAATGGCCTTGATTTTTATCCTGAGGTGAAAGAAAAAAGAACAAATTTATACCCAGGTGGATGCTTATCAGTGTTCGCTATAAAAGATTTCCTGTTAGAAAAACACTTCAGTACACTCATTAAAGAAGGACACTTTGTAAAAGATGCAACTAAACTTCTGGGAATCACAACTCTGTGTGAAGAATCTATGTTCTGATCAAAACGATTACAAACTGTAAAGTAGCTCCCAATCACCATTTCACATGGTCTATCAGAGGAAAGCTGTTTTAGTTCCGTGGGTACTTTTTAAAAGCACCAAATGTTGCTTTGCGGCCAGAGTGAGTTCTTCCTCTTCAGTCGATAACAACAATAAAAGTTTTAAATCATGCTAGTTGATAAGGTAGATAAAATACTATGTGCTGCAAGTTTAAATATACACATTATATATTTGTTTCATTGTTTTACTGCCTGACCTGTAGAATCAATAACTTGCCTGAAAAGAACCTGTGTGACCACATGAAGTAGTCTTAAAATCTCAAAATGCAACACATTATGGCCAGACAAAGTATTTTAAGAACAAATGACAAACAAAATCATTGACATAGCTATGAAAAAAGGGTTACAAACCTTTACGAAGGCTTTTTTGTTTGTTTGTTTTACCTTTTCCAGAACTCATAGTGAGACGTGTGTGTCTTGCTAAATCTGGCATAAAATTATCACAGCACTTCAGAAAGAAAATTTCATGTGATAGTCAACCATGGGGGCGGTATCCTCGGGTGCTTGCTGCTGTTTGGAGCAGCAAGCACCCAAGTCCTGACCTAGGTGATTTGCTGTACTTTTTTGGAGTGGCCTAGTCAAAGTCTGGACTAAGCAGATTGAAATGCTGTGGTGTGTCCTTAAACAGGCTATCCATTCTCAAACTCTCTATTGTGGCTGATAACAATTTTGCAAAGGAGAATGGACCAAATGAGCTATAGTCATGGACGGTTCAAGACAGGGGCCAAAAGGGGCCAGTGCCCCTGTAGAACTGGTCCTAACTCCTGTTATGGTCTCTGTACTTAAGAAATAACACTAAATCAGTTTCTTATGATAATATGCGCTGGCACAGACACTGTAGCTAATTGGTCCCTTGGACCAACCAGCTTCACATTTTTACTTTAACAATAAATTAAAAAATAAGGAGTAGCTCTTTTCGTTATTGCAAATGCTCGATGGTAGGTGTTAACACTAAGGCTGATACAAGCTGTAGGTCTTGGGGACTATTACTTTGTCTGAAATGGCTGGCTGGTTTATATAGCTTTTCCCCTCTAATAAATGAAAATATAATTTGAAACATGATTTTTGTCTTCACTTAGGGTATTTATCACTTTTAGTGAATTTTTTAAATCTGAAATATTTAAGAATGATGCAAAAACAGAAGAAACCTATGAGGGAATATTTAATTTTTACAGTACTGTACTTTTACCAGTACAGAGCCTCCAAGACACTTGTGTATCCCATTACCAAATCCTGTGGTTTCAGATTATATGTGTACTATTTGGAATCTCTATCCTTTTAGAATGTGGTTGATTAGACAGGAATATAAATTAATTAAATAAAATGCTTTGCTCCATGGACTTGTGCATGCAGCTCTTTGTGAGTCAAAGAAAAGGCTAAAGAATCTCCATAATTCATCCGTTATCTTTTATGTTCATTTGTTTGGAGGCTGAACATGTGTGAATCTGTAAAATAATATTTTTTCTTTGCTACAGCATGGTGCCTAATTAATCACTGCAGAATAGAAAGAAAAAAGAAATATTTGTTATGAAATGTAATTAGCCTAGCCGCATGCATAGAATTAAATTAGAAAAAAACTAGCTCTTTAGTGATTAAAGATGATTTATTGGGACTTCTCAAAGATTAAATTTTAAAACAGCTAATGTAAAAGACATCTTTCCTTTTCAAAACTTTAAGAATATCTTATGTAAAACTGAACTTTTTAATTGATGAAAAGCTATAGACTTGGTATTACATTGGGTCTCATTTAACACTAAGGTCAGTTTTATGGGAAGTTTTAGATTTTTACTGGGATTTTTGCAGTTTTCTCTATAAACACTGCATTACTTCAGCTTTAAGCCATAGCTACTGTTTAAAGATAATAGTAGGCTTTAGTGTACTTTTGAAGGCTTCTGGTAAATATACAATATACAAATGTTAAAAAATGCTGGGTTCCAACTGTTTGAATGAAATTAGATGGTTTAATCAATTGGGTGAAAAAATGTTACCCAGTTTGTAAATAGGAACCTTATCATTCTTTTAAGAACCAAATAGTGATTTGGCTTTGGCTTATTTTTGACTTAATCCTGCATTACCAATTTAACTCTACATTTATTAATTTGAAATGTAAGTAATAGACCAAATAAACACAAATATCGGGACAATCAAATAGAAAAAACAAGCTACATCTGCTGACAAGGACAAAAGTTTCTGAAATAATAAAAGAGAGATTCAGCATGTTTACTACCTATTAATGAACAATAAGTATAATAAGAGTTTAATTATTAATTAAACTCAGACTGCTTTTTGTCAGATTTTATTGGATTTTCGCCAAACCTTGAATGAAAGGATCTGTGTTTTTTGGATTGCTATCTTAGCCAAGAAGAAAGGGAAGACTAGACCAGGTTTGAAGTTCTCTGTCTTCCACATCTGTCGTTATTCAGCAAATCAGTAGCGTAACACAGAATATTCAGATCTCATGTCCATGAAAACTCTGTGTTCAGAGACCTCAGGCTCACAGCCAGCTAGTAGGATGGCAGTCCTACCCTTTTTCTATCTCTCTCAGCCATTGTCTCCACAACTGGCCTGGGTGAATCTGTGGAATGAGAGCAGGACTCTGTCCAAAAGTTGTGGATGTTTTGATGAAACAAGTCTTTTACATCTCACCCGGGACCTCTGATAAAATAAAAGTTACTTGCCCTATTGTGGTCACTGCAGTTGCTGATGATAAGAGAGCACAGTCTCTTTGAATGTTGCACAGAAAGTATCTTCTGAAGGAGGTTTGTAAAAAGAAAAAAAAAGGGGGTTCCTGCAGTGCAGCACGAAAATGTCTCAGAAGAGATAGATAAATAGAGGTAATGGTGACAATAAAAAAGCAAAAAGAATTTCCAGTGTTGTATTAGAGCAGTAAATCAGTCTACCTGAGCTTGAGGACTTATCCAGGAAGGCTGAAGCTTTCAAGTGATATGTTGTTAACCTGTCCAGCTTGTTAAAATCCTCCTAACGCCATGAATTACCTGTCATGTTTCTAGTTTTTAAACATTGTCAAATCATTCATCATTTATCAATATGTCTTATTAAACATGTTGCAGTTGTCTTTATTATTTAAACATTCCTACTTGGCAGCACTTTGGTGCAGTTTTTTGCACTGTGGCCTCACAAGGAAGTAGTTTGTCCTGTGTGTCTCTGTAATGGACTGGTTGTTGGTCCTGGCTATACTGTGCCGTTTGCTCATTGACTGTTGGGAATTGGCACCAGTCCCCCAAGACCTATTAAGGAATTAACAGGTATGGATTAATGGGATGTATGGTTCATTTGTTCTAACTGGACTGCATGATATGCCGTTCACTGGAATTTGACAAGATTTTAGAATTTTTTTCTGTGAACATAAGAATCACCATTTTTTTCACAAATCATAAACTGTTCTTTAAAAAAAAAAAAAAAAAAAAAAAAAAAAAAAAAAAGAAACTGTGGCATTATCACAATTAAGAATCCTTTGCTTCTTCTCTGTCACTGTTTTTCCCCCAGTAGTACCAAAAATATTAGATACAATGGACTTCCAGTGTCACGGGTTAGGAGTTAGGGCCACAACCGCCTCAGAAAACTGGGAATCCCCAAAATCATCGGAATTTGCAAATACTGAACCGTGAATAGGCTGCGGTTCACTGTAACTTATTTTATAGTGATGAAGGATTCTTCAATCCTTATATACCAGAGTGTTGTTGGCCAGTGTGGCAAAGTCTTTGTTTTCTAACTCTGTTGAGACAAACAGACAATCTGAAACACGGATGGAACAGGATGTCAAGCTCAAAGCACTCCCCTTTATTGCCAAGGCTCATATTAATAGCTTACCCTTACTTCACTAGAACAATCACATGACAGCAGCTGGATAGCATTATGTGAGACAGACTTAACATTGACAAGAAATGTAGTGTTTTAATATGTAAATAAGTAATAATGTATGTGGAGTAAGTTAATCTTGTCTGCCCACAACTTGAGGAACATTTGTACTTCTAAATCTTTGAAGAGATAACAGCTACGTGACCAACAATTACATAAAATGGAGCAAAAACTAGATTCATAGAGAGATTCCCATCCTTGTGAAAATGCTACATTCCTGTATCATTCACATTCTATGAAAGCTAAAAGGTCAAACTGAAGTTTCTGTAATCCATTTTGCATTCTTTTTGCTGAATCTCTCTCTGGAGTAGAACTGCAAAAATGTTTTTGGCCACAACCTTAAATTTCTATATTGAAAACAGCCAAGATTTGTTTTAATGAGGAACCATGTTTTCAGGATTGATAGATCAGTGCTTTACATCCAATATTTAATCAAAGAATGATGTCATTATTGGTGGCTGAAACCTTGGTTAGACTGAACTAATCCTGACTTTATTGTCTTTATTGGAGATCTAATTGTTCAATTACTTCCAAAGTAATCAAATAGGAACCTTATTTATTTAAATTCATTAAGCTGCTATTTTTTATGTCATTATAATCCACTTCCTTCCCTCTGTAAATTTAATGCACACCATAGCTGTTCCCCATTCTACTCAGTTTTATGTATTGTATTGCCATACATATTGAGACACCTTTTCAAATTATTCATTAAGTTTCCATGTTATTACTCATTGCATTGTCAATTGTTAAATATCATAGCAAGGTGGAAGCAATTAGAAACAGTCAAAGTCTGATTCTATAGGAATAGTAAAGTCAGAGAGCAGGGTAAGCATACGTTGAGGCATATAGTGTGCAGAAGTTGTCACCCTGCTACAAAGTCAGTAACTCCATCCATCCATCGTCTTCTGCTTATCTGAGACTGGGTTGTGGGGGCAAAAGGTTCAGGAGGGAACCCCAGACATCCATCTCCCACGACATCTTTCTGCTCTTTCTAGGAGATCCCAATGCGTTTCCTGGCCAGATGGGATACACAGTCACTCCAGTGAGTTCTGGGTCTTGCCTGGGGTCTCCTTCCGGTGGAACAAGCCTCCAAAGGGAGGTGCCCAGTGGGCATCCTGATCAGATGCCCAAACCACCTCAGCTGACTCTTTTATCCATGCGGGGGAGCAGCAGCTCTATTTTGAACTCTGCCTGGATGACGGCAGGAATGGGAATTGATAAGAATTTAATCAATACGATTCCATTATCAATCTCACTTATCGATTTGATTTCTTATCAATTCTCTTACCAGCTCTCATTGAGTTAGGAAATAAACTAATTCAAAATGTGCACCACTCTGTACTCAATTCAAACAAAATTATTGCTGGCTTAAAAACTAAGAGTCCCTCTGTCAATTTAACATTTTAACATGAAATGCAATTTTTTCCACATCAACAGTTTTTGTGCAGACAAATCTGCATGTTTAGCTTTTCAGGATGTCATGATTTGTGGTTGAGGTGAGGACCAAAATGCAGAGAGATGGAGGCAGCAAACAGTTCTTTGAATATTTAATGAAAACGATGACCAAAAACATTGGAGGACGCAGGGAGTCAGCGTTAAACCCAAACGTAAATCCAGGGAACAAAGAGAAGCACAACAGGGAGATAACAGGAAGATACAGGAGGCATAACGGGAGGAATGACATGTAGCAAACAGAAGGAACCAGCAAGGAGTGGGAGAAAGAGAGGAGCTTAAACACTGGGGAGGTGAATGCTGAAACAAAGGCTTGGGCTGGTTACTAAATGATAGCAGGTGTGGGGAATTAACTAGAGGAGAGACTGAGGAGAGAGAGAGAGAGAATGGCAGCAGGGGGCGAAGAAGAGCAACAGGGAAGCAAGGAAAAGAATCTAAATGTAACTGAGGATAACTAGACACAGGGAAATAACTAAAGACTGTACTAAAGTGAACCAAAACATGGCTGATCTAATAAATATAAGAAACACATGATGACAAGATACAAGGAGAAAACTGGATGTAAGGAAATAACTGGGATAACTAAGAAAAGACTGAAATGATCAAACATAATCTAAAAGTAACTGAAATACTCAAACTAAGCGCTGGACAAACAAGAAATAAATTATGATAAGTGAAAATTAGAATTCAACACTAAAAAACAACAAAAGCAATAGTTCAAAAGAAGGAAGACCTGACACAGGAAGGTTCTTTCAAGACTTAAAAGTTGTTTTCAAAAGGTGCTTTTAATCTGACAAATGAGCCTCATAAGAACCCATATTCTATTGCATTGAATATGACTGTAAATGTTAAAATGAGATATAGATTATTCATACAGTATGGTGTCTACATTAATACAATAAGCTGGACATGGAGGAGTTTAAATGTTACCTGGGACATTCATGGCAGGAGATGCTGTGATGGAAGCTCCCCGCCTCAAGAGTCACTGTCATTGCTAAGCAACATATCAAACACTTTACTTTTGTGCCAATGAGTTGCATGCTATGTGCTTTGAGGATGTTGGAGTTATTTTATTCTTTTATTGTGATTAAAGATCAGCACATGTTGCAACCAGCCCTATTTTGTGAAATGTAATCATACTTTAGAGCGCTTCTGCCGCGACACCATTTTGGATTTTTATCTAAATCAAAATATGAAGCATATACAATACATCATCATGCAAATGTGTCACACATTACTTGAACCAACAGGCGGAATCGTTAAGCAGGCAGATTAACGATTCCAAGGAACTGAACTACTGAGAACTTCTCAGTAGTTCTTGATTCCCATCCCTAGATGACAGAGATCCTCATTCATATCTCTAAGACTGTGTTCAACCAACCTATAGAGGAAGTTCATTTCAACTGCTTGTTTTGGGGATGTTTGGGAAATCAGTACCTTTTGACCACCAAACTTAATTTGGCATTTAAATTAACTCAAGAACATGAATCTGGGCTTGATGGTTGCCAAGACAATGATATTTACCTTACAACACAGAGCCAACTATAACGTTTGGTTGAGAGGACTGCATAAAGCCCGATAGAACACCTTTGAGATGAATTAGAACAAAGTATGCAAGCCAACTCGTCCAGCATTAGTGTCTGACCTGACAAATACTCTCCTTGAAACGAAACACCACTACTAAGGTTTATTCTCCTAAAGACTGTCATAAATCTTGTGAATTGCCTTTTAGACTTAGAAGAGTTGAAGCTGTTATGGTTGCAAAGGGTAGACCAGCTTCAGACTAAAGCCTATGCATTAAAAATGGAACATGATTTCAGTTCATGTGTGCGTAAAGTCCAGCATCTTAATGCTTTTTGTAACAATATGTGTCCCTGGTGTGGTTACCTGAGAAAGTTAGCAGAGGAAACCCGGATGCCCCTTTTCAAAGAAGATCTCTGGTTGACTTTGATGCACCTTTTGTGGAACATTATGCAAATAGACAGCTTGAAGGTGGAGGTGTTTTGTTGTGCAAATTCAGATTTTTTGCACTCTTAATGTGTATACCGCCACTTTTCAGTTAACTGCCTTCCCTGTGGAGTCACAAAACTTTATTAGGAGGAAGAATAAATGAAACTAGAAAGAGACTCAGTCTGAGCTTCAATGGTTTGAAGCAATGCAGTGTGCACACAACAGTGAGTAAAATTGGAGACCGAAATTGCAAGCAGAACTTAACTCCTTAAGTAAAAGAGGGTTAGGGTTTAAAATATTAATGGGAACTCAAACAGCCATAGCCCTTGAAGAAACAACAAATGCTGCACAGGGTTAAAATGCATGCAGTTCATTGTACTGCTTTAAGCTGTTGTTTGTGTGGCAGAATCAGATATATTCTACCTCCCCTTTATTGATTCCACTGGTACCTGACTTCAGCTGTAATAACTGAATGTTATTATACCCTGTGGCCTTATCAAGTATCACTGAAACCTGCTGTTCAACACTATGATAAAAGCAGCTCAAGGGTAAAAAAAAGTATGATGTAGCATCTTATCTGCCACAGTCTCAACACAGAGTTGATCATTTATAGATTCTGTGTAATAAAATACATAAACTTTATATCTCTCATATTGTGAATATCAGCTGCACTTATGTACAATGATATTTGCAAATTCATTTCAAAGAGGGGAGCATACACCACAGTGTGCCTGTGGCTAGGTAGGTCATTTCTGATCCTCAGCCTCTGCATGTGTTGGAGTGTCCTTGGCTGAGACACTGAACCCAACATTGCCCCCTATACGCTCATCAGAAAGAGATTTGAGAAAATAGCCTTGCTTATACAGAGTGCAATATACTGTATATGAGAGCAGCGTGAGTGTTTGTGTGTGTGCTTGAAAGGGATGAATCAGAAACACAATGAAATTTCAAGTGCATTAAGAGACCCTAAAACAGCTTTAAAAAGGTGCCATAAGTGCAGACTTTTTGCTTTTTACTGGTATGCTGTATACTGGAGAGCATGGCCTAAAGAGTTAACAGTTGGGTGATTGGACAATTATGGAACCTCCTTGTTACTTTTCGAGAGAGGAATCTTTTAAACCACTGTTGTTTTCTGCAATATCTCCAAAACGTTCAGACTCACTGATGATGTTGGTCAGTAGAACTATGAACCAGAGTTTTATGTTAAAGGTAGATCTGAATTTTTTGGTCATGTTTTTTTTTCTTCTTTTAGATTTATGTAAAATGGAAAATATGCTAAAACTGAGACTTTACATAAGCCAGTGTGTATCTAGCTATATTATAAATTGCTGCGTTTTATTTAGGTATTTCAGTTTCTGTTTTCCGCAAACAGACTCATAGGCTTTCAGGTACTTTTGCACAGTGCTGAGTCATTATTAACGTTATTAGTGACACTATGCTTTCAGATTTATATTATGTTACAGCCCACCGCCAAGTAAATGCTTATTGAATTTGGAGAAAGTTGATTTAAAAAGTGTTCAAGAGACATATTGTACTAATTCTCAAATGATTACTTTTTTTTATTATTATTTTACTTCCAAGGAGTGATATTTTGTTTCAATCTTTTAATGCGTTTTTGAACAATATGTTATTTGTATGGTTCTTTAGACATTGTCTATCTTTCTTAAATTCATTTTCAAACCTTTCAGTTGTTTTTTTTAAGTGCCTTTTCCTAATGGTCATTGAGATGGGGTACATCCTGGACAGATCACTTGTTGATAACAGAGCAACAAAGAGATACACAGGACACACATGCACCCACACTGATTCCTAAGGGCAATTTAGAGAGACCATTTAACCTATCAATCATGCGTTTGGAGAGTGGGAGAAAGCCAGAGTACCTTGAGTACTGCACAGGAAAGGGCATGCAAGCTCGTTGCAGGCCGGGACTCGATCCTGGGACCTTCTTGATGCGAGGCAAAAGTGCAGTTTCAACTGATTCTTGTGGCAGTTTATCAGTCTTTTACAGTTTTATGACAACTTATTTATTTAAATATTTGATACATACCAAAGATAACAGTTTAACAAATATAACAATGTATTTCAACAACAAGATGATTCCCGAAGAGCTATCCAATGATAGTTTGCCATTTAGAAAATAATAAACTGAAAAATGATGCATCTTCCTGGATCTCTGACTTACTGCAGATACAGGTGGATCTCAATAAATTAGAATATGACTGAAAAGTTCATTTAGTTCAGCAATTCAATTCACAAGTTGAAGCACATCATATAAATTAATTACACACAGACTGATGTTTTCAAGCCTTTATTTCTGTTCATTCTGATGATTTTCCCATTATAGCAAATGAAAACATGACATTTAAGATTAAAATATTACATCAGACCAATAAAAAAACATTTATTAATACTAAAATGTGGGGTTTGTGAAAAGTATGTTTAAAACCTGCTTAAAGGTTATTTTCAAAAAGGTACTTTTAACATGTCAAATGAGCCACATTGGAACACATCTACTTCTAATTTAGTGAAGTGTACCTGTAGTTCCTTATGTTTCAAACGTTTTCTTTTTATATTAAGCAGCTCGCACCTACTGTGTCTGGACAATGGCTGATACTCCAAGTCATGCTGCCCAGCAGTCCTTTTCAAACCTTTAACTGTCAGGATTGTTGATGCTTCTGGGGAAGCACGTAAAACCATGGTTAATCTGAAGCCTATTTCAGTTCTCATTTTAAGCAGTAGATGTTGCTGCAGTGCAAATCAGCCTTTTTCAAAAGCAGAAGAAAAATCTCGAAGTAGATTTCTCATACACATCTCTAACTACACAGTTTACCTTGTACATGTTATGTTACATGTTTTTTTTTTTTTTTTTTGCTTTTGTTAAAAAAAGTTTTGCAATGAATATTGATTTTGCGGTTAGATTTAGCCGTGCTGTTGATATCATGGTCAAGTAAAGTCCTGAACTAAAAAGTTTTAGACTTGAGACTTGCATGCCTTGACTTTGAACTTAACTTGAGACTTGGCTGGAAAGACTTAAGACCTATCTGTGACATGAAATACAATGACTTCGCCCCACCTCTGGATATTTTATTTTGTAAGTGTTTATAAAGAAAACAAACATGTTTATTCTATTACTCACTACTTTTGACTGCAGAGACAAGCCTGTTTTTTGCTAACAATTCTCCGGTGAGCATGCAAATCCTTTTTGCAATTTAATTTACTCGGTGAAATCGGATCTCCTTTTAGGATTGTGTGGGTGTGTAACAACCAAGCTTAACTGACATCCACTTGTCATGATAGATTTTGCTGGTCACCTGCTGAGTTATTCATTTAGTTTGGTTAATCCATGTGTTCTTAATCCTTGATGGGGAGCTGAGATATGAGCAAAGGAATAAGCTGCTATATTTGATGTGGATGCTTTTGTTGAAGTTGTTCTTGGTGGAGGATGTGCTTATTGCACATTTATTTTAAAGTATTACTTTCTTTGTGCTTTTGTTTCCAAGCTGTATCTTTTCAGTTTATCTCTCTGTTGGCAGCTTCTACCTTCCATGTTCTCCCTGGAAGTCCCTTTGTATTTAGTTTATACATTTCTCCTGTGTTTGTTATTATGTCTTCCGTTTTCCATACTTCTTCCAACATTTATTCTTGGTTTGTGCCTTGAACACTTGTTACACGTTGTTCACAGTTTGTTCTTCCTACCTTTTGAGAACCTTGCTGAAGGGTGTGTAAGCCTTTGCCTGCTTGCTGTATTTATGTTTAGCAACTAGGACTTTTTTGTTCTCATATCAACTTTAGTATTAGAATCTGCTCCTTGTTTTCGTTGCAGTCTGTCTCCTGTGGCCCCTGGCTGAATCCTAACACTACTAAAAATTTCACCTGTGTAAGGTACAGTTTTTTCAGTTTTCCTGTCTTAAAGCGTTTGTGACTTCAGAGCACGTATCAGCCCTATATTTAACCCTGACCAAGGGATAGCTGAAAAAAAAAAACAACAGAAAAAGATAAATCGACATTTATGTTTTTCTGAAGCAGTTTTTTTCCAAAGTAAATCAACCAATGGAGCCATTGCAGCATGACATCAAGCACCTGCTCCACTATCAGTGTGCCTCTGATTGACAAAAGAGTCCCGCTGCTGTACTGAATTAGAGCGTGAAACTCATAGAATGTCTGAGAAGTGAATGTTGACAATTGAAATGCTTACAAGTTCTTATGCAAATGGGAACACTTTTTAATCAGAAGTTAGCTGGTCATTTTTTATACTTCTGAAGGAAAAATGTAAAAACTAAGTTGGTAGAGAGCTTTTCAGTTTAGACAGAGTAACTTGTACAACTGTGGGAGCTCTCAGATCACAAGCACTTAAGTCATATTTTTATTTGTTTCATTTTAGTGTGAAGGAGGAAGCGCCATAATATGTGATGTGAAAAAGCATTTGACCCTTTCAGAGTTAACCTGTTTTTACTTTTTTTGTATTTAATCAAGTTATCTTTTGACAATAGAAACAGAAGTGCCCCAATGAGGCTCGACTGTCAGATTAAAAGCACCCTTTAGAAATAACAACCTTTTTCAGGTATCAGACATATTTGTCATTAAGTTTACATTTCTCTATTAAAATGTTTTTTATTGGTCTGATGTAAAATTCTAATCTTAAATTTTGTTGTTAGCTGTAAGTGTAAAATCATCATAATTAACAGAAATAATAGCTTGAAAACATCATTCTCTGTGTAATTGATCTATATAATGTGATTCACTTAGTAAATTGAGTTTATAAAATAAATTAATCCTTCAATAATATTTAATAATATCCAATAATAATATAGTTAATAATATATTAAATATGACTGTATGCATTGAGATTGATATTGTACTTAAAATTAAGTCTCCATATCCATATCATGGACATTAGTTGTTGAGTTTAAATGTTTTTTTTTTTTTTTCTGATCACATTTATGATCCTAAAATACTTCATAAAAACAAATTTAATCAGAGTTTTGTATCTGGATGCCAGTACTCTATTAAAAGCATCTAAGTAGCACATCTTCTTCTGGTGGAAAATTTTTAGTAAAATGTAGTGCTTTCAAATAACAACACACTTTTACTTAAACTAATCTTTTATATAGCTTAATCATTTTAGTTATTGCACTAGTTGTACCTAATGAAATATTAAAAGCACTGCTTAAGTTGGCGGTAGTAAAGCTGTCATATTTTTACATTTTTATGACTGAAAAGAACTTTCATAGTATGAGATATTAGCAGCATGTAACATGCTTTTGGTGTGACAGTGTATAAGTTTTTGTTATCATACTGGTTGCTCCGTAGTTACATTTTTGATTTAACCAGCTATTGTCTGAAAACCTCTTGTTGTGTGTGTGGGGCGGGGGTGTTCCAGATTTATTACTATCAGTAGGGTTTAATTAGACTCTGGTTTTCAGTATTTGGCTAGTTAAAATTCAGTATTTGGCTAGTGAAAGATCAAGATCACTATCAAGATATAATTTGAATACATCCATTTACAACACAAGAGTGTACTGTTTCTTTAATTCTGAGGAATTCTATGCATCAGAGGCTAAGTTGTCTTGCACTGAGGAACTGAATCATTTACTCTCCCAACACGCTCACAGCTGCCTGAAGATAAGGCTTTGTCTTGTGTTTTAAGTAGATATTTGACGCGAGGATGGGTGTTTTCTGTGCCTCAGAGGAGAGCGCAGTAAAAGGAGTGCAGTAAAAATTGCCAAGGTTGACTAAGGACAGATAAGGAGTCACAAATTTATTATAATTAAGCAAACTGCCCCTGCCTCTCAAGCTGTTTTTCTATCTACTTTCATTTACTAAGAACAAGTCTGCAGAGCACAGGAAGGCAGGAAATAATAAATAAACACAGGTCAGTTACTTATACAAAAACAATACAAAAACATTGAGAATTTGTGAATGCACATACTTGCATCAATATATTTACAAATTCAAATAAAGTATAAAAGGAGGATATTTCCGTTGTTAAAGTAAAAAAAGTAAAATATTTTTACAAATGACAACACAAATGGTTTAGGATTTAAGGTGAGTATTTGCTATTTGGTCCTTAATATGAAAATTAGAATGAAGCCAAATAGCTGTCTCAATAAGTAGTAAACCTTTCTTTGAGCTTACTAAAACTAAGTATATCTGGCGCATATATAAATAGGAACAGGTACATTTCTGTCATATTTTGAAATTGAAACAGTATTTATCTTGTCCAGATGAGCACTGCATACATTTTAGCAGCGTTATTCCCTGAACAATTAAGCTTTTTGCATGTGATCTTCTGTTCCATATAAATTTGACAACATATGGTCGGGCAGCAGTACTTGTCACATCTCATGAGTGTGGCTCATTGAGCAGTGATGTTTTTACACCAGCCTGCATTCATAGTTTTATGGCACTGCTGTACTGGCCTGTGGGTACTGTTAACACTTCTATCAAAACAGAGGTTCAGTGGGCTGAGGTTTAACATTTGCTCACCACTTCCATCAACATCTCATTCTTGAGCTTTTAGATTTGCTGCATGTCCAGGAAAGACAGGTTGTTCAGCAAAGCAGTCCAATTAACTGTCTCTACAGAAGGATAGCAACCCATGCAGCTTGATTGGTATATCAGAGTTGTTTTAACAGGGCAAGGCTTGTGATAAAAACAAGCACACAAAAAAAGGATGGCATTAGCAAGGTCTAAAATATTTATGGAATATTTCCTTCCTTTTATAATTTAACCCAACAAGTTTGAAGTATCAGTAGAAATAACCAGTGAATAGCCAACAGATACGGTAATATAAAACAAGAGTATTCTAAGGTTACGTTCACATAGCTGTCTTGATGCTTACTTCCAATTTTTTTTACTGAAATTGGATTATTTTTGCCTGGTCGGTATATTGCTAAATGATGCGACTGCAATCAGAGTTCTGTGTGAACAGTTCACAACACCAAAGCCACCCGCTTGTGCAGAAAGAGAATGTTGACGTCACACAGCAGCGCCCTGCTTATGGAAGTAACAATGGATGCCGCCATCTATGGATCAATCTATGGATCAATTTTAAAGTAATTCAGCAATGGCAGCCGCCAGTTTTGTCACAAAATCATGACAAGACGAGGGAAGCTAATAAAAAAAAAGAAGCACAACTAATAGCAATGGCCTTTTGTGGAGCATTGATTGCAACTTCTATAAAGAAGTCTGTTTGGATGAGTGGTGTGATTGTGATGTGATGCATTCAGTGACACAGACTTCCCTTATAATTATGATTTTTAAGCCATTGTTTACATCTGAATTTACTGTGTCTGATGTCTGGTGCAAAATTATGATGCATGTCTCATGTCAATCATTTAAAAGTCTGATTAAATGTGACATGACCATTCAGACTGCAGACCCTTTGAAAGTCATCAGATACGTATCCAATTTAGTACCACATATGGAAGTAGCACAAATCAGATTTTTTATTTACTTATTTTTTTGTGGGGGGTGAAAAGATCGGAATCGGGCCATTCAGTCTGCTGTGAAAAATCAGATATGGATCACTGGATCACATATGGGCAAAAAAAAAAAAAAAAAAAAAAAAAAAAAAAAAAAAAAAAAAAAAAAAATCAGATTTGGGTCGCATTTGCCTGCTGTGTGAATATAACCTGAGAATAATGGCTGAGACATGGTCTTTCTCCAAGATTACAAGAAGATATCAAAAGGAAAATAATAGAGAAACTTATACAAATGATGTAAAACCTCAATCAATGTAAAAGAGAACTAAGTAGATGTCCCAAAAACACAAACAAACAATGAAAAATAAAACACACAGTGTCAAGTCAGCAGCCCAGTCAAGAGTGAGGATCAGTCTTTAACATGCTCGCAACCCTAGATGCCCAAGCAATCATGCACGCAAAAAATAAAACCAGTAAAAATATTTGTAAACACAGAAACTACAACTAGTATGTATATGCACCAGCAAAGGAAAGCTAAGAAATGTTGAAAACCAGAAAGCAAACCCTCAGTAACTAAAGGTATTGATTCTAACATAATAAAATGTTTTTAGATTGAAAACACGTGCAAATTAATGCAAAAAATAGAATATGGCAGAATGGCACAGTGTGCAGACAGCATGTATCTCGATACCAAGAGGGTTTTCTCATCTAAGATGACACTTTATAATCTTGGGTTTTCCTCCAATTTAGGTTTCCAAAGGCAATCCTGTAGGAACTGTGCTCAGAGTTGTGGCCTGTCTAGGAGTCCAACATTTCATGAAGTTTTGCTCTGTCTTTACTCACACAGCTACTGACCACATCGAGATTTAATGCAATAGAGACATGTCAGAGATAGCTGGAAGACAGATTGGAACTCTGCCTTTTGATGCTGAGTTGTGCAATGCCAGCTATGTGGGATGGAACCATCAATTTGTCAGCTGGATACATCAAATACCCATGAAATATATTTGAATGGGGCATTAAAGTTTAAAGTTTAATTTGCAGAAAGAACTTATTTCCTTAATGCAGGGTTGTTCAACTCCAGTCCTCCAGGGGTGATTCCTTGTAGATGTTAGACATGTCCTTGTTGAGACAGTTGATTCAAATGGCTGCATTACCTCCTCGGCATGTCACCTAGCCTTGCAGAGGTATGCTGCTGATCCATTCAGTTGATTCAGGTGTGATGAATCAGGACATCTACAACATGCAGGGCATCAGTCCTTGAACACTTACTTTGGACACCACTGCTTTCATTTAATTAAAGCTATTGACTGCATACACATTACTGTACAAGCAGCACCGCACAACAAAATTACTTAACAGGAACCATTAACATTTAGAATTTGTGTGACTTGCAAATGCAACAAACCCACATTGTGGAAATGTAGCCAGGATTAATGCATGCTTCATTCATTCTAAAGAACTCTATGGTTGGGAACAGACTTCAATTGTACGCAGTGTGTGATGGGTTGTTTTATGGTAAGTATATTCACTTAATTGTTCTAATATTAATCCCTCTAATGAGCATCAAGCATATTTTCCCCCAGATATCATCCTGTCTTGACAGAATCAGTACAGAGTATGATTGTTCAGTGAGTGACTTCCATTTATTTTGCTGGTTGAACTGCAGTTTCAGAACCCTCTAAGTTCCTTAGTTCCTCTCCTTAGTTTCTTCGTGCCCCACACTTTTACCGTTGCACTTTCACATTAATTTATAATAATGTTATGTGTAATACATGTGTTACATAACATTACTGGATGAGATTCTTACCTTCCCCATTTAATATAACTTGTTGAGGGGTCTGTGTTCTTGAGCACCTCATTACAAAGTATCTTCTGCTCACATTCCATAGACTTCCTCTTTGTCCAGTATGTAGACATGATTTTGGAACTTAGAGGGAGGGAAACCACATGTGCAGGGCATTTCTACATGAATCTGAATATTTAAAAGGAAGGATTTCAAGGGAAGTGTCTAGTATTCCCTCATGTGCTCTCACTTTCACCTTGATCTGGATGTTCAAAAGAAAATGAGCATGGATTCATAAGAATGCAGCGTTTTATACATCTGGATTTGTTTGTGCAGTTGCTGTTTTCTCAGTTTAACTGTATAAGCCATCTTTATGTAGGAAATCCCCATTGCTGTACATGAGAGCACTGGTGAGTTGAATGGTCACATTCCAGTAGGGCTGGGCGTATTGTTCTAAACAATAATACTATCGATACCAAGGTGAGTATTGGTATTGAATTGATACTACTGGGATAAGATTGATACTTTTGTTATGTTTGTTATGGGAATTATGTTATTCTATTAACTAACTACAATACTAAACACTTGTATTTACCAAAAATCTTTGTCTTGTGT
The DNA here is from genome assembly GCA_014839685.1 of Anableps anableps. Taxonomy (NCBI): domain Eukaryota; kingdom Metazoa; phylum Chordata; class Actinopteri; order Cyprinodontiformes; family Anablepidae; genus Anableps; species Anableps anableps. The sequence goes on along the minus strand of CM026067.1, from coordinate 10,497,009 downwards.
TTTATCATAGCCATAATTAACTAACTGAAGTCAAATCAACAAATCATTCAATGATAATGACATTTTTAACAAGTATCGGTATCAGTATTGGTACCAGCAATACCAGCCATGTATTTACATGGTATTGGATCTATACCAAAATTCCAAGTATCACACACCCCTACATTTCAGGGCATGCAGACCAAAAGACATAAAGAATTTGCTCAGTCTGTAGAAATATAAAGCCCAACACTGTAATTGTAGTGTGTAGTGTGTGTATGTACCTAAGGATGTACGGGTGCAGGTATGTTTCCACATAGTTGTGTTTGTCTAGTGACAACACAACTATTCTCTGAGAGGAGGGTGTCTGAAATTTGGCTCTGCAGTGTGGTGGGCTTGGTGATTAATACTGGGGCAGTGGAGGAGAGCTGGGAAATGATTAACTGAGCTCAAGACCTCATCAGCAATGTTTTGATGAAAACGAAGAATGGGACAGGAGTTCTGGTGGAGTGATGATGCTGTGTATATCTGCGGTGGTAGAGAGAACTCAGCAACATACAATACTAACAAGAAACAGAGGGGACAAACCACTGTGCCAGAGTAATTGCATGCCTTGGTTGGTCTGCCTGTGTGTGGTTTTGTCTAGTTATGTGTTACATCTCTCTTTCTCTCTCTCTTCTTCTGATTTTGCTGGGTTTAAACTAAACTCCGGGAGGCATCTTAACGTCTCCTCCTCATCAATGTGCAAATCATCTAACCTTGCCAGGCAAAAAACTCTGGTTTACAGTTCGGCTTTGATAAAGTTTAATTTACCCTTGCCTGAGGGGAATGACATTGTACTTTAGTTACTTTTATCTTGTTTTGCTCTACTGCTTCCTCAAGTTATACATAGTTATGAAAACCAATCCAAAATGCAGAAGATGCACTTTAAACCTGGGGACATACTACATGATATTTTACCCGATGTTGCCCATGATTCTCAGTAGGGAAAAGTCTGTGTCAGCCTGCACTAGATGGGCACAGTGTACAAGGTAAGTTGGCACAAAAATCTGACTGTAAGAAGTAGTAAAGACAGAAGTCTGCAAGTGTGTGAGGGGAACAGACCTGACCCAACCTCTGTCACAGCCAGTTAAACATGATTTTTTTTCTATGGTCAAATCTGGACTCTCTCAGGTAGTTTAAACTGATTACCAACCCAACCGTCATCGCGTTACATGAAGCCTATGAAAAATTGAGGGGAGGACACAACATCAGCTGCAAGCTGATTATTTATTTATTTATTTTTATTTTAACTGGCAAATATACATCAAAATAACCATAATCACAACTAACTAATTACATTACAAGAACACATCCTAATAAAGAAGAAGAAAAAAACACGAGAGAGAGAAGACATTCAGATTCACAGTACAAGTCTAAAATAAATTTTAAAAAAGTGAATAGACAACTAAGGCTTGGACTTAGGTGTGTTAATTTTGTTTAATTAATTGTGCAAAAAAAATTTTAAAAAATGAATTGATTATAATAGCACTGTGGAATGTAAACACATACACATACAACTTGAGAAGGAAGAGGGGAGCACCGTTAGGCAGTACTTCAAGGAAGGACAGAATGACATGTAGGATTTTTCATTAGAACATCATTTGATGATGGTGTTATAAAATTAAACAGTGTGTAAGTATAGTGTAAGTAAAGTAAGTATAAAGTTGAAAATCTAAAGCCTGCGCATATCTGTAGTCCAATGAAGCAATCTTATAAGGTGAAAGGAAAAAAAACCAATCAAAATAAATGTCATTGTTGCTATCCAAGCATTATCAGACAGCATGGGATAAATTTCCACAGTTATGCTGATGATATTCAGCTATGCATATTTATCCATAAATCCTGATGAATCCAATCAGTTAGGTAGATTACAGGTAGGTGCCAGTCGGTGTGCCAGTCTGTTAGGAACTCCCGGGCCACTTTTTCTTCCCAGTCCACCCCTGCTTCCCAGTCCACCGCTGCTTATAGACATAAAAACCGGGTCTTTATGTCTGGTTTTTCTGACAAGACGGAAGTTATCGTCTTTGGACCAGGACCTCTGGAAAAGAAACTGCTTAGTCAATCACTTGATCTGGATGGCATTAAATTGGCCCCTGATAATAAAGTAAATTACCTCTGTGTTATTTATTTATTTATTTTTTACCAGGATATGTCATTCAAATCCCATATTCAACAGCTTTCTGGGATTTCCTTCTTTCACCTCACATTGCAATACAGAAATAGAAAACTTTTTCTTAAAAATAGTTGCAAGATATAGAAGAATATAAAGTGTAAAACTACTGGTTTAATAGCATTAATACATTTTAAATGTAACTGCGTTTGGATGTGTATGGTTGGAGGAACCACCATAAAGAAGCCACAACATTCCAGCCTTCTCTCGAAGCTGGAAATTGCTGTATACGATCATAATGTAGTTGTATAATGTCTATTTATTGTATCAATAAATCACTGAATAAATTTACTGAAATTAAAAAAAAAACAACTTATTGAGTCAAAAATTGCTACTTGATAAAAATGTGATTAATCAAGATTAATTAATTACAAAGCCTCCAATTAATTTGATTAATTTTTTATTTGTATCCCACCAATAATTAAAACATTCTAAATTTTGAACCTAATAGTAAAAATGGTTAAAGATGAAAATAAAATCTTTTAGTTGTTTATAAAGTATACATTTTTGTTGGGGTTTAAACTTAAAGCATTCAACTTTTATGGACAGAATATTTTACACTTAGAATTAATATGTATCACAAATTCTAGATTTATGCAATCCAGTATTAACATTATAGTGTTGTTTGTTAAGATAAAAATACTAACGTTTTCAGAATAAAGTGAACATTGAATGTAATTCCAAAACCCACTGAAAACCTCAAGTATTTAAAATTCCATCTCTTTTATTTTAGGAGAAACGGAAAGAAATATACTTCGTCAAATTTCTTAGAATATCATCTAACAGTGCCATCAACTGGTGTGTTTGTTTACTCTTTAAACTGGAGCCCCACACAAGAGATTGTTGCATTCAGTTGGATTAGATGGTTTGACAAATCCTGTAGTCTGTGATCCCTCAGCAGCCGTGGCTGTCAAGTGCACAATCCCTGCTGCTCCAGTTGTGAAACAAAAATCTGTTGCACCAGTCTTTGTGTGAACTCCAAGTCTTTTTAAAATCTGTGAAAGTTGTGCCATATGTCCTCATCTTAAAAAGAAGCATGAAAACACACATCTCAGAAAAGATGCAATTAGAACTCAGCATGTGAAGGCCTGAATTGTGCTCCAGAGGATAGTCACTCCACTGCATCTGCCTGATTAAAAATTATTTTTCATAATCTACATGATCACCTTTGTACTCTGCCCCAGACAGTTTGATCATCAGTGGGTGTAATAAACACTCAGTGGAATATCAGATGGTGCGTGGTTGGTGTTTATAATGAAAGAGAAGTGATTCCCCACATTGTCATGAATGTATTACCTTCAATTGCCATTGCACATGAAAGGATCTAAGTACTACTTAAGCTACAGTAAGTAAATTTTCTATATATACAAAGGAGATTTTTCTTCAATGGGCATAAATTTGAGCATAAATCTCTTAACATGGCTTCTGAATATGGCTTCATCAGACAGAATTGTGTTTTGCTCACAATTTTCAACTTTATCTAAATTATTTTCTCCACCCATGGTATTAAATAAAACTGTGCAATTCCCATGGCTGGTCTGTAGTTCAGTTTTTCTTCCAATTCTAGTTTTCATAGGCTTGTAATATACTTTCTAAATAAACTAAGCACCAACACTATATAGAAGTTAAATCACTAATTACTGGCATGCTATTACCTCTAAATTGCAGCAAACTTTATCCATTACTTCCAGTTTCAATACATGGTCTGTCCATCAACTATGAAACCCTCCGTTATAGATCTATTTGTTCTTTCACATCTTACAAGTTGGTCTGCTGAGATTGTGAGCCATGTGAGCATGCAGCAGGGATTACAAGACCAAAGGGGTGTGGCTTACATCTTACAGCATTTATCTGATATGTGCAAGATGTCTGATAATTCTCAAGGAAATATCCTCTAGAGGGCTTAGCTCTGTGTTGTGATGTTTTCTACATCAGATTCTGCTGATTAACATAACTCAGATCAGATGGATACAGGAAGTTCACACAAGAGTCTCTGCTTTCTGCATCTACAGTTCTGCTGCTGTATAACAATACCATCATGTGACTTGTTCTGATCCCATGCCTAAAGGTAGAGTTTTATTTGAGCCTAAAAAATCTCACCTGGCCCAAGCCCGATCCAACCCGACTAATTAACTCGCAAACCTGACATGAAGCAAACCTGACGTGTTATTTCAATTAAGCTTGAACTACTTTTGTAAGTAAATCAGTTTGACATGATAGTTTAAAAAACGTGTTTCAAAGAATGGAAGATATAAGATTTCTTGTTTATAAGCAAGTTACCAAATGGGTATCTTACATTAACATACAAAACAAAAAGCCTCAAAAATTAACTCTAAAAATAGGCTATTACACAAATGAACAAAAATATTTTTAGAGCAAAATTATTTGGAAAAACATAAAACAAAGCTATTTTAATTTTAAACCTAAAAGAAAGTTGTGCAAAATTAGCCTCAGTCACGCTGTTGTTGATGATGGAGTGATTTAACCTATACCCACACTACACCATAGAATAAAACTAGTTTGTGCATGAAAAATAAATACATATTAAAAAGGCCTGCATTCTACAAAAATGCTTATATTAATACTTCAATGAAGAATATATATATATATAACAAATAACAGACATAGGACTGAAAGAATAACAGCCTAAGGAAAATTAATATATTGCACAAGCTCAAATTGCAACAATACGTGATAAAGTGATAAGGTGATTAAGAACAATAAAAATTATCAATAAATATTTTGCATTTTTGCACTGTGTCAGCTTTGTAGAGTCAGTTCTGCTGTTTTTAGCTTTTGTTTCCAGCTCCATTTTGTCACTTGTTGTGGGTCAATTGCAAATCCTCAGATGTGTGATAAGAGCAAAGCAGGGCGGACGGGGCCACATGCACAATTAGTTGTGCAATGCGCCAGCGCTGCTTTCTCTTTTCACAGTCTGATTAACTCCTGCACTCTATTTTCTTTCTTTCCTCATCCTCAACATAGTGAACTTACTTCCTTCTCCTATACAATAAGTAGATTAACACAATTTTATATTGTGCATTCTCATTTAGTTTTCTTTGTGATGTATGATTTGTAAAACTGCACCACAGAAGCCCGAGCCCGACCCAGGATGCCCATCAAAGAAATAATTTTAGCCCAACCCAGCCCAAATTTCCAGTCGGGTTCGGCTTGGGCTAAAATCAAAACTCTACCATAAGGTATAAATGGTTGTAAAACTGTCAGAGGGGAAGAGTCAAGGCTGTACAGTGAAGAAAAGTGAGGTCAAAAACTGTGTTTGGTATCTATCTGTTTAGTACCCATCTTCAAAAGGGTGTCCAACTGAACCGCAGAGTCTTGACTACGGCTGAGAAGTGGAGCAAGATGCAGTGCTCATTCCTCTCTTGGCCACTGACCACACCCACAATTCTTCTTTTTTTCAATTCTTTCAAAGGTTGCTAAATAGTGTTCACTATCTTCATCCTCATGACAGGACTGTATCGTTAGACTTTTCCAACTAGTAATCCTCACCAGACTAGACAACTATAATGTTGCGGAAACTTTCATGACATGTCTAAACTGGTTGATGTGTTGTTTGTTCTCTGTAGAGAAGTCTTGTGAAACCAGCTGTTACGCTTTTCAACAGCATCTGGTGCGCTATGCTGCTGTATTAAGACTTGTTTTTTATAATGTAGAATGTTCAGTAAGGCTTTGTGCACCAGTGTTCACCACCAACTTTCTGGAGGTTACCAGAATCAGAGTCTATTTTTCTCAGTATGTCTTTTTGACTTAGCATAATTGTGGAGGATGGAAAATAGGCAGCCTCAGCAGACATGCTGAGTTTCTTGAGATGGATACTTTACTGTCTTCTTCATTTCATCTTCAAATACCAAAATCCAGTTGCTTTTATATAGAATGGAATTCACACCTGATCATCATCAGCCTGCATCATAAGCAACACAGATGAAACCAAACAGTATCCTCCAAAGAAAGAGGAAAAAAAAACCCTTATCCTAATACCATACATCTACTAACCCAAATAACTAAATGACCTGCAAAAATGCATTATTCCTTACACGGTATTACAAATAATAATAATATTCATATTTACAAGATAAATATGAATATACATAAGCAAAAACCCTCCATGTGGTTTTGCCCAGTGAGGCCATCACTGACATCATGAATCTATAAAAAACAGGAAGTGGTGAGGTGGTCCCACCCGTACGCCTATTCAGCATGGATCTGAATAAAGGAACAAACAATGTTGACGATGCAATAAATAATTTTCCTAATAAACAAGAAAAGATTATAATGTGATATGTTTGCTAAAGATTACAAGTATTGATGTTGGGTGTATTTATTTAATGTGTACATTAGAATTTAACCTCCATGTGAAATAAGTAACTATGATGTGGGAATATAAGGCATAAATCTAAACAGATAAATAACATGGATAGTAATAATGGAAATTTTACTTCCATTTCAAAATACATGTCAACAGAATAGTTTGCAAAAAACTAATGTTTATGCTATCCTTTAGAATTATTCAGTTTATCGTGTTAATTCAGATAGTTTACTTTAATCATATAATCAAATTTTAATAAACTTTAAATAAATAAACTTTTATACATAGTAGCATGGTTTGAGTTATTTAAAACAGCCAGAGGTCTGTTTATTTCCACTGGGTGGTTCTTGTACCAATAGGAGCAACAATAGCACTTTCCCTCTTAGCTGTTCTTTATGTTTTACTTGAAGTGTGGCATACCTAAGTATGATGCATGAGACAGTATGTTGAAACAAAACCTGTTTCTGTAGCTGAAAAACAGTGCATTTTGTAGAAATTAAGTTCTGATCAGGCTGTGCTTCTTTTTTTCCACAAGCAAAATGTAGTATTAGACTTACCCACCAAGCATCTGTGCTTACTTGAAGCAATTCACTAAGTTAATATAATATTTGGCATGTGGAACAAAAATAAGTGAATAAGTTCACTTTCTATCTCTGATTCGGGTACAAAATTGACAGGCAGCCCATTACAAGATGACCTACATAAGTTTATCTATGATAATCAAACCATACAGAGAAGCTGCAGAATGAAATGCGACTGAAACGAACACCTGCAAGGATGATGAAAGTCGGGTAACAGGGCGTGCACTCAGTGTCAAAGGAGAATTCAGCTTGGTATTAGGAGCACAAAATCTTGATTGGCAGGTTTCACAATCAACCAATATCAGATGAGAATGAGCCAGAGAGAAGGAAAACCCTCTTCTGCTGCAAAAATCTTGTTTTAAATTAAACAGCAAGCTGAGTTAATAGAACAGCAATAATGAATATGGAATTTCTAAGTATCCTTAAACAAACATAGCCTGTGATGCTTTTTAACAGAAAAAAAGCAAGAGACTCGCTGAAACTTTACGAGAAAGCTTACCATCCATTGTCTATGTCAACTTATTCCTTGTCAGGATTGCAAAAAGGCTGATCCATACACCCATCAACGATGCTTATAACTGCGCCAATGTGCAAAAAAAATAAAAAATAAAAAAACATTACCCAGATGGTTATGTTTATACATCCAGCAAAACTTGATTATATTTTTGGTTCTATCCATTTTGTCCTCCTTTTACTTTGGATATGAATGTTCATTTTTAAGATTTAGCTCTGTAAACGAATATGTTCCGATAACTGTAATTTGCTAGGTTTTGGTAAGCACCTGAAATATGATAAATTGCATCTGCACATTCCCAGACATTTTCTCTTTATGGAAGCATAAAAAGCTCAAAATTTAAATTAAAACTGAATCCAATAGTTTGTTCATGTCTGTCAAGGTTTACCAGATGTGCTCATTGTCGTGTTTCCCCTTAGGCCAAAAAATAAAATAAAACCTAAATGAAAATTGAGGCTGATGGGATTATTCAGATTCAGAGTGACATGCTACATTTGCTCTGCACTACTGTATGTGACAGGGCTAACCTTGTTCTGTGTTTTTTTTTCTCCTTTGGCCAGTCTTAATGAAACAGAGATGCAGACATACAGAAGAGGATGAATTCTTCTACTGAGTTTGTCCTGATGTTATATCTCAAATAGCATACCTTTAAACTCCTATAAAATGGATCCTATTACTACAGGGTTCTTCGTGATGCTTATGGGATTGTGTGTAATTGTGTAACCCGAATTTTACTGGCATGGAGGCTCTGACAGAGGCGTGTCATCTGCTCTAAGCCGCTTTTTTCAGGCATGATGTTGAAATGAGATCTAGTTTTAGCCGACAAAATGCTGAAACTAATACAAACACAGATTGGGAAAAAAAATCACCTCCTTACAGAAGAATCCCTTAGAAAAATCTCATATCTTCTTTGGTCTCTCAGCTGACATTTTGCGTTAAAAGGATGCTGTGAGATACCTACTTAAACAACCATCGAGATTTGGGAGATGAAGGATTTTCCATCTCTCACACCACTGAGTAATGTCAGAGTATATATGTGCAGAATAATTGAAAAGCTAAGCCCTTATAAGAAAAAAAAGCAGGATCATTGTTACAACTTTAGAAATTCCCCCTGGTGTGCACCTCCTCTCCTCCCTGACCCCAAAATCAGCAGCTTCCTTGGCTATGGCAGTCTAATGCCTCATAAATGTTTTACAGCCAGATATGATTATGCTGCAACATCTGGCTATTCAATGTCAACCTCAACTTTGCCAAAGAAAAATCAGAGAAATATTGGTTGTCTCTCACTCACAATATGTCTCACAATATGAATGATCAAATAATATATTTTTAAAAAATATATATTGTAAACCCGCACAGGGGAGCAGTTGGTAGCACTGTTACCTTGCAGCAAGAAAGTCCTGGGTTCGAATCCCAGCATTGGGTCTTTCTGTAAGGGGTTTACATGATCTCCCCTCCTTGCATGCGTGAGTTCTCTCCAGGTACTCCAGCTTCCTCCCACATTTCAAAACCATGACTGTGAGGTTAATTGAGCCATCTAAAATTGTCCTAAAGTATGAGCGTGTTCATGGAAGGTCATTTGCCGTGTGGGTCTTGTGTTGCCCTGCGATGGAGTAGAGACCTGTCTGTAAACAGCACTTCAGCTCCTCCTTGTACATCACAGCTCTACATCAGAATAACCATCTTACCCAGAAAACATTATGATATCAACCACACACCAACAGTATAACAGCAGCAGAAACTCAAAAAAGGCAAAAGGAGCATGATCATTAACAGGCCAATCTCCAACCTTCTATTTTCAGTAAAATTATTGAAAAAGCTGTTTCAACAGTTGAATAGCTTCCTTACAATGACCAATTGCTTTGATGTCTCTCAGTCCAGTTTCCGTGCTCATCAAAGCACTGAGACTGCCCTCGTGAAAGTGTCAAAGCGAAACCTGATCTGACCATCAACTATATAATTTTGGTCTGACTCAGCACGAATTTTGGGTCGGTTTCGGGTTGGGCTTGGGTCAGGCTATAGATCTAAACTCTAGAATTGACTGAATCGAAATATTGATTATTTTGACAACCAGTCTTCGCTCCCTACATTCTTCTAGTCTTAACTGCCCATGAGTACACATTCTGTCTGTCTAACACTGCTTTTTCCTTGGTCTGCTTTAGGAAAAGCTCACTTTAGCTACAGTTTTGGAGATGTTCTAAATCAGCTGTTCAGCCATCACAACTTGGCTGTGGTCAAACGTGCTCAAATACTTCATTTGCCCGTTTCAGCTGCTTCTAACACAACAGCTACGAGGAGAAAATGATCACTTGCTGTCTTATGTAACCCACCCACTAAAAATGCCATGAAAAAGAGATAATCAGTGTTATCCATTAGTGGTCTTTATGTTATGCCTGATTGGTGAATACAGCAACATGAAAGCATTATTTCTTAAAATCAAAGACAAAGAGAAAACATGGTAACTTTGCTGATAAACATGAATTGTTTTGAGATTTTAACCTGAGAACAACAAATTAAGGAAGGATGAGCTCAGAAGTGTTTTGTGTCTGTATCTGACTGTGTACATGCATGCGATGGTGGGGGGTCTGAAATTACTGCAGATAGAAGCAAATCTCTTGGCTTTGATCTTTGCAACCATCAAAGAGATCCGTCCTCCAAAAGTCAGACGCCAGACTGCATGCAGCGGCTCATTTCATAAGCCTGGAGAGAACGTTCAACAAGCTTCTCCACATTTCTCCATCAGTGGTGTCTGCACAGAAACACAGTAATGCTGACCACAATACAAATACCCAACTTCTGGCATGAAGTTAGGACAATTGTGATTGCAAAGAAAACATCATATGTTGCTAACATAGATATATTGGTTTGTGTTTTCAGCCTCTACCTGGAATTTCCCAATTATTCTTTTATCATTATTCTTCTATCTTAATAATAACAACAAAAACAACAAAAACAACAACAACAACAACAATAATAATAATAATAATAATAATAATAATAATAATAATAATAATAATAATAATAATAATAATCTAATTTATTAAAGCCCAGTATGATCTTATTAGGACTATAGGTAATCATTACCTAATCTTGTCTTTTTAATGATTTAATATTCATATTAAAACAAAAGCAACAACAAAAAGTCATATGCAAAAAAATTGCATTTTCATTTGTTTTGATTATTTGCCCATGAGAAAATAATGTTTAACAACATCACTACAATAAAAAATGGGATAATATTCTAAATGCTTGATGGTATCCTGAATTGAGTCCAGCATCTCCCTTTTACATAAGTTAAAAATGTTTTCTGTGCTGCATTTGTCACCATTTCAATAAAAAAAAATTATACAAATTGTTTTTTTTGTCATTTATATCAGTAAAGCTTTAATATCTTGAGATGGAGAAATTGGCGTGCTCCATTTTTAAAAAAGTATTTGGGCGAAATGGTAACCTTTAGTCATTTAAAATGCAACTGTTTTGCCATTATTATAAATAATAAATATAAATAAATCTCTAAACTTTTCATGGGAAGCTGGAAAAAAAATGACATAAGAGGTACCTCAGGGTTCTATCTTGGGGTCCCTCTTATTTTATACCCACATCCTCCAGCGAGCTTAGATTATAACAAGTAATAATATTAATTACCGTAACTATGCAGATGATAAACAGCTCTATATTACAATGTCACCAGTTAACTATAAACCTATTCAAGCAATGATCAGATGCATAGAACAAATCAATGCATTGTTGTGCCATAACTTTCTTCAGCTGAATAGAAACAAAACTGAAGTAAATATTTTTGGACCTAAAGAGAAACGGTCAAGAGTCAGAACACACCTTCAGTTATTACAGCTAGAAACTAGTGATGAGGCCCAAAATCTGAGTGTAGTAATGGACTCAGACCTGAACCTCCAGACACACTTAAAGACAGTTACAAAGTCAGCCTTGTATCACCTGAAGAATTAAAGGACTAATATCCCGCCAAGATCTTCAGAATTCATCCATGTGTTTATCTTTAGTCGAATTGATTACTGCAACAGTGTCTTCACAGGTCTTCCTAAAAAGTCAATCAGACAACTGCTGCTGATCCACAATGCTGCAAACTGTTACTTTCTGAGTAAAAATGCACATTTGACATTTCACTCATCTCCAGAATAATGTACTTTGAGTGAAAAGCACTCAGAAAAATGTATATACCTCTGCAAGACCTTTAAGTAAGGGTTTTTGTTTCAATTTCTTTGTTTTGGACTGAGGGAGATAGCTCTGTTACATGGAACCAGATAATCAATAACATACTCTTAAGTAACTAAAGGTGATCAATTCTTATTGATCCTATTGATTCGTTGTTGTAGGACTTGGCCATATTCCTCTTCTAGACAACGTTCAGAAGTTAGATTTTTTTTCTACAGATGAACAATTAATCAATGAGAGATCAGAATTGGCCAAGTTTCCTTTAATCAGTCAAATACTGAAAAATCTTATTTTTTTCCTACTCATTAAATGCATCAAGACTAATAATGTCCCCCTTTTTTAAATGCATCAACTAAAGTTTATATGTACTTTGACTCACTTATTTTAGTTTAACCTTTACACAAATTCTATTAGGGACATAAAGCTCTGGAAAAAAATAGTTTGTCTTATTTTAGTTTTTACTTATGATGGAGGAAAATGCATATTTTTGTTTAATTGTCTGAACTACTAACAACCTTATCTCCAATTCTAAATAAAAATATTCTGTGTTGACAAACGACCATAATGACAAAAGTTAAATGTTCTCAGGCTTTATATAACAACACATTACTGCATTACACACAAACATTAAAAATAGTAATAAAAAAACCCCTACTATCTTACTATTTTAAAAAAGAATTAGAAAGAGCATAGAAATTTGGATAATCAGAAACATATTCAGGTAAACCTTAGTGTTAATAGTGCTTTTTTTAACAGACACTGAAATAGAAAGTATGTCAGTTAGTAAATGAGATGATGTATTCTTTAATGTGTAAATTGGGATAATCTTGTAGTTTTTTCATTTTCTCTTAGATTCAAAACTACTTCTGTCATACATAGCATAGCACCTGTAGCACAAGCTTTCTCTTTTATGTATTATAAAAGACAAAAATAACAATAAAAAAATTGTTATAAAATTGTTATAAAATAACAATTCAGAATCATCAGGTCAGACCTCAAAGAAAACTAGAAATTAGTATTGTCCAGGAAAAGCCTGATGTCTGCATCCATTTGTTTTGTCCATCCATAAAAAAATGCAGAAACAAAAAGATTACAATTTTCAGTTGACTTAACAATGATCTCTTTTTATCACTTTTTGTCATCCAACCATTTTTTCTGTACCAATAACCTCAAAGATTTTTCTGAATAAAACTAAAAAGTTCTAACTGCTGTTAATTTGTGTATTTTACATCATATGGCAGAAATTAAGCTGTTCTTGCAATTACAAAGGAAAACATACATGCTAGCTAATCACACCATCAAGCAAACAGCCCTCTCCCTCCCCCCAGCTGATACACTGGCTAATTTAAGGGCTAAATTGCGCTAGCATGTCTGGCTACTTCACTTGAGAAGAGGATGGCTACTAAAAAGTGGAGCTGTCATGTTCCAGGGAGCTCAAAAATGGCTGGAAGTTTCCACTTACTCCCGAAGGATGAGAGAATCAGAGAAGAGTGGCTGAAGTTCATTTATGAGGAATACCCAAGCAATTAAAATCCCAATTTGAGACTATGTTTAGCGCATTTTTCTGAAGAGTTTCCCAAATATGGTTGTAGCCAATCAGAGTGAAGTCAACTAGGTCAAGCCACATATCATTACCGTACCCAGGCCTTTTTACCGAGGAGGGAAACCTGGCCTGCCAAAATAACCACCTAAAAAAGTGACGTTATTTTTTTAAATGAAATTCTTTGGAGAACTAACATATGCAGCAATATCAGCTACATGAAATAGTTTATACTGTAATGTCACCACCTCTTTAAATCTTACTCTTCAGTTTGTGTCTGGTGTTAAACGACTAATTATAACGAGGCATCATGAAATTGATATTTTTCTGCAATGTTTCAGCCTTTATGCACTTCTTGTTTAACTAAATTGCAGACATTTATGCCAGTTGCTGAAATGTTGATAGCAAAAACTGCACCTTTTCAGCTCAACAGCAATTTGTTATTTAACAACTTGAAGTTCAAACTTCAGCTGTATAACCCATCTGCATCTACAGGCAGTGACTCAGCGTCTGTTTGTGTGATTTATTCAAATTTTGTTTTGCAACTTTCCCAAGGTATTGGCTGCAGCCTGCTGGCAATACTAACATGGTGTGAACTGTAGACAGTGATTGCTTTTTTCTTCCATAGCAGAGGAGACAACTAAGGGAAGAGACATTTAAAATTGATCTGTGTGCTAAGTAATGGAAATTCAATCCACTCTAGTATTCAGTTGGTTACTTGTTTACCCAAAGTGCTCTCTAAAATACACACTAATTTCATTATATGGACCGTTTTGATATTCATAACCATTCCCTTTTTCCATAACTTCATTCTGGGGTAGTTATTGTTTCGATCCTGGAGGTAAGACTTAATAGTTTAACACAGCCGTGTCTTAAATTCAGAGCGAACTACTTCTGACATTTCAGCTGCCAAAATGTGACAGTTTTGCTTGGCATTGCCACTCTGTGCATAATAAAATTTAACACAGTGTGATTTCTCGGGACATAGCCCAGATCACAAAGGTGTCAGTATATCAGATTTTCTCCCATTTTATAAATACAATATTTATTGTAGATGTTTTTTTGGGTGTTAAAAACATTAAAGGCTAAATACTCTTCACACTATGTGGATGCGATGCCTGATTAACTTGCCATGAGTGTGGCATCAGAATGCACCTAATGTGAAACAAAGAGCAGAAACGTCACCTTAATCTTGCAATCTCTTTTGATGCCTCTTCCCACTCTGTCATTAAAAAATAATCAGCCTCAAGCAATGCTGATTGCTGTCTCTGCACTTGAGTACCGCACAGTTGAGGGCAGACTCAGTTCAAGCCCGGCTATAGCATCCATTTCCCTGTTAAAATACCTAACAAGTATTTCTCAGTAACGACTAAATCATTTGTAAAGAAGTATAAATAAATGTAAATTCAATTACCCCCCCTATGTTTTTGAAGGCATTCATGCGATATAGGGTGTGCACACACGGGAATTTGTTGTTCAGGAGACATTGATTAATTATGCCACACACAATTAGCCCATCAAATCGAGTGTGTCCTCCTCTCCTGTGGAAAGGTGATGTCAGAATGCTATGGGGCATTAAGCAGTAATGCTCTTTGTTTCCCTCGTGGAGCACCAGTGAGGAAGAGGAGTGCAGAGGCTGGCAGTTTTTTTATGAATAGGGAATTATGGAGCCTACAGGGCAAAAGAAAGGCTAACGGATCCTTTTAGACCAATGTCAATATTGATAGCCATCATTGTTTTCACTCCAAGCAGCATCTGTGGTCTGCCTAGATGTCTGCAGCTTCTTGATGATTGAGCGAAGATATGACAGTGAGACAAATTAGAAGAATCGAAGCTCTCTAAAAGGAAGCATGGCAAGTGTTACACTTCATCCAGCCATTATCATTATCCTTGACCGACTGTTCATATAGCTCATATCAGCTCTAAATGCAAATCATTTCTTTATTTTTCTGTTTCTCGTTGACACAAAGTAGATCAGCTACTGTCTTAAAAATATATCATCCAGCTGGACTTTTAAAGATAAAGTTTTCATATCTTGGAGGAGCTATTGACAAAGAACCATTGACTCAGTGCTGTTTTGGCAGCAAAAAGAGACCAGCATTGAATCTGTACATGATTAGAGCCATGAAGGTTTGCTGTGGTATCTGACACCAATATGTTTAGCAGCAGCAATAGGTGTTTTCCTAGACTTTTCATTGTATTGGTCACTGCACCGGTTAAACTAGTAATTCTTCATCAACTCAAAAAGTTATAAAATCTTAATGTCATTACTTCTCACCCAGCAGAAGATGAAACTCTGGTACCCACACTATACACGTACTGTATGATTGTAAATATGGAATTTGTAGGCAGAGATATTCACGATAGCACCATACTGTGAAGATAATGGCCATTTCTGTGTTAAACCATTGTAGTACTGCAGTCACTGCAGCACATTTTAAAGTAAGTTTAACTCTAAAGTCACAATGGCTCTTTTGCTTGTAAGTTTTTAACGAGTGCAGTAATAATCCACTGCTGGGATTAATTAGATTTTAAACATGCATGTTTTTTTTATGTCAAATGACCACTGTAAGCAACTTTGCCATATTTATGTGTTATATATCAATGAAGAGACCATAAAAGAGCATTATAAAAAAAATCAAATAAACTTCTCAGGGAGCTCATAACAAAACAAATAAATAGCTGGAGGGCTTTTAGGGTTTTGTAACAGCAGATGTTTAGCTATTAGTTAAAAAATATGCAGTAACATCATGGTTGTGTAAAAAAGGACTAAAATAACATAAAAAATGACTTTGTTTATTTACCAACACTTCTTCCCCAGTCACTTTGAAAGTAATTTTTCAGTTCATCAGGCTAAATCTTGTAAAAGCATTTCCATGAGAACAGATTGCTTTGAGACAAAGTGCCCAAATGTAAGACAAATCAGCAGTCTGCACATACTGGTCCTCTATGAAGGAAAGTGGGTGATCGAAGTGCGGGAAACTGCAGAACCTTTAGTGAGTTAAAAAAAGAAACATTTCTGGAATCATCCAGTCAAGCAGTTAGGCTGCCAGGGAGCAAGCTTTATCTTCTCAACCTTCTTTTCTTGGATCAACTTGGGGAAAAAATCCAAATGAATCCAATTTAAAACAAACCCACAGTCTTGTGTATATGTACACAAGACTGTGAAAGTATATACACATTAAGCAGTTGTCATGATATATTTAGAAGGAACTTTAACCATTGAAATTATTTTGCTAAAAAATATGGTACTGATGTAAGAAAGCCAAGATGAAAGCTGAACCTTTAACCCCATTACTCCTTGCAGCTTTCTTGTGGGAAACTATTGATTCACCCTTTAATGTGAAACATGGACCTACACCTTTGTGTGTGGTCAAAGATAATGGCTTGATGAAGTGTATGTAATACTTGCCCGGCTCTGTTTTAAAGAGCTGTGATAAAAAGTTCATGTGCATGTGCAGAAGGATCCTGCACGAGCTGGCCAACGCGGGAAATCTTTACAATGGTATTAAATTACATGCTTAGGTGAACGTTGGATTTTATGGTCACTCTGTGTGCAGTGCTTTCTCTTGTGCAGATGGCTTAGAGGGATAAGGTCTGCTCTGGTGTCAGGGGGAAATAGTTATTTCATGTGATAAATGCTAGTCTCTTGCCATTATCATGCTACCTCTTTTCAGGACAGAGCAATGAGTCCCTGAGGCTAATGCATGCACACACATGCCTCCTCAGATTTGCAACCCGTGTTATAGAACATGCTACCCTAATACACTACACTACACTACACTACGCTACACTAATAGACCTTCGTGGATAATTTTAACTAAAAGTGGTATGCAATCTGATTCCTCAAGGGAGAGCCATTGATTTTAAATGGGATATAGTGACCAGGGGCTATCTTTATGCACATGGTATGTTGACCGGAGAAGATGTATTATCATATTTAATGAGATTTTAAAGCAAAATAGTCACTCTTTATTTTATTAATGAGATGCTGCAAATATCTGTAATAAATGCTTAAAGTCTGAAATGGTTATTTATTTTTGCAGTCTCCATGGCAAACTGTAAAAACTGCACCAGTTAGTGAAAGTGTATGGTGGGGTGAAGCAGCACTTTTCTAATCCTAAGCATGTGCCCACAGTCAAGTTCCTCTTTTTCTCCAATCAGAGAGAACTGAGCTCCTTAGTATTAATGCCAGCACCTAGAACACATCATTATTTAATACAAGCTGCATTGCACTTTGAGCTTCACTTGATATGTGGGGATGTAAAACAGGCTACCCATAACCCTTCTAAACACGTGAAAGAAATTAAAACGAAAAGCCTTGATTTATTACTACAGTATTTCAGTCATGAAATTCAGTAGTTGTTGAAAATGAAGCAAAAAATAACAACGCTTTGGAAAAGTATCCATACCTCTTGAACGTTTTTGCATTTTTTCATGTTACAAACACTAACTTCAGTATATTTTATAAGGATTTTATGGGATACGCCACCACAAAGTAGCATAACTTTGAAGCAGGAGTAAAAAGGGTAAATGGCTTTTAAGATATATAACAAATAAAAAAACTATTTGGTGTGTATATGTATTCATCCCCCGGACCATCAGAGTTAGTATTTTCCAACTTTCACTTCAACAACAGACACAGGTCTGTTGGGGTATGTCTCTTCCAGCTTTACATATCCAGAGACAGACATCTACGCCCATTCTCCTTTGCAAAAAAAGCTTAGGCTGAGTGAAATTGGATGATTGGACTGTTTGATCAAATTTCTAGTCTTGCCCCAGATTCTCAACTGCATTCAGCTCTGAACTTTGACTGGACTGTCCTAACACATAATGCTTTAATCTATTCCATTCCTTTGTTGCTCCATCTTCTCGTCAGTTCTAACCAGCCTCTCTGTAGCTGCTGAAGATGAGCATCCCCACAGCTTGATGCTGCCCCTACCACATGTAACAGTGAGAATGATCTGCTTGGAATGTATTGAGCAGAGTTGGTTTTCTACCCCAAAGAGTGTTTCACCCTGTGGCTTGTGGTAATCTTTAAGCAATGGAAAACAATTTTCCACAAAGGCCTGATTTAGTTAGGAGTATAACTAATAGTTATACTGTTAACAGATTTTCCCACTTGAGTTGTGGACCTCTGCAGCTTCTCCAGTGTTACCGTGTATGTCCTGACTACTGATGTGTTACAACCTAACCCAATTTTAAACTTCTCCACAAACTTTTCCCAGACCTTTCCACTATGTTCCCTGGTTTTCATGATGCTCCGTGAACAAACCTCTAAGGCCTTCACAGAACACCTAGACTTATACTGACATTTAAATAATTAAGTGGCTGGTTGTGCTGGATTCCATTTAGCTGGATCACAAACATACATTTGTGATACATACATTGGAACTAAATACTATAAAAACTATAGTATTTGCAAGAGACTTTATGTATAGCAACATTTTCCTACATTAAACTGGTCTCTCACTCTCTCTTTGTGTGTGTGACTGCACATACTTTTACTTACCCCGATCTCCCTCCTCACATAGCAGGTAATAAGTGTGTCACTCTGAGACCAAGGCATCGCTCTATGGGAAATCTCAGATCCCGCTCAAATCATCCGTTACAGAGACGGAGAGACAGAAAGGTCAGTAAATTCACAGTTGTTTTTTGTCTGTCCTCCACTTACCTGCAACCATCTGCCCCTATGGCCCAGCCCACTTAAACAAACTAAAAGCCTGCAGGAGAAGGAGAGGGCCAGCGGTTGTCTGGGTCAAACTGTGGAGTCTTGTTCGGGTTCACCAAGGGTCCTCAACTCTCAATG
Source organism: Anableps anableps (assembly GCA_014839685.1). Lineage (NCBI taxonomy): Eukaryota > Metazoa > Chordata > Actinopteri > Cyprinodontiformes > Anablepidae > Anableps > Anableps anableps. The sequence continues at coordinate 10,477,856 of CM026067.1, read as the reverse complement.
CAACCTGTGATACTAATCTGAGGGATGGCCATCTACTGATTTATAATATAAAGATTTACAGTGCAGTTCTAACTAATTACCACTATCTAAGACAAAAAATGGTGCTGTGTTATAATAATATACAAAACACCAACATGAAAATATCTCCTACTGCTCCTTAGAAACTGCAAAATATTCCAGTTTCAAATGTCAAAATCCAACAGTAAATGTGATTATACACAATAATAAAGTTGTTGTGTTTGTGCTCAATAGGGGAATAAACAAATGTAAAGTGTTAGAAGAGACATGAGAAGAGGAAATAGTCAGAAATTACATTATTTTACAGAAAAACATCACAGTATATGGTATAACAATAATTTTTAGTACTCTCTTGTTAAGCCCTTTGTGAAAGGTGACTGAAAACTTCCAGTCCCTGTGTTCAGATAAGTTACAAGACCATGACTGCACATTTCAGTTGTTTCTTGTGTGTTAATCTTTCTGTGAAATGCAGTTTGGGCTGCACTTTAAGCGGCAGAAAAGTCCACATTTTATTTCAGGATTCGAATGTTTGTGAACTGAGAGATGTAGCATTAAAAATTCATTGGTAGACTTATACTACAAGATATATACATTTAAACACATTTTCTTTTAAAAAAATCGGCTCTTGTAGCTTGTCTACATAATTAATTGACATTCATTCCAGTGTTGAGAAAACTTGTCACAAATTTACGTGTATAAATCTTAAGAAAAACATCTTAGATTATATAGATCACCAAAAGTTCTTATTAAAGCTAAACTGTGGAACAAGTTTTCATCTGTTATATCATTGTTTAGCTTCATGTATTGGACATCACTTGACAAGCTGAGTGTTTGTACAGGGAGACATGTCTTAGCAAGAGTAAATCACTTTAACACACGTTGATTGCATTCAACTGATATCCCTCCATTTTTCTTTGAAAACAAGTGGGAAACTCTAATTACTACCCTTTGTAACTTCTTGATTATCTGCAGTTTGATTACAAAGACCTCCCTTATCCTGCCTGAAATTTGTTTGGGAATTGATTAGATTTAATAACTCTTTGAAACAGAAACATTTCTGAACTTTTTATGGTTTTTGGGAATTTTAAAGTTTGGTTTACAGATATTTGGTGTTACTTGGGCTGTGACTGGGGACCCTATCAAAGAACACTTTCCCCTAGTTGAATATCCTCTTTTGTGAATCCCAAAAATGGAGGTTTCCTAGAACACTAACAAGTTATTGTTGCAAAGGAAGACAGACTATAACTACTTAAATGCTGAATGTGTGTCTTTCTACAATAGCTAAATATGGAAAGTAATGCTATATTACTGTATATGACAGATCAAACACTTGGAAACCCAGGGTACTCATGCAAGAAAAAAAAGACTTAAATTGACATCCTACTGAAACATAGTGTATAATGGAAGGAAAATAAAACAAAAAACAAATCTAAATCTATGAAACTGTATGTAGGAATAATTCCAAATACATTTATTTTTAACACCCTGATCTACATTGAACTTAGTGTGTGAGGGAATACCAGACACTTCCCTTGATACATCTTATTTTATATATGTCCATAGATTTATGCTCTCCATGCATGCTTCTTCTCACCACACTATCCCATATTATGTTTACACACAAGAAGAAGAGGAACTTCACAGAATGTAGGTTGAAGACACACCAAAATGAGGGTGAGTCGGTCAAAAGCAAACTTGACAAGCAGTTATGTCTGTGTGCAAAATCAGACTCTCATTGGTTATTGTTATACTCTACTTCCATAGGTTTCAGGCAATACCCTTCTGTAAATGAATGCAGAAGGGTTCCATAGCATATCCTACTAAGTACTATGTAGCCTGATTCATCTGCCAGCTTCCTCTGCTATGAATCTCTGTGTGGTTATCAGCTGTATATGTTTGAGGAGCGTACAGCTCCTTGCCTGTTGGAATTGTCCTTGGAGCACGTTTCCAACAGGAAGATGATGCCCCAGAAAAGTCATTCTGGTCACAAAAATTCACCCCCTCTTGTCAGTAAGTCATATGCAATTTGCTCTAACAAGGCTAAAGCTATTGTTGTCTAATGTACTTTCCGAACCACTTTGAACATGCTTTACTATCCAGTCATATAACTTGCATACATGTGGATGTAGTGTTTATCGTGTCCTTAATGTTAATGATTGTTGTCTTTACATCACTGACAGTTTCCGAGCAAACCCTCTAGGTGAGGCCAACAGGACAATAAATGTAGAAACGTGTGTGCACCAGCCTTGAAATTGGTGATGGGCTGTGCTCTGTCATTTCAATGAAGCATCAGAAGATTTTTTTTTTTTCCATATGCAGCCTTTATACATGAGACCCCAGGAGGTTTACATATCCTGCAGTTCCTTTAGAAAAGAGAAAAACCTTAAGCCTTCAAATATTACTTGAAGCTCTACAGTGTTTATTAAAGCAAGTCAGTCATATTATATTGTATTCACTATTACATGTCAAGTGTGTCAATGATTCAGGATTTTCATATAGGCATTTCAACTGCATGATATGTCAGTGTTTGATTTCAGAAACCACATGATGACTCACTGTAAATTTTGCCTGTAATACTTTTGTTGGACTTCTTTTCCAGTATGGTAAGAAGGTAATTAGTCATGATAAAACATGGAAAATACACTATTTATTAAAGTTCCTTTTAAAATTAGTCTCTGTGTAAAGACTACAGAGGGATCCTTACCATGCTGTTCTGATGATGCAAGCTTGAAGGAAACATCTGGGTTATTCAATAATCATCAACCTGCGGGACTGTCACATTTTAATGGCCTTATTTCAATGAACAGAAGGAACACTGCAACAAGTCCAGAGGTAGCAGTAAACACATATCATTAAAAAGCTGGGAAAGCAATATGTTACTTTTTTGCTTAAAAAGTGAGCACTAGGATGAGTTTTAGGCACAAGAGGAAGGATTATAAATGTATTTTTCTAAGGAGGTGTCGTAAAGGAAACTAAGCTGAAAATCGATTGCCTGTTTCTGCCACATAGAATAATCTTCCATATTAGAGTTAAAACCAGATATTTGCATACACTGTATGAAAAGACACATACCCCTTTTCACTGAGTGACTGACAGAGTAATATTACATGTCTTGTTTTTGGTTTTTGGATTACGAAAACTGTTTTTATTTGCTAAATATAATAATAATGAATCAGAGAATGTTTGAAATTTTCATTTGAACTTTATCGAAGTTCAGAAATGTATTTACATTTCTTTTAGCATTTGTTGCATTTAAAATGTATGACTTGGTTGATTCTTGCATTGACAATTTGGGCATCCTTCCACAAGCTTTTCACAGTAGTTTGCTGGAATTTTGTTCCATTCCTCCTTACAGAACTGGTGTAACTGAGTCAGGTTTGTAAACCCCCTTGTTTTTAAAAAACACCTTATTAGCTCTGATCATAAGTCCAATCCATTGCATTGATACTGTACCAGGGCTTTGTGACTGCAGCTCCAGAGTATTGACTTTGTAGTCCTTAGGTCAATTTTTCATTAATTTGGCAGTATTCTTAGGGTCATTCTCTTTTTGGGAGACCCATTTATGGCCAAATTTTATCTTCCTTGCTAATTTGTTCAAATGATCCTGCCACCTCTGTACCTCACAGCTGGAATGGTGTTCTCAACATTCCTAAGGATTCCTTGTTTTTCTTCCATAACAGAATGATGGCCATTAGGACCAAACACTTACATCACAGAAATTGTCTCCAAAAAATATGATCCTTTCATTGGAGTGCAGTTGCAAAATTTAATCTTGCCTTCTATTTTGCTTTTACATTAATGAGTTTTTCTTATCTGACTGGCATTTCAGCCCGTGTTAGTGAAGGACTCGTTTCACTGTCGATAATCAAACTCTTACCAGGTTCAGCCAGGATAATGACAAGGTATTTTGGTTTCATTTTGAGACTGATATATATATATATATATATATATATATATATATATATATATATATATATATATATATATATATATATATATATATATATATATATATATATATATATATATATATACACACTTTGGATGATAAGCACATTTCAAATCAAAACATCTCTGTAATGAAGAATTTGTCTCCTTTCTGTGCAATATGATCCTGAAAGAGATCCCATGGAGTTTACACTTGGCTGTTGTAACTAATGACTGTGGCACCTTTAGGCATTTGGAAATTGTGCCCAGGGATCAACCAGACTTATGGAGGTCCTCAATACATTTCCTGATTGTCTGGTTTCTTAAGATTTTTCCAGGACGTCACTCAAAAAAACTGATTTTAGGAGTGCCTTAAAATACACCAAACTTAAATTAATCCATCAGAATTTACTGTATTTTCCAGACTATAAGTCACACTTTTTTTCACAGTTTGGCTGGTCCTGTGTCTTATAGGCAGGAGCAACCTATGTATGCTTTTTTTTCCTCTTCATGACGCATTTCTTGACCGATGTGTTAAATAGTAAATCATACTGATGGACATGAACCAAAGATTAAACATTAGGAAACACAGGGAAAGCACAATATGTACATTCTGGAATTAAATAAATAATTTGAAAATGTGTAAGGTATAAGGTCAGTGTTGATAAAGAAATATATCTTTTGAAACACTGCATGTAAATATCTGGTTTAAACAGGCTGTTTTCATCTGACACTGGAGGAGTATCTTGGTAGGCCACCCAATGCTATTCTGCACATTAGCTCTGCTGTGAAACAATACAACAAAATCAAACTGGTGTCTTTACCGTGAAGGCATGACTTGGGATCATGTAATCAATTTTTTTTGTGCCGCATCCAGGCTTCCACAAAATATGTGCTGATAATAAGACGTGGGACCACCACAGTGGGGCACTTGGAGAGCATACGATGCATGATGAAGACCTTGAAGAGGAGTAAATAGCTACTGAGGTGTTGCCTCCTTGTGTGGTGGTGTAGCTCAGGTGTTGGTTGCAGTTAGTGATGCACTAAACAAAGGGTGACGTGTGTGTGTGTGGGTGTGGGTGTGTGTGTGGTGGGGAGCTGCCATGAAAGGCAGATGGATTTATTTCTTTGTTTACCCTGGCTCCCTGCCAGAAATAGTCCTGTCTGTAATTTCATTACCAGTCCTTAGTACATCTGTTTATTTAGTGACATCAGGACTGGAGTTTACTCAGTGTGCAAGTGTTAGACACTGGCTCTAACTGTGATTTTTAATAAGATGCACACTCAGTTCCTGTTCTAATTAGCATCACATAGAAGCCAACTACAGCACATTTGAGCTGACACTGCCTATATAATTTAAGATTACAGGTTTTAATAAAACAGCCTCTTCATGCTTTGTTTAAACTGATCACCAGCTGCTGGGTCAATTGAATATTTAGGAATTTAATTAAGCTTCAGTTTGGATCAGAATCTTTCAACAAAGTCAGGCCTTGCAGTTTAAGCATCGGTAGGAGATATCAAAGAAGGGAAGGGATAATTTTCCAAGCATGAATTTTGAGATGTAAGCTCTATAATGCACTGAAATGGAAAGGTCTGAACTGGCTTATCTATTTGTTCTCTGAATCCCTTGGTTCAACTCCAGAGTTGGACTGCTATTATTCTGCTTGTCCATATTATGCAGCAGATTCCAGCACGACCCTCTAAGGTATGCAGCATTTCGGCATGGTTTTCCCCTCTGGACTGCTCTCCTCATTATTGCCAGCATGTAATACAATTGTTGCTATTGACTTCTTGGGAAGCTGCCCTCGTACTGAATTGACTGTGTAGCTTTAGTCTTAAAGTAGGTTAATTTCACTCAGTGGTACACAAGTAAATATTGTATGAAGCTCCTGAGCTGTGCAATATCAGAATATTGTTGCCCTCTGTATGTCTCTCCATATCTCAACTCATATGTCTCAATGTTTGTTGTGTGTGTAGAAGTGCCTGTCCATTGGAATGTTTGATATTGCATAAAGAAAGAAAATGTAGAATGTTCAACCGATGCAATAACCCACACATTGTCAAATTATTCATGAATCTTTCTGTTTTCTGGTATGTTGAAATCAAATCACAAACAGGGGCATTAAAGGCGACCTCACAGGAATGTGTCACTCAAGATAACAGCCTACTGAATGTGCAAAAATTAACATGCCCTTATTCATCTTATGGAACTGTGTAACAGCAATCTGTGGGGGGATATTTAAAAGACTCATTAACCCCAACCAGCATGACACTTGGCAATTGGCACTAAAATCATACAATTTTTTCCATCTGTGTATTGCTGCTAAGATGCCTGGGACTAAAACTGAGTCTGTTTACTTAAAAACATTGTATGATCACTATTATTATGATTGTTAATTCCACAAGAAGCCAAATTATAGCTGACCCTATGATTAAATGTTCTCCTGTAGGGATTTTGAGTGGCTCCACACTCCACTGCATGATCCTTAGCAGAAAGATGAATCAGTAATCTACGTTAAAGTTTAAGGGTATTATTGGGCGTCTTTGCTTTTGATGTAGAAAAAGATACTTCTAAAAATATTGAAATTAACTGTTTTAAGAATTTTTCAAAAAGTTTAGCACCTAGAAGGAGTGTTGGAATTGGATTAATCTGGATGCTTTTAAAGTCATGTCTCTCTTTATTTGTGAAATATGTAAAAATCACATCTCTTAAGCCAGCCGTCTGACTTTGATGTTTTGACTGTTTTGCCTTAACATCGCAATTTAGATAATAGATTTTTAATGTGAAAATGGAAAATATCTTCATAAAAGTGGTCATTTTGATGATTAATCTTAGTCATTTTACTAACAATGTTCTAAAACTGCAATTAACATCTTTTGTTGTGATGTTAATTCTCAGACGGCCTAATCTTTGTGCGTGTAGGTGGTGCTGTGGACTAAAATCAAATAGTAAGTGCTTACATTTTTTTGTTTTTAGAGTTTTTTTTTTGCCAGATGAGTTCAGTATAATGAAAGTCATTCTAATGGGTGTTAAAATCTTAATGAACCAATAGCATTTAATTTATTTGAGTCTTTATGGTTGATTTGCACCTTGCTGCTAAGCAAATTACGTTGTGCTACCGGGCTTCTATTTATTTGTAATTTTATTGTCTGGTTCAACTTATTGTCGGAATTGGCTCCTGTCAGTACAGGCGTTTTCTTCAGACACACAAATACACACATGGATGAAGATAAAGCCTCTCTGATTTACTGCTTTGTACACATTGTGCTGACACTGGAAATCACACTATGCATCACAGCACCTGATGAATAGGCCCGGTGAGAAGTTATAGTTGGGTTGTAACCCCATGATATATGCAGGATACAAAGCTGCATGAAGGCTGCTTATGCATAAAGTAGTATATCTGTAGCTGAGGCAAAACTTTACTGTCTGGAGGGCTTAGATTATAAGACACATGCAGGTAGCACCTCCAGGGCCTGGATGTAAGAAAAGGTGAAACTGACCTGTGGAAATATAACTGCCCTTCTTAAAATAGCAGAATTTTTACAAAGGTTCAAATTCTTTATAGTGATTGCTAAAATCTTTAGGACTGTTTAATGCAAACTAAACAAAAAAAAAAAAAAAAAAAAAAAAAAAAAAAAAAAAAAAAGGTATTTTCTATTTGAGAAATCCTCAACTTCACAGTCATTCTAGCAGAATTTACTTCAAGCTATGCCAGTGTTATTTATTTATTTATGGGTGAAGCTTTTATGTTGCTTTGCCATTTGCTGAGACTGATTCCAGACAGTTCCAAGATTTGAAAAATGTCAAACCTTTCTAGTCATCTTTTTTCCTAAAATTAAGTTATTTAGATGAGATACTTGAAAATGTGCATAAGTAGCTTCCCACATTCGCTTTTTAACCTGTTGCATCTCCATGAGAGACATGGTCAGTCTTGTCTTGTGGAGTGCCACCTATCACTGTCTGAAACCTACAAGTAGCAAGCGATGAGCTGCATGTCTGTTACTCAGCTGACTTCAGTTTCAGAGCACAAGAAGATAGCACCACAATTTAACCCACTGCAAAATAAGCACTTTAAAACTACAAATTTAGCAGGTGTTTATTCTGTTTCTTTTGTTATGGTTTTGCTCTAATATCTATGTATGAAAAATAGACATTGTATAGGTAAAATATTGTAACTGCAACTATTAAGATTGTGTATGATTTTAGCATCACTGGGAATAATAGTTGATTTCCTATTTGAGATGAAATCACTGAAGCCATTTAGCTTTAAATTTTTGTGTGAATGTAATGATACAGTGAAGCCGTAGTTAGGTTTATCACACTGAGAATCTTACACAGGTCCATGTGAAATTTTAGTGTTGGTTCAGTTTCGTCTTTAATCTTGTTTGATTTTAAAGCTGCATACACACTGCAAATCAAACAAAAAGTCTGATTATCTATTTTCAAACAGTGCATACTCTTGAACTAAAAGACTTGAAAATAACAGTGCATCGCAGATTAGTAGAAATAAAGATTATCCTGGCAGCAGGAGAGCATGCAGGAACCCTGCAGGCTCATGTGTTTTCCTCTCTTCTGTTTTCTTACATTGGTTGCAGGTGTACACAGACATAATTTCCAAACTTTTTTTTTCCTCTGTTCAAAATCTTACTTACCTATAGTCAAAACATTTTTTTTAGTGATCTTTTGTCAGGTTAGTATTGACCACATTTTCACTAGTCTCTGGCAAACTGTATTTCTCTCCATCTCTATTTTTTTCCCTTTTTCACAAACACCCCCTTTATCATAAGTCATCAGTAGTTTTACTTCTGTTTCATTTGACTTATTCAGTGATGGCAGAGTTAAATTTATAAAATTTGACCAGCCAGGTAGCAAGCAGATAACAAAACCACATTTTAAAGAGCAAAATTTTTCAAGTTCTGGCTTCTGTTTGGCAAAGATTACATGAAAATGTGGCTGTAGATTATGGAAATTGATAATAGAGACCAAAAATAATCATTTTAAAATAATTCACCTTTTAATATTCTCTTTTCAAATAACACAGCTGAAAAAAATGGCATTGTAGTTGTGTTATTGGCTACCTTCACACTGCAGGCCTCAAAGCTTAATTCTGATTTTTTTGTGAAATCTGATTTTTTTTTGTTTGGTCATTCACATTTCCAAATCTATGCAATTTGAATGTGATCTCTAGTGTGAACTGTAAATAACCTAAAAGTGTCACACGTAGGAAAGTAACGTAACATAACATGCAGCGAGTGTGCTCAATGTTTGCGAATGCAAACATGGATGGTAATGGTGCAGCATAACTTGCAGAAATATTAATTGAATCAGAAACCTCGCTTTCTCTCCATTGACTGCTTTCTGCATTATTGTCCGCCATGGTTGTTGTTGTTTTTCTTTCCACTTCCGCATATCAGGACACAGAATAGTGATGTTTGTTGAGTATCAACAATGTACAGGTCGGATGAATGCGACCTGGCCATACAGGTTGCATTTGAAAACATCAGATAAGTATCGGATTTAGGACCACATATCCAAGTGGCCTGGGTCGCATTTGTAAAAATCGGATCTGTATTGTTCAGATTGTCATGAAAAAAATCAGATACAGGTTGCATAAGGGCAAAAATATTGGATTTGAGTCATTTCAGGCTGCAGTGTGAACGTAACCATTGTCTGTTTTTATGAAACACTGAAGGTGAGGCAACACATTTTACTTTAATAATATTATTTTTTTTCCTAAAAGTTATGGACTTAAATTAAATATGAAATGAGTTCATTGTGTAATGTTATGCTAATTGTGTACACATTTTTTTTTCTTGCCCTTTTTAGCTGAGGAGACAAAAGTGGTTTATGCCATTCACAAGGTTGGTGGTGTGATAGAGAAAAACAACATATGTCATCCATTGTGCATTATTTTAACCAAATTTTTAATTCTCAAACAATGAGGTTGTTCACACAAGCACACTAAAAATGTTCACTAGAAATGCAGATTTATTTTAAAATTTTGACTTGATTTTTCTCCCATTTTTCATAAAGTGCTATTATACAAGTACTGCTGAAAAAAATGTGGATATCGTGAAAAAGTACTGAATATTTATTGTCACTCATTTCACAAAATGAAACTTATATATTATACAAAGGGATTATTTGTTTGAAAACATGGCGGATGTGCACACAACCTGACTGCAGAAAATGCCAGCCTCTCTTTGAACTGTCACCCGTTGCTATGGTTACCTGCCTTTTTCTTGCTGTTTTAACATTAGCTAGCATTTTGTCAGTGTACTACAATTGTTTATTACAGCGTGATAAAATAAGGTATGATATTAAATTGCCATTTGTGAATGGGATACATATTAACGACCCATATGCACTACATGCAGATAAATGACAAGAAAATATGGCCCAAACTTCAGTGGCCAGACATTTCTAACTAGGAATATTAAAGCAATTTTGTTCACAGTAAGATCATCTGCTCAAAATGAAATGCCTCAAGTCCCTCAGAAAAAAAAAACAACGTATCCATGGTGAGCATGGGTGCCGGAATTGGACTTTCCTAAAACTGTATATTTTCATAAAAGACTGAATTCATATTAAGCATGCAAAGGACAAATGAAATACAATAATTTCTGCCTATTTCTGTCACAGTTAGCGGCCATTTTGACTGCAGGGAATTTAACGCTGTTCTAGTTTAATTTTTCTGGCAGGGTGAAATAAAAATAGATGCTAGTTTTATAGGAGTATCTCAGTGTATGGTTACGCTTACAGAAAAATCCCATGAAATTCACATATGAAAATCACATTTGAAAACCATATACCATATGAAAAATTAACATGTAACTGCAGCCATCAAGGCAGCTGGTAAACTAAGCCATCAGATATCAAAAGTGCAGCAGGCTGAATGGGAGGCAGTGCCAGGAATAGACATTAAAAATAAAACCTCTGACAGATGCAGGAGTTGCACTGGGCGAAGATAGTTTATCTGTGCTGGCTGTGAGTTGTAAATAATTTTATTAGCCTGATTATAAATAGTTTTAATAGTTAGAATAATGTGTTATTGCTTTCTTTCTGCAGGTGATATGCACAGTACAGAGGGTGCTGACGCAGAATGACATGCAAACAGTGAATTATTTCAATTTGTTTTTTCTTGCAATTTTGATGATTATAGTTCACAGTTAATGAAAACCCTAAATTCAGTTTCTCAGAATATTGGAATACTTTGAAAAATGATAGAAATTCGAAACTCACAGTTGTCACAGCCTAATCAGATAATGAACTCAAAACACCTGCCAAGGTTTCCTAAGGCTCTAAATGGTCTCTGAGTCTGGGTCAGTAGGCGACACAGTCATGGAGAAGACTGCTGACTGGACCAATGTCAAGAAGACAGGCCAATCATGAAAACAGATTCAAAGTCAGTAACAAACATTTCAAATTCAGTCTCAGTTCTAAAACAACATCGTCACCTTCAGTTTATTATTTAAATTGGTAGAAGGTTTTCCATATATAAACCCAACCAACAGCATCAAGAAACTGACTTTGTAGCTTTCCCTGTGCCTGACCTTTCTGACTGATCTGGTTCAAAGACGACAACTTCTGTCTTGACTAAATTTGAAAGCAGGAAATTAAAAGTTGTCTCAGTTTTTATGTCTTTAAGACATGACTATAATCTACCAAACTGACTGGATTCATCAGGATTTAAAGTTGAGTATCGTCAGCATAACAGAGGCAATATCTGATCATTTTACCAGGTGGAAGCCAGAGTGTCAGTGCCATACAAAATACAGTTCCCTTTTAAACAGCTTCTTACAGACACTGAAAATATCTACTTCCATCAGTAACAGTGTCCCTACTGAAGAGCATCAGCATGACCTGGCAGTGCTTTCAAAGCTTGCTTTCACTGATCAGAAAAAAGTGGGGGGGGTTTGTGTTGCCAGTGGTCTGCTCATCCGTCACAGTGAATCAAGCTGATTCATTATTATTATTTATTATTTATTATTATTATTCATTATTATTATATTGTGGTGTTTGATCATCTGCCAATTATTATGGTGCATCTAGTTATTTTGCCTAAAATATTTATCCTTAAGCAGACTTTCATCTGCATTTAAATTAGTGTTTTATATAAATGAAAAATTATGGAAAAAGATTCACAGTTTACAAAAAAATGAAATTGAAACACTAAAAGGTGACGCTAAAAAGTTCACCTTTTTGCTGAGAAAATAGAGAGAAGGATTCCTGTTTAATATTGGCCATCTCCATTGAAATAAGTAACATGAATTAACAAGTTTACTTAGCAGATGCTCCCTATTTTTCTCCTGTTTCAACTCACCAAATTAGGCTTAAAATAAATACAAATGGACTGTATAATATTGTGAGGTTCATTGTGTTTTGTGGGTTAGAAAAATTGTTAGGATGGTTTTTGTGCCTGCATGTCATTTAAATATCTACCTAATGGTGCAGCTTTCAGTCTGAATTTCTCAATAAAGCTGCATCAAAGCTTGAGATGGCCAGGTAACACATGGTTTCCAATCCATTGTCAAGCCACAATACACACAAAAGAAAGAAAAAACTGTCAGAGAATAATAAGACTTTAAACCTGAAAGTACAAAAGCATCAGTGAGTCATTACAGAATATGATGGAGAACCAGGTTGTGTGTTCCAAAAATTGGCAAAGTTTTAGGAATATGATTTAAAAGAATATGAAAAACAACCTTGTAGGCTTTAAAATAAGTCTATTAAAACAGTACATTGCAAAAAGGACATTATTTGTGTTTTTAGTGTTTCTGGTGTCAATCTAACAGGTGGTTAAGTCTGATCTGGCATTCATATGAATGAATATGTTTAAAGACTCTTCCTCTTATGTCAACAAAATGTTAATATCTAAGCACTGTTCCGAATGTGGCCAGTTTTTCTAGTCACAACCATCTAGGTCTGCAGAAATTACAGAATGGTTACAATGCAGCTGAATTAAATCCTTGAAAACATTATTTTTTAACATATGACAGAGGTTATGCTCAGATGAGTCACTGTAAAAAAGTCTTACTTAACAATAATACATCACCTTGAAACAGCAGCTGAATATAAGCCCCATTTAAGTTTCTTCAGCTGCTGCTGCAAGTCAGAAAACAAGCCGAATAAGACGCATCATAACCCATTTCCTCACGATTAGGCATGCTTCGCAGTTGCTAAAGGGATTTAAGTCACGATTATAAAGATAAAAAAAGAGACATTAATGATTTTGTTATGTTAATTAAAGGCAAGAGGATTAACAGCAACATAGGAGCCCTGTAAAGCAATAAACACACACAGGGCTCAGAATTTTTTCCAAAATCATTAATAATAAATAAATTTGGTTCCTGCTGCGATCAAACAAATTGTATGGGACAAAGGAAGAAAAAAAACATTTACATTCTCAGAAGACTTGAGGGGGGGCTTGAATGATAATTTCTGACTATGAAAAGTCTGATAGAATTAGTATTCATCTTGCAGTGAGTTGGTGCTAAATTCTGGAACATCTGAGTTTTTAACAGGTCTGACTCGTCAGCTTTGGTATTCAAGCACAAGGCACTGTATTTATCTGAGGATATTACACTTATTCCCATGAAAAGCCTGAGACAAACCAGGAAAATATAAAAGCCTTAAACAAGTACCTTTGGCAAAAGCAAACACTTGAACTTCTTTGAAGCACTGCCTACAGATAAAAGTAATATTTTCTTAACAACAAAGAATTTTTTTTTTTTTTGTCCTCGGAGACAAATTGGCAACAGTGGCATTGCTAGAACTTTGCTTTCTCTGGGGATCAATTTGATCCAACTAAAAATGTTTGCCAACTAACTTATAACAAAAAAGTCAGCGATTTGAGTAGGATGAGGTTTTTCTACTTAACTGTAATCATCAGCACAGAACACAAAATAGATATTTTGCTTCATTTTAATCAACATTAATTTCCATTCAGCTGTGAAAGATGCAGCTACAACCCTGATCATGTACAGTTGTGGACTTGGTTAAAAATAAATGATGTTCATTAAGTAAGAAAATGATTACATCCCATTAGTGAGGTTACTAATCAGGCCTTCAATCTAACCTGCAGCTGTGGCTCTGCTCCCTGCCTGCCTGAATGAGCTGCTCTCTGCCTCTCAAGCAATGTCCTTTTCACATTTAATAAAGAAATAAAATACCATATACTGTAATACACTCTATAAATTACTGCTTTAAGGATATTCCACTTTGAAAAGCAAGACCTTTGTCTATATTTTACATCAATATAATGATCTGAGACCAAAATTATTTTCCCTATATTCAGTTTAATACAAACTGTACACACACACACACACACACAAAAAATGCCATTTTTCTCTTGTAGCATTTGTCAAGTTTTCTTTTTTTTTCTTTTTTTCTTTTTTTTTTTCATTAGTTTGAATGGCTTTGCTGGACTTCAGATCTATTCAAAACAAATTTCTCATATATGAAGGTGGTGTTCCAAGGTCTCAAAGGACTGTATGACCTCATCAGTTGTCGTGTCTGAGTGTCTGTCAAAACATTTTAAAGGTTCTGTAATATGATTAATCCCATTTCCCTAGTTTAGAAATACATAAAGGCTTAAAATGATCAACAAATAACTGCAAATTTCAATGTGGATTGTTAAATGTTGATTGTGAACCTTTCTTTTATCAAGCAGTATTATTACATGTTTGAAATGGCAGATTCTGAAAACAGCCTCAATAATGCCTAAAGTTAGAATGGTTATGTATGAAAAGTCTTTCTGACATTTCAAGAAATTGTTTGAGAGAAAAAAAACCCCACTGGAATCCATTTACCATTGGGTGTCTAACATGACGTAGCTCTCCTGTTACCGGCAAGTCTGCTTCTGATAGCTTGATCAGCATCTTCTGATGACTCCTCTGCTGTTAAGTGCATGTTCCTGAGAAGCTAAGTTCAGGGAATCAGAAAGAACCAAGTAAATCTGTCAAGAGCAACACAACTCTGACAAGGTCTGAGGGCACAAAACTGATCAACCTTTTGAAATTTAGTGGCGGTAAATATTTTTGTTTGTATCTGATTCTGATGATTTTGATGCATATTTCCTTGATGTTTTTATGATGTAAACCTCTTTGAACTGCCTTGCTGCTGAAATGTGCTATACAAATAAACTTAACATGTTGTACACTATGTTACGCTTGTCTACTTCTGTGTAAACAGAGTGTGTTCATTTTCTCAAATTCCACAGTAGAGAATTTCAAGCTTAGCAAGTTCTGTAGGAAACTTTCCCTCCTGGCACATTAATAATCCAGTCCCAGCATGATCCAAACACAGCCCTCCAATGAACTGTACCAGAACTGCCTTAGTGTGACCTTCAAATAAAACAGTTTGCTCCAAGAATTTCCAGCCAAGCTGAGAAATGCGTTTGGACCCACACACCTGCACAGATCAAGCTGGGTCTGTAACTGAAACAATACATTTTGGATTAAGTAAGGTGTTCTGATGTGTTCTACTGTAGTGGTTCTGGTGTCAGCAAAGCTAACAGCTCGAGGAATTTTTAAGCCTTTAAATCAATCTTCCTTATTCTTCCCATTAAAGTTGATATTTCTTTAGGCTTTTGAGTTTGACAAACTCAATAATTCTCAACAAGCTTAGCAAAATTATTTTGAAAGTTCATGTTGTCTCATTTTTGTATGAGTTTCTTTTACTTATTTAGTATGTAAATTAATAGGTGTAGTGTATTTGTTTTGGTAGTCATGATTATTATTTTTCCTTTTTGCTTGAGCTAATCAGTGGAGAGTAGCTATTAGATTGACTAAAAATAAATTTCATTCTGGACTCTGTTGATTACTACCTCTCATTAAGTCTTCATAAAACCTTTAATTTAAAGTAATGATTCCAATCCAGATACAGAAATCCTATGATTTTTCTTTATTATGTAATAGAAATTACTCTTTGGAAAGGCAAGAAGATCATCCTTCAGACTGCTTTTGATAGATTATGGGGCTTTTTGATTTATGAACATTAAAATAATTTAATATAGATTAACATTGCTCCCCTTTCATCGTACTCGTTCTAGGAAGAATCCTTTGTTCTGTTGTGCTGAATGTCCCTTGCTTTTCTTCCTATTTACACATCTTGTTTTAAATCCCTCTCATTGTCTGTGGTTTTATGTTGCCTACAACAAAACCTCTCTGTTTAGTCAACACTGCTTTGGTCTATCTAGCCTTGTTAGATTTTTTGAAGTTGGAGCTAATTTGGACACTTGTGTTGCAAATTGACTCGCTAAGCAGTCAGCTTAGACACCTTTGGTAATTACTGTGACATGGTTTCTGTGCTGTGTATTCTGTGTTGCTGACACATGTTAATGTAACAGATCATTGATTTTATCAGTTACTTGTGCTTTTTTCTGCAGGTCATGAGAAAAAGGTCTATTGAGTCTTAAAAGGTTAATAATGAGTGTGGCGTCATAGATGCTTTTGTGGACATACCACCTGTGGCTTTTACTGCAGCACACCACTCGTCATGGTCTCTGCTTTGTAGACAAATGTTATGGAGGGCTGTAGACAAATTGAAATACTAGCTTCTGGAAAATTACAGACAGTGTGAAATAGATAGGCCCTTGGAGAATTGTGCAGTGTCACTATAGCCTGTATGTTTGAACTTCAGCAACAGTTATATCTGCTTGAGGGGGTTTAGCCTACTTGATGGATAAAACTGCATTAGATGATAGGCTCTTAGATGACCTTAGCATTTGAGGGGTGATTGGCTCAAAATCTAGGTTAAAGGTTTGTCTTGCTCAACACACATTGACATATGAACACTGATTTTGCATTTGTTAGCATAATGCAATTGCCTGGCTGAAAATATATGCACGGGTGGTAAAAGACTAATGAAAGCATAACATTAGCAGGAAAGTCTGCAGGCTCCCATAAACTCTGGGTTTTGGCATCTTTAAAATTAAATGAACATTGTCTTCTAGTGCAGACTCTTCAGACCTGGTCCCAACATTTGATCTAGATCAGTGGTCTGAAACTGCATTCCTCGAGGACCAGAGTCCTGCAACTTTTAGAGTTCTCTCTGCTTCAGCACACCTGGCTCCAATATTAGCTCATTAGCAGACCTCTGTGGAGTTTGACTGCATGCTAGTGAGACAGTTTCACCATGTAGTTCAAGTGTGTAGGACAAGGGACACATCGAAAAGTTGCAGCACTCTGGCCCTTGAGGAATGCAGTTTGGGAACACTGATCTAGATGATCAGATTAAACTTGTTTAGTATAGAAGGCAACTAGAAACAGGGTGTTAACAGAAATCAGTTGTTTTTTCACTTACTTATACCTTTTTGGTAAACTCAAGAATCCAGTCTTTCTCAGATCAGTGAATGCAATATAATTAAGTGCTGCTAGGTCGCCCTGACACCACTCTTTAGTGTAGAAGTGGACACAGTGTAAAGAAGAGTCAGAGTTAAATATTTTCACAATCATCGAGGTGTCTAAAAGTTAAGTTAAAGGGCGCTCAGGGATTTGAAAATCTTTTTAAAGCAAAATTATTTTCTATATGACTGTTTTTGATTTGCTAGAAAAGATAATTCTTTCAGTAAACAGTGGCCCACTGATCGATAGACCTGATATCAACATTAAAGGTACAAGTAGATCTCATTTATACATCTGCTGATGTTAAGCTTATCAGTAGTACATCATTGAGCCATGTACTGTGAATTTCCTTTAGATTTAGACCAAGTAAATCTGTGTAGTCTAAAAGGGGACTAACCTAAGACAGATATAGAGAAAAAGTTGACAAATTAGGCAATAATGCCACAAAGCATAAATTCCAACTTTAAGACAACTTCCTTTGATTCAGTATGAATGAATTTCATCCATTTTAAGTGGAGATATTATGCTAATAACATCAAAGTTTGGAGGAAGACAAGGTCCTTTCATCTACTTTTTGGCAACAAATTAGGAAAATAGCTGTAGATATGACATATTTTCATATTTGTACTACACTAGGGTGATGGTAAACAGTTGGGTTGTAGAGGCTCTGTATGAAGAAAAAATGCTTTCACAATATCACTAGAGATTTAGTTCAGTTTGTTTCCTCAAAAGAAAAATGTCAGTTGTTCAGCATGATTCATAATTTCCTACCAGATCTACATACTGACACAGCGACAGCGCCTCTGTGACTGAGTTGCTCGTAACACAGAGATGATGCAACACTGACAAAATACCTCTGAGGCAGATTATGATTTGTGTTTATTTTAACTTTTTAAAAATAATAATTTCCAGTAACAACAATGCATGAGCATGATCCTGGTCTTGTTTGTTATTAGTGGATGGAGACTCGTGTAAGCATATGACTTGCCTAGTAGAGACACTATCTTAGAAATTGAGAGTTAGAGATCAGATTTTTTTAAAATAAGGTTAGATGTAATGTTGAAAAGGAAACGCCATCTTTAGATGGATGGAAAGCTAATAAACCAGCAGAAATATGATAACTTGGTCCACCTCATTAACTGAATAGTCAGATCAGCTAATCAAAAGTCAGAACAGGAACATACCATCTTTTGTGTTGTTGGACAAGCGACAGTCTGATGCAAGCTCCTCAGGTTTTATTCTGTTCTTGGCAGAACTAAAATGGACTGAGGATTTGCAGCAGATCTGGGAAACTGATACAACCGACTGATACATTAACTTGATATAGGAACATGGACATTTTTTGCCTGCACAAAAGAGTAACAAACATAACTGTCTCTTGGGAAAATGTAGATCATCAATGTCCACTAACATAAAGTTTTGTACCATTGATTTCATTTGAGTTTTAAATTCCTAACACCAACTAAAACATATGGTGTATTTCTGACTACTTGTTAGGTTCCACCACTAGGATATATTTACATTTCAGCAGATATGTGACATGAGGTCTTTCTACATAAGGTTAAGAGAACTGTTATAATAACTTGACAGAGCTTCACTTCAAAAAATCTGAACAAAGTCTTTAAGAACTCTTTATCAAAGCCATTACCTGATGATCCTTGGCTGAAGAGAAAAAACTAAGTACTGGTTATTTTTCTGACAATTTAAGAACTATTTGGTTCAGTATTCCCAAGATTTGTTTCTCTTTAAGCAGAAAGTTTAATTAAGTTTTGTTGAACATCAGCTTTCTATTACTAAAGAAATTTAAAACCAGGTATTTTTTTCCCTGTTCTTCACAATTATGCGATGATCTATAGGCTTCATAAAATTCCAATAAAATACAGAGAAGTGTGAGGTTGTAACTTGACAAAATGTTTAAATGTTCAACAGATGAATACTTGTGCAAGGCATGGTATGTGTGTGATTTCACAGAAACTTGAGTTGCCCATGTCATCTCTGAGCAGGATTCAAACACAACCTAGCTGTGCCGACAGCAGCTGTGCTCACACTGTGAAACTTAGTTTCCTGGATGCTGTCTGGAAAAGTAACATGTTAGAGAACAGAGATTCAACAGATAGTAACAGCAGATTGTCAAAACAAAATTCAAATGCCTACACAGCAGAAGGTGGACAGCCTTTCCCTCAAATAGGCTCATCACTCAATGTTTGGATTTCAGATCCAGGGGTAGTTACTTTGCCAAGAACATATCATACAAACACTGCTGTAGATCTGAGTCTGTGCAGAGAAACACAACAGTTACTTTACTAAGCTTTGTGAAAGCACACAACAAACCTCAATATGTCAAAGAGAGGCAAAGCATCAGTGTAGCAGTCCAGCTCACAAAGAAGCTGAGAATGCATTGTGCTCGTCATTATATGCATCTAATAAACATGGTGAATAATGACTCTAGGAAAATAGTTGACAAACTAGACATCCTGCTATGCTTGCTAAGATCAGGTCTTATTTTACATCTAAAAATAAACAAAATCTCAGCTGATCACAGAACATAGCATGGTTAACAGCAAACTAGCTGGGAACAAATTAAATGAAATGACTTAATCCTTTGTAGACATGGGAAGCTGTAAAAAAGAGGTGTGGAAGTAAGATGGCTAGTGGGATGACCCTCCCGGGAGCACACACCACCCTAGGCATACACATAAAATGTATGAAAAATGATTAGGCTGTGACTAATTGCCCGTTTAGTGTCGCTGAAAGTTGTTAAACAGACCATTGCCTTTTAATACCTAAAGTAAGGAAAGGAATTAATTAAGCAGAAATGTATTCTTCTACTCTGCCAAGCCTCTTTCTCACAGTCTCTAAAAACACTGTGTGATGGGGTTTGCACCTTTGGGAAATGGGTGGTAATGGTCTGAGAAAAGGATCTCCTTTTCTCAAGTCACACTCTTTTTGGGTGACTGAATGACTGAAGAACATGAGCAGCTGCTGCCATAAAATGGAAGGCAGAAGCTAAATGAAAGTTTAGAAGGCAAGGGATTTATGACTGCACAACTGTTCTTCCAAATGCATGAACAGCAAATTGGAAATCTATAACAATGTTTTAGATGATTTGTACTTTTAAAAAGAAGTACCATGGTTCCAACTTCTGCTGGGATAAGTTGATTTTCTTCGTCAGCTTACACTTTTCCAGTTGGCAAATCAAACTCTATCACTACTGTAAGCACTTATAAATCACTCAGTGCCATACTAACAGCAAAAAGGTAAAATTCATTCCCAGTTACAGCAGTAAGTGCTCCATCATGCTGAAAGTAGGCACAACATCTGGTGCTTCTGCATCTTTGAAAACAAATTTACATTGTTTGGACATCAAACTTTATGTTAAGACATTGCTGCTAAAAAAATGAAACAATTCTGAACATTGCACATCAAAGGATCATGGATAACCTGTCAGACCTGAAATAATTTAGCCAAAGTCAATACTGTCAATGGGAGATTTTGGAATGAAATGTACCTGTTATTACTCAGTCCAGGGGATCTGGATCAGCAGATTTTTTTTTTTTTTTTTTCATTTTTTTTCTGTGGACCAATTTTTATGATGTACTATATGATGATATATGAGATTCTAGCATGTTATCTAACTCTTTTGTCTTCATTAATTGTGAGATCTGGATCTGAATCTGGGTATACTATTGCACTGATTCTCAGAGATTAATACATGACTGATCAAAATCTGAATGTACTTTAGAATAAAATGGAGAAGAGAAAAAAATAACATTAGCTTAAAGGAAGGTATTATGCAAAATCTATTTTTTTAGTTTTCTATCTTGTTATTATGTTATCCCCTCATCAAAAACATACCTGGAGTGTTGCTTTGATTCATTCATGGATGTTTGAGAAATCCTTGAATCTCCTGTGGCAGTCATTCGGGGGTACCGAAATGCTTGCTCATACTATGCGCTGCCTATTTACCGAAAGCTCCGCCTTAGATCTTCAGCCCAGTCAAGCTCCCTCCCCACAGAGCACCCCTCCCACACACTTCTTCCACTCTGCTCCACAAGACTAGTGGCAGCAGCATTTAGCAAATACCTGGTGGAACTGTGTATCTGCTAAATTTATCATAAGAACTACTTCTCAGTCTAACGCTTCCAAGAACAGTTGTAAACACCATTGTGGAGAAACATTGTTGTGATGATGTACTGAAGGGTGAGTGTCGGAAAGGGAAGGATTTTCTGGAAGAGACAGAGGTCGGTTTCAAGGCATCAGATATGGCTATGGTGCAATGTTATTTTTGATATATCCAGCATGTTCATAACAGCTGAGAGTAACTTCATGGTGCTATAAAATTGCACTATGTGCCTGGAAAATACATAATACATTGTAATTTGTACAAAATTAAACTGTTTTACTACGTGGTAACAAAATATATAGTACCCTGAAAAAGTATAATAATATCCATCGACCTTTTTCACATTTTGTTACATTAAAATGACAAACTGTGATGCATATTTTAGGATTTCATGGGATAGACCAGCAAAAATAAGTGTGTACTTCTAAAGGTGAAGAAAATAGCTTAATAGTTTTCAACAATTTTTACAATTAAAAATAAAAAATCTGGCATGCTTATGCAGTAAACTCACTTTACTCCAATAGCCTTAAAATAATCTACTGCAACTAATTGCCTTCAGAAGTCACTTAATTAGTAAATAGAATGCATCAGTTTGATATTTACACTCAGTTTCTAAACAGCTGTTCTGTGAAGGCCTAAGAAGTTTGTTAGAGAACATTACTGAACAAACAGCTTTATGACGTAAAAAGAACCCAGTGAATGGGTCAAATATGGTGACATTTAAAGCAGAGTTAGATTATAAAAGAAAACATTGAATCTCTCACAGGGCCCTGATCAATCCATGATTTGAAAGGAAAAGAATATGGCACAACTACAAACCAACCAAGAGATGGCCGTCCATTTAAACTGACAGACCCTGCAAGGAAGGAAACAGCCAAGAATCCCATGGTACCTCTGGAGGAGCTACAGAGATCCACAGCTAAGGTGGGAGAATCTGTTAACAGGACATCCATGAGTAGTCCATTTATCAGTTCTGGCCTTTTATAGAAGAGTTGCTCTGGTTGGGTCAGACCACAATTAAACATTTTAACCTGCAAGCAAAATGTACTCATTGTGAGAAACTGCACATCGCTCTGAAAACACCAGCCCTTCAACGAAACAGGGACGTGCTTGATGGGAAGATGGATGGCCAGGAGGACATTAACCCTAAACATACAGCCAGAGCTATAATAAAATGGCATAGAATAGCCCTGCAAAGGTCCAGATCTACAACCAGTTGACAATTTGTATAAATTATTTGAAACTGTAATTCACAGAAGATCTCCTTTCAATCCGACTGATTTTAAGGTGTTTTGCAGAAAAACCAGGCAGAAATTTCAGATGTGCAAAACTTTGTAAAGATGACCGTACAATTAAATCTTTTTCGCAATTATACAAGGTCATTAAAGTTTAAGGTTGTAATGTGACAAATTTAAAGGGGGGTATGAATACTTTTGCAAGACACTGTACTGTCTCATATTGCAAACAAAAAACTCTGAACTCATTCCAGTGTAGTTTACCCTAATAAATTCTCTTTCACCACCTATAGAGCAGCATGATCTTTTCTTTTTCTCACTGCTGTTGACTAGGATATGCTTGTTCTCCATATTTTATCATAACTTTTCCTGCATAATATGACATGTTATATATGGAGTTCTTTTATTTTAAGCTGCATCTGTGAAATTAATTAATTACTGAACATCTTATTCAGTATGTCAAGATTTGCAATAGACAACCATGGCAACACTGAAGCATGGCAGTATGTGTGTGAACAGAGGATCAACATTAATGCATGTATCCCACTGAGTATGAGTTGTCTGCCCCTCATTAAAAGTTAGTGAAACCTAAGCAGCAGCCACACTGATTTTTTTGCCAGTTTCTTCAACAGCGCCTGGAGCATTGTATTTTAATTGCAGTACGAATAGACCAATAGCTCTGACAGACATGATGTGGTGTAACAATATCACCACAGTAAATTGAGTGTCATGAAAATTCAGTAATTATAAGTCTGCTTTTAAAAACCATGCAAAAAAAAAAAACCAAAGAAAAAAAGAAAAGAGAATAAGAAAAAAAAAGCTTAAAACCATGTTCAGTCATCCATTTTCCAAAAATATCTACACTGCCCACATTGTAAGCTCACTTTTTGGGATTCCTTTTTTCTAAGGGCATAAATAATAACCTCTCCACCACATTGTCTGACTTGTAATGCTAACATAAAATTCATCTGTTACACATGGCACATTTTGGTACTCTGTGCTGCAGAAGAACTTATATCTGAGGCTTTTATTGGTACAATTTTAGGTGCATGAAAAAAAAATAGTGGAGCAAATTTTTTGGACTGTCAGTGCATTTGTAGATAAACTGTCTGGGTGAGTTCAGGCTAACCCTTGTCCTTGCAATTTAAATGCTTAGGAAGCAGTCTCACATTTGATGGATTTGGCTGTCGAAGTGCAGGGTAAAAATAGTCTGAACTGTGCTCTGCCGCTGTTGTTTTGTCAGTGCCTCCAGTCAATGGAGAAGACAAAGTGATCCCATGTTTATCAGAATACATCTGTACAAGAGCCTCATTTTCATCCTGTCTCTACCCATTTGTTATTATTGATAACAAGGAATTGATTAGAATGAAGAGCCATTACTGCTACTGGGAATGTCTTTAATCAGTCATTTCCTAAGTTCTTTGTGCTGTCAGAAAACATAATTATGCAGATAAGAAGCATCGAAGTCTAGAGTGACCTTCTCTCAGCTAGAAAGATATGTGACTTCCCGTTTTGGTCCATGTAGTTCACGTTTTCAATCTTAAATTAATCTATATCCAATTTTTTGTCAATGTTTCTTTCTCTGAATTCTATAGTTCATAAAGTAAACATCTTCTAAACACCAAAATGTATCTGTGCATAAGGCTAATATGTAAAATGTAATGTTGTGAAAATAAATTCCAAATTTAAATTTATGTTAATTGGAAAAAAATAAACTGGTATAGTTTCTATCAAGGTCTTTAAACCTTTTAATTTTGTAAACATTTTTTTGTATTTTTTTTAAATAATGTATCAATCAAACAGGGAGCATCAACAGCTCATAGGGTCTTTCTCTGTGAATTCTGGTGCAAAGGGTAAAAACTGAGATTTTTTGAGAAAATCTTATCCAGGTACACAAATTATATGATATACTGCGTTTTACAGTGGATTCCATTTTGTTGATCAAATGTCATGTTTTTTCATTGTTTTACACATGCCACAAATCATTAGGGCCCTTTTCTCTATGTATAACAGTTATCATCATCTATGTAAAAACTATTTATTTAAAATTAACAATGGCTTTAAATATTCTCTCCTGTAAACCAGCATGTAGCATGGTAGTATTCGACCAACACACTTACATGGACTGAAACTGTTGCTATATGTTGATATAACTAAGAAATCTCCTCTTCTGTTATTGTTCAATGTATTTTAAACATTTTAGACAGCAAGAAAGCTCCATCAAGTCTGATATTCTAGTATGCATCCTTTGTCTTAATCTGCCTTGCAGGTATTCTTTCATCTGTTACTATCAAAGTCAATCGAGGAATAACAGTGCCCTGTGGCTTTTAACATTTTTTTAAAAGAAAAAGTATTGTTTAGGTTCCCCTGAAACATACATCCATTAATCGCATATACGTACAAAGTAGCAGGCTGGGTTAAGAGGAGGGGTACACCCTGGGCAAGTCACCATTCTTTCACAGGGAAACACCCAGACACACAGGACAAACAACCAAGCACACAAACACTCATTCCTTAGGAAAATTTAGAGAGACCAATTAACCTAACATGCATATTTTCACAATATGGGAGAAATCCAAAGTCCCTAGAGAGAACTCACTCAAAAACATGAACATGCAAACTCTATGCAAAAAGATCCCAAGTTGGGAATTGAACTTTGGCCTTTTTTGCAGTAAGGAAACTGTGCTATTAACTGTTCCACCATAGGGCCCATTTCTAAACCTCTAAATTGTACCTAAAATACATACTGTTTGTACATAGTTGAAGTTTTAAGCATGGTTCACACAGCAAGATAATTATGTTGATTTTTAACCTGATCTTCCCCTTCTGACAATCTTAAGGATCCTCTAATTATCTTGATGGCTCTAAAGATAATCTTATGAGATATTTCTGCTGTGTGGTGTAAGAGTGCTCTAGTCTTCTCAGAAAAAGGTTGGGACCACTCCGACTTCAAAATTGGGATATTTAAAATGTTGGATTGTCTTGGCCCAATATCCCAGCACATAGACTGTTGAATGTGGCATGTAGACAGCAAGAAAGCAAGCTGATGGAAGCACGGCTGGGAATCCAAAATACAGAACACAAAACAACTGCCACAGCGCACCAGAAAATCCAGTGGATGGTGAAAGACTTTTTTTGTATTGTTTTTTCTGTTAAAAATAGTCCACAGACTATTGTCAATGCTTCTTCCTTCCATGTTTGCTAAACAAATATTTTATCGCGAGAGGTTTTGGGAGATTTCCCATCTGGGATCTGAATGTTTGTAAGTGAAATCTGTTCATGTGTGGTGTGTTGTCTTTGCCATGTGGCTGTATATCACACACTGTAGGACCAAGCCTATGATTTATTTTTATTTATGATCATGTGTTGGTCCGTTCAGGTTTTGAAAATCAACTGACAATTTTAAAATCTTCCCATGTGAACCAGGCATTAGCTACTTAATTGTCTGTGGTTAGTTTATGACTGCTAAGCAAGAAAATAGTACTTGAAATTCTTATGCCCTAAGACTGTTATCTTTTCAGGATCACTCACCTTCTAATTTGTAATTTTAAGGTCAGTTGGGCCTTTTGGGGCAAGCGTTACTATGAAAGGGAAACACACTGTTTGCTACATCTTTGTCCATTTACTTTTGATTCCAGAATGTATGCAGCAGACCAGAAGCATGTGCATGTAATCGAAGTTTGGACTTTAAATTTTAAAGTGTAAATCACTTCACACAGTATGATTTTTCCAACCATAAAATTCCCATTAAAGTCAGACTATATTTTTGTCTTTCATACAACAATTCCATTTTTCAAATTACACAAGAGCTCGGACCGTGAATTGAAAGAATCAATAGAATCTAAGTTTTCCTCCTGAGTAATAGGAGGTTGGAACATTTGGCATCTTACAGCTTGGTGGAAGATGGTAAATCTCTTGTGGAGACAGCAGAGATCAGTCTGTCAGTTGCAGGATTTACACTTTACATGCTCATTAAGTTCTGGCCTGACACCAGTGGGACCTGAAAGTCCTGCCAGATTACAAGACAACAGAACAGCAAAAGACCCAGAGTGCAGTTTCACTGCTTTTCAGGTTTTACAGCACATGTTCTGAAAAGTGTACAAAAAGGTTTTACAACAAATAAGAACATTTTTTTGACAATTTGCTAAATTTAAAGTAGCATTTGTTTAATAGAGGGGACAATTGTCCCTTTCCAAGTTTTTCTTGAAGAAAATTTGAGGAGAACCATAAAAATGTCACTTCCATTAAGATGTAGTATTTTTCAATAAATAGAACAATAGACTTTGCAGTGTATTCCACATTATAAATGGCCTCAGTGAACAGAGCAGATGGTATGGTGATCATACTATAGAGCAAACCCTCAGGGTAGATTCAGTGAATCAGTGGTACTGGCCACATTTTTAGAGAGGAATGTTGGGAGTTCTGTAATTATTTTATTTTTGTTGTTTATCACTTTTAGGCATTTCTTTGCACAGCTCATGATGATCTTGCAAGTTTTCACAATTTAATTAGTATTTCTCAAGTTATAAAAATCTGTTTTTTTAAGAGAAGTTTGAGTAAGATGTTTTTATATTTGTCTCATTTCAATGAGCATTTTCTAATTCATCACTATGGCACAAAAAACTGGTTGGAAAGTCAGTGGTGATTAGTGGTTAGAAAGGTGTAAAGGAATAAATGTTGGAAGCTGTTATCAGGAACTGATGTGAGTTAAAAATGTAGTTTAAAAATTGATTGGCATTTTTTAATTAAATTTTTGTAGGAAAATAAACAGAATAAAACAGAATTTCCAGTCTGTTTTGAATGGTAGATGGATATTTGTCTTCACTCCATCTCCCCTTCCCTAGAGTGTGTAAATGTTCAGATGTGTTGTACAACACATTGTTGGGCATACACAAATTGCTCATAGTTACTACTTAAAACAAAACAATTAATGCAACACATTAAACCAACATGGAAATACTTTACTTGAATTTGAAGTCTGTTTTGAAGTCTGTTACTAGGTAAGGTATCACCTGCTGGCTTGGTAACCTGAGGGTTAAAGCAAAGCCCCAGATTCCCAGTCTGTCGAAGACAGTGGACAACATAATAAGTAGAAAAGCTGTTTGAACAGGCCATCAATAAACAGACAAATAACATTTGAATGGATGTGAAATGTGTTTTGTCCTCTGAGTATGTTTTATTAAAGTCAGTGAGAAGGTACAGCGTTCCTTTATGCAAGCACAGTTGTATCAAAAATTAGTTTTCAATTAAACTGTTAAAAGACAGGTTGGGAGGAGATGAACAAAGATAAAGATAATTGATGGTATTTTTACTATGAACTTTTTTATAATTATTCACAGTTGGAAGTTTGCTTGTTTTGTTATATTTATGTACTGTTTTGCAACACCCTTGTCCAACACAAATTTCACATTTGGGAGACTAATAAAGAAACCTTAACCTTGGCTCCCAAATACTTACCCGCTGTCATCAATGCGGTTTCCTCCTCATTCCTGGCGGTGTTGATGTAGGATTGAATATATTAGCCATTTCTAGTTTAACAGCAGCTGCTGCAGCAAAGCGACTGGTTTTCATACATAATAGTACGCAGTAAGCTGTATTTTTGCAGTATCTGATTAGCAGTTTAGCTAAAATGTGTTGTTTTTTTGTCTTTTTCAATGATCACATATCTACAGACATTTCTCTGGGAAGTATGGGGTTGGCCGAATATGAGTACTGTTGTGCATAGCAGCGACGTAATCTGACAAAGCTTAACTTGATTGCATGAGAGAGAGAGGGTTATAATATTTTGAACAAGACAAAATGATTACACAAGTGACATTTTAAATGGTCCATGTGTATTGATTTTACTCTTACCTTAACTCTGAGACTTCTAAAAGACTGCCAACAATACAGCATGATAGGGGTAAAAATTAGGCTTAGACAGAGCACAGTTGCTACAGTCTATTTAGCTTTCTTGTTATCAGGTGAAGTCTCGCTCTCTTTTGCTTTCTTGAAGCTTTAATGAACTGCAGACATGCCTCAAAAAATAGTCTTCTTTTACACAGTTCACTTCCTTTGACTTCATTTTAAACACCTTAACTGATACTAACAAAAAAAAAAAAAAAAAAACTAGCCTCAAGCTGAATATTCAATACCAAAATGTATTGTAATCATCTGGTGGCACTTAGTGTTCTTAGTATTCAGTTTGTATTACCATTACTTATATTCAACTACCCCAAAAGACAGAGCTCCAAAACAATGCATACAAATGATTTTTTATACGTTTTATAGTTTCCTCTAACTATATAGTCCAAAATTAGTGTTCTAATGTACAATATGCCCCCATCACAAATTCCCAGTGCTATTAATCTTTTGACATACCTCTAAGGTACGTTGTCAGCAAGCCACCATGAGTGCGTGAAGCCAAGCCTGACATTTGAATAATTGTAGTCATTTGAGATGGATCACTGCTATAATGTATTGGAAACGCACAGCAGCTTAAGCACCACATTGAGGCCCCCCACTATAGTGTACATCTGGTGACCCATTTTACAGCTGGAGCAAAGAGGTCCCTGTAAACACACTAGAAAAGCTCAAGTAATTGGAGCAAGGTAAGTACAGAGAAAATTATTATAATTAGAGCCTCAGTCAGACTTTTTTTCTCTCCCATTTTTGCAAACAGAAACTGGAAACAATCATTGGCACAATCCATCATTTACATTTTTAGCATAGCTGAGCACCAGTCATTTCTTTCTCTTCTGCTTCACAGAGTACTGACAGAAGAATGACTCTTACCTGTCCTTGCCACCTTCAAACAGGGCTATTTGCAGCTAAAAGCATGGGCAGAAATGAATAGAAGGGGGTGGAGAAAGTGTAGGGGGTACACTGTGGTAAAAGCAGTAAATATGACTGATGGGGAAACCCCTTTGTAGGGTGAAATAAGGGGCTGCTTGGGGACTCACCGTATACATAGCACCTGTCTCATCATCATTTAACTCTTAGTTGTTGGCTATACTGGACTGTCAGCAATTCCCTTCCTCCTTGGCCTTTACCTGTAAAGTAGCATGAAAATGCTGACAGGCTGCCAAACTGGAACAGAATGGATGCTGATGCTTTTTCTTTGATTTTTTTTTTTTTTTTTGTTAGAATTAGACACACTCACAGAAATGTGCACTTAGCTGGATTTGTATTCAACTGACCAACTTTCATATGTAGTTCCACTTAACAGTAGCTTCTTTAAGTTAGCTTTTCTTCTCTATCCATTAGTAACTTTATGTCGTTATATCTGTCGTCTGATATTTCTATCCTCCTGTTCCTGAAGTCTGTTAGTGATGTTTCCTGTAATTTCTGACTTTTCCTGAACAAATTCAATTGTATCTTGATATATTCTTCGCTCAGCTGAGCATGTCATTAAATGCATTAGTTGTGTGCAATTTAATGCTTCAAGGTTACATCTCTGCAGTAGTACAGTCTGAGGTCTTGTAGTGCTTCAGCCACACTTATTTTTCCCACCAGGTGATTTTTTTTTTTTTTTTACTGGCTGTCAGAAATTGC
Organism: Anableps anableps; assembly: GCA_014839685.1. Taxonomy (NCBI): domain Eukaryota; kingdom Metazoa; phylum Chordata; class Actinopteri; order Cyprinodontiformes; family Anablepidae; genus Anableps; species Anableps anableps. The sequence goes on along the minus strand of CM026067.1, from coordinate 10,447,670 downwards.
TTCAACAATGATTCCAGATTTCTGTACTCAGTCACGCCACGTTTTGACTTGTCATTGGGAGCTGCTCCAAATACTAATCACTTAATGTGATGAAAATGGTAACGCTCTCCTTCCTTAACTCTGGTGTGCCAATCAATTTGATTCAAGAGCTCTACATCATGAAATTATATAAATATGTTACTTTATAGTGGTTTATCAAGTTTAGCAGTAATGTGTGCATTTCCTAATTATTTTTGGTGACACTACACTGTATAAAAAGGAATACTGGAGAGGGATAAAAATTATTCATTTAAGTTATTTAAATCATAATTTACATTTATTTTTTTTTTTTTTTGTAAACATAATCTTCAGTGATGGTTACATTCAAAAAACAATGACTTTCGATGGTAACTGATCCAAACTAAACAAGTTGATTAGAATTTAAAGATGTTGGTAAGTGAATTATTATCTCTCAGTTGTTGTGTGCTGTGTCCTGCAGAATATGATTTTGGTTGATCTTGTTGATTTGGCTCTTTTTGTGGGTGACATAAGGAAGAAATACAGCTAAGCCCAAAATCAATTATTGTAAACCTGCAGAAAACTTTTTATTTTTTTTCATTACTTTTCTTTTCATGTGTTGGACTGGTCCAGTCAGAGTCCTGCCTTGAATCTGTGGTGGCAGCCAAAGATTAGGGTCACCCTCAAACACTTGAAGCTCATTACCAAAGATAAATTGTCAAAATATCAGCTGAAATATAGAAAAAGCTGATTAGCAGTTATAAAAAGAGTTTATTTGCTGTAATGCAAGTCAAGGTGTTAACTATTAACTAACCATTAACTATTAAAAAGGGTATAAATCATTCCCACCTCCCATTTTCTTTTACAAGATTTTGTGATTGAATTTTTTTTTTTTTTTGTAAAGTGCCTCGAGACAACATTTGTTGTAAATTGGTGCTATATAAATAAACTGAATTGAATTGAATTGCAACACTTAAACAAAAACAGATTGAATTCAATACTCATCTGTTTTTTGTTTTCCTTTTTGCTTTTTTTTTTTTTTTTTTTTTTTTTTTGGTGTTTTGGAACATGCCAGTCTTATTTTCTATCAGACACTGGCTTCTTGGTTAAAAATAGTTTTCCATCTAAATATGCCAGATATATGAATATTTTAGGGCTCAACTATGTGAGCTTCTTAAAAGTTAAAAACAGTCACAAGACATGTGGCTGTGAAGGTTTCTGTTTTTGAGCAAGAAATTTGCATCCAGCTTTAACTAGTTTAGCAACAGCGCTAAATAAATACTTTCTAAGCTTCCTAACCATGAGACAGTTGATCTGTGGTTGTCAGGGAGGCTTTTTATACGGCAACTTGGTAGAATATGTTCTAAAGGCTCCTTTCAGCTTTTAATATATTACTGTTTTAGTAACATTACAAGCTAAACACAACCAGAAACTGTGACGAAATTTATTCTGTATCAATCAATTTGAGCTAGTATATATTAACATGGGACTTTTAATACATCCTGTAACTGTAAATGAATACATCCTGTTTTTAACAGCACTTGAATGGAAATGATTTCAGATTTTCCAAGGTCATCAACCACTATCTGCCTCATTTTTACAGTTCATTTTGATGACTTTATACATCAAGACTTTATAGGAAACTTTTATCTGTCACAGAGTATTGGTTAGTTTTGTTGTTTCTTATGATGTACATTTTTGTCAAGATATCATACCTTAATGTAAAAGTTCTCTTTCTCTTACAGTAAAGCAGGTCATCTGATGGCATTGTGCTTTTATCCCAAGAGCCCCCCCACTTATGCACACACATACCCACAGACCATGCCCTTCATCACCTGTGAAGGTCTAATCTTATCTGCGGTGGTTGCATGGCTCATCATTAATCACTCCACAAACCCAATCAAATACTGACTGATGGTTGATCTGGCCTTGTCCAGCCATCCCTCAGTTCTGGGGGTGGCTATTTACTCTGCTGGACTACTATATTGTACTGATCTTGTGGCTGATTATAACCGCTGATTGTGTGTGCATAAAAGCACTAGTGTTGTCTTTATCAGGCACAACATGTGCTGTGTAACGCTGTGCCAACTGTTTTGAAGACCTAAGGTCCAGCACTTTGCTCACAGTTTGACTTTGTACTAGTTTGAACAGAAGCTGAGACAGTACTTTATTTATCTGCTGGTCATAGGCAGTGTAGGATGTGGGCTGGAAATAAAAGAGTGCGTGCATTTAAAGATAGGGAGGATATAAATGTCACAGCTGCAACAAATCAAATTTAGGTACTCCAGCTGTTAGCCAATCCACGGTAATCAGTGAGATAGTGTTGACCTCCTCACTCCTTACTTCATGAACCTTTAGCGGTCAGCACAGAACATAAAGATGTATCATCTATTTCCCTCAACTCACTTTAAAAAAGGTCAGAGAAAGGAATGTCAAGAATGTTTATATGAGGAGCACTAAAGAACATAGCTGGGTGCATATTTCTGTATTTCTGAAACACATCCGTCCATCCATACACCCTAGACAGGAAGCAACACATCCAACTTTTTAAAAAATAGTTTTAGTTAGTCATTGATTGAAGGTCCTCCCCCTTGGCTGTGATTAGAGAATTGATCAGCAATGAGAACCAATACATGCCCAGCACTGATGTCAACACACAGATGGCATGACTCATTTTGAAGCCTTCTGAAAGAGTTGTTTTGTTTAATCCCCTCCTATGGACTTGTCTAGCCAAACGACTTCCAGGGGGATGTGCTGCGTCTGGTTGTATTGATCTCCATTAATTGCTGTGACAGGCAAATATGAAATTAAATATGAGTCAGAAAATGCCACTTATCTCCATGTACAAGGTGCAAGCACAATGGCAGTGATGATATATTGGTATACCACACATTCACAAATACAAAACAACTTTTGTATTCAGTGTTATCAGAAAAAGGATATTTCCGGCTGACAGATAATTTTGGCATCAGCCCGCTCAGGTTTCCATAACCTTTGGATACCTCCTATCCCTGTCCTACAGAGAAGTGAGAAGTGAGGATACAATGCTGCCCTTTTAGAGATGAATAATGAGCTTGTTGGCAAAAGAGACATTGCTAATATTTTGTCCAAATATCTCAAATCTGTCCCCAATGATAATGTATTCTGTGTCAGTGCCAAACAGCTCTATATTTGAAGAGATGATTTCACTGCAGATATGACTAACAAATTCTCTGGGTGCATGAGAAGGAAATAACTACCTCTTATTGGGCAGGTGCATAGCCATCACAAGATGAGCTTTGTTTTACTGTAATTGATGCTCTGCTTGTGCAGAGGCATATTTTTGTTTGTTTATGCTAATGGCCATGATGGCCTGTTGGTCTGTCAAGCAGGGAAATGGCAGCCAATGCTTCAGGGAGCGAGTCATTGATCTCTCCTCTGTGCTTTTCTACACAGGTACCTGACACTCTGAGCCAGCTCTAGACTAAAAAACAGGTAAAAACCAGGGGACAAATCACTTCTGCCTTATTCATGTATACCACATCAACCTAGAGTTAATTATTGCTTGTGCGGCGTCTACCAAGCTGCCTGCCTTAAAAGTGCACTGTCCGCTCCCTTTATATTGGGCTCCTGAGGCTTAATGCTGCCTAAACAGCAAAGCTGTAATTCCCTTAAGCTGTGCACTATGCAATAACTGTTACACAGGAGTACACAAACAAAAACAGAGGTGGTCTGTATGGGATGGAGTTCTCCACAGCCCCTAATAATCTTCAGTGTTGCAGCAGTCATTTGTACTTATTGAACACCTTACACATCACAAAGTAAGAACAAGAGGTGCTTACCTCAGATAAAATTAACCTGACTGGTTTCTTCAAGTTTTTTGAACCTTTTTTGAAGAGGCATTTCCTGTCAATTTGGGCAATTCAGAAAATGTATCTTGTGATTTACAAAAAGCATTAATCCTTCAACTTTTTTCACAAACATCAGTGTTTTTACCTTAGTGTTTTTTTCTTTTTTTTTTTGTAATAGGCCAACAGAAAGTAAAGCATAATTGTGAATTGGAAGAAAAATGATGAACTGTTTTCAAAATACAAATACAATCTGCCTTTGTGTTTAGTCACATTTCATCCAGTACTTTGTAGAACTTCCATTTACTGAACCACAAAGGCAAGGCTTTTCTTTACCAGCTTTTCTACATCTAAAAACTGACATTAATGACCCTTGTTCATGGCAAATTAAGTCAGATTGGATAGAAAGGATTTGTGAATATCAATTTTTATGCCTTGCTGCAAATATATGATTGAATTTAGGTCTTGACTTTGACTGGGCCAATCTCTGCTAACTGATCCATTGTAGCTCTGGTTCTATGTTTAGTGTCATTGTCCAGCTAAATGTCATTCTGGGCAAGCCTCGACACTTTTGCAGCCTCTAAAAGGCTTTCCTCAAGGATTGTCCTATATTTATCTCCAAGCATCTTCCCATCAACTCCACCCAGCTTCATTGTTCTTTCCATTTCTTTAAAGATTTTTTGGGGCACTAGTGGCCTTTATTGACAGTTGCCAGACAGGAAATGGGTAGAGAGAAAAGGGGGTAACACATGCAGCAAAGGTCTCAGGATCAGGAATCAAACCCAGGATGGCTGCATCAAGGGCTATAGCCTCTGTATATGGGAACCCTGCTCTACCAGTACACCACACAGCATCCTGCTTTTTTGTCCCTTCTAAAGAAAAGCATGGAGACAGCATGATGCTGCCACCACTTCGTAATTGTGGGCATGGTGTGTTCAGAAGGATGTGCATAGATGTTTTATATTTGTTTGTTTGCTTGGTTGCTTTTTTGCATTTGTAGTGTTAGTCCCAAAAGGGACTGAAACACCTACTTCCACATGTTTGCTTAATGTCCCTCACTTGGCTTATAGCATACTTCATATGAGACTTCTTAAAGCTTTTATTCAACAATGGTGTTCATCTTTGCAATGGCTTAAAAAGGCTAGATTTGTAGATTGCATGACGAATAGTTGTCCTGTCAAAGATTCTTCCACCTGAGCTTTGGGTCTCTGCAGCTCCTCCAGAGTTAAGGGCCTTTTGATTGCTTCTGACATTAATTGCTCTCTTTGAAGCTATTTGTTTATTCTCTGATAAACTTCTAAAGCCTTCCTCAAACATCTGCAATTATACTTGAATTAGATTACATACAGACATAATCAGTTTCATAAGTGAGACTTCTGAAGACAAATGACAGGATTTTAATTGTAGTATCAGAGTAAAGTTGACTGAATACAAATGCACACCAAACTTTTCAGATATTAATGTGTAAAAAAATATTTAAAAACCATGTATCTTTTTCAATACTGCACAATTATGCACTACATTAAGTTGGCCTATCCCAATAAAATGAATTGAACTTTGGTTGTACGATGAAAAAAAAAATGAAAAGGCTCAAGCGGTGTGAATTCTTGTTTAAGGCACTGTATATAGCAAAAGAAGGCTCCATAATCCCTGCCTCTTATGAAAGGCTAAGTACCCACTGGGTGACCAGAGGCAGAAAGGTCGGCCTCACCGGAGTCGGCAAGGATTTTCCAGTTAAAGATTTCAACATTTTACTTTTCTTTTCAATACTAAAAACACAAGGGTGTGAGGAGCACACTCACAAAGCTGTTTCCCAGGGTAGAATATTGGTGCGTGGGGAAAGCAAATAAATAAAAAAATAAATAAATAAAGTGAAATCATTGAGCGAGAACCCTCTTTTCTACAGCCACCAGCTCCCACTCCTGGACCTACACTTTCTGAAATGTCAGTTCTTTAGGACTACAATTCTAATTTTTGTTCTGCTCAGTGTAAGTAAATAGATCTGACTGTGAGTTTTTGTTCACAGATCCCAGGAGAGTGGCTTGCACGCTCAGCAAAGAGACCTCTCACTGCAACCTCCCTCTAACATATTGATCGGGAATAGCTATTGGCGCTGGTCCTGTGAATAAAATGCTGCTCTACCGAGTTCAATTCCCCGCTGGGCCACTGAATGAAGAGACAAAACCTTTAGTGCTTGTTTCCCCCCCCCATTCCTGCTGACCCCACCCCCATCCACCCAATTGCTATTTAGCTCCACGTCTACATCGAGTGTCGCTGCTTGCAGGCACATCGAAGGACAAAAATTGAAATGTCACTTTTGTGGAGCGCTACTTCCGAAATGCCTGTGTATCTGTTTTGCTGCCTGTCACTCATACGTTTCAGGCTCCACAGCAGACCAAGAAGCGATCGCAATGAGATGGTTTATGAAACCAAAGGTAAATTGTGTTGTTTTCTGACTCTACGCTCAGAGTCGTTTGTTGACAACAAAGAGAAGAGGAAGCGCCTTGACGCATGCATCTAGAGACATTTCCCTCCTGGAAGCAATAATCCTCCTGACATTTGAAATTACCAGAACATGAAAAAAGCCAATGTTTATACAGATTTAGGGTACAGAATGAGTGGCGTTTTGTATACACGTGATGGACAAGCCTTCTCTTTTCTTTCCTTGTGATTTCTTCAATTGTGTTACGAGGGGGAACAATTTTTTGCTCACTTCCAGCTTAAAACTTTTAAATATTCTATTAATATTCTATTAATGATGCTTTTAAAATCTCTCTCACTGCTTACGGAGATTCAGTTAAATACAGTGGGGTTAATAATTATTTGATCCTCTTCTGAATATGTTTACCCGTTTACAAAGAAATTATTGGTTTGGGCTCATACTTTGTTTAAAATACATCAAATACATCACACAGTCAGTCACTTCTATTGAAACCTCTCTGCCACCATGGGCAAGACCAAAGAGCAGTTAAAAGATGTCCCATGGATTTCCCCCACTCAACAGTGTCCGTCAACAAGAAGCTTGGTAAAAAAGAGATCACTGCTGGCCCAACATTTTTAAACAGAAGAGGTACAAGATAAAAGTCAGTTGCCCTCATTTTAGAACTCCATGCAAGATCTCACATAATGGGGTAAGGATGTAACCCAAACCATATGGTTAAGGAAACACATTAAGGTCCTGGAGTGATTCAGCCAGAGTCTGGATCTTAATTCCATCATAAATGAAAGAGTGGAATTTGGAAGGAGTGGACACTCTGAGTTGTCAAACAACAGCCTGAAAACCTTCAATGTTGGAAGATTATTTAAAGAGGCGTAGACAAAAAAAAAAACCTTTAAACTTGGTCACCAACGACAACAGATGTCTGACTGATGCTTACAAATTGCTACCAAGTAGTAGGTCATGTTTTACTTTAGCATCAAATACCTATTGCACGAAATGAAAATTCAGCAATTGACCAAATAATAATTTCCCCCACCATAGGTCCCTTCATTATGGTTTTAACCTGAGTCTGGATATAATTCATTAGTCGTCTGGCAACCTCCATCCTAATGTTGTATTTTATTTGATTTCCTTTTATGTTCCCTGAGCCACAGAATGAGTTTGGGTAGTCAAGTGATTTCCCATATATCATTTATTTATTTAATAATTTATTTATTTGTGTATTAATCTATGAGCTATGTATTTAATATTAAATAATGCACAGTTCTCTTCATGAGATTTGTCTGCTTCCTCAGTGGTCCTTTGCTTTCTGTTTGGTTGGAATATAGGGCAGTACAGTTTGAGTGCTCTTGTCAGAGACAGTTTGTGTGCTGCTATTTCGTAACAGTTTTTTGCGGCAGCCGGGATTTAAGAGACCTTTCCTGGGTAGCGTGTGAGCTCCTGTCATTGCCTTCACCGGTGAGGAGCCATAGGAAGGGTCCAGGCAGTTATACAGGAGTGAGTGCTCAGAGGAAGAACGCTTAGGAGCGACTGAGCTGCCCAGGAGGCCTGGCTCTGTATCGCTGTCTGGTGTAGCACAGCCGCTCTTGTCCTCCCGTAACTCCTCCTGCTCCTCCTCTTCATCATCGTCGCAGCACAATGCATGGTAAAGAATTTTGTCACTGAAACGGACTCTTTCCCGTGTGCCAGAAGTACGGGAGGTCTTTTGGCTGTGTGTGGAGCTGCTGGCCTCCTCGCTGGAGGAGTCTGGAGTAATGATGCGTGGCCCATTGGGGATCGGAAGCCCACCATTCATCTGGGAGTAGACTGAGGCAGTGGTGGGGGGCGGCGTGGGCGTCTGGGTCGGGATAGTTCCTTGCCCCAGCTCCTGTCGTAGATCCCCTGGTTGTTCACTAGATCTGCGGGCAGCTGCACCAGCAGCCTCAAGGTAACTGCAGAACTCCCAGCTGTCAGAAAGCACATCTGCGTTGAGAAAGTCTAGCCTGAAGGCTTCTCCCAAACCCCGCTCACTGCTGGATGTGCTGCTGGCTGTGGCCACCGTCCAATCATCTGGCTCCAGGTCAAAGTCGAAGTCAGATGTTAATTTATCGATTTGACCCACCACCTAAAGCAGGGAAAACACACAACAAGAGAACCAATGAGATGTTTCATAGAAGCCAACAACGTGGAGAATGAGCTATCTCATGTATTTACATTAAGCAAATTTAAGTAAATGTTGGGAAAAAGTAAGATACTTAACCACAGGTGTTCAGATTCTAATATCTAAACATACTGCAAGATCTGACAAGATTAAAACAATGCTGTATTTCTCATTAAAGTGAAGTCTGTCTATCCAGTTGCTGTCAGCAAGTGATTTTGTCTAATGTAGAGTAAGCTGACATTATGAACACCCAGTGATGAAGATAAGGGCATTAAGATTGACACCTTTTATGTGGCAACTCTTATTTTGAAGTAATAAAGGAAAAGACTTTTCTGTTCCCCTGTTAAGCTGATGGATTCAACTAATAAAGATGTCTTAGGGCTAACTGACATATAAGTATTAAAAAGCCTCTGCTGTTGTTAAACTGGCTGTGTGGCAACATTTAGAGAACTAGATAGAAAAACAAAATGGTGGCAGAATGACAACATATGATTAATTTGTGAGCACTGTGAGGATCTTGTGTGTAGCTAACCATCAGCTGCTAACGTGTATTTGGATCTGCTTCCGGGCTTCCTAAGGCACAAAACTAGAGGGCTGTTTCATTTGATCATCTTTACTTCAAAATCTAAAATACTTTGATCCAAGGTGTCTAACTCCAGTCTTAAAGAGACTGTATCCTATATGTTTTAGATGTTTCCTTGGTTAAACACACTTGAATCAAATAAAAGTTCATTACCAAGACTGCATAACTTGATGACATACTGAGGTAACTCCTCCATTAATACAGCTGTGTTGGAGTAGAGACACATCACATAGAGTTGGGCATTCCTGGCTTAGACTGGTCAAATTTAGCTGATTAATTTTACACAGAACAAAGATTGTTAAAGATGTGCAAAAACTCTAACAAAAAGCATTTCTATGCTTTTTGAAGAAAAAAACCCATTGGGACTGGAATATTCTACACTGATTATACATTCTTCTAAATATAGTTCTTCATACATCGACTCCAGCAGAAGAATGACTTCAGAAGAAGAAAAAAAGATGAAAGAAAAAAAATAAACATGTTATTTGAGAAACATTTACTCTATTTGTGAAAACAAAGCTAAAAAACAAGGGATTATTTAAGCAGGTATTAAACCTAATGTTTCTGTTTAAAAATGTTTTTTATTGATCAGATTTAATATTTTAAATGGTGAGTGTTCATTGGCTGTTTGTGCAAAAAATCATCATAATTAACAGAAATAAAAGCTTGAAAACATCAGTTTTTATGTAAGTGTAACATAATGTGTTTCACTTAGTGGTGACATCCTCCAGCTCATTCTAGGGAATCCTTAGGCATTCCTAGGTCAAACTGGAAATATGGTCCCTTCAATGAATTCTGGCTCTTCCCCCAGGTCTACTCCCAATGGGACATGCCTGGAAAAACCTGCATAGGGAGGCACCTAGGGGGCATTCTTATCAGCCTGAAAAGCCACATGGATTCCCCCTTACTCCTGCAGCACCTTCCACATAATACCTCGGGGGACATGATCATAGGCAAAACCCAGATCCACAAAACACATGTAGACTGGAGAAGTATCCTCCCATGACCCCTCAGCAATTCTGCCAGGGTAAAGATCTGGTCCACTGTTCCATGGCCAGAACAAAAGCCTCATTGCTCCTCTTGGATTCAATGTTAGACTATCAGTCAGAGCCCTCTCCAACACCCCAGAGTAAGCTTTCCCAGGCTGAGAAATGTGACCATAACGTCCATAAATGTAGTTCATTTTTTTGTTCATCTCCCACCTTCACAGCAACTTACAATCCTTTTAGCTTCAGCAGCAGTTTGTGTAATTAGCAAATGGGAGCAAACAAACAGTATCAAAACAGACTTTCAAAAACATCTGGTCAAAGTACCTTACAAAATTGGAACATAACATATGCTCCTTTAGTGTAATTTCTACACGTTATCTTTCATAGCTAAAAGCAAAGTCTTATATTGTACTTGGATGGTTCGTAATTATTCATATGCACACAAAATATTCTTTCATAGAGAGTGTGCAAAAAGTTATACTGCAAACCGTAAAACGGAATTAATTAAAAACGAAATGAGTGTGAGCTTGTGTTAAAGTAAATCTCATTGAGAATTTTTTTTGTACAGCACAACATGAAATTTCCAGATGCTTCTATGCTTGACATCCCACTGATGTACATCCCCTCCCCCCCCACACACACCCATGCAAGTTTAGTAAAAGCCAAGATTTATTCACAGCTGCTAATAGATCTGTGTTTGCTTTTCCAAGACTTTTTTTATCCGTAAAACCTAAATTGTTTGTTAATGTGTTTGAAATGGGTTGTGTTTTTCAGCACGGCCTCCTGTGGACAGGTGTTTTAAATTGCTCCATCTCGCATCCGCACAAAATTAAATATCCTCTGAAATGAGCTCGTAACACTGACAACGTGTCATGACTCATGAAACAGGAGGCAGAAAGAGGAGGAAAGAAGCCTCTTGTCTGATTGGTTAAAGCTGCATCTTAAATACAGTGCCTGCTTTGTTTTTTTTTTTTATTGATGAACACACTGTTTTACAACTGCACCCTACAATTCACATCTAAGGTATTCTTTCCCAATTGTGCAGCAAAATAAACAGAAGTATTCCACCACTACATGAAAACATATCACTAAAAAACCATTTTATTTATTATTACCTCTAAATTGACCTGAATGCTTCTGTGATCAGGAGCTGCAGTGTTGAGTGTTTGATGAATAGAATGCCCTTCAGCTGAAATTACGCTGCTTTGCTTGACAACACCTAAAATCCAAGCCCCCTGTACTTGACATTTTAGCTCCCTCAATCAGCACATTCGGCTTTCAACAATAGATTGTGAAACGAAAACACTCACAGCTCATGTAGCTTGTAAATGATACGTTTTCCCCAAACTATTGAGCAATTAAACACTATTTTAAACTTTTGTTTTGTTCAACAAAAAAATGGGTTCACATGGATTAGCAACATAAATGCAGATGAAAAGAGGAGAAACTGTAATTTCACCCTGAGAATTATAATTATTTGCAGTGTTTGCTTCTCTCAGGCTCTAATGACTGCAAAATAAGTATGATTGCAGGACAAATCCAAATCTCTTCCCTGTATTTATAACTAGAAAATATTCTATCCACAACTTTTAATTAAATTCTGAGCATTACCACCCATTTTGAGACTTGTTTAATTTTTTTGTATATATTTTATTTTCTTATGATGTTCTCTATAAACAGAACATGAATAATAATAATTATTAAAAAAGTTTTAAACTGTTTTTTATTGCATTTGATGACAGAGAGATTCGGATATGTGTGCACATTATCATTAAATTGTTGAATAAATTAGTTCCTATTGGAGGAGCATGAATTTTGTATACATCAAAGCCCAGTTTATTAAACGATCCTGCAGCTGTGCAGAATTTTTTCTCACAAGCAGAAGAAAGAAAATGTTTAAATCTGAAGACATCAAAATCTGGAAAAGCTGCAAGGCTCTACAACTTTATAAGACCACCTTATCTCAGAGACATTTCATGTTGTTAAGTCAAACCATCTGTATTTGAATCCAACTATGTACCACCTCATGCATAGCTTTGGCTTGTCTGTCGATGAGCTTTTTCCGCAGATACACCAGCCACATCATTGTACACCTCATGAGTACCTGGACGGTGCGCTTCTGCTGGCAGACTGTCTGAGGGAATTGGGGTGTATGAATCCTCTAATCCCTGAATTACTCAACCTGTTTGCTGTGTGATTTGCAGACTTTAACTCGTGGAGCTCTTAATGTAAAAGGCCTCTCCAGACTGGGGAGAGAGACTAAAAAGCTTTGTTTACTTCATTACATAACTATTAATCAGCGGATTTAAAAATTATCAGGTGCATTTCAAAACATCATTATAATAGCAAGACAGAGGTTGCATCGTAGTTATTGCAGCATGTTGTAGGTTCATTAGGTGTTGTAACTGTCTTAATTTAAACGGTCTGCTGAGACTCTCTGGATGGTTTATGCAGCAGCATCAATAAACTCTGCACTTTTCTTCTGATCAAGAATTTGTGATGAAACTGGTGAAGTAAGGTAAAAAATGGAGAATGGCCTGTACTTGTGTAGCACTTTATCAAGTCCAGAGGACCAAAAACAGCTTCACACTACATTCAGTCATTTGCCCATTCATGCACACATTCACACGCTGATGGTGGCAAGCTACTGGATTGTAGCCAGAGCTGCCCCGGGGCAGTCTGACAGAAGCGAGGCTGCCATGCACAGGTGCCACTGGGCCCTCTGACCACCACCAGCAGGCAAGGCGGGTGAAGTGTCTTGCCCAAGGACACAATGACAGAGATGGGGCTCAAACTGGCAACCCACCGATTGGAAGAAGGACCCACCATCACTTCACTAGGGGTGGATTGACCGGATAGCTTTGCACATAAAAATGATTTCTGCTCTTACTTTTTTACTTTCAAAAGTTATGATGCATAACCATAGAAACAAGGTATTGTTTTTATTCCAGGGAACAGCTGATTAGCATCTCAAAAGCTCAAATAATACCTGATCTACAACCCCAAATCCCAGAGGAGTTGAAAAGGAGGCTTAATGGATGCAGAGCATGACCAAAGAGCAGAGGGAGAAGGAGGAAGTTAAAATCTTTTCTTACATCGATCACAATGGGCAAGGATCACATTCACGACTCCACCTTCTCTCTGTCCGGCTTTCTGACCATATGGCCAGACAAAGATTTAAAGAGGAGTGGTAAAAGTAAATAAGGTGGATTAGCAATGTTTGCCAACAAATGATGGTATGATCCCAGACATGTTACTGTGAAATATCATCTTTAGTGCCTGGATATTGAGCTGTTAGCATCTCATGCCAATCATGAGACTGTCATACAGCAACAGTCCTCAGTCAGAGGCTTCTTCGGATTCATTGAAAGACTGACTGCTATCAGAGATCCTTCTTGCCCACAGAATCATTATTGAAAACAACTCTTTGAAGATACTTGGATGATGTGAGTAATAACATTTAATTTACCTTTGGGATAAATATAAATACTTTTTTATTTAATTAATCTAATTTAACTGAATCAGCTCATCAGGGACATATTGTTTTAATAGTCACTGTAAGAGAAACAGAACAAACACTGATTTGTGTTTGTTCTGTTTATGTGATAGTGCTGGTACAAATTAAAATGTTTTCTATGACCAAATATAACCACAGATGTACAGGTGCACCACAATAAATTAGAATATCATTGAGAAATTAATTATTTTGGCAATTCCACTTAAAAAAATGAAACTCAACTGTTTTTTTTTTTTTTTTTTTTTTCTCTTTCCACAGGTCTAGAGGCAGACTTCACGGGTGTTGACTTGTTTTATCTCAATGCTTTTTTCTGTCCTCTACTTCTGTCTCCTTCTTTCCCTTTAAACCTTTTCTCCATTTTTCTCATGGGGTTTAGGTCAGGCCAGTTAGCAAATCAAGCACAGAGATACCATGGTTATTATACCAGACATCAGTACCTTTGGCAGTGTGGGCAGGTGCCAAGTCCTGGAAGAGGTAATCAGCATCTCCATAAGAATGTTTAGAAGAAGGAAGCCTGAAGTTGAGACTTCCCACTGGACTTCAAGCAACCTGGATTCTGGGCCTCTCCACTCTGACTCCGGGCTCTGGAGTTAGATCAAATCAAAGTTCTGAGACTTTGATTTCCAAATGAAACAATGTTTTCTTTCATATGCAAAAGGGCTTTGGACCCCTAAACAACAGGCCAGTCCATTTTCTCCTTAACCCAGGAAATGATTTCTGTTGTCTCTGTCTCAGGAGTGGCTTGACACAAGGAATGTCACTATTGTAACCCATGTCCTCAATATGTCTGTGTATGGTGCCCTGCTTCATAGGGTTTTTCTTTACAGTCCTCTCAAGGATTCAGGTATCCTTCTGCATGTGCATTTGTTTCAACCCCAGTTTTTCCTTCTACTCAACTTTCTTTCAATATGATTGGATACAGTATTCTGTAAACATTGCTTCTTTAGCAATGACCTTTTGTGGCTTACCCAGTATGTGGAGGGTATCAATGACTGTCTCCTCAACAGCTGTAAAGTCAGATGTTTTCTCCATGATTATGTAGACCATAATATTAAATTTTTATATATAAAAATAAAAATCAATTTATATTTTTGTCTTGTAAAATTCTAGTTTTCTGAGAAACAGAATTTGTGGTTTTTATTACATATGACCTATAATAATCAATGAACTGAAATGAATGGCTGAAATATAACTCTGTGTGTATAATGAATGGATTTGAATTGATTAACCTAATGAACAAGTGGACAATATCATCCTAATTAATGTTCCACCATTTTTATTTTCACTACTGGAGAGCTTCACTGGACTACTTCTTCTTTGAACATTCCAAAAAAGTTCAGATTTGGACAGGCAGTTTGGAGTTAAGATAAAACAGGCAGGCCGTGCATCTCTATTTCTTTTTACGACACTCACACTCTTTGCAGTTTATGACGCAGTGATGGCCTATTTTTGTGACTGAAAAGACTATTTTCGACACAGTTAAGCAGTAATGGATTGTATGAGAGTTGATGTTCTGTAAGTGCTGGGGATTTGACTGTAACTTCAGTCTTTAATTTTCTCTCAAAGGCTCTGTTGATAGCTGTTTTTTCTTACAATAAATGCTATTTGGTTATAAAAGGATGATTATAACAACATCGGTCATTTTTGTGTGTGAATTGTGATCATAAAAATTATAGAAAAAAATGTAGGTGTTTAATTGAGTAATTTTAGAGCATCTATCTGTGTATAAGTGAGATCATAGTAAATGTCTCTCCCATACAGTCTTTTCTATAAATTGCAACCAAAGGAGTAAGTGTTACAGTAATTTTAAGTGTTATTGTAATTTCTTTTTCTGTTTCACTGCACACTATCAACCGGCAGCGATGAGTCAACTGTGTTCACAGCACCTGATCAACTCAGAGCTTAGTCATTTCACAGCTCTCAGAGGTGCTTTAAAGGAGAGGTTGCCTCGGCACCATCAGACGGGGGTTTATTACTGTACCTCAACACCTGTCGGAGATGATTGGGCTGGGTAATTGAGGGTCAGAGTGAAAGAGAGCTCTTTGAGCCTTGTCTGTGACAGAAAGTTAGAATGATGGCAATGACAGTCCACGATAATCTAACACAGGGCCATGGTCAGTAATGTAAAAGCTCTTGAAGAGCCTCCTCTTTGGCAGAGGTGTGATTTAGGAAATAGAATCACTGCCATCAACTGTTATTTAGGCCTTGGCTGTATATTGACTTGGAAAAAAATGTTTCACCTCATATTTAAAATAAGAATTTAAAACAGACATTATTCAAGTCAAGTTTTAATATTGTGTATAACGATACAATCTTAATGGTGTTTATTAAAATCTTTTTCTTTGTGCTGACTTGCTAATGTGAGTAATTCTTTCCTCAGGGGCAGCCCACGGAAGAATGAGGCCCAAAGCAAAATTTGATCTTTTAGTGCCATAACATACAGTAACACCACAACAGCAATTGTTTAACTGCACGCTGTACATTTAAGACAATATCTTTTAATATCATGTTATAAAAGTAATTCAAACTACAAAATGGCATCAGTGGACAGTGTTTGACACTCTTGCCTTATAGCTAAAATGTGGCCAGTCTGCATTTTCCCCATATAGGTTTTCTCTGGGATCATCAGTTTCCACATGCAGACCTAAAATCGGTTTTAGGTAAATTAACGACCAGACATGGACTGGTTACAAGGGAGATTTTTCCAGTTGTATGGAGCAGAGAGCACTGAAGCTTTGTCTGTTGTTGCACACTGCTGGTCAGCTGGCTGAAAGAATCCTTCCACACTTTTCCATCATTTACATGAAACATAATTTAGGCTGTTTGGAAATATTCATGAAAAACACAGACAGTCATGCTGAGTGAACAAAAGGAGAGGCACTAACACTTGTTTACTTGGCTAGCTTATAGCCATTTCTGTAAAGCAGCTGACTGCAATTGACACATGGCCCAACTCGTTAATCAGCTAATATCAGTTTGTTAGGCTACCAGTTTCACTTCATAAAAAGCAAAACTGCAAAAGATATGCAACTCGACACAATATTCACTTGAAAACTACTTCCATTTTTATTGGGTGTTTGTCCAATATATTTGTGTGTATCAGAATCAAAATTACAAATATAGATAATAATTAGTATATTGTTTCAGCAGCACAAGGAGAAGTTCTTGCTTTTCTTTTTCAAAGGAAATTAAGTAGTTCATGTTATACATTTTTGTTTCTAATTATTGAGTTAATACCGAGATAAATATGGAATTGTGGTACTTTAACTTAAGTTTGTCATACTGTGGGAATCCATATAGAGCCATACCCAGTGGTTACTCTAAATAGCCCTTAAGCATTTGTTTCAGCATTGACCCTGCAATGTACTCTGCCTCTCGTTCATTGACTGCTGGGATTGGCTCTAGCAACCCTAAACAAGATTATACAGGAACAAAATGATGGGATGAATAACTATTAGTGCCATTAAAAATAGATAAGACTAACTTTAAAGAATTAACATAAGGACACTTTTTCTCTCATAAATTCTCTGTGAGGGAACATCATTTAACAATTCTGCATAGGCACCGTTTCCATCTCCCCTATGTGAGCGCCTGTATCACTAATTGAAAATGGACCGGAACATTAACACAGGAATAGAGGCAGAGGTCAAAATCACTGAATGTGAGAATTTAAGTGTTAAACGGCATCTGCTGAAAGGGAATATATAACACATGCTCTAATCGCTGTGATCTTTAAACAGATGTTTAAGGAGAGTAACTTGTTTTGATGTGCATTAATGGCATTCTACATGAGCAGATTTTTGTTTGCTGCCGAGTAAACAGATGGAGATTGCCATCTTTTACAAGTCTTACATAAAAGTGCATACTTAACATGCTTCTAATGATGTCTGTGGATAGGCTATCATGTTTCCACATTCATATTCTAGTATTTACCAGCAAATAAAAACAGCTTTGAAATTGGACATCTGTGACGATGCAGTTTGTACATATGTAAAAAATAAATCAGGTGCAATTTACCAAGAGAACTCAGATAGAACACCGTCACTGAGGTCGTTTGAAATGCACGGCGTGTGAGGGAATTTTCGTTGGAGCGCTTCATTACTCTATATTCAAACGGTTTCTCTCCATCTGTTACTTTGCCACCCATTTTTGCAAGAGTCATTTTTCAGAGGAGTTTGCAGTGCTTGCATGGTTATTATGCCCCATCCTGCACGGCTTTGCTTTTGTTCATGGGGAAAAATTCAAATGTTCATTTGAGCTCTTCAAATAAATCAAAACAAGCCTTGTTTCTTTCTCAACATGCTGCAGTAGATTTTCATCTTACCCCTGTGCTGCTTTTCTGGTGCTGAAAGTGCTTAATGCCAGTTTGAAGGTCTCAGCAATTATCAAAATGGCCTTGCATGCTGGCTTCATGAGTAAATCAGTCACAAATATTGTTTTAATGCAGTTAGCTCCTGCAGTTTTGCACTCCCTCTCCCACCTTATCCTTATTTTCCCTCAATTTAAATCCCCCCCAAGACAAGAATATGAATGGATTCCAGCCACTTGCATTGTTTTGATATGGCTTATCTTACCCCCCTGAAGCTAATTTATCATCCCAGACTCACTCTGAAGGAACATATTTACTGCACGCCCAAGGAAAATTGTCCAAGGGGTCCCATAAGCATGTGCAATTTTTTTTTAGATGTCTTATTTAGCATTGGATGAAACAGCGCTTTGGGAGTCTGAATTTCGTTACATACTCAGCATCACACAGCTGTATATGAACAGAATGCAAAAAGCTCAGAAAGCACTACAAAGCTTAAGGGAGGTTAGTTAAGCAGACAGCAGAAGAATGCATGTGAATGAGTTAAAGATAGGAGATTGAATGGTGGGATTCAGAGGGCAGGTGATCTTGTTTAATTGATAATATACTCATTTATAAACATGCAAACCTTCAGAACTACAGAAAAATGTGATTTAAAAAGCTTTTTTATTAAATTTATTCATTGAATTTTTAGAGTGGTGGAAGGCTAACAGTTATCAACTTGGATATAATGGTGTACGATATATTAACAGATATTAATTATTACTATGTTACAGTTAAGTCCCTCCACACTGCTGACTGATCTTCACTGATACAATACAATCATACAGCAAACAGATGTCAGCTGTGGACTGATAACAATGTGAATTTGTTGACTCAACAACAGTCTTTCATACTGAGCAAGCATAGGACGGCATAGCAAGGAAACATGGAAAACACAGAGAAGTAAACCACTAGAAGGTTAGGAACTCAGGTTGTTAGGTTGAAAAACATTGATATGCTAAACAATGGTCTGTGTTACAGTTAATATCTGTTAATATAGCCTTATATTTATGGATAATCTGACAAGCTTTTAGCCTTTTAAAGCTTACACAAGAGAAGCCACTGATGATAACTCCACAGAATCTTACTTTGAAAGAAAATCTAAATGATCATTTTAATATATTTCAAGTCTTTCTTTAAGTCTACAGCTTAAACTGGATCAATGCATTGTTAATCTTTGACCTTTATATGCATCCTACTAAGCAAATGAAACAATACCTGTACAAGGCAATTGCGGCATGTTCCAATTTCTTCATAAACATCTGAGGCCAACTTGTTTCTGCTTTAATGAGAGTGAGGCTAATCTCTGTAAGGTTGGTGTTAGAGTTTAAGTATATCTAGTGTGCTTGGGATTCCAGTGCAGTCTACTCTGCAGAGATGCAATGAGTATTTGAGTGGACGGCATTACAGAAAAACCAGAGGGGGCCTGATTTAGGTCAGGCAATCTTGATTGGTGAGATGCGTTCTGTGGTGTTGGCACACGGATGAAGTGTCCTTTGAAGTGTTCACTGGAAGCATTTGGTGTAATTATCCTGTCATGAGAGTGGCTATAAGCTCGAGACTTCATTAGGCGCATGCTTCGTTCTTTTTCATCTTTTCTCATAAAAAAGCCCCACTCATCTTTCTGGAGACCTTAAAGTGCTAAACAACGATGTGATGAGCAAAGAGCCAATACCTCCTGACACCTCACTAATCAAAAACATCATTACAAACTTCACCATATAATGGGCTTCATTTATCCCTCAGGGGTTTTACAAGAGGTGGGCTTCTTCACTCCTTGAGGTCTGGGAAATCAACAACTTCCTTCCCCAAATTTAGGTCATTAGACTGGACAGACTCATTTAACAGCTGCAGGGCATATTTGGGAGGTTTATACTATCAGCCTGGAGAGGTTATGGGTTGTACAATCAGGGAGGGAGCAAGATGGAAACAGCAAGAGGGAGGCAGCAAATGCAGCATGTGTTGTTGCTGGCAGAGCACACTGATCATTTATTGAGGTTCTCCTTCATTGCTTCTATCCGTGCTGAGAGGCCTAGTGCCGGTAATGACCAGAAAAAGATGGTAGGGCCACGCTACAGGGCTCCTCAGTCTATCTGCTTCCCAGAGATAGTGACGGATTAGGCCTGTGTAATGTCAGGTCATGCTGCTCACATGCAAGTGGGAAAAAAAACATGCATGTGCGTGCAGACAGGTCATGCTCACCCTTTTAATGACTTGGGAAGGCTTTCATAAATTGTCTTTTTGCAGTGGCTGTTTTAAGTGACTGTCAGAAGAATACGTCTATGTATGGCTGATGTGAGTTCTATAGTAAATATAGGTGATCTGTTCTGGTAAAAATTACCATGTCACTTGTGGAGACACGAAAAAGCAATGCTGTTGGAGTTGGCTCATTCCAATCCAGCAGTAAATCCCTTGTCCTAATACCTCAGACACCCAGTTTGTCTACCAGCCAAACCAATAAGCAGACACACAGGAAGAATATACTTGAAGAGGAGAAAAAATTACAGAGAGCAGTTCCAAAGCTATGTGGTTATCCCAATTTTTGGCAAGAACTGCTCCTAGTTTTTTTTGCTGGAAGGAATATTTGGATTTACTTAAACTACAATTCATTTGATTTGTTACAACAACAATGCACCACATATTTCTTATTAGGGCAGTAAATTGGTGTAAACACGTTAATATACAAAAATAAAACAGTACAATAGAAACAAATTTTCCACGCTGTCAGAGCTGGTTTGAATCACTGACTGTGAATAGTCTCACAAACAGTTAATACTGCCTGAAAAATAATTATATACACATCTCATTACAGACTGATTATGTTGGAGTAATTGATTTGGTTGCATCTTGGGGTTTGACTTATTTATTTGCCACTAACAGTATAGTGTGAAGAAGCATTGACCTACACAAGAAGCGGTAAGAATATTTCTAGCTGCAAATCGAGAGATTTTAGACAGAGAAACATCTTTGAGAATAAAAGGGTAAATATCAGAACCTGGATGTTTTTCTGGCACGCCATATATAGACACTGCTGTCCTGGGTTCAATTCACAACCCCAAGCCATGTCTTCCAGTTCTCTCTCTCTGCCCCCTGGCACTTTTCAGGATCCTTATGTCCACTTTATTTTACAGCAGTGCAGTATCTCTAGGAAACACAGGCATGTTTAAGAAAAACAGGCTTGAATTAAAATCTCTTCTCAACTTTAAAGCTGATTAGTACTTCACTTATAGTCAAATTATCTGTCATATGGACTTCCCTAGTTCCTTAATTGTGTGTAAAGATGAAGCTGTAAGCAAATCTGCTTGGAAAATATTTAGTTTTAGCTGTTCTCTCAGAGCAAAAAGACTGAACTCTATTTATAGTTGTCTGGAAAATGACTCATATCAAGAGTTACCATGCAAAGCTATCACCTGCTCCCTTTTTGTAATTAAGAATCCCTCTTTCCAGGTTCATGTTATGGCTCCCATCACAGCTGTCTCCCAGAGCTGGAGACAGACGATACAGCCTAATGACTGTCTGAGCAATGCTGCAGAGCAGGGCGTTTTTGCAAAATTCCAGGGGTGTAAATGGGTTTACACATACACAAATATTGGAATAATAGACCAAGATAGCTAAGACTACTGTGAGGGGTATTATCATCTTAAGAGATTGTGTTTTTTTTTTTCCCAGTGAGAAAATGCAGTCAGATCTATCACCTCAGTTAGTGTTGAGGTGGACAGCAGAGTCTTTCTGTCTGTCATGTATGGTTGTGTGAAAGTGGACGACTCTGACATCAGCTTGCTGTTAATCATGCAGGTACCATCCATGAGAGCTGCTGGACTGTTTTCAGCTGTTGACATAACTGTCTCATGTCAGGAAGTCACAGCAGCTGCTAACACTTTTACACGCACACACATGCACACTTACACAGACACACATACTCAAAAGTGAATTAAATTTCAAGTTCTTGTAGCTGAGAAATGTAAGCTAGTTGGGAAAAAAAAGATACAGTTCCAACAAAAATTATCTTATCAGCTATGCATGAGCAGGCAGGTTACTGGTGTTAACCTTTGCCAAGATTTTAAAAAGGCAGCCTTTCAAAAATACAAAAATTTCCTGTCACGCTGTAACAATGATTTAAACTCTTTTTGATGAGATTCCAGGGAAAATGTTGAATTCGCTAGACTTTTCTCAATCTCCCTCCCATTCTTGTTGCCACACACTGTCTGAAAGAAGACCAGTACATTTTTCTCACTTACAAAAAAAGACACATTTCTCAAATTTCATAGCATTTCTAGGCCAAAAAATCCAGTAAAGTGTTATGATGTTGAAATTAAAGAGCATCACCCTTCACTCCCATTAAGGTAGCAATGTAAACTGCAACTGCAAGCTATAGGTGGCTTGTATGTTAAGTAGGTCACTAAAGGCTGCTAAACATAGCTGACATAAACCTAGAAATCCTTTGTGTGCTTGCATATAAAGCTTTTTGATGACAATGTTTACTTTTGCCAGTCACCTTCTCATGATGCACTGATGGAAAAGGCATGTCAGTTTCAAAATACATGTAAAATTTAAGTTGATTTATTCTGACAGCATTATGGACATATATAATAACTCTTTACATATTGGATTGAGTATATCAAAAATTGTATATCAAAATATTGATATCAATTGATATCTGGGATCAGTATCAGATCAATACTAGATAAAATCAACACTTTAATTTCCGATTCCCTCTTGAAATTTTACTTAACTTTTTTGTTGCAGTTTCTCAAGTCTACCATGAATAAGATTTTGCTTTGATTTGCTCTCATAAATTTTGTACTTTGTATATACAGAAAACAATGCACACAAATTTGTTTTGTTTTTCTATTGTTTCTGTTTATCATGTAAATATGTGTTAAAAGTATTTTGTAGACACCAATGAACTTTATCTAAATCCTGTCCTAGGTTTTCACAAAATAATTAAAAAGAAAAACCACAAAAACACCTAAAGGTCTGAAGTTTGACGATATATCATATTTAAATAAGTATCGGGATTGGTATCGGTATCGGTATCAGTGATGCTGGGCTTGTATTTACTTGGAATAAAATTGATATCAAAATGTGTAGTATTGCACACCTGTACTGCAAACATTTTAGAAACACTGTTTGACTTTAATCATACTTTACTTAAAAAAAATCTCTATTAAGTTTCCAAATCTTGTCCTCTTTAAAGTATTATTAAAACCATAATGACAAAAACACCTTTATTATGTAGAATTAATTATGTAAATACCCCAAGCTAACGAGCTGATGCAAACTGGGTTCGTAACAAATTCAGAAAATAAAATAAAAAAAATGTTTCAGTTTGAAGGATGGGAATTCAACATTGATTATTTGTGAATTTTACACTGCCTAGATATTATGCCAGATATTCTGTTGAAATTATTCCCAGACAATTTTTGTAAATATTTGTGTAACTTCACACTGGATAAATGTTTACAGTCACAGAGCACACTTATCAATACAACACCTTACAAGATGTAGCCCCGCAGGAAAACAGTCATGTTGTTTTAGGCGTTTTGGAGTATTTTTGTCCATGGCATGAGGGTGTCTGCATCACAGTGTTGACATAAACAAATAGAGGGGAATGTTGCATCCTAAAAACTGTGCTTCAATAATTACCTGTGCCATATGAAGCTATGAAAGGATGGCAAAAGCTTTGCAGAATCAAAAACATACACAAAACATTTTTGTACCAGAGAAGCAAGAGAACCTTCAATTTTGCCTGCCAGCATAGAATAAATATTGTGGCACAGATTTTATGAATGCTGTATCAGTCAGAATGATGCAGACAAAATATAAAATCTCTTTTTCTACTGATCCATGGTTACTAAGTTTTCATGGCCTGAAGTTATTTTAAAAGGCATCTTGTGAGTATTTTAGAAACCGTGCCAGCTGTTGTTCTACTTTTCTCTTCCTCTCCTTCCTCAGCATTAAATACTTTACCGGTACTTTTCCTTAATTGCTTGACAGTAACATTTTCCATTTGCAGCTGGAAGAGCAGGTAACCTGTTGTGCTCAAACAGCCTATACACAATTTGGAAAGGTGTGCGCTTCTCCTCATCTGGGAATGCTATTCCAGCAGTCACTCAGTTCATTGCATACTATATATGCAATGGCTTTCATCATTGCGATTTATCTAGTGGCATGGAAATTGTTGATTATTTATTTATGCTGCTTGGTGAGATCCTTTCTGTTGCTGCCAGAGCAGTGGTAGGATGCAATGTGCATAGCGGCCACTGTGCCAAGAGCGTAACAGTAACTTATTTAGAGTGCTATCAGCTCAGTGTGGGTGGGATTAGGCTGTAGGTTTGAAAAGAGGCCAGTGTGGATACTCCTCGTTTAGATTCTCTGATGACAAAGCCATGGTTCTTACACTTCATGAATAAGCTGCCACTGCTCCTACTCGGCTCCTCCAAGCAGTCACTAGTATCCATTCTTTTTAAGGATTTGGGTTTCTGTTAGTCATGTTCAAGAATTTGTGGGCAATGTATGAAAACTTCCCGTTCAGCAGTGTCTGAAGGTTCTGAGAAGCAACCATGGAGACTGGGATTTATAGGACAGAAGTCCAATATTTTTTACTTTTATTCCTAGTATGAGTCTCATTTTCCTTGTACTCTTCACTTTATCTTTTATGAAACATTTTGCAACTTTTCTTTAAGTGTGGTCAGTGCTCCAAACCAAGATTGTATGACTCCTTCAGGTCACAACAATGTTGGTTGCTTTCATGAAATAGTTATGTCAGAATGGGGCTCCTTTTTATTAGAAGTAACACAAATATTTAACTATCATCCTATAAATGCTTTAGATATCAAAGCTATTTTACTTGATAACTGTTATATGCAGTGAGATTTTTTTGACCATCAAATGTAAGCTAATTGATGTATGTTGACATTACATCTATATTGGCCCTATATTGGCTTCAGACTTTTTTTATTCCAACAGGTTTTAAATACTTAAATGCATGGTCACACTTCTGGGTATATTCTGGTTTTATTTAATTTGTTCTGCGTTGTTTTGCTGTTTCTTTTCTTGTATTTATCTGTTGCTAAATACCTTTTATGTTCTTTTTGACCCTGTAAAGCCCTTTGGTCTTCTACACTGTGGTGTTGTAAAATGCTACATAAATAAATGATTGATTGATTGATTGATTGATTGATTTTGTTTATGATAGCAAGCTGGTCAGTATTGCAACCATAATTATGTTTTCATAATATCAACATTGTTTGATGCATTCTTCATAAATTGCAACTACTTACAATCAAGTAATGAACATCAGCTCTATAGTATTAGAGTTAATATTGGTTTAGTGTCACAATGAGTTCCACCTGAATGAGTCCAATGACCAAAACAGTTTGGAGTAGGGAGACAAGAAAGGATGGGCTGATGGTTTAGGGTTAGGGATTGCGGTGTGGGTGATTATTAAATTCTCAAACTAATATCCGTATAGTGATCTTAAAAGTTGTAATTTCTCAAAAGGAAGGCATTAAACAAATCTCAGGCTAATTATTGAACTGCAGAAATTTTTAAAAGTATAAATTTCAGACGATTAATTTCCATCTATTTTCATTTCCCAAAATTTACCATTGGTTTTCATTGCAGCTCATAGCCAGCGGTGCGTGACTTTGGAGCAATAGTCCAGCGCTGAGAGTACCAGCAAACCCGACTAATAATAAAGGGCGTGC
The DNA here is from genome assembly GCA_014839685.1 of Anableps anableps. Lineage (NCBI taxonomy): Eukaryota > Metazoa > Chordata > Actinopteri > Cyprinodontiformes > Anablepidae > Anableps > Anableps anableps. Next base: position 10,422,120 of record CM026067.1, on the reverse strand, counting down.
AATCAATATGCCACTGGCATTTCTAGGTTTTCTTTGCCTGCAGTGCTTATCTTAATGGGAGTGTGCTCCATTTTCTTTTATAGTGTGTGAACTCATATATCATTACCCAACAAATATAGCCCAATCTGCCACAGTGGAGTGAAAACACAGTAGGTCAGGGGAGGAGAAAAAAACAACTCCTTCATGTAATTTGTTTTTATTTAAACCTTCGCTGTGCAGCTTTATGGGAGCCATGGCAAACCTCAGGAACAGTTTACTTCATCTTAGCTTTGCAGTGCACTGTGGCAATCAGCCAGCCAGTGTTTTTGAAAACATGTTTCATGAACTATACGACAGAGGGTGACATGCTCAACAAAATTAGAGTCTTGTGGGAGGTTTTTTATTCTTCTTCATGCATCTTGCCTGAAGTAATGCTAAACAAATACAGACCCATCCGGGCTGAGACACATCCAATCAGTAAACGTTCATTACATTAATAACAATAACAATAACATTTCAAAGTAAAACTCCTAGAGATGTTAGCTTTTATTTCATGCCAAAATGATACTTTTTATAAAGCCATAACCTAACACCTGGTCATTCTTTGGTTTAATGATTTGACCCCATGTCTTAACGTGGCAACAAGAACTGTTCCCTGGCAGGATTTCCTGATGTTCTGGGCTATCAGAGTTCCACAGTTTGATGAAAGGAGCTGTAAAAATATTTTTACTCTGTTAGCAGCACAAAACATATTTCTCAGGCTAATCCATCAAATAAAGAAAATTATGTACTTTGTCACCAGCATGCATTTTCACTTTTCAACTTTTATATAAGACTTACTTTTTGCAAGAATGCAATGTTTAGCATCAGAAACCCAGTATTTTCTTTCCATAATAACTGACAGCCATATGCTTTTCTTAACTGAAACCTCTTTTAATTATTTGTTTTGTTAAGGATATTTTTCTTATTATGCTTCCTGTCAGAGCATACAGGTAATGTAAATCTGTGATCTTTCTGAAAAGAAAAAAAGGTTTTTAATCAGCCACTTTCTCCTTGTCATAGATGCGAGAAGAAAAAAAAAAACTTGTGGCTACTGTATCAAAAAATGATTACAAATTACATTTATTCCTTGGTACAATGTTTGTTTGAGCTCACACAGCTGAGTGATTTTTTTTGTTTTTTGGTATGGTGCTAGCACTTACGAACTGGAAAATGTGCCCATCTCTGTGTGAAATCAACCTGGTTTCTGTTGTTGTGTTCACAACATTGTACTTGTCATTCAGTGGAAGAGCAGATCAAACTGTGCTATCTTGGTGATAGAAGAAAGGCTGTTTGTTGTGCACATACGTTTTTGATTTTAACATTCTTTAGATTTTGTTGAAAATTTCAGAAATTGCATATAACAGATAATGGAAGACAAGATTCTACTATGAAAACTGTTAATCGCACTTGAACGTCACATATTGTCTCATTATAAACTCTGACTTGACTGTGTTTTGTAAGGATTTTATGTAACACACTAGCAAAAAAGCACATACTGTAATTGTGTAGTGGTTTAAAAATGACGAATGGTTTTAAATTATTTAGAAATAAAAATCTGAGCAGTATTGCATGCATATTTCTGTATACCCTGTTTACTTTGATACACACTCATATATAACGTATTATAAGTTAAACATCAGAGTTTGTCAATGAATTTTTTTTTTAACAGCATCATGAAGACAGATGAAGATACTAACTAGGTTGGGCATGATAATGGGAGTTCAAAGCAGGGTTAGTTTCTGAAATTATATCCTTATCTCACAGAGCACTGCTTAATCAGTCAACCAAAAATAGATGAATATGGTACAATATAGCAGAGAGAACATTAAACATAATCAGCCAAGAGGCCTAACTCTGGAGCAGCTACAGAAATCCACAGCTATGGTGAAAGAGTTTGTTAAAAAGACAATTATTAGTTGTGCACATATCTGGTCTTCATAACTGAGTTGTGGGAAGAAAAATATGAGTTCTCGTTAATGGTTTGTCACAAGTCATGCAGGCATCACAGAAGATGTGGAGAAAGGTGTTCTGGTCAGATTTTGTGAAATAATTTAACTTTTTGACCTACATGCAAAACGTTATGTATGGTGGAAAACTAACATTACATATCACCTCAAACACGTCATGTCTACAGTAGAACATGGTGGTGGCAGCATAATGCCTAGTCTTCACAAGGGACAGGGAAACTGCTCAGAGTTGATGGGAAGATGGATGGTACAAGGGCATTCATAAAAGAAAACTTGTAAAAGGCTGTAAGGAATGGAGATTGGGGTGGAGGTTCACCTTCCAGGAGGGCAGCAACCTTTAACATGCATCAAGAGTTAGTTTCGATGAAAGGAAATGATGTACATGTGTTAGAACGGTCCCAGTCAAAGGCCTAACCTTAAATCATGTGAGAATCTGTGGCAAGATTTTAAAACTGACAGATGTTATTTATCTAATCAAAATGAGCTTAGGTTATTTTACATAGGAGAATAGGCAAGAATTTTGCTTTCCAGATTTGCAATTTGGAGCTGCAACTGCACTATAGTGTCTACACCAACCTTTTCACATTTGTAAAAATACTGAAAACCATATGCTTTTTTTCCTATAATCTAACGTCCCAATACAATCCAATGGAAGTTTGTGGTAGTAATGTGACAGTTTAAGGGGTATGAATACTTTAGTAACACACTGTACATCTTCAGAGTCAAAAAGCCTGTCATGTTTCAAACACTGTGTGGAGTCTTTCTAATGATCAGGTTTATTTTTATTCTGGCTGGCTTGTGTTTCTTTACCAGTCTTTAGTTATTTCTGCCTGCAGATAGGACCCTGTATGCAAAGGGTCGCAACACCCACACATATCGTGATGGAAAGTGAAAACTAAACTCCTGAGTAATGGTGAGCTCCCCTTCTTCACCACCACTGTGCTAAAGTAGGCCACAGATATTGGAATCACCAACTCCCTTACTTCTTTCTCTCAAAACAATTTGTCATTGCTTCTAGGGTTCTGCCATCTCTATCTGTGGCAATCTGCAGGGCGGTCGCCTCAGAGAGTGACAAAACCTGTCACAGTGCGTCACTTTCACTCTCTCCTTGGCAAGCGGTGGGACATCTTTGAGTCGGCAGCACCTTTATCAGATATGGCAGTTCCTAAAGCTCTGCCTATAACAGCAGGCAAGTCTAAGGAGAGGAGCCGGTGACTTTATAGAGACCTATTTGCAAACAAAATCACCAGGAGACATTCCCCACAAGGCACCATCTGGCAGCCACATATACCTGCCTTCCTCACCACATCGCCGGCTTGGCTATTTATAGATGCTCTCACGTCCACCCACCCACACATTGCATCATGTGCAACAGCAACCAGAACCTAGTGAACTGAAGAACTACCTCTAGGCAGTCAATCATCTGGGTGACAGATGTCAACACATTTTCCTCGTAATGTTTGAATCTTCCTAACTGTCTGCCATCCCTGACGACAGAAATGAACAATCATTCAGCTCTTACAAGACCTTGCAGAGATGGTAAACCCTTAGATGACCTTCGTTGTCCCTGTTTGAGCTCATCTCTTATTGACTTCTACTCTGGGATGCGGGGGTGAGCTGTGGAGCAGAAACTCCTCTGCATTGACAACAGCAGAATTTGTGATGATTATAGGAATCAGCAGTCGGTCATCATCAAGAGTTATCAATGAAACAATTAGTGTCTCATCTCAGAGGGTAGGAGACTGGATTCTCTTCAGTGATATTATGTTATTGAACTTCTGTTCTTCAGTTCTTGGAATTATGCTGAGGGCCTTAACAGAGCAAAAGCATGCCTTTGGAAGCCTCACAGTCATTTTCAGCACATCTATATCCATTTAAAATGCAAATAACAATACACATATTTGACTGGAGTGCTAAAATATAATATAATTATGTTTGACAAAGCAATGACTTTTTAAAACTGTGTAACAAAAACATATTCTTTTCACAGGCTTTCTCTGTATTTATTAGCACATACATCACCTCATTTCCATTTTTGCTTCAAGCAAGGTTTCATCATCTCGGAGCAAGTTTGAACTTTAGCACAGTTTCTACGTCAAATGGAACCTTTCACTGAGGAGATTAGTCATCAAAATCCAGATGTTTTGGCTCTGTTTTTGCATTCAAAAGCTGAAACAGCTTGTTTTTCCTCTTTCTTGTTATTTCGGATAGATTTCCTCAGTCATGTCGCTGAGAGAACAATTAGTCAATGCTCCTGGATCAGCTCCTTTAATTACATATTGAAAGACCCCTCATAAGTTCCAAAACATATTGATTACTTGCCTGGAACCTGCAAAGAATACATATACGCTCCTTGTGGAACAATATCACTGCATATTTTTCCTCCTAACAATTCTCTTCATTTGCGTTCTAATGTGTGTGCATCTCTTGACAATTGTAGGCAGCAGATTTGGCAGGTAAATGTGGTGGTGTGCAGAGAAGTGTTATCTCAGCCACATAAGCGATTGCAGCAAGAGGAGCCTGATAAAGAACGGGCAAGGGGGGATCGGGTTAACACTGACTGTGTTTTAGTGTATAAAAAAAAGCACTGCTACTTCTATTTTAGGTCTTGTGCTAAGTGTAAAAAGAGGATGATGGTTGTCCGGTGAAATGCACTCCAACAAACATGCAATGCTTTCAAAATATATTCATACCCCTAAAACTTTTTCATATTTTATAAAGATTTTATGTAACAGACCAAGACAAAGTAGGGACTTGAAGAAGGATGAAAAGAATAGATGGTTTTCATTTTTTTTTTTTTTTTACAGATAAAACCTAAAGTGTGTGTACATTCAATCCCCTATGTAGAATTGCTAATATAGGTCTTTTGGATTATGTCTCTGTCAGTTTTGTTCATCTAGAGGGTGGAAAATGTTTCCCATTATTGTTTTAACATAATACAACTTATAACACGTGAAAATGGTTGGATCAAAACTATTGCATTGTAGATCTGTTTAAGTTTTGTTGTACTGTAAAAAAGTGAATCTCTGTCCCAGTATCAAGTCTTTTACAGCCTCAGACAGGATTTGCTGATGTGTATTTATCTTCACCCATCTTCCCACAACCTCTGACCATCTTTCTTGTACCTTCTGAACTAAAATATCCCCACAACATAATTCTGCCACCACTGTATTTTACAGTGTGAATTGTGCTTTTTAGGGTGAAATGCAGTGTTGGTTTTCTTCCACACATAGTGTTTTGCATGCAGCCCAAAATGTTAAGTTTTGGTGTCATCTGAGTAGACCACCATCTTACATGTTTGGTGTGTTCCTTATTGGTTTGTTGCCAACTGCAAATGGGACTTATAATCTTCTTTTCAAAAGACCTATTGGTTGACACACTCACACACACACACACACACACACACACACACACACACACACACACACACACACACACACACACACACACACACACACAGTACAGATTCTCCCATCTGAGCTGTGGATCTCTGCAGCTCCTCCAGAGTTATGATGGGTCTCTTGGCTGCTTCTCTAATTAATGCTTTGGTTGCCTGGCCAGTCAGTTTAAGTGGAAGGCCAATGGCCATGTGTGGGAAATTCAAAATTGTACCATTCTCTTTTCACTTTCAGATGGTGGACTGAAAAGTGTTTGCTATGTTCCTTCGTCTTCGTGACGATATTTGTTCTCCAGTGTTTTCAAATTTGGATGGCTTTGCAGAACAGATGGACCCTATTTACTAAAAAGCTAATTGCTGGCTTTTTGTATGAATATCAAATTAAAGGCAGTTGAATACTTACATTTAAGACTAAAACTATTCATACCTCTGGCAGATTTAAATTCAAAGTAAGCTATTTAATTGATCAACATGTTTCTTCTGACTGGAAGTAATATTAATGTTTTGGAGTCCCGACTTTAATCTTCTCAAGAATCTGTGAAGGGAGCTAAAGATATGGGTGATGACAAGGAGGCCTTCCACCCTCAAAAACTTGGAGCTCATCATCAAAGATAAACTGTCAAGATATGTAAAAAGGTGGTCAGCAGTTATAAGAAGGGTTGGATTGCTGAAACAGATAATGTGTTTTTCAAAATTAATATTTCTTTTTGTTTTATATACTTTTGAGGGATGCCTATCTTATTTCAAATCAGAAACAAACTTCTTGATTGAGTGAAAATAACTGAACATCTTAATCTTACAGGGTTCTGGGCTTAATTTGGGCTTAGTTGTATCCACACATCACTTAGTTTTTCGACTAAATTTTTTTGAAAACCATACCCTTTACCTTCCTCTGTCCAGTATTTTAGCCTAACACTTAAAATACTAATGACATAGAAGTTTGTGGTTTTAACATGATTCAATATAATTCATTTGCAAGTTGTTATGTAATGTATACACTTTAGCTTATTTGTGTTTGACCAAAGCCAATATTTACCCAGTGACAGAGAAGTAGGTGCAATTTCAGAATGGATCAATCTGGTCTGTCAAGCTCACACAGTTTAGAGGACGTAAATGAGTAGTGAACCAGAAATGTTGCTGCATTGTAACAGTCATCACTCATCCATCAGATATTTTCCTGTCTGCTGCATCCTGCTTTGTTGTCTTGTTTAAAAAAAAGCTGAACAAGGTTGCTTACCGGCATTCTCAAGCGACTTAAAAAAGGCCAACTCCAACAGAAAAGTAAGCAATGTATAGTTAAAGTAAAGGTATAGGGAGGCAGTTTGCTATCCTTACCCCCCCCCCCCCGCCTATCATCTTTGACTTTATACTTTAAATTTGCTGGCCAGAAATAGTAGGCCAGAAATATTGTGCTATAAAGTGCTGACCTGTTGACACAAGTCAGAAATAGGGTTGAAAAGGGATGTATTGTTCCATGTAAACCACATTTATCAGTTAAGTATTGCTGACATTGGCAGGAAAGACAGGATGAGGTTAGAAAAGCCACGGAATTGGTTAGCTGAGGTAACGTATGCTGGCTAACCTGTATCTGTAAGAACCTTTTGTGAGTATCTCTGACTGAACTGTTATTTTCCTCAGCTGTATTTCTGCCTGATGCCCTCCTCTATCTGCTCAGTCTACTGGTAAATCCTTAAGACCTAATGCAGTGCCTGTTTGCAGGTGCGATTATGTAGCGATCAGCATCTGAAACAGAGCACCCTCCTATACAAGGTCTACACTTCTGTTCACATGCTGCTTTACAAGGTTCCTGGGCACATTTAAAAGGGGGCTACATTAATAATCCATGGATTTTGAATCTGTGCGTAAGTGCAGTGCCAACCTGTGAGTGCGGGTCCTTAGATGGCCATTCGTTTGACACTTTTCAGAGTTTCTCCCTCTCTTTCTTTCACCCCCTCACTTGGATAGCTGAACTTTGATTGATGACATCAAAAAGAGTGGTGAAATGTGGGGGCTGGATGTAGAGATAACTGACTGCTGAGAATGACTCAGTCAGTAGTGGAGAGTCAGTCTTCTGCAGCCTAGAGGAAGTAAGCAAGAGGGACGGGACTGGAGAAGGTATCACAGGCTAAATGAAGTCTCGGGGCCTGGTTAGCACACATAACTTCATCACTCGTGGCTCATTTTCAGAGGCCATCATGACTGTGCTAATGTTACTTTATTTGAGAAAAGAAACATCACAGAGTTGACATGATGTAAACATAGAGCAGAGAATGGCATCACCAGCAGCTTCCTGGCCCATCGATCAAGTCAAGGAGGACAGAAAACAGAAACACACAGCACAATACACAAGCTCCAGTACTATATATGAGCATATACCCTCTTGTACATACTGCCACACTCATACTTTCTGGCAGATATGCTTTCACCCATAGAACACAAGCATCAATCACCAGTTTTTCAAATAAAAACAAGCTGCCATACAGACACAATGGATACATTTCTTGTACACAATACACCAGGTCAGATGACTCGTGTTGCCTCCATCCTGATGGCAAACGGTGATTATTAGAAAGGAAGCTTGTACACCTAACCTCGAGGCTATAAAGTTTTATTTATAGGGCCAGAAATAGCCCTTACAATACGTGTGGCAGCTTTGACTAGATCTCTGACATCATCGCACAAATTCCCTCTAGTGTGACCTTGGACTGCATGTGATAAATTTTCATGGTTGCAGAGAGTGTGCTTGGGGAGGTCAGTCACAGCAGAAGAAAAACGCTGTTTTCTGCGTCTCCTTTGTAGCTGTAATTTATGCATCATATTTTTCTTTCTTGTCACAAGGTGATAGCTGCCAATAATGCCAGAGTGGCGGCTGAGGGTTTTGTCATGCTCTCCCTCTTTAAATAGCCGCAGATCTAATCTGCAGACAGCAGCAGAGTTCTGACAGATCCTGCCTTGGTGCCTCCTCCTACTAGGTGACACATTCTTATTTTTCCTCTCCTCCACTCTGGTATTCACTCCATGGAGCAGTGGCCCCTCAAGCTATTGTCAGTTCTGTTCTCCATCCATGTCTGAAAAACCAAATGGATTTACAGGGTTTACTGTCAACCTCTCCCTTTTTCCAGGCTTATGAATGTGGGACTCTCTTCCATTTCCTCCCTTTTATTTCCACACTGTTTGACTCTTCATGATGACTTGGTCGTTCTTCTTATTGGAGGAGTGCTGTTGTGGCATTGGCTTTTTATTAAGCGTATCTTTCACCGATGACCTTATAATATGTCTTGACCTAAGCACAATATAGTACAGTCAAAGCTCTGTATATAAACTTCATGAGGCTTTCAGGCAGTCCTGGCTCTTTTGATCTTAAAAACACAGGAGTATTGTTTGTTTCCCATTTTTAAGGCCAGTCAGGTTGGGTTTCATTTTTTTCTCACAACCCTGTTCCTATAAACAGGGCCATAAGGTCATCAAACCTCATTTTTACAAGTTGAACCCTAACTATTGTCCATAAAAAGGAACAAAAAAGCTTTTCTAAACAGGTTTTTTTTTTGTATAATCCATGAAATTAAACAAATAAGTTATTTTACAACTGTTGTTTTGGAATACTACGACCAAAAAAACATCACGTTGATTTATCATGTCAGTAAACCGTGAATGCAGGGTGCATCAATTTAATTTAGAATTACATTTTTCACATAATTATTGCTATGTGTTTCTTATTTTGTTCATGATAACACAAAATCTAAGTCACTAGATTTCATGAAACTCTTGGTAAATCAAAGATGGGGGGAAAAGACAGAATCAATTTAATGTTTATCTTAAAAACATGTTTTATGACCAGTAAATGGTGCTGAGGATGTACTGAAAAAACATTTAGTTGATGTTTCACCAACTTCAGTTGATGTCTTTTAGTCACACATGTTGTAACCACAATGAGCTGGTTTACCATTAAGACTACCTGCTTACCCACCGAGGTGTGAACTTCACTAGAACCCTGAAGGTGTGTGTTGTACCTCTCACTAAGATGTCAGCAGTTGATCATTCAAACCCTGCTAATGATTAGACTAATTTGTCAAACACATCCTACAAATGATTGATTGGGTTGAGATCCTGGAAATTTGGAGGCAGGCACTTCAAACTCATTCACCTCAAACCATTTTAGGGTTTGCCCAGCAGAACTAGCATCATACTCTGTCTGCACTTTTCTGTGATCCAGTTCTGATGCTGATATGCACATTGTTGGCATTTTCAACAGTGGAAAGAGGTTTGCATGGGTACCCAGAGTGGTCCACAGCTATGCAGCCCCATGAAAAACAAACTGGAAGGCACTGTTTATTCTGACACCTTTTTTAAAACCAGTAATAATTTCTTCAGCAATTCAGGCTTGAATCGAACCAAATTAACCAGCCTTTAGTCTCAACATGCTCCCCTTGGCTGCAATGTTACAGTACACCGCTGTTCCTTCTTTGAACCACTTTCAACAGATACTGGCAACTACACATACGCCACCTGAGCTACAGTTTTGGAAGGCTTTGACCTAGTCATCTAACCATCATAATTTGGTTCATGTCAAAATCGATCTAATCCTTATACTTCCCCCATATTTCCTGCTTCTAGCACATCAACTTTGAGGATAAAACATACACTTGTTGCCTAAAATGTCCCATGAAGAGAGAATCAACATGTTTTTCCATTAACCTGTAAGTGGTCATGATGTTATGCCATATGAATTCATAAATAAGATCATCTAAAAAAATAAACAATTCATAAGAAGGGAACAATAATCATGGTAAAAAATAGCTAAGGAAAGAGTGCTAAATATATAACGATCCTTTAAGTGCCTCATAACTCAGTGTATATTGTCACAGAGGTTTAGGAAAGCTTTTATATTGCATGAAAAAGAGGATATGCCCCTTCAAGTCTTTGGCTTCATCTACATTGTAATATAGCACTGGCGAACCCCAGGGATATGTATTTAGCCCCCTGTTGTATCCATGATTGTACAGATGAGCATAAATCTAACACTATTCTTAAGTTTGCAGACCAGATAACCATTATTGATTCATTTCACCTGACGATGACTTCTACAGATAAAAGACAAGAGCTTGTCATTGTAGAACTGGGAAACCTGATGACTAAAGTCAGCACAATGAAGGAGCTTATTGTTGACTAAAGAAGGCTGAGGGAAATATATTTTTATAATTCAGATTTTTTGCAAAAAAAATTCATATAGTCATTTGTAGGCTTTATAAGTGATCAAAATCCGACTCCAACTGTCAATATTTGTTGAACAGGGATGAAGAAGCCAATTGGTAAAGAATGTGTATGGAAAAGCTTAAAACAGCCTGTCTACTTTAATATGATTTCACAAGGAAAGTAGTAATTAAAACAAATTGCTTCTATATTCTTAAAAATATAGAAGCATGACTGAAGTTTGCAAAGGCTTATCTGATTAAACCACAAAACATGTGGAACAAAATTCATTCACCTCTAAGATGGAGCAAGTAAGTACAAGTACCTCATACCAACTGTAAGGTATGGTAGTGGAAGGGTGATAAATTGGGCTTGTTTTGCAGCCACAGGACCTGGACACCTTTCAGTTATTGAATTGACCATGAACTCTTTTTTACTTAGCTCACAAGTTATTTAACCCCAACTAGTGCTATAAGTAGCTTCTCATTTCTTCAACAACCATGTTGAAAGATACAGTGCTGTGGTTAAAGGAAAAGATTAGTCAGTTTAAGAAGAGTCAAATCACTGGCATGAATCAAGCAGAGAAAACGTCTGACGAGATTGCAGAAACAACTAAATTTGGGTTGCATTATAAAAACTGGAAGGGAAGTGGATAATTATCATTTGCGAAAAAGCAATCCTGCAACAATCGTGATCAAAGCAAAGAAAAAGAAACCACTTGAACTCAGGGCTATTTTTAACAGCTAAAATAAAAACATTAAGGAACCTTAAGGGATTGGGACTGAACAGCTGTGTAAGCATAAGAAAGCCACTAATCAGTAAGGCTAACCAGAGAAAAAGGCTATGCTTTGCAAGAAAGCATAAAGATTGGACTCTGGTGCAATGGAAGAAGGTCATGTGGTCTGATAAGTCCAGCTTTACGTTCTTCCAGAGTAATGGGCAGATGGCAGGGTAAGAAGAGAGGCAGATGAAAGGATGCACCCATCATGTCTAGTGCCCAGTGTTCAAGCCTGGGATTGCTGCAGTTGATCATGTCTAGGTCCAGCAACATTATATGTCCAAAGAATGAGGTCATCTGACTACTGGAATATATTTAATGACCAGGTTATTCCATCAATGTAATTTCTTACCTAATGGCACAGGCATATCCCACCATGACAATGTCAAGATTCATTGGGCTCAAATTATGAAACAGTGATTCAGGGAGCATGCTGCATCATTTTCACACCTGGATTCACAGTCCCGACCTTAACCTCAATGAGAATATTTGGGGTGTGCTGAAGAAGGCTTTGCACTGTGGTTGGATTCGCCCATCATCAATATAAGATCTTGGTGAAAAATTCTTGTAGCACTGGATGGAAATAAATCTTGTGACATTGCAGAAGCTTATCGAAAGAATGCCACAGTGAATGTGGGCTGTAATCAAGGCTAAAAGTGGTCCAACAGAATATTAGAGAGTGTGAACTCTTTTTGTAGTGACTTTTTTAGTCACTACAAAAAAGTAGACTTCACACTGAACAAATGAGTTCAGTGTAAAGTCATTTGACTAACAGTGAAAGCTTGTCCCAAATAGGGTCATTAATAGGACAGTGATCTCAAATACGGGAAATCTACAACTGAATGAAAAAGACAGAAAATAATCAAGATGTAGCAATGATCAAAGTCCTTACCTGAACCAAACTGAAAACACCGTGTTGAGACATTAGAGAGATATGGCTAAACAATGTGCACAAACCTCACTGAACTGAAGAAAATTTGGAAATAACAGTCAACCAAACTACCTCTGCAGTGATGTGAAAGACTTTGTAAAGTCATAAAGAAAAAGACTGCTTCATACAGTACTGCTGTAAAAATACAGCTGGAGAAAAACACATATCTTTTGACAGTTAATTTCTGACGTTCATCCAGTTTACTCCTTATTGTGATTGAGTCAAATAGGAGCTTATTTTGTGGCTGCTCACAGATGTGAAATCCTGTGTTAATATACACAGTGACAACCCAATACAATAGCTAGCCTAAATTTATTAACATAATTCCAATTCAGGAACTTGTTAAATACATAACAATGTTTAGCATGTATTTGCAAAAGCATTTGATAAAATTTCAAGGTGTGGGGATAGAATTGTATACTGAAAGTTGTCCACATATGCAATTTATAAATAGTTTCTGCATTTCTTTATGCATTCTGTATATTAGTCTTTTGATTTTTATCAGCTATTATCGAGAACCAGATTCATTTCAATAATACTTAAACATATTTCACTTCCTTGAATCCCTAAAAGTAACAGAACAGTCGTAAAGCAGCAGTCGGATTATATATTGACTTTTTCAGCAATCTCTAAGTAAATTCTTCATACTACCCCTCTTTATTCCATTGTACCAACACCAGAAGTCAGCTATTATGAAACACTGTGCCCCATTTTGCACCCGAGTTAGTGTTCTAGAAGAGGATGCAGCTGTGTGTAATTTGCTCGGATGAAGGAGAAGAAAACAAGGAATTCAGTTTTACTTGCTATTGTTTGATGACACGGGGAAATCCATTTCTATGAGATATTCTCTCGCCCCTACTAACTCCATGCACAATTAATTTGATACAAGCTACAAGCATAAATCCAAGATGATTATGCTGCGTTCAGGACAACAGCAACGAACATTTCCATCTTCTCAGAACTGAAGAACAGAAGGAGACAAGGAAATTAGTTTCTGTGTATTATGTAGATGACGCCTCATTCTGCAGCATCGGCAGGATTCAGTGGTTGAGGTGTGTTTGTGTGCGAGAGCTTGTGATTGGATGAGAGGTGACTGGGATAAGCTTATTAAAATTAAACATGCTTTCTGTGTTTGCACATTTACATTTTTAAAACCAGTCCATGCTTACATTTCTCTTCAGAAAATATAGTGTGTTATAACAACAGCAGGTGTGGCCATTTATGGATTATTGTCAGACTGAGTCTCTTGAGCTGTATGTAAGAGGAATGAGAGTTTATTCCACTTACTGGCCTGCCCTCGACCAAGACAAACACAATGTAGGAGTAGCTATTCGAGCTGGAAACTAGCCAGTTGTTGTTGGGTTAATAGATGGGTTTGGCCAGAAATCTGCGAGGTGACCGCTTGCTGGCAGTTTGCTGGATATAGTTGCAGATTGTAAGTGGACATGTACTTTGCTTCTCTCACTGTGCAGTTGTCACTGTATTATGAAGCACTCTGAAACTCCCTTCCTCTCCATCTGCAGTTTCGCCTTCTCAGCCCTCATTTTTTCTGCCGGTGTCTTTTAACTGTGCCTACATGAGAGCGTCATCGTCTCTGACATTAGATCCTAGACCCAAAGGAGGGACATCCTTAATTAGTCATGGGAGTTTGATGTCAAAACTGCATGATGGGAAAATGGACAGGAAGAAAAAGAGGCAACAAACAACAGTGTCCTACAATTACCCATCTATCTTACCGAAAAATATTCCACATCATCAAAAGTGCAAACTTTGGCACTATCCTACTGTAGTTATTAATGACCCCGATGTAGATACAGCCATATTCCTCTTTGACCTGGAATTACATTAAATTGTATGCTAAAATATGTATATTACTCTAAATATTCACTCTGTGTGTCCTGGTTCCAGCTACTTCTTATTTCAGCACTGCTCTGCTTCGTGGTTTAATTTGGCTTCTGCTCTCATTTCCAGTGCAAACAAAAAAAGCGAGAGAGAGAGATGGGGGAGTTGTTGTGAACTCATTTTTCTTGTAGTCTCTTGAGTAGAGCAGTGATGAAATTGTTAAAGTGATGGTTTGGACTTTTTCAAAATAAGGTTCTGTTAAAAGGTTATAGGCACTTCATTAACTTTCTTGGTTTTTTTATTTAGTATCCAGCTTATCTGGTTCCAGAGGTTGAAGGTAATAGCCAGTTCCAGAGGCACCAAGACCAAAGTGGTCTTTTTTTTTTTTTTTTTTTTAGAACAACTCTAATTTTAAAAAAGATGGTAAAATGTTTTACAAGAACATTGTGTTATGAATGTGCCAACAATTATGTTTCTATTGGGTTTTGCATTTATACAGAAACCAGGGATTTCTAACATAGGAGATTGTGCTCGCCCTGTGATCTTCCTGTGTTAAATACGTTCTGAGAATGAAACATATCAAGTGTTTCTGGTCAGAATAACAGTTTGAAATAAAGGTAAAGTGGTATCATCAACAGTGATTCACTTGAAGGCTCTTTGGCTAATTGTTTGAGCTAATTGGATGCAACATTTGTAGCACCTTGCAGAACAAACCTTGTCACACAGAGGTGACAGAATGCCAGTTGGATGCCTTTTAAGGTAGAAGATGGCTGAGTCAATTTTTAATTTGTGAAAATAACAATTATAATAGAAACTCAGCTAACTGCACAGGAGTGTCAACAAAGCAGTATGCAGAAACTCGCTGTAGTATAAAGTGATGGATTTAGGGTACTGCTAAAGATGCCAAAATGGAGCACTGCAAGTCAAGTGTTTGTTAGGTTTGATGTACTTACTTGTTATGCAACATTGTAGAACCTCATATATAGCTGTGTGGGTTAATGGACTCTACTAGAAAAATATAATTTTATCTCTGACAAATCCTACATTAGCCTCAGTTTACTATAAGATGTGGAATCATTAGCGTTTTAGCCTTTACGTAAATTTGTGACACTGTTGATTTTATTTCATTCATCTTTTTTCTGTGTGTGTGTTCTTAATAAAGTGAACTAACTATCAAACTGAATAGTGATTGTAACACATGAAAAGTCCTGGATTTATTTGTTTGCTGTGCACTATAATTATAGCTGGTGCTATTGTGTAGCTCAGCTGGGAAAAACAGCAGGGCTCTAACTGGAATGACCTGAGATTGAGTCTTGATCATAACACTATTGTTTTATTATGATGCTTATCAAATTAGGTTAAAACAGGTCTTTTTTTAAACTGATAATGCTATATCCATGTAAAAGCCAAGATTACATGTTTTTTCCCCTTTTTTAATTTTCACTTTAAGACCAACACTATCCAAATTTTAGCCTAAATATTGCTAGACAGTTTCAGCATTGCTTACATGTAATGTCAGTAATAAAATGGTTCCTATGGGGACAGGGAAGATTTTAAGAGCTTATAGCTTTTTAAATGAACCTTACTTCAAAAATTATGAATTTTCCTTTTTAAACGTAAATGTTAGGCAAGAAAAAAAAAATCTTAGAAGTTATACTGAACCATTGCTGTTACCCAAGTAGCATGGGATGGTTTCCATAGAAACACATCCATATTTCTTATGTATTGTGATAAAATATTAATTATTCAAGCATAATATATATCAGTTTTTGAATATGCCATATTAATTACAATTATTCAGCTTAAAATCAGTCATAATTTCTAAAATAAAAAACCCTGAAATATGATTGATTGATTGAGAAGTACAACAGGCAAATTTTCCACCTGCAGCTGAATCTCTTAAAGGGTGCATTAGTTCAGTATATTTGCTCAATAATAAATGCACCCAAGTAAATTACTGATAGGGCTTCACTCTCCCTGATGCAAATTGAAAGGAAATCATAGTATGTAAGCAGGGCAATAAATAATATCAAATGTTTGCAGAATCTCTAAAAGATCCCATCAAAATGCAAATGAAATATTAATTTGATGGGTCACACTTTATTTGGATTGTCTGTTAGTGACAAATGCCTTGGGTCTTTCAAAAGCTGCTCATAATTCTGCAAAATGTAGTCAATATATCTCAGGGACACAGCTAAACTTACGCTTGAGGTTACTTCAGTGGCACAGTGTCCTGCCAGCCTCAAAGCATTAATGCAGAAGAAAAGGAGGAGGAATATATGAGTGGACCCTTGCAGCGCTGTGTTTGGCTTTGCACTGACCTGATTAGTATTCTGTGTGCAGCATAGGACACTAGTCTAAATTTAACCAGTAGCAAATATAAAGTGGCCTCACCATTGCTGACAGAACAGATCTGAGCCTACCTGAGCTGCTTCTACACCTGCTGGTGTTTGTGCGTTTTTTGCCCATGGCCATGATACTGACTTTAAAGCAACAGTTTTCTATGTGGAGTAGATTGGCTGGTTTTTAGTGACATGCCTCATTGCTGTTGGCAGGATGCTTCAGGCTTGCTCATACTTCCAGTCCTGCTTCTGTGTTGCTGGGATTCAGCCTAGAGATGGCTCATTAATAAATACCCACTCTCCGAAGTTGTATGGTGTTTATGAGACACTTTAATCAGTGCTCTGAAGAAAAATGGAAAGATTTAAGTCAAGCTTACATATGAGTTTAATCTGATTTTTGTCTTCAGTGTCTTTTTTTCACATTTCATCATATTTATCTGTTTAAACTTTAGTGGGATTTCATGTGACAAACAAACATATCTCTGCTAATCAAAAGTTTTGATCAGCAAAAAGTTAAAAAGTGAATTTGTATTTATACCCCCTTGACGCCCCTAAATAAAATCCACTGCAATCAACTACATGACTATTAGTTGTACGCTTCACTAATCACACTTTTATGGAGGAGTTGCAAGTAGAAAGCCATTCAATTCAATCCAATTCAGTTCAATCAAAAAGTATTTTATTTATTCCAGAGGGATATCAAATGTTGTTGTGACTCATACAATGTTCTTTAAAGAGATGCTGATTGTTGTGGGTAGTAAGGATCTCTTGTAACAGTCTGTATTCTAACTGAAGACACTCTATTTTCATATAACAGTCTCATGAAGAGGATGTTCAGGGTTGTCCATAATATTCTTGATTTTATGAAGAATCCTTCTTCACACAATAATCTCTAAATCTTCCAGAGTGGTCCCCAGAACAGAACAAAGGCTAGAAGAAAACAAGAACTCTAATTTACCAAACACTATATATGGGACTCAGAAAAACTGAGATGTTCTGGTCAGATAAAACCTTAACTTAATTTTCTGGCATAGATACAAAATGCCATGTTTGATGGAAAACTAACTCTGTACATCAGCCATAACAGACCAACTCTATAATGCTATAATGCAGTAGTTTAGATCAAAACATATTCATATTGTTAGAACAGGCCTGTCAAAGTTCATATCTAAACCCAACTGACATTATGTGGCAAGATTTAAAAATTGATGTTTAAAGATGTTTTCCATTAAATATGACTGAGATTGAGCAAACTTTTTGGTTGTAATGTGATGAAATGGTAGCGGTACAGTACCAATAGTCTCACAAAAGATAGCTGGCTACTGACAAAAATATGTGTATATGTAATGCATAAACTAACAAAGTTTTAGCTTTTTTTCTTTGCTGTCAATTCAAGTACATCTCTAAGTGTTATAAAGTAAAGCAGATCCCCCAAATGCATTAGCCACCAGATGTCCAACACTGATCTGTAAACTCTGCCCATTCTGCTCCAAGTAATGAAAGTGGCAATAAATAGATAGCTTTGTGGGGAACCAATGAGAGTGAAAACAGAAATAGTGTCCATCTATCAATTAAATGACAGTGCCCAGTGTGTGTGAAGGGAATTAAGAGAATCCAATGGCCTATTTTGTTCTTTCAATGGAAATCGTCAACTCTAAATACAGCAATAATGGATAAAGAGAGGAAAACCAATAAAGTATAAAATGGATGAAAAAAGGTGCCCCTCGCAAAAGTTTACAACAGTTCTGCCCTCAGAAACACCCCTCACCACTTTAATTTGAAGTCTCAATTTGTGAGGTTGCCTATTTGCTGTGGAGCACCATTTGTTGGAAAAAAAAAAAATACTTCGAAATTGAACTGCTGTGCTGGATTGGTTTATTGTGATATTCTAAGCATTAGCAGCACCTCCCTCAAAGGCCGCCATTTCTGCCTACGGTTCAGAAGCATGAAGCACGTCTGTCAGTTATTTTGACAATGTGGTGTGAAAAGAGGGTTAGAAGTGGGTGGGATGAGTGACGATTCTGTTAGCTCTGCCAGCACTCCCTTTTTACACCATTCCTTGAAGCTTGTTTTTTCCCCTTTAATAGCTCAATGGCCCTCAAAAAGATAATAGCAGTAGAAGCCTCCAATTCATTTTCCCATTCTTCCCTTTCCTTTTTTTTTTTTTAACAAAAAAAGTCTACCTGCAAAGTCTGCTGCTGGCTTATTGCTCTATCTGATAAATGATGAGCTGATATGTGCACTGAAAGATGTACACAAGGTGAAATAAATGCCAGCTCACACATCTACATGGATCAGAACTTTTAGTTTCCATAGCACTGGACGCCAGTCATTTTAAGATATTATTCTGATGACCTTGCAGTGCTTTGATATTATCTATTTATCAATTTGTTCAAGGCCATAGCATAAGATCCTGATATGTAACAAATTACTATGTTCAAAAACCTTGAATGCGGCCGTTTTCACAAAATCTAAGCTCAGCTTTGCAACAAAGAATGCTTTTCCTCAAGGATATCCACTTGTGTTCAAGAGTAAAAGATCAATAATGTATCCTTTGCCTCTACTGAGCCCACTGATAAAAAATAAACAGTATATTTGTGAGGTGAAAGTAGCATTTATTGATCTTTGTTATCCCCTTTTCTCTGTTCAAGTCAAGGGAAACTGGTTCAAATGACAAAGATTGCTGTAAACATGAGTCCCTGTCACAAGCTGGTGAATATGTATGTTCTTACACCTCTGAGCCACTGGAGGACATAGTGACTGAGCTGAGCTGGTATGAAGCAGATGTTGATACAAGCACCACTGTTATAACCAATAATCCTGCTCTCACTTGATTCCACAGTGCTAGCTTTATTGTTTAAGTGCACATTGTTTAGGGTCTTGGCTGGTAATGCGGACAGTACTGTACAAACATCTCTAAAAACAAAAACAAACAAACAAGCAAGAAAAACCTTGAATGTAAGAGCAAATGTAACTTGAGATCTAGCAATCTGAAATTTCCTCACCAATACCAATTTCTATTATCATTATCATTCATATAAACTCAGCCAGATTGGACAAAGAGCATCTTTAAATATAGATTTTTAAGTACTTAACAAAAACTTCTCAGTATCATTTTATTATTGTCCCCTTAGAGAAATTTTACTTGCAGCAAGGTAGGGGGTTAAAAAAAAAAAATCGCTTGGATTTTGGTCACGACTTTGACTTTGCCATTCTAACATAATATTATGCTCTGATCTAAACCATTTGATTGTAGCGTTGGCTACATTTTTAAGGTTGTTATTTGATGGAAGGTGAACCTTCACTTCAAGTCTCTAACAGATTTTCTGCCAGGGTTGCCCTGTATTTAGCTCTGTTTGACTGCTCATTAACTCTCACAGCATGATGCTTCCTCTACCATGTTTCACCATGGCAATAGTGTGTTCTTTTTGTTTCCAGTTTCTAGATGATGCTTGAAATGTTCAAGGGGATCAAAAATACTTTGCATGATACTGTAGTTATGTTCTCATTTGGCAGTTCAAACATATGAAACAAAGGCAGGTATGTGCTTACATACAGAAAACGAGTAGTGTAGAGTTAGCTTTATGACAACAGAGATTCTTAGAGCAGTGAATTGCATGTGCCATTTCCTATTTTAAACATACACATCTGTATGAGGTCCTCAGTTTGGCCTCTGTATTTTTATGTTTGACATAGACATCAAAGGTGCATCATCACTTTATGCTATTAAACTGTTTGTTGGTAAAACCTTGGAATCAAACACTGGATGAAACCCAAATACTTTGCTCAGAAACTACTAATACACAGTATATTGATTAACAGCATAAAAAAAAAAAAAACAATCATTATGACAGCTCCTCCACATGAACAAGCTTTTAAAAAGGAAAATATATGTACTTTAACGATTGCTTTTCTACTTTCTTTCTTTTCCAAACTCTGGACTCATACATATGTATAGTGCTGAGGCAGGTGGACAAGAGTGGGCTGAGAACAGCATGAGGCAATGTTGTGCACTGTGTATACCTAATTGCCTGACCACCAACAGCTATAGTCAATTTCAAATCCAGAACTAAGTATTTTCTGAGTTGTTTTGTGTTTCCGAGTCCTGCAGCCATCCTCTCCGGAGCTCAGTGGATGAGGGGCTAACTGCCCATCTATCTGCAGTTAGCAAAGATCACAGTCAACAGAAATCTGCCAATCAAGCGAGAGCTGTCAAAAAGAATTTCAGAGCTTTAAACCCCTGCTACCTCTCCTGCAGAATTTGGCTTCAGAGCTTTTTCCCAGCTGCCAATGTTATGTCCATGCAATTACACTGAGGGGAAGGTGATGGTGTCACCCTCCTCCAGGTGTCTGAATGGGCTGCATTTGGTCAAGAAGAGGAGAAGGCATTTGACAGGGTGAAAATTTCTAAGGGGCTCTAAATTTTCACTTGAATTTATCCAAGGAGTATTTTTAATGTTTGTGCTGCAGAAATCAATCATTAAAGATATAAAGCTTTGTGAGGCATTACATTCACACCTATTCATCAAAGCAGAGTAACAACATTTTTGAGACTGTTATTTGATTTAAGATTAGTTTTATTTCTCTTTGATTCAAATTTGAAATGACACAAAAAGGACAAACTGTTAAAAAATTATGTTGTAAAGTTTTTTTTATTGTTAACAAAAAGTTAGGAAATTCATAATTACAAAGGAGTGATTTTCTTTTTATTTAATTATTATGGAAAAATTGGTTCTTGATATCAAGCACTGTGGCATTTGATCCCAAACAGAAAAAAGTTGAGGGGTCTGGATAGTTGCAAAGGGCATAAGAAGTGTTTAATCGTTTACAGAAACTTTACTTACTTTATTGAAAAATATTATAGATTTTGCAGTAAATAATTTTTTTTATATTGTCTTAATGCCATATTGTCATGTTGGAAGTTGTTTTCAACCAATGCAGACTCCTTCTCTGTGACAACAATAATAACAATAATAATAATAATAATACACACAGACAACTTTTAAGATATTTTGTAAAATTGTTCTGTTTAAATTTAAAACTACTTACTTCAATTTTATGCTGCAAAGTATATAAGGTTATAACATAAAATATATATACAGTATTATTTTTCAAAGTGCCAATGCAATTTTACAAAACCTAACTAGTTCCACACCAGGTTTATTACACCAAGGCGTTAACGCCACACTACAGTTTCTTTTGCTTGCTGATTACATGTGAGATAATTAAATTACAGTAATGTGAAAAAGATAGCACACCCCCCGAAAAATCAGTTCTTTGTTGAGAAATCTTTACACACCAATTATTATTATTATTATTGTTTATCTCTGGAAAAGAAAATGATTTAATTTCAATCGAATTGCATTACCATGCTTTCTTCATTATACAAAAGGTTATCCACAAAAATGTTTATTCTACCTAAGGAAAAATTATGCTCTTTAGGTATAAAAGGTACAGTTACCCCCTTTGGCTAAAATAACTCCAGTAAGATGCTTCTTGTAGCCATGTATGAGTCTCTGACATCAGACTAAGGAAAGTTTGCTCCATTGCTCACTTTCACCTGTGAAATGTTTGCAATGTTTCTTGCCTGTACAGCCTGTTTTAAGTCACCTCTAAGCATCTCAATGATTTTAAGGTCTAGGCTTTGATTCGGCCCAAGGATTTCCATTTAGCAGTTTTCAGCCAGTCTTTGGAGGGGGGATTTACTGGTATGTATATTGCAGGGTGCAGTTCTGCTTCAGTTTTAATACTTTTTTTTTTTTTACAGATTGTCTCATATTTTCCTCAAGCACCCTCTGAAAGATAACAGAATCCATAAAGTATTCTTTGATGGTAAGGAGGCCAGGTCCTGCTACTGACATTTTTACCTCCAAACCATTACATTTCCAACTCCATATATTTTCCAGTTGGTATGATGTTGTTTCCTAGAATGTTACATTCATTTTATTTCATTTGTCTCTATTCCAAATGTTTCAATTTCAGACTTCTCTTCCAAAGAATGTCATTCCAGGAGTCCTGGTCTTTGTCTACATTCTGTCTGGGAACCTTCAGTCTAGCTTTCATGTCTTTTCTTCAAGACCAAAGGTTTCCTCTTTGCACATCTCTTTCTGATTGCACAGGCATACCCTTTTATATCAACAGTAGCAAGAGCCTGTTGAAGCTCCAGTGATGACGTTTAGGGGTTTTGGAGACTTCTTTTAGTATGCTGAAATCCACTTTAAATTGTTTGTTAGATTGTTTGAACAGCCAGACCTGGTCATGCTGGCAGTTGTTTTGGATGTCTTCCACTTGTAGACTGTTTTCCAAAGAAAAATCTTAAAATGCCATTGAAAACATGGTAGTCAGCAACGATAAACAGGAGTCTGATTGCTATAATTCAAAAAATATTTTTCCATTGATTATTATAAATGTACAACATGCTGAAATAGATACCTTTTTATATTAATATCAATATTTTGTATTATTTTAATATTTTGGGATGACTGACATGAAATTCACACCAGATACTGGCAAGTAATCCACATACACACAAAAAATCAAAGTAAGTTAGTGCACAAATGAAGTTATGGGTAAACTGTCTGAATAACACAAGGAATACGTATTGAACACATGAAGGATGTTTAAAAAGGCGTAGAAAGCCAAGAAACTTGTTAAAGGTTGTTTAAGGTTTGTTGCAGAAAATTTCTGACAAGCCAATGTGGATTTTCTATCAAGACAATAGTCCTAATCAGCCAAAGAAACCGTTAATTGGTTTCACAGAAGAAAAAGTCAGCGTACTAGAATGACCCAGTTGATCACCTCAATTGTATGTCTGCTTCAAAAAGATTTGTAGAAAGAACTGAAGATCAGAGTGACATCTGAGCAATGCATGTGACTATATATATATATATATATATATATATATATATATATATATATATATATATATATATATATATATATATATATATATATATATAAATTTAAAACCTTTTCTTCCACTTAGTTCTTCAAATATTGTGTGCCAATACAAATTTAGCTACTGGCAGCCCATTTAATATTTTTTTCTTCATTTAGGTCGCAGCAGATGTCATTGCCTAAATGTAGACCAAAGCTATTTTTGGTTGTTACAAATGACTCTGCGAAGCAATGGTGACGCAAGACAGATGGATCTGATGCTTCTGCAAGGCAGGGGACTTAAATCTGTGAAGTCTTAGATGAAAAATAAAAGAAGGCAAGCAAGAAAGGACAGAGAAATCTTTTATGTTCATGTCTGAACTTTCTAAATATGTTTAGACAAACAGCTTCAGTACCTGGTACAGATACTGGCATGACAGGTGTTTAATAGATAGACTAATTTTTTCTGCATCTGTTTGACCTGCAGCCATTGCATTAGTGGATGAGCTGCTGCCCCTCTGGTTTATGCACCCTGAGGATGAACACACTTAGCCCCCAGCCCTGTTTACACGGCTCCAGCTCTGAAACAGAACTGTTGTCTGTAGGCCAAGAGATAAGCCCTCTCACTGTCTCCCTTTTCTTTTGTCTATCTCTTGCTGGTTCCTCTTCTCTTCTCTCTCTTTTCGCTGCTCTGTTCTCTTCTCCTGATTTATCCTTTCTAAATGATTTCAGTACACACACACACACACACACACACACACACACACACACACACACACACACACACACACACACACCTTTATATAAACATACAGATACATATACAGACTGTAAGGGACATCATACACCCTGCTGTGCTATTTTGTTTAAAATGCTGACTAAAACGTCCCCAGTTAAACCTGACAACGGATGGCCTCTGCACCTTCACCCTCACCTAACTCTGAAAGTACTGACTGCGGGCAAACCACTCCATCAAGCTTTCCTCTTTGCCAACGTGAACAGCTGATTTTAGAAGCTATCATTTCTGCTACGACCTTGACAGGCACTTGGGATGTAACAATTGCAGCTCCTCTCATCATTCCTCTCTACCTTCTTCTAATCCCTGTTGATGGCTCCAGAACCTAACAAGAACAGGTCATACGTATTAGGTCAATTAGACACATAGTTTACCTTTTAGCTCACCACAAATGCACATGGAATAATAATGCTCAAACTGCAGTCTCAGGTCTATGATTTATGTTGCTAGTCCCAGAAAATGTAGCTTTGTGAGGGTCAGTGGACACATAATTCTGCACATTGATCCAAGCATTTATAGTTACTTTAACCTTCACCTCTTTTCTCTCATTTTTTTTTTCTGAGAACAAGTACAGATGAAGGTAAAAACGGAGTATTTAAGTATTGGTCATTATCGTTTTGCAGCTCAGTATGTAAATAATGTAATGGCAGCGTATTGCCAAAATAATATAATTTATAATATAAATAAAATAACCTAGGCAGCAAAGTAATTCTTAGTATCTCTGCCAACCATCTTCTTTCTTGTGTATAACTTCTACTCCTCCCTGGAAGCCTGAAAACTGTGAGTCATAGTTGAATTGAGGACACCAGAGAGGGTTGACCTGTCAGACTCTTCTGCTGTTTTGTACTTTGCCTCACAGATATGGATTTTGCTGCATCAAGGTGAATGTAATATTTTTTTGCTTATTCTTTACAAGAAACTTAACACGTGAGACAAAAAATTCCCCTTGTACAATAACATGAATGTGTTTAGAACTACTCTAACCTTTGAAATCCTATGAAATCCTTAATAGGAGGTAAGACCAGTTACATAAAATCCTTAGTTTAACTGCAATAATTTCACCCTTTAGAGCAATGTATAAAGTTGACAAACATCAGTATAATTTTAATTAAAGTGATGACTGTGAGCTAATTAGCAGCTTTAATAAAATTATTCATTTAGTCAATTTGTGATAATTGAAAATTACTGTTTTTTTCTTCTGGCTCTGTGGGATTAGATATACATTACAAATCATTAGTCCTTGAATCTAGCAAAGTGTGCTGCATGTAGATAACACCAGGGACATTTTTAAACAATCTTAAAATACAAATTTGTGAATAAACTGTACACCAATCAGAGCTTTCTGGATGATTTCCGATTTGCCAACACTCGTTTTTGCTGATTCCAATTTCTCATAAAGAACCTTAATGAACATTGTTCAAAATATATCTTTATGGGAGTTTTACCTGCAACTGTCATTTTCTTTTAATGTTAGAAATGTGTGTTATTCTGTTTTAAAGTAAAGGTGAAATTGTAACAAAGCTTCTATGTTTAATTCTCTTAAACTCATCTTAAAACAGACATTTCCTTTGAAGGACCTTTATTGTATTTTACTTCAGAATTAACAAGCATTTTGGGCAGTTTTTTATGTTCTTTTAGGTGTATTGTAACTGAGATTTGATTGACTCATACAGTGACAGAGTTCAAATAAAAAAATACAGACATGGTCTAACTACCTTAGAGTTGATTTCACATGAAATGCCCTTCAAATCATTTATGATTCAAATTGATCTTATTAGACAACTCCAGTATTTTTCTTTGATTTATCACCATTTCTCTGTTGTCAAACTTGTAAGACTGATGATATTAAAGCAAGCTGAAAAGAGTAATGGTAATTCCAAAGCTCTTAGTGTTTGAAGACCCTTGATCAGATCATTCTTCTCATAATCATACTGCTATTTGACAAAATAGATGCATCCCACAGACCTCCCACTTGTGATCACTGTCAATTGTGTTCACTGGAGCAAAACGATAAGCAAGTGGCCACAAGTCAGCATGAAACATTATGTGCAATCACCCACAACAGCTATATGATACTTCACATTAAAATGGGATTGGATCATTTAAGAATTATAGCAGCAGTGGATACTGATAGAAAAACTATATTCCACATAAACTAAAGGTGATGAATAAATTATTTGGTTTCATTGGGAGTCCAAGAGATGCCAAGGTTCTGAATTTCGCATTTGTGTGTGGGGAAAATATCAGCATCAACCTAATGTAAAATCAAGGCGAAGGATTGGATCAGCCCAGCCTAAAAAAAAGTGATGAATTAAGAAAATAAAGTGAATGTTTATCTGTTCAGTTTTCCAATCCACTATAATTTTCTCTCTTATCAGAACCCATTTTAATACACAGTTGACTGCAGCCCACATCAGCCTACAGTCTTTCTCAAGTTAATATAAAAGCAGATCAGAAAGTCTAATTATATTTTTCACCCTCAGAGGCCTCGCTGTTTTGCATAAAAGTCAAAAGTCTTCATCATCTTGGCCATAAACTGCCAACTGCACAGGTGACTGCTCAGATGACAAAAAATGTTAATCACCCAAATAGTCTGTTGACATGTTCTGTCCCCTTCTGCTCTTAGCTGTGTGTCTGAATAATTAGGCTGTCCTCAGCTGTGCCTCTTTCATTTTGCCCTGCCCCGCATTAGGTGCTGTGTTGTCACGCTGTTGACAATGACAGCGGTGGCAGCCATCCATGCTGTGCCATTGGCAGAGTGTGAGCTGCCAGGGATAAAACAATGACAGAAAGAGAGACGAGGGGGGATTCCAGAAACACACAGAAATGCTTTTGAAGACATTCAGTTTGGTTTTAATTTTCCTGTGTGCTTTTAAAGTTGTTTCTTTTTCCCCAGTGAGACCAGAAACATGTATGAACATAACACCATGCCAAAGCCGGTCTGACATCGGCAACATATTCTTCCCTCATAAATGAGCCGGTTTTACATTGGACGGATATCTGAAGATCAGGGCCAGCTTTTTCACCTGCAGCCACAGCACCTGTTCAACCAATACTTCCTGGCACAGACCTCACTTTATGTTGGATCGATGACGTTGCTTTGGATTGCATACCCAACAACGACCTTAACTGTGCATTAAACAAGCCAACAGCTAGTAACTAATCAAAAACAACTAGAGTTTTCTGTGAAAGCAAAAGTGCACAGGCAGCCTAAAAATCACTGATCACAGTTTTCTTTGCCCTATTTAAGCATCCAACTCCCAGCACGCAAAGATCAGAGTGAACAGGTGTTACTGGTTGATGCAGCATTCTGTACCGTGCTGTTTTATTTGGCTCATTTTCCACGTGAACGCGTAAATTTTGTGATTCATGGGTGTGTTGCAGCTGTTTGTGAACCATCTTTGCAGGATACACTGTTTTTATGATGTTTGGAATCTTATTGCTTAGCTTTCACCCTGCAGTTGGTCAAGTTGCTAAAGGTAACAACATCCATCACTGAAACACTGACTATGCTTGATTATTTTTAGTTTTACCAGTTTTACCAGTGCAATTCGTTTATCTCTAAATTTACTTAGTAACTTAAAGCAGTTCAGCTCAATCAGTTAATAAAAAAATGTGCCACTGCAGTTCATCATACAGACTGGATAAGGGAAAATGGCACATAATGATTAAACATTCAGCAGGAAAGGCTTTTAACAAATAATGAAACTGATATTGAAATCCTGTTAAACATAAACCATAGTCAGAAAGACATGTTTTGGCATTTCAAGGATTCCAATATAATCTGTATGTATGTTACCCGTACCTATGCCGCATCTACATATACCCATCCCCCACAACCCTTTCAATTAGTCATCTGATTAATGCTGTTACCTACAATAAGTCCAATTCCAAAATGTTAACATGCAAGAAAGCAAGAGATTGAGGCATCATTTTATTTTATTTATTTATATATTTTACCCCTAGGTAGTGCTAGTTCTGATTTCTGGAAATTTGTTACAATTTCAGACGAAAGAATATATGAAACTAGCCGTTTTATTTTAAAGCATCATGACAGCTCATATTTTAATAGGATTAAGTATAGGACTGATTCTTAACAACTATCTATTTTTTTTGTACATTTCTACATTACACTGAGATTGTATCTTATTGCTAGTGTTATAAATAATCCCTTTTTATTGTCCCAAATACAAACCACTGACCGTGATATTTTAGAGAAATTAGCTAAGAATATGAGTCTTTTTATATTAAGCCACTATTTTTCCCTGCAAAAGTATTCACACCTCACAACTTTTTAAATTAATTTTCTCAACCAAAGACTGCAATATTTTTCATCAGGATTTTACAAATTAGTGGATAATTATGAGTCTTAAGGAAAACAATGGATGTTTATGATTATTATTTTTTTAATAGTGTCTGAAAAGTGTGGCAGACATTTGTATTCAGCCCCATTTACTTTTCTTCCTCTAAATTAAATCCAACACAAGCCTAAAAAGTTACTTAATTAATAAAATGAGTCCACCAGCCTGTAAATCCATACATTCCGTGAAGGCCACAAATGTTTGTTAAAGAACATTAACACAGCACACACAGGTATAAAGCAGGGTTAGACTATAAAACAATATTCCAAACTTTGAACATCTCACAGAGCTCTGTTCAATCTGTGATTGAAAATAGAAAAAAGTATGGCACAACAGCAAACCTACCAAGACATGGCAAAGGAAGCAATAATTAAAGGAGCAGCCTAGAGGCCCATGAAACTCTAAAGGAGCTGCAGCGATCCACAGCTCAGGTGGTGAAATATGTTGACAAGATTAAAACTACACCAAAAATCTGATCTTAATGGAATAATACCAATAACAAAGTCTTTACTGAGAGAAAGTGGTTTACAGTTTGCCACAAGCCATGACGATAAGGCAAACATTTGAAAGTGAGATCAAAAATTAACTTTTTGATCCCCTATGCAAAGCACTGTGTTGTGGAAAACTAGCGCAGTACATCAGCCTGAGCACACCATCTCCATGGTAAAACATGGTGGTGGCAGGATCAATGTATGAGGATGTTTTTCTTTTGCAAAGAAAGGGAATACCCTCAGAACTGATGAAAAAAGGACTGGAACTGAATATAGGGCAGTGTAGTCCTGTTGAGTCCCAGAAAAGACATGACACCAAGGCAGAGGTTCCTCTCTCAGCCAAGCGATGACCCTAAACATTCAGCCAGCACTACCATGGAATGGTTTTGATCAAAGCAAATTAATGTGTTAGAATGGCTCAGTAACAGTTCAGACATGGATCTGACTTAGAAACTGTGACTCAATGTCTTTTTACAGATGCTCTCCATCTTGGCTCACTGAACTTGAATTATTTTGAAAAGAAGAATGAGGGGAAAAAAATCAGACCCTAGCTATGAAAAGCTTGAAGATACATGCCCTTGCTGTAATATCAGCAAAAATAGTCCTCCCATGTATTGATTCAATTAATAGCTCAATACAAATACACATCACACCTTCTAGATTTCACTTGTAAAAAAAAAGCATATATATATATATATATATATATATATATATATATATATATATATATATATATATATATATATATATATATATATATTTTTTTTTTTTTTTTTTTTTTTTTTTTTTTTTTTTACCATGCAAGAATCAGGCACTACTTTGTGTTGGTACAGCCAAACAATCTTAATAAGATAAACTGAGGTTTGGTTTGTGGCTATGACTGAACAACAACAAAAAAATCCTATGCTCAAGAGAGATTAACACTTTTGTAAGCAATTTACATCCTAAATGTAATTGTATGTATTAAAGTTTGAGAACTTTAATAGAATATTCCACTTTCTTCATTTTTCTGCCTGCAGATGATATTATTTACCAACATAATATGATTTTCAGTTGACTCTAGGACTGTGGAGATGTTGCCAAAAGATAGTGCCAAATGTAAGAAATGCACTTAACGTAGTAGCATGTCCTTATTCTGTCCTCTGAGTACGCTGTTTTTCCTGACAACAAGAATTTGTGCTTGAGGAAATGTGCTTGGTAATAAATGGACTGAGTCAACACTAATGCATACCTCTGACAACTTCCTTCTCGAGACCTTGGTCATTTGTCTTGTGTGATAATATGATCAGAACTCAGAACAAATGTACTTTAAGACAAGGTAAACAGGAGGACAAGACTCACTGCTCAACATCCCATTAAGTGGTTTCTATAATGTTTTACTAAAATAGAGTTCAAGTCAACTTTCCTTGTTTCATTTTCTTGAATCCAGAGGACAGAAACATTTGTCATACTACAACCAATCAGTTTTGTTTAATTTCTTCACCCATAATCATATGTGCAGACAGAATCCGATTTAGAAGGATGTTGTCCCCTAGGCTACAGCTAGTTTTGCTGCCTACACACTGAAGCTTAAACATGTGCAAATTGCAAGTGAAAGTCAGGTGTAGATCAACTTTAATGTTTTCCCCTTATCTACATAAAAAAAAAAAAAAAAAAAGTTTAGTAGTTGAAGGTAGGGCTATTATGTTATTGTTATTGTTTCAAATAATTTGATATTGGCTGTCTACCATGGAGAGCCATTTCATTCAAAATTAAATTAATAAGTACATAATGTTATTAAAAAATTATTAATAAACATTCCATGAAATAAATAAATGTTCCCATGAAATAAAACAAAATGAAGAGAAATGTTTACCTTATTTGTTTATTTTTTCATTTCAAGATTTATTTATTTAATTCAAGATTTATTTATTTAATTGTTTATTAATTTCATAATGGTGTTTTATTTTGTGACACATGGACTTTTATTTTTTAGCTCTGTTTTTATTTCATGGTCTTATGTTCAAATGAGGGGGCGGAGTTTTCTCTGTGGAGCTGCCACTGGCTAGAGTGCAGCGAGCTGAGAGACAGTGAACTTCAGTGCATCTGCATGAGAGTGGAACACGCGAGGCTGCGAGCTATTAGGGCTTGAACTGACCAGTGTTGTGCCAAGATAGTTATCCCTGACAGAATTTGTGTTCCCTGCGTCGATACAACAGACTTTGCTTTTCCTTGTAAGTGGGGGAGTTAAGCTATGCCCATGTGCTCTTGTTTTGAAATACACAGTTCTTCCAGGGTAGTCATTGCTTCGACTGTATTGTGTTGATTTAAGAGGCTCGTAAAGAGCTTTCGATTAACCGGAGACAAGTTCCCTTAGTACTCCCAATATTTTCCACCTTTGTCATTGTCCTGGGACATCAGTTCAAGCCCTCATAGTTTGCATGTTTCGCCCTCATGCAGACACACTGAAGTTCGAAATCTCTCTGCTCATTTCATTCTGACCTGTGGCAGTCCCATTCTACAGTGAAAACTCTGCCTCCTCATTTGAATATAAGAACATGAAATTGCTGGGTTGTAGTCACATGACCCCAATGACGTACGAAAGTCAGGGATCTTTACTAAAACCATATAGTCTTAAAAATGTCTTATCGTATAATCTGGAGGATTTACCCAGTGTGAAGGCGATTGACATAAACTATCTGGTGCTGCAGACCTCGTATTATACAGTGAGCCAGGTGAAAGCTTTCAACAGCCTCAAAGCCTACAATTATTTTATTTCAGGTTGGGTCAACCGTTTAAGATCCAAAGAAGCTTTAAATAGCTGATGCCATGTTTCTGTGGGTGAGTAGTGAGTTGTGCTATTTTAAGTAATTAGCCTATAATAACAACACTAATGCTAACAACGAGTTAACTCCTGTTATTACTATGTGCTGAAATTTACTTGAAAATAATTTATTTGGCTTCTGTAAACCCAAATTCGCACTGGACTTATATGTATATGTTGATGTTGCGTTATACTGCATTTCTCTAATGAAGGTCAACCATTCGCAGAGATCTACAGAAACCCCATTAAAAACAATGCTTGTCTGTCTAAGTAATTGTCCGTTAAAATATTTGAAAATACAATTTAATAAACAATACCATCCCTACCAGTTAGAAAGTGGTCGCTGCAAACTGTTGCATTGTCCGTTTCCAGACCTTCTGTTTTGAGCTGTAGATTGTTGATCCACTGTTGTCATCTTTTTTTTTTTTTTAAATTTACTCCCTTGTGACATGACTTTTATAACATGAGAAAAACATGTATCTTTCAACAGAAAGAATCAACAGAATGAAACAAGGTTGTGTACAACTGCATTTACTTCCTGCCCCCATCTACATTTTGTGACATTGAATGTCCAAGTCCATGAAATACGTACAGTAGCTTTACAAAATAAGTGTCACAAAATAAAACACCATTATGAATAGAATAAACAATGAAATAAAAAATTAATAAATACATCTTGAAATAAATAAATAAATAAATCATGAGATAAATAAATGTAATAAATAACTCTTGAAATAAATAAAAATAAATAAGATACAAATTTCATTTTAAAATATCAATTTTGTTTTATTTCATGGGGACATTTATTTATTTAATGGAATATTTAAAATTAATGTATTAATAATTACATTTATTTATTTAATTTGGAATGAAACGACTCTCCATAATCTACACTTAAACCCAACAACATAGAATATACAGTGGACCCCCACCTATTTGTGTTCAGTATTTATGGACTCACTTATTTGCAGATTTTTCTGTGGAATGTGACTCCAAATTATATGCAGGAAAATCTGCCTATTTGCGTATTTTTACCTAGAGCATATCTCATTCAAAAGAAAATGCAGCTTGGGAAGCTGAAGTACTTAGGTACACATTAATGTTGATTAATGTGTACTGTCCTAATCAAATAATTAAAAAAGACGGTTTCTGCTGTGCATATTAATGCATATTAGGGTGTATGTGGTGTTTGAATTATTAAAATAGAGTGATAAGTGTTTTTAGAGGTGGTCTTAAGTATTTGTGGATGGACGTGGTACGTAACCCCCGTGAATGGGCTATGAAACTTAAATCCCATGTATGGAAAACATCCATCCACTCAAAAAATATATATATTTTGAGACCCCCAAAACCTTGTGACGAAAATTACTTTCCTGGGAAACACTTCTTAAATTGCGGCTCTGTGTGCAATTATCAATATCTAATTTATTTTTGACAACCTACTGAAGACAACTTTCATTGAAAAGGTGACGGTTACATTGTTTTTAATATTCAAGGAAATTATTATTCTGAATATTAAAAGTATTTAAAAAAGGGCCATGTTAATGTATCAATGTAAAAAGGCAATGTGCATACACTAGAAATCCTTGAAAGACCTTTTGAAATGCTTAAATGTTTGTAGTGACAGCTATGTTATTGTGCACCTTCACAGTTTAACTTATGGTTCTGGGTAAAACTGTACATTCTCATTTTAAATAGTAATGATTTTTTTTTTTAGGCGTCATGTATTATAGCTAAAAATAAAAGAGTGGCCCAAAAAGGCTCCAGATGATCACTCAATATAACACTATTCCTATTATCAGAGCTGGCCTAAATTGGTAATAACTCCCATGCTTTCGTGAACAAAACCAAAAATCCTACCAAAGAAAATTCGAGTTTTCCATGTGGCCTTTTAATTAGTGTCCACTTTTGGGATAAAAGGCAACATTTTAAGGCTTAATTGATATGAAGCAGCCCGTCCTCAGTACACTACACTTTGTCACAATGAAATGATGTTGCCTTTCTTGGAGACTGCTTCTGCATTTTGATAGATGCCACTTCTCACACCATTAACTACAGCCTACTGATTTTATTCACAGCCCAAAGATAGGCCAAAACCATCCTGAACACGCCAACGTACAAGCACAATTTTAACAATTGTTCTAAGCTGTTCCACCCAGTCTGTCACAATTTTGTGAAGCTGGAGAAACTATTATCTGCATCTACCCTATGTTTCCCTCTTTCTCTTTTTCTTCTGCATGTATTCCCTGTCTTTCTGAAATGCACCCTCTCCATCCCCCTTCGACTTGCACCCACAAACTGTTCAGCTTCATCCCTGCCTTGGAACAACCAAAAGGGATGTCACCTGAACCACAGAGTAAAAGCATGCATAGTAAAAAAAAAAAAAAAAAAAAAAAAAAAAAAAATCACTGCTTTATCTGTAACTAGCCCTCAGAAGGTGTGTTAGGTGATAAAAATCAATGAGCACAAAGAGCACAATTTTTGGAGTGTTTACCTCAGCAGAGGTCTAACCTAAAGCCCTCATTACAGTGTGTGCTGAGTGCAGGGTTCACAGAAGGAGGCAGAGCTCAAAGGGCCAGCTAATCCAGTGGGTTTTGCAGGCATGATGGGCTTGTCAATATGCTGGGCCTGCATCCTAAAGAAGCCGGATCTCCACAGCAAAGCCAGGTAAAAGGGGCTCAGGGGAATGATTTGCATGTTACGGTTTTTCTTATTCTCTCTACAGCTTTCAAGGTTAGATGCTACTACAGTCTTAACTTGTTCTTTTCATGTCCTACCTCCCTTCTTTGGTGACTTAAGTGATCCATTATATCATACATAGGAATATGATATTATCAACATGACATTACATTTTTATTTTACAACAGCGATTGGTCACGTCTGTGGCCAAGTAAGATTTAATATGAAATCAGCTCTAAAAAAAGATAATCAGGCATTTCACTTCAACTCCTCAGGCAATATTTTATCAGTGCTGGGAATAATTGAGCCACTGATTCATTCCAGGGATGGAAAGGGGAAAAAAAGGGAAGCAACCACAGAGCTGAGCTCAAGGCAGCAACACAGGTGTGGAGATGGCACGGTGTTTTGTATTCAGAAAAGAATAGATAAGGCTTGAGGTGCCTTATTCTTGTTGTCTTCCTTAGCAAAGAGAGCTCTGCTGGAGGCATGTCACCCAGTTTAATTTAGGAATTTAATTTCCACACACAAAAGAGGTCTGACAAGGAAGAACAAATTGACAGACACAGCGGGCGGGTACTTCATTTCCTCCAAATGGCTTTTAATGAGAATAAACCCTTTGGTCAAGGTATGTCGGGTTGAAGGGCACTTTCTTCTTGTGTGGTTAAGCTCTCAGCCTTTTCCAGTGAGTAATGTTCACCCTGCTGAGCTGCTTGGTGTGTTCACAAATTGGGGAGTGGGCCAAACCCTGCCTTAATCTAAAATAAATAGATTCTGTAGAAGAGAACTGCGTGGACTGTCCTCATTGGAGATCACTGAGCTGTGGTCAGCTGGGCAGCAAAACCACAATACTGGCAGCTGAATCAAAATGGTTGTTTAGAGGAAACTGATCTATTAGAAGGCAGTCTGGGGACTGATTGTAATTTCTGATTGTAGGAGTGCATTTGGAGGAACAAAAAGAACCAAGGTCACCTGCTAAGTTTGCTATTCAGGCTTGTCAAATCAGATTTGCAAATACATTAAAATGTAATTTTTATTTCCAGCATCTTACTCCAGTACATTAGTTCACACTGTAATAAAGGGACATTCCTAACCTAAATGCACATCTTTTATTTCCTCAAACTCTCTGGTTATCTGATGTTTTAAAATTCTGGTGGGGACTCCGGTTAAATTACCCAAATATTAAAACAGCATTTTTGTAAAACTAATTGTTTAAAATTGCTGAAAATTTGTTGTCGGCCATGCAAAAATAGGTTGAACTGTGTGTTTCCTCTTAGCTCTTCTTTTCCTGCCATTCCTGTTGTGTAGCTGTATTATTTTCTCTATAGTGACACCCAGTGTTTAATAGCGTGACTGCAGTGTCAATAGTCAGTCTGTTTTGATGATGCTACAACTTAATATGCTACAACTTAATATGTATGCTACAACTTGCTGTCAGTCTGTGGCTATATTAAGAAGTAGCCTGTTAACGCTATAGAAACGTTTAGAAAATAAAGACTGAAAACAGATTTTCTTGAGAGAACTGTTGTAAATCGCAAACTTAAAGAAAAATATGCCACAAACTAAGCATTGCAGTTGTCACAGACTGAAAAGAAGAGATAATCAGCACAAGCTAAATCCTAAAAAAAATATGTGAGGCTGCCTCTTAAATATAAAAATGCAAATACAGAAAAAAAAGAGGTAACAACAACTACATATTGGGGAGAACCTGTGATACATGGAGATGTGTCACAGGTACATCTCCATGTACGAGATGTGTCACAGGTACATGTAACACCAGCATTGTTACATGTTATGGAATGTAACAATGCCTGTTGCCTTGGACTGTGTCTTCAGCTGAAAAGTTTTCACCCTGAAGAAGAAGTTTGAAGCAAGGTAGACTTCTGATAAATATGGAACATGCTACAAAGACAGTTGGTAGTATAATGATAGAAGAACCAAATGGACATAATGGAGATTTTGTGGTTCACTAGGGTCACAGAGTTAGGACATTGCTTTCAATACACTTCAGCCTTTGGATCAGGTCTTTAACCGAAAGGGTTGATGATATGACTTGTGCTAAATGAAGAAATATGATAAACAATGTTAATGTTCACTGCAAACATAGATCCCAGAAAGTGAGCACTCTATCCAGCTATAGAAATCTTAATGTCCTTTTAATTTGCACCAAATCAGAAACATTATAAATATATTACTGGCATACAACCTGAAAGCTTGGTACCTATACAGTTAGCTAATATTTTTGTAATATTACTATAACATACAATAATACTGCAAAAACAATTTTGCTATATATTATGCAGCTGTATTAGTGGCTGATTACTAAAAAAAACCCTGTACAGATGATGTGTTGATTGTGTAACATGATTTTACACAATCAACACAATCGTATAATGTTAACAGCTTTTTTCTTGAGCCCTTATTTATCTATTGCTTAGATAGGTATGGTTCGTGATGGGATTCTCGCAAAAAAAAAAAAAAAAAAAAAAAAAGAACAATTCTGTGTTGTGTCTTTAATCTAAGGAAGTAACGTCAAAGGGGTTATTATGTATTTTCCAGTCACATAGTGCCATTTTATACCACAATTATGTAACTATGTTACCTTCAGCTGTTACAAAAATGCTGTATATATCAAAAACAACTTCAAAGAAATTGAACTTTGCATCATAGCCATATCTGACACCTTGAAATTAGCACCCCCGAATGGCTACCACGGGAGAGTCAAGGATTTCTCAAAGATGCTGGGTATGTGTTTAATAAGGGAATGCCATTATAACATGATATGAAGCTCAATTAAGACAAATTGCATAATACCGCCCTTTCAAAATTGAATAGAAAGCTTTAAAATACACTAGATAACATGCATTTATCATTAAACATCACAAACTTGTCTAGGCAGATGGTGTTGCCATATTAGTTTGGGAAGGTTGGTATTAAACAAAGGAATATGATCTGACCCTAATCCAGTCTTACCCCTATGCTTTTAACTAAAACAATCTAAAACAACTCCTGGAATCAGTGTGTCTTGTTGAAATCCTTTAAGTTGTTCCTCCACCAGTGAAAAAACATCTCATAGTTTCACTCACTCATGGTTTAATATTAAACTGCATCTACTAAGCACTTTTCTTCTCACTGGCCTGCTCAGCAGCAGCATCAGCAGGGAAAACAGAGCGAGAAGAGGACATGGCCCTTCAGAGAAAAATTGCTCTTTGATTCTGGTTTTAGTCTCTCAATGGCACCCTCTGAGTTTGGAACAGATTTCATTCAGTTTTACCAGAGAGGGACCCCTCCCAATGTGAATGTATCTGTGTTTTACTACTGGTTTTAGACCTTATTAATAGATGCCACTGGTTGCTAATTTCTGGGATGGCTCTATGTATTCATACAATAGTTTAACAGCACAGTAGTGTGGACGTGAGAGATCACCACATGGTAGCCTATCTGCAGATCTCTTACATGGAAGTTTTAACTGGACACTCCATTTTTAGTACAAATACTTTGATTTGACAGACAGTACGGCAAAATTGCACAGCTGAGATTGCTTAAAGAAAAAAGTTTGATCACTAGTTTCTGCAAATGAAAACATATCATAAATTTATTTATGTATAAATTTATACATAAATCACACATTTTAATCTCAAAACTACTTGGTGGTTGATTCATGTATTACTATTGTTGCTTAGTACTTCCTTCGAGAAAGAAAAAAGGCTGACATTTGAAGTGCACAGATTTTACCTGACAGTCATCTTTTGCTGCCGGCTATATCCTCCCTCTCAGAGCTTAGTAGGCCAGCCTCCTGCATTACATAAGCATATACACACAAATACCAAAAGGCTAATCATAATTGCTCTTTGTTGAGCTTTTATTCATCCTTCCCTCTTGGAGCTTTAATTCTACGAATCCTGATTGCCTTCCTGTGTTCATTTGTCTTGGGATGAGCACCAACATGAAGCATCGGCAGCTCATGCTATCATTCTGCATAATAACTACATCCGCATAATAACACTCCATCATTCCTGTTTGGTTCCATATAGAAATGTGTAGCTTCCTCCCATACTTTTTTTTCCCCCTTTTTAGTCCATGTCATTACTGCTTTTATGTTGTCTCAATCTTTAAGCGCTTCATTAATCTGTTTAATTTACCATGCTGAATGTTTGTAGTTAACACCATGGGTTAACTCCGACATATGTGTTTCCACAGTTACCCTTTCGTGCGGAAATTCTGTTTTTGGAGGTTTTACAGGGTACTTTGTGTTTGGTTTGGTGACATTTTTCTTCCAGTTTATACTTATACTTCTTTAAAGTCCAAGGTTGACACAATAACTCAATGAATTATTTTCTATGCAGACGCCATTCATGCCAGTACATTATTACAAATGGTGTAGTTTATCAGTATATTACCTTCCTGTGTCCTTCCTTTAGGTCCATCTTATTTTATCTGTCAAGAAGCCTGTAATGGAATTCAAAAGGAAGACAGGCTTCTATTGACAGTAATGGGCTCTTGAGGGGAGGAAACTAGCCGTGCGCTGTAACATTTTTCTTTCACATGTAAAGGAGTGTTGTTGTTTGATACCATCCAGCAAGGTACAAAACAGTGATAAGTTTGATGTGTCGTTTAAATTATATCCACAGTCAACAAGTTCTAGGTATACACATAGTATACAAAATCCTGATTGCATTTCTGTGTTCTTGGAAGAAGACAGCACATTTACAACATAATTAAAAATGTTTTAAAATTAAAGGAGTCATAGTATACTTCATGACTGTATAGCTACAATTACATATTTCTGGATGTTCTGCATCTACATAGTGTGTCAGATTCCAGTCCCAATAAGATCTAATGTCTTTACTGCTCCAGCAAGTAACAATAACATCTATATCAGCTTCATCAACATTTAGAAAAAAAGATCCTGAGCACGTTTAAAGCAGCTATAGGCTAGAGATTCTCACAAAAACAATTGTATCTGATGTTTTCTTTGACATTGTTTACTAGGGATAGAGCAATGCATCCAGCTTGTGAAATGACTTTATACACAATTTTGGGTTCAGGAGATGAGACAAGACTTAAGCTATAGTTTTTGGGGAAGCTAAAAATCTATTTTGTGACTTTTGGAAAATGCATTTTTGACAAGTCACAAATTGTGTTTTAAAGAATTAGTAATCAGAGTGTAATAATTTATTCCAGACTAAATCGGAACTGGAAAATAAGTCAACAACCTTTACAGCATTATGAGTTATTCTTTAGCCAGATCTAGTGTTCACAAATCGTTTTTTTCCCCCTACAGAGTACCCAAAATGCTCCTAGATAAACCATTTAGAGGAGAAAGAGTCTTTATTTTTGTACTAGAATCAACCTCTCCAACAATGTCTCAATAGGCTAACTCTGTTGACTCAACAGGACAACAACCTCAGAACTGCTTTCTTTTATATAAAAAAAAAATCATCAAAGATTGATGCAGGGTGTCAAACTTAACACCCTCACCCTCACATTTGAAGCTTACAATTATAGCTTGGGTTTACTTGTCAGACCAACGCACATAATGACAGCAACTCAACTAAACAAATGAAAGTGATTTTTCTTGTTAGACACCTGCTGTTTACTTTCTCCTTTCATTCATTAATATTCCAGCTTAAATCTAGGGTTTAATGGAAACATTCAGGACAAAGTAAACCGAGTATAGAACAACCAAGAAAAACAACTTCACAATATGTGCATTCTGCCTTAAAAAGGGACAGTGGGCATGTGAAAAACGGGTCTCTACATCATTGTTTATAATATTCTCTGGATGTCCAATCCCCATGCATACACTAAGAAGAGGTGTTTTTTTTTAACATTTTCAACTGTGGCAAGGATTTTGTAAAATCTCAGTTTTTCGCTACAAGAAACTGCATTTAAATGTAGATATGACAAGCAAACATCATATCTACAGCAGAAAATTCAAACCTAACCCATGTTGCAAAAGATTTTTTTAAAAAAAAGAAAAAAAAAGAATCTGTGTTGCTTTGAGTAAATCCTAAATCTATCTTTTTTTTACTTATATGTTAATTCTGCAAAGAAAAGTGCGGTTTAAATGGTTTAAACGAGGCTGGATATAGAGAAAAATGATTGCATGCTTTGGAGAGTTTACTTAAAAGAAAAAGTCCTAGGACTGCATCGAAAAACACAATTTTGCTACCAAAAAAAAAAAAAAAAAAAGCACTGCTGTTCCTTTCTCAAGGTCCATCAAACTGCCCAGTATTTGCAGGGTTACTGCTAAAATGGTTAGCTGAAGAAAAGGATCAGCTCTAAATGCCTCACATGAGCCTCACAGCCCATTGCCTTCCATTTACATACTGTGATGGTGATTAAAGTTAAATAGTAAGTTCACCACAGGGTTCGCTCAGACCTCACCGGGTGTTGTCATAGAGACTCAGACTCTCTGATAAAAGTGACGATGCTTGATTTTGTAAAGAATTTAAGGTGTGAGTTGGGAATAGGTAAGGCGATGCTATACAATGAGGATGATTAAGTCTGGCAAACAAGAAGGTAAGACCTTTAAGTAGTGACCTGGTTTTGAAACTTAGTGGCTTTCATGCAGAGCTTGAAGCTGAAATAGTGAAAATAGTTTTATTTCACTTCAACATCAGTCTTGGTTCTCCCTCATTGGAATATATATATATATATATATATATATATATCTATATATATATATATATATATATATATATATATATATATATAGATATATATATATATATATATATATATATATATATATATATTATCATTAGTTATCCTAAGCAAGTTAAACAGCAAGTTTAAAATCTTTTTACAGTACTTAATGTTGTACATGTAAGAACATAGATCTCCACTTGGCTTTGGTACTTATTTACTTTTTTATAAGTAACGGGAATTAATTAATTCGTCCATTTATGGGAAAAGTCTTACAAATCACTTTAGACCTGCCTGGTGTTTACATAAAATATTTAACTGGCCTTATAAAATGAATATACCTCTTGATCTTTTTCACTTATTGTCATGTTCTAACCACATTTTTTTAATTTATATGGTTTGGTTTTCCAATGATTGAACAAACAAATCAGCACCAAACTATTAAGTTAAAAGAAAATGATAGTTGCTTTTTTAAATTTTCTTCACTTTCTATGAAGGCCTGAGGTTTATTAGAGATCAATGAGAAACAAACAGCATCATAAGGACCAAGACACATGGATGACAGATCAGGAATAAAGTTTTGGAGAGCTTAAAATCAGGACAAAGTTCTACAACATTTTCCCATGCTTTGGACATCTCATAAATGATTGTTCAAGAAGAATATTAAACAAAGAAGCAAATATTGAGGAGCTGGCAGAAGAATCTGTTAACAGGACAACTATTTGTTGTGGACACCACAATTTTGGTCTGTATTGAAGACTCCCAAGAAGAAAGCCATAGAAAGTCACATTTACAGCTTGGTATAAGACATGGTATAAGGCATGCTTGGTATAAGACGTGGACACACTATTACCACAGTGAAACCTCATGGTGGCAACATCATGCTGTGAAGAGAATTTTCTTCAGCAGGAACAGGTAAGTTGATGATAGTTGATTTTAAAATGGATGGACTTAAATGCAGGACAAGCCTGGGAGAAAACCTGTGAGATGCTGTAGGACTTAAGACTGGAACAGATGTTCACGTTATACACTTTCCAGCTAGTCTGACTGAACTGGGGCCATATTCCAAAGCAAAATGTGTACAGCTTTCAGTCTCTCATTGTGCAAAGCTGGTAGAGACACACCACAGCAAAGCTGGTAGAGACACACCATAGTAAGGCTTACTGTACTGACTTTGCATGTTAAGACATTTCCGATTTTTATTTTAAAAGTATTTGGTCTTGGTTCATTCAACTTCACATCGATGCGCTACTTTCTTTGTGTCACATAAAATCTAAATAAATACCTTAAAGTTTGTGATTGTAATGTGAAAAATTGTTAAACAGCTCATGGGGTGTGAATACTTTTCCAAGTGCACTTTTCCTAAAGGTGTTATTTCCTGTTCTCCAATGGCTTAAAACCTGCAGAAAACACATCTTTAACAGCTGATGAGTAGGATTCATCTTGACCAGAAAGGTAATACTTTATTAAGACACTTTAATCCACTTGACTTTTAAAAAGGATAAACTAAAGAGAAACTTCAATCTGCTTTATCCCTTTGAGGAAATAGATGAGGCAAGAACGTTGAATGTCGCCAGATTGTTTTGCAGTGTCACGTGAAAAGTGTAAAATTTGTTACTTGAAAACTTTTTAGATTCAGCTTTTGGCACAAAAGCAATGTGCATCTATAAATGCTGCAGCGTGAAGCAAATTTAGTAACACCTTTCTTTGCTTCTACACAGCTCGTGCTTTGGAGTGTTGACTTTAACTCCTTGGAGCACAGCAGTCCCCAAAGACCTTGTGGGTGATAATCAGTCATTACTGTTTCTTCACTAAGTTATCTCTTTCACAGAATTCACATAGTGGTTCATCATTTATTTATGTGACAGTTGTTATCTATTATTGCGTTCCTTTCATATGGCCAAGAATGAGACATTTAGGCGTCCGCGTATCTGACGGCACAACACTGATACAGTTTCTTCTTCTTCCTTTGAAACTGATGGCAGTCTCCAAGGTCAGTTAATTGCATGATATTGATATGGGTATTACGACTGCCGCTGTAGCTAAAGTGATTTCGTAGCCATTTCAATATGTGGGATTGTGCTCTTCCAATAAAAAATGACATTTGAGCCACTTTGTGCAGCCCTCTCTAATGGGGTCTGGAATAAGAATGGTGATATGCGTTGGTGCTGGCAGAGGCACAGGCTGTGTTTTTGTTTATAAATAGCTCCAGCCAGCATTATTCCACTTGCAGTTGTCCCATAATCATCAATCACTCCCGCACGTGGGCCGGCTTCTCTCGCTCGCCAGAGAGAAGGTACACACTGCGAGCGGTGCCCTTGCACCTCCGACTGCTCAAGCAGAGCGCGGTGAGTGGGACAGAGCTGAGAGTCGGGTAGAAGGTGTGGGGAGGGCTGGTTCTCATGTAGTGATGGAGTGAGTTATGACAGCTTTCAGACCCCCTGTGTCCTTTCCTTCAGGTCATGACGTGCTCCAACATCCTCCAATTGACTTCTTCAACACATCCACACACACACAAACAGAATTTCCTTCTCTGTTTATGCCTGATTAGAAGGCAGATGGGAGGCTAATCGTGTGATATGCAGGGTGGATGTGGGTTAGGTGTAACTGTTTGCTAGGGCTTCATTTGTCTTTGTCTTTCTATCTGCCTCCATCTCTTCTTGGGGAAGAGCTTTGGAAGAAGAGCTCACTGCTTTGAAGACACTGCAGAGGGAAGATCCTGATGAGATTTTGTGGTCCCCCCATATATGGCTAGACTCTGATTATCAGCGCTCTGACACATGTTTTAAGTCTTACATGTAGAACTATAGTAGTTCTACATGTAAGACTCCCACAAATGCATGTCTTTGATAATCTTTTCTCAGACTTTTTGCTTCTGCACACATCACACACACATTACATCTTTCTATCTTCACAAGGACTTTGCATTGACTCCCATTCATTTTTCTCACCTAAACTTTACGCTAAATCTAACCATTAACAGTAGATACCTAACCATAATCCTGACCTAAACTCAATTTACACTTTAGTGCTAAGACCAATTCCTAACCCAAAAACAGCACTTCATCTTATGGGGCCCGGGGCTTTATTCCCCATAAGGAGCAGTGGGTCTTCACAATGTAGTATTTGTTGGAAAAACTGGCCTTACAAGGTAAGAAATGCTAGTACACACACACACACACACACACACACACACACACACACACACACACACACACACACACACACACACATGCCAGCGTTACCATGGCAAAAATACAGTAAGGATCCAGATGATCTTTAACAAAATGGTTATATAACTATTGCGGCGCCAAGTCCTGTAGCTTATCTAAGCCTGCGTCTTTATTTCTTTTCAGCCTTGGCTTTATTGCTTTCCAGCTGCACCTTTGTACAAGATGCCAGTGAACACATGAGACGTTTGTAAGTAGCAGATAAGCAACTGTTTGCTGACTGTGAAAGCGTGTCAGCTTTGTGGTAATCAACAACATCACCCGAATGTAAACCAAAAAAGTGAGATCTCATCCCTTTCAAATCTTAATCAAAATCTCCACGCTGTGAAGGAATTTTATACTTAATTAAATGAAGCCCACCTAGAACCCAATATTTTTTTCTCTCCCCTGCCAGCATCTTTTCTTTCCCCATTCCCCTCTAAATCCCTTCCAAAATGCTTGATACTTGTAAGCTGATTTTGAGCCTCACCTCCCGGAGTTCCTTGGCCACATCCTTGAGCTCCTTGAGAATGCCTTCCAGCTGGTCAATCACCATCTTCATGTGGCTGCGGATGCGTTCTCTCGGGCTGGGGGTCTCAGAGGTGTCCCGGGCCGGAGCTCTGCTGAGGGACATCCTTT
Source organism: Anableps anableps (assembly GCA_014839685.1). Classification (NCBI taxonomy): domain Eukaryota; kingdom Metazoa; phylum Chordata; class Actinopteri; order Cyprinodontiformes; family Anablepidae; genus Anableps; species Anableps anableps. The sequence continues at coordinate 10,377,150 of CM026067.1, read as the reverse complement.
ACAAAGCAACGTGGGGCCAGTGGCCAACAGGCTGAGGGCGTGGGGGAGCCGAGTCGGGGTCCATGTCTTTGGCTACAAGGAGCCTCAGTGCTACTGATCCGAACAGGGGCCCCGGCCACGCAGGGAGACCTCAACATCTTAAAAGCACCTGGATAGCCGAAACACCTTGCCTCGCCCGCACACTTGGCACAGGGTCACACTCTGAAATCCATGCCTTCTGGCAGACACTTCCCCAGATGAAGAGAAAGTCAGCATGGGAAAAGTTGAAAGGAGTAAATCCATTGAAAAAGGAGATGGAAAAACACATGGGCTGAAGCTGGTATGGAACTCTTACATAACCATGTTGAGCCAACTCATCTCATGTGTCAGTGTGTATATTTCAAATTCTTCCCAGGGAGGTGCTATTTTAAAAACACTCGTCTATAAGGAGAGAAGACTTTTCCTTTACAATCCTTTTCACCTGTGAAACCTGGTGACATCACCGCAGACTGACATAGAAAAGTAAAAGCAGTGAAGAGGTTCACGTCAACCCTTTTCAACAGTAAGTTTCATACACTGTAACCTCAATAGAAAAATAGAAAATCCCAGCAGTGGCTCAGTTTCACAATGATCTTTTTTCTATTCTTCTGCTAGCCAGAGGGGACAAGATTTGGCTTCTAAATATAGTCCCCCAGTGAGGGCTGCTGTCTATAAAGAGATAAACGATGGATTCTTTTTGGAAAAAGGGGAATATTCCTCTTGCCCCCAGGAAAAAAATACAATTCTCCTTAGAAATCAAAATGAACTTTGCCTCCTATCCATTCTCTTCACAGATGATGGTCTAACCTTTCATTTTTGTCCATGAAAGATCTGAGATGAAGGACTGGGGTGTTTTTTCACGCAGCATCCAGTCTCTCTACCTCCCTTTCCTAAATGCGGAGCTCATTCCAGGTGATGTGGGATTAGGATGAATTGATTTCTAAGCCATCAGAACGTGACTTGTGATGACAATTTGTGAAGGGATTACAAATGATCATAGTGCCAGTGAGACATATGAACAGGGGGGCCTGAAAGCAAATGAGCACCGTCCCCTGGAATCCGGGTGGCAGCTTGTCTTATGCAACATCGCTCTCCAACTCCTCTTCCAAAACACTGACCCACGGTGGTCCACAGGGGTGTGCCCAAAAACCAAGGGAGCAGAAAGAAAAAAAAAAGATTCTCTTTTCTCCTTCAGTTGTTGCTAAGGGAACCCAGTCTGCCTGCTTGTGCTGTGATTGGATAATTATTTTACTTCTTATCCATGTAGTTAGTTTTTTCCACGGAGTCTCTTCAGAAAGGAAGGGATCTCTGTGCCATCCGGCAGCACAGGATAAATCCCATGAAAGCTTCCCGACGGAGCCCCAGCGAGCGAACAGGGGGGAGTGATTCTCGCCAAATCCAGGGCGATGCCACAGCCATGGGGTGTGCTGGCCAACTACACATGGCACCTGGACAGACAGAAAGGAAATCCATCACTTATTCTGACACATCTCACCTGTCTCTCTTCATGTCCTTTTTCCTCAAATTTCCATCAGCATTTGAGCAATGGTAAAAAATAGTGCGAGACCTGAAGATGGACACAACTGCGTGAAGGATTTCTTGCAGCTTTCAAAAATAAATCTCTTGCATCACCTCCACACACACACCCAGGACACACACCTACTCACCTTCCCCGTACATCACTATGCTGTTGCTATGCCTAGACCTCACTGTCCAGGCACAGCACGATTACTTAAGCTGCACACAAAGCAGCCGGTTCTTCTGAGGTCCTTCTGTCGCACACAGTCACACTTCTCACCGTCTTGCTGTTCTCTCTTCCTCTCACTGTCTCTCACACAAAACCCTCACATTCTCTTTGACACACACACACGCACACTCTCTCTCTATCTCTCTCTCTCTCTCTCACACACACACACACACACACACACACACACACACACACACAGAGTTCCTACCCCCCTTCCTCCCACTACTTACTGTCTTGAGAGAGAGAAGCTTCTATCAGCAGGGTTATTTCACTCTGAGGTTGAGGCTCATCAGAGGAGGAGTACAAGTGGAGGATGGAGCTGTGGAGGAGGAGGAGGAGGAGAAGGAGGAGGAGGAGGAGGTAGGGGGCATGAGATGGGAACGATGAATGGCCCTGATAGCACTCTGGAAAAGGAGAGAGAGGAGGCAAAAGATGACTAAGAGCCGGGGAGGCGAGGAGAACTCCTACTTGTGATGCGGCCGCTGCCGTCACTCAGACAATCGCGCTGCCGTAAAAGCGCTGCCACCCGTCATCCCAGTCAGCGTTCACCCGCATCTGGAGGCTGCACGCTGAGGAAAAAGCAGTGTGTTATTCTTGTGACATCCTCTCCCTCTCAGTGTTTTGGCCTGTTACTGTGTGTCTGTCTCTGCTCTCTCTCTCTCTCCCGCTCCCTCCGTCTCTGTCACTCTTTCTCCGTCCCCGTCTCTCTTTGCCCCTGCACTCTCACTGTGTCCTCGCTGACTGCCGAATGAAGAGGAGCTGATGCCAGAGTTTATCGTAGAGCTCAGGCTCCTGCCAGCACCACTCGGCTCCTCGGCTCAGCTCTGTGGAGGAGGGGCTTGCTGCTTTAAAGGCGCAGCATATCATCCAGCACCTCCTCTGCCTTCGCTCCTCTCGTCTCGTCTCCTCTCTGCCGCTGTCGACACTTCCTTGCTATCTCCTCTCGCTCTGCCTATCCGGCCTTTGTCACTGTTGTGTTGAGGGTGTTATCTCTCTTAAATCAACTTGAAGTCTTCCTCTGCTGTCTGCCAAGCAGCCTCTAGGGACCAAGTGTCCAAAAACCCTCGCTGTTACATCATTAATATACAAAGCAGGTTGGTGTTTGATGACCTCATCTAACTGACAGAAGTAGGTAGGGAGGGAGGAGCAGCATGACTTTTTCTCTCCCTTATCTTCTTCATTAGGCCTTTAGTCAACAAAAACAACCCTGTGCATGATCCAAACCTAATTCAAAGTTGTGAAGTTTTCACTTTCAGGAGGTGGCTGAAACATATCTGCTGTAAACAGCCAGAGGGCCTTATGCATTCCGTTGCATAACTGTGAGGAGAAATGAGAATCAGACGTAGGTTAGGTGGGTCTTTCATGCAGATATATTTGTTCTGGTGTCTGATGTCTTTCATGATGCTGTAAGGCTAATTGGAGGAATATTCTGTGCTATAATAAACTCTCTTTTGCATGTTTGCTTTGATCAATAAATTATAAAGTTTTACTTTTAAAAAAACTGTTCACATTCTGTGCAATCCTTTCATAAGTGTGTTGCAACATGGTGTCATTTTAGGGCTTCATCAAAGTTTTAGCATCACATTTTAAAGTGCATTGTGGCTCTCGGTGGAGCTAGGGAACTGTGTCGTTGTTCACATTTATACATAGTCTGTGAGAAGCATCTTATGCAAAAAAGCACAAACTGCTCATCTCAAGAAACATTTGTCCTTTGGTTGTTCTTAATATGAAGCACATTTCATATTTTATTGCCATTTTCAATGTATTTTATTCGATATAATGCAATAAACCCATTCATATCAGTGTACAATATGAAAGTGGGAGAACAAATACACATGGTTGTCAAAATGTTTTACTAATAAAAACATGAAACTGTGAAAGAAGGTGCTCTGGTCATATTAGATACCCAACGGAACTTTTTGTGTTACATGAAAGACACTTTATGTGCTGAACAATGAACATTGGAAATTACCCAGTACACCCCATCACGGTGAAACATGGAGTTGACAGCATCATGCTGTGGAGATGGTTTTCTTCAGCAGGGAAAGGGAAATGGAAAGTGATCACAGCTGTGGGAGAATAGATGGAACTAAATACATGGCAATCCTAAAAAGATATATATAAATTACAAAACCTGTTGGAGGACAAAGAACAATAAGACATAAACATAAGACTAAACAAAACAAAAAATCTCTTGAGAAATGCAAAGCTGGTAGAGGCATACCCCAAAGGATTATCAGCAAGACCTGGTTTAACAAAGTACTGATTCATGGGAGCAAAACACAAATGCAAGTTTAACTTTTCAGATTTGTATTTGTAAACAATTTTGAAAACCATTCAACGCTTTTTATTGCTCTCCACAATTGTTGATTTTATCGGTCATCAAATAAAATCACAAAATATTTAAAAATTTATTGTTATAAATTTGTTGTAATAACATGTTAAAAAAGTTCAAAATGTATGAATACTTTTGAAAGGCACTGTATACACATTTCCTCTAAATGTATGGGTGGCTGGCCTTTCTGTGAAAAGTCTGCACTGTTGGACACCATTAGCTCCAGGGCAGTGATGCCTTTATAGCAGGGGAGTGGGATTATTTCCTCCTTGTAAAATACATGTTTTAATGCAAAGGTCATCATGACTTGTGAGTTTTACTAGAAATCTGTAGTGACTAGCAAAATATTGGTTCCACTTAATATTTCTGCCAGGGATTTATTGTGCCATGTTTATAGAGAGACTTTATAGAGTGTAGTTTTTTTTCCTTCTTTTTCTAGCTGGGGACAGGCTAATGCATAAACATGGTAATAAACATATGCTCATGCAGGTACAGGCCCCCAAACACACACTAGATACAAACACATAAAGACCAAAGTGGATATTCTTATCCTGACTGGTAATTTGATATCACAAGAATAAAGCCCAAGGAAGTTTGTATTTCATTGTTCTGGACATCATCCCCGAGTTGATGCAGCAAATATCTTTTGATCCAGGTCCTTGCAGAAATGTTCATACCTCTTAAACATTTCCACATTTATCAGGTTATAGCCCCAACCTATTTTTCTAACAGCTTTTAAAACAGTTCATACTGTTTATATAAAGTATTGTATTGGGATTCTATGTAATAGTCCAACAGAAAGTAATGAAAAATGTAAACTGGAAAGAAAATGTTGATGTTTAAGGTTATTCTTCTGCTGGCAGGTGAACCTCCACTCCAGTCTCAAGACTTTTGCTACCTCTAATAGGCTTAATACCCTTCATTTGGATAATGAACTCTGATGTGGAGTGTAAGCTCTCCTCAACAGCAGTTTGTATGTTATTCAAAAAGTTTTATTTTGGTCTTATCTGACCAAAGCACTTTTTCTTCATGTTTGATTTGTCCCAAATGTTGATTTTTATAAACTTTAAACTTCTTACATCTTTCTTTCAGCAATTGCTTTCTTTTTGACACTTTTCCATAAATGCCAGAGTTGTGGAGTGCAAAAACAATAGTTGTTTTGTTGACAGATTTCCCACCTCATCTGTGGGTGTCTGCAACTCCTCCAGCGTTACCAGAGTTAACATCTTGCCTTGCCTTAAACCTAACACTCTTCTTGCCAAGGTGAACACCCAAATCTAGGTAGGTTTACAGTTGTGCAGTGTTCTTTCTGTATTCAGATTATAGGTCCATGAGATATTTTAATCTTTTGATTTTCTTTGATAAGATAACTGCAGTTAAAACTCCACAACTTAATCCATCGTCTGTATTGTGTTTTCCTCAGTCTTTGTAATCCAGTTTGTTCATTCTCTAACAAGCCTCCAAAGCCTTTAAAGAACAGCCCTATTTTTACCAAGAGTTATACTAAGATTAAATAACATGCAGATGCATTACTGTGTATAATGTAATCGGTGACTTTTTTTTTTTTTTTGGTGCATCAACATTCAGGAGACTGAATACAAATATATTCTGCACTTACCACACTTTTATTAATCTTACAAATCTCTGAGGGCTTCACAAAAAATCTAAATTAAATCACACCTAGGTGAGCTACGTTTACTAATTATGTGATCTCTAATAGCAATGGGTTACACTTCATTTTACTTAGAGGTATCAAGGTAAAGAGAGCTGAAAAAACATGTCATACTTTTTAGAATTTCAGTATTAAAATAAATATCGAAAACCATGTACCTTTTTTTACCCCTTCACAGTTAAATGATACTTCGTATTAATCTAGTACACAAAATCCCCTTGGAGTAAAGCGGTCTGTAGTTAAAGTCTCATAAAATATTCAAAAGTTCATTGGATATATTTTTTAAAGGTTTTGAGATTTTTTTTTCTTCCTAAAGTTTCAATAGTAATATCTGAACCACAACCATAGCATTTACTTTTTGTAATAGTGATAAACTGTGGCCTTTAAAAATATTTCAGCCAAATTCATAGTGACAGTATTTTTTTTAGTCAGATTTTGGAAGACATCAAAACAATTAACTTTAACACAGTGGGATTTCTCATTGGATACAAGTGGTTCAAAGATCATAGTTTAATGTTTAAATGCTAAGCTTGGGCTTTCTTGTCTGTAAGAAAATCCCACCCATCCACTGGATTGATGTATCTTAGAATCAGGATCTTTACATGAATCTCCACAGATAGCAAAACTCCACCTACCAGGACAATTAGGGTTACTTTGAAGGTTAATTTGTTTGATTGATTTGTACTAAAACCTGACCCATTTTCAGTTCTGTTGTTAAAATAAGCACATCACAGGTGTTTTCGGAAGCCATTTGATAGTTAAGTATAGACATGAGATTATGGTATTAAAATTTGGGTACAAATACCACAATTTCACATAAAAAAATAAAAATTAATGAAAATAATGTGCTTTTGTATCAAACAGAGGAGCATGTGATAATTAAAATATTGTGAGCTATAACATTTTCTGAATGTCATTTTGATTGTGATAGGCAGACTTAAGAAATGCTATAAAAAAAAAACACCCCCTATAATAAGTCATACTTTTCATGTTCTTGTAGTTTTTAAATCTTTAGAGTAAAACAAGTATAACAAATTGATAGTACCTGGTCAGTTGGTTGGGTGCACCCTGCATTCAATTGCCTATCAGACATGTTTCTCTTAGCTTTCCAACTAAAGTTTCAATATACAGTTCTTATGTCAATAATCTGTAATTAATTATCTTATGTATGTAAGGAGATTTAACATCCCTTAAATGATGTTTAGAAGAAAAGGATGTAAAAGTCAATTTCAAAAGGTTGTTTTGATTTTGAAGCTTACTTACCTAAGTAGTCTCTCCTCCCTGAAGAGAGACAGATCCTTTCTCCTTAAGCAAAAATTTACTCTAATTAAGTCCCCCAGACCCTGATCATTTTTCCTTTGGAACTCACACCATGAGAATGACACAGTTATAAGCAGTTATGAAAAACTCAAGTTATCAGCAAGAAAAGTAAAACTATATCCAAGAGATATAAAAAAACCCCCAAAAACAAACAAGTTTCTAGATCTAGTTATGCTGTTTAGCACCCCTGCGATGGACTGAGGACAACTTTGGAGTGGACCCCACTTTTGGCCTATTGACGAGAATATCCCATTGCATGAAGTGCATATTTAGCTCCCAGTCCTTGTACTTTCTTCTATACACTGGACTAATACAACAAACACTCTCTCAGATCACTTTCAAATTCAACATCCTGAAGAAAATATGAAGTGGATATAGGTTGTGTGATTATCATCACTATGTATTTTTGCCAAATGGCTTTGAAGTAAGAAGAAAAAGTAACAAAATATATTTTTCCCCTTTAATTTATGTGTCCCATGTGCTTTTCCTTCCCTGGCCATCATGTGGCACTGTTGTGTGGTTGTACCTTGCTGCATTTTCTCTCCACAAATTTCAGTCTAAAATAGTGGATAAAGCAGAGAAAAGTTAAATGTTATTGTTGTAACCTTAATGCCCCATAATATATATATTGTTATACATGTTACATGCCACAAATATTGTGTTAAGAAAACCCATGTAAATACAAAACAGAATCAATGGGAATTAAGATTGCTGGACTTTTAAATTACGTTCAGCACACAATATGAATAGGTTGGAGCAAAATTTGCACTCTGTTCTCTCACATAATTTATTTAAAATAATGTATTTTAACAATTCGGAGTAATAAAAAGCACTCTTGCTAAGAGGCTTAAGGATTTTCCTGTTTAATCTCTGCAAATCATAATTTTGTGGAGGAAAGGAATTGCGAGACACATCTGCCAAATAAAATATGCATGATCAAACATAAACACTGATTCTTGTTTATGGTTTGCAGTGCTGTCCTTAATTTCACACAGACAAACACTGTGGGACAAGGAGCTCAGCCCCGTCCTGTTTTACAGTGACACCAGCCTGTCTGCTGACCTTTTGATATTTCCCTCTTTGCCCCTGTGTGACTTGTGTTTGTCTCTATCTGTGTGTGTTCTTAAAAGACTCATGCAGCATGCAGTGGAGACAAGCTTGTATCAGACTATAACACTTTGTGATGGATCAGTGCTCTTGCACAGTAAAAAGAAGCTTAAGTGATTGATGTCTCATTTCCTTTACTCACCGCTGGTGTAAATCTGAACAAGGCATGGGGCTGTATTTGTGATAAAACACGCTGCGTTTTGGTGAACCTTGCAAGTTTTCATTGCGGTTTGGGTGCCAGAGACAGGAATGGAGCTCAGCATTTTCCACAGAGTAATTGTCATCAAAAAAATGTGACTGACTAAAAAACATATCTCCTTACCTGAAGTACTCCACATCTTTCTTTTTGATTGTTTGAGGTTTCAAACATCAGCTAGAAGCAGGGTGTTTTCCTCAGAATAAACACGGCTTTCTGCTCTGGAGCTGATGAATGTTCTATTTTGCCAACATTAATTTATTCTGAGTCAGACCAGTTGATTGATATCCTCATTTGCTTGACCAGACACTGTGATAATTTGTCTTAATTTTATTTAGAAGGGGGAAAAAATCTCATTGTAGCAAATGTTGTCTACATGAATGCTGTAGTCATGCCAACAAGAAAATCCTAAAAAAAAAAAAAAAAAATTGCAAATTTTTCCTTTAAACATGACTGCTTTGTATGTATTCCAGATTATCAAGTTGAAGAAACATAAATTCACTGACTTTTAATAATTTTAATATAATTTCACAATAACAACCTGATAACGTCCTGACATTTCGATCTGTAAGTCTTTGAGAAATGAATGTTTATAGAATGTTGGACAAAGTGATACTGAAAAAACACTTTTGGCTATATTATTCTTGGTAATTCTCACATCATATAAAGCCACTTGAAGGTTATTATTGTCTTGTTTTCACATTTTGTCATCTTACTACTGCAAACATTATTTATGTACAGTCCCCTCCAAAAGTATTGGAACAGCAAAGCAAATTCCTTTGTTTTTGTTGTACACTGAAGACATTTGGGTTTAAGATCAAAAGATGAACATGAGACAAGAGTTCAGAAAGTCAGCTTTTATTTCCTGGTATTTTCATGTAGATGTGTTAAACAACTTAGGATATATCACTGTTTGTATTACACCACAGGATTTTTAGGTGAGCAAAAATAAAGGAACAAATAATTATAAAGTGAATAACATTTAATATTTGGTGGCATAACCCTTGCTTGCAATGACTGCCTCAAGCCTGTGACATATCAACATTACCAAACTGTTGCATTCCTCATTTGTGATGATATTCCAGGCTTTTACCATAGCTTCTTGCAGTTCTTGTTTGTTTCCCAGGGTTACTCCCTTCAGTCTCCTCTTCAGGAGATGAAATGCATGCTCTATTGGGTTGGGTGGAGATCGTTGGTGATGTCACTTACTGATGTTTTGGGGTTTTTCTTCACAGCTCTCACAATATTTCTGTCTTCAACTATTGTTGTTTTCCTTGGTCAACCTGTTCTACATCTGTTGCCCAGTACACTAGAAGTTTCTTTGTTATTCAGGACATTCCAAATTGTTGTGGTTGCTATGCCCAATGTTTGTCCAATGACTGATTGATTTTCCTTCTTTTCTCAGCTTCAAAGGGGGTTTCTTTTTTCCCATAGCTCTCTGGTCTTCATGTTGGTTTATCCTCTTGATCAAGAATATTTACTTTATAGGTTTAAACACAGGTCAAAAAGTCATGAAGAACTATTTAATGTTTGAGCAATCAATGTTAAAGGCAACACCTGGTCAACAAGAAACATCTGTCAGTCGCATGTTCCAAGAGTTTTGCTCATTTGTAAAACGGGTGGGTTCAAATAAAGGGTGGCATGTCCTAAGTTATTAAACACATCTCCATGTAAATGCCGGGATATAAAAGCTGACATTCGGAATGCTTGTCTCATGCACATCTTTTGATCTTAAACCCAAAAGTCTTCAGTATACAACAAAAACAAAGGAATTTGCCTTGCTGTTCCAATACTTTTGGATGGGACTATAATATATATAATATAATATAATATAAAAAGTGTGGAAAGTATTTTCTTTTCAGCCCCCTTGAGTCAATACTTTGAACCACCTTTTGCTGAGTTGGCATTAAGTGTTTTGGAATATATATTTTCCAGCTTTGTACATTTAAAAAACTGAAATTTTTGCAAGTTGTTCTTTGCAAAATAACTCAAGCTCAGTACAATTGGATAGACAGTATTTGTTAAAGTCAAATATAACATTCTCAATGAGCTTTATGTTTGGACTTGATTGGACAATTCTTACAGATGAATTGTCTGTAAGAATTGGGGCATGAATGTTTTAACTCTGGTGTACTGCATATTTGCTTCACTGTGATGAAATCAATGCAACTGCTACTCACATGGTGTAGCAGTGACCCAATAATAACATTACCTAAGCCCATGCTATGCTATCCATACGCTCTGTCTGCATTGATGAAAAAACACTCACTTTGACATGATGTACTCTCAGAGCAGCTCCAGATGAAGTACTCTGAACTGATTTCTGAATAATTCATAGTAATTTGACCACTTCTTGGCACTCAGAGACTGTATATATCGAATTTCCTCAAATTTTCTCCAGATCTCTTGGTATGAGAAAAATAGTAATACAAGACAGTGACGTCATTGTCAAATGGCATCCCCCTTTCTGCAGCTGCACAACACTAAATTCCCAGCCCTTCATCTAAACATATACACAATGTGACAGAACTTGATGTTTCCCAAAATGAGCATAATTTCCTTATATTCGAACAAAAATAAGATGCATTTTTAGATATACTAGCATACTTAACAAGCCAAGCGATTATGTAGCATCTGAGATTAGATATAACTGGATAATGAGTCCCAGTCTGCTAATGACATTTTTTAGAGCAGAGAATTTTGCACATATAAATAGAATAAGATTAATGTTAATGCCATGTATATGACTGACATCTAAACAGCTCTATAGAAGCTTAAATGCTTGGAATGACCAACTATCTTCCTCTCACTAGCCAACTTTTCAGTGATGCTGCTTTGTAAGCACAGCCCCTTGTTTACAACCATCCATTGCCTTTTTCATGTTTCTTGCATTATCACCTAAAATGACAAACAAAATTGCTTTTGATTTCTCTTCTGTTTAGCATCTCCTCATTTGCTTGTTTGAGAAATCTGTCCAGTGTGGAATGAGGCCAAGCAGATATATAGTCCACAGGTGATGGTGAACTTTTATTATTCAGCTTGTGTAGAGCTGTGTCAGCTATGTTATGTCAGGAGAACATACCACTGCTTCAGCACAACAAAAGGAAACAACAACCTATGCTCTCCACAACAGTGATAGGGTGGTCATTCAGAATGACAAATTCAGCCACCTTCTTCGTAATCCTTTTTGCCACATTGCTGTTCCTCTGAGGTGCTTCTAGGTTTTTTAGAATTTGTTACTTTCACCTCACTCACTTTTACTGTCAACTGGGTACATACAACAGATGTTGTATTTGGTCAAGTGTTAATAAAAACTTTAAACCCTATTTTGTTGGTGTTAGTCAACTAAACCTCGTGAGTGATTAGTGTTGGAAACCAAAGAAAGGATGCTGTCATTAGGCACAGAGAATCATTTGTTTTTTCAATCAAAATTTTGGGATTGATTCTAATTATGGGCCAAAAAAGTAAAAAAAAAAAAAAAAAAAAAAAAAAAAAAAAAAAAAAGCTTTCCATAGTTATAAATGTTGCCCTGGCATTGCAAGAAAAGTTCCCTTAAGTAAAAGGGGTTGGATGATTGGCTGTTGAGTTAAATTAATTGTGCTTTTTTAATTGTCTGAGGTTTCACACTTTCACTTCAGTAAGAACTTTGTCATTATTTGTTTACTTTTCTCAGGTAGTGAGGCAATGTGGTGTCATGTGCTATCATATAGTCTGTCATTACTCATTAGGAACAGTTAAGTGTATGATTCCAGTCTTTCAGTCAGCAGACAAATATCTACAGAACCCTATCTCTTTCTGAGTACTAAAAGCCTTTTTAAAATATGTAAAGTCTTTGAAAGTAGTGTACTGTGTGTTCCCAGTAACTAAATTATGTAATACATTGTATAGCCTATGCACTAAAGTGCATTTCATCCTGGTTGTCTTGCAAAAAAAGTCAAAGGAAAGAAACAAATAATGAAAAAATCTAAATTCACAAGACAATTATGAAAAGCATGAAATGAGTCCTAAACCATGAGGACTTCAGTGATTGCCAATCTGGACTTATTTTTAATTTTTTCAGCAATATGTTGGTACATTTTAGGAAAAAAAGGTAAGTCAGAGTTTTTTTTAGCTTTCATTTCAATAGAGCCTAATTATTTTTAACAAAGAACTTTAAAAAATATCCTGAAAAGCACAGACTTGAGTTTAAAGTGGATTACATTACAAACTGAAAGCAAAAGAAAGTAAATCTGAAGAATTTTGAGAAAAAGAATCTCCAATAAATTGTATTTGCAAATGCAAGCAGTTCCCCTGTTTGCATATGCAAAGCTTTTAACATCTAGTAGCAACAAGGAGTCTTCAGCTCCTATTAACTCCAAAGCAACAGTATGAACACAAAGGCAGTTAACTGTAACATCACCAGCATACGACTGAGGACAGAGACCGTTACGGCTTGGCCACGCTTTTTGAGGGTCACTGTGGTTATCACCTGCTGTGAGGATGCACTGAAAATAGAAATGAGCCCAGCATGCTGAGATATACTGTGGCTTGTGTTATATAGACTTTCACTGCAGGAAGCACAGAAAACCATATGCTCTCAGTATGATCACAACATTGTCCTTTTGGTGACTATCACCAGTATATATGTTCCTCGTAAGTTAGTTCATTTCCTTCTTTCTCAGCTTTTTTATTGCTTGATCAAATGGAAAAAAAGAATAATTTGTCAATGGTTCCTTCCTCTTAAAGGAAAGGGGAAAGAATGGCTGCTGACAAGTAAGAATTCTATTTACTCTGTCTTTTATCGTGAAAAATTGTTGGACTTGTGTCATTTGTTCTAATTAGTTCCAGACGTTCTGCATAAGCTCTTAAAAATATAGAAATACAACATGTAGAAAGTATAGATTTTGCACTTTAGAAAGTAACAGAAATTTATATTTCAATCAATTTATATCAAGGTAAATCTTAACACAATCAGTGGTCTGGAAAAGTTCTAAAAGAAGTGGAAGCATTACAGAGGTTGTTAATAAGTTAATGGAGCCTCATGTCTAAAAATGATTTAGCAGATAGAACAAAAGGGATATTATACAAGTTGTAGAAAGATCATCATTTTAACTTAATTTTAACATAATTCAATATTTTCTGTTGTGTGAAAACCTGAAATTCACCCACAAAATCAATTATTGACTGTAATAAGTTGGTTTTTAAGATTGATTGGCTTTGACCAGTGACTGGTGGATGGAAACTCAGAAATCCAAATTTTATCTGATTAGTGATTGCACCATACATAAGCCACAAGGTTCCACTAACAATAACATTCTTTTATGTGGATCCTGTTACTGAGTAAGGATGACCCAAAGTTAGCTATTTTCAGTATCAGTGAGGTATTTAAAAATTAAGTCACAAGGAATTTACAGATGTTAGAAGCTATTTAGAAGGAAATTGTTTTTTGACTACATTTCAAGATACTCAGTTACTGCAATTGTGAGAGAGAGCAATACACTTAGCAGATAACAGGAATGCTGAAAAGAGTGCAACAAAAGAGATGTTTTGTACTTTTAAGCTTTCAATCTTTGTCATGAAACATACTGGATTTGGAAATGTTGGCAGCCTTTTTGAAGTGGTCCGAGTTAAGGTAAGGATGTATTTTCTTCAAGGAATGCACTGCAGTTTTATTAATAGTAACGGCGCTAAAAGTGGTAATTACTAATATACGATGCTAAATACATTTCAAAATGCCAATAATGAATTATGGCTGCTCATGTCAGAAATGCTAAAAAATATCTATTTTTAATGTTGTTCTTGATAGAAAGAGTAAGTATTTAGGGAAGGATAAAAGGAAGTAAAGCCCAAAGGATAATATAATGAAGCCTTAAATAAGAAATGTGGGATTACAATGATTTCGGCATTTAAGCTTTTCAGTTACCTCAGAACTGGAAGGATCTGCTCTCTCAAGGTGCGATAAACAAACAGCAAGGATGTGTTTGCACAGGTAAAACAGACATGTGCAGATATCGTGAAGAGCACTGTGCTGCCAGGCAAACAGAAATGCACTTTTGGCTTGTGCTAATAAAACCAAAGCAGACCAGTCAGAATGGAGCAATCAGGAACTATGGTAATGCCCAGACAGCTATATCTCTCAAAAACATTCTTCTCCATGAATATGTGATTGGACAGGTAGGACCATGTTGGAGAGTTGCCTTGGCCAAGTAACTTTATCCTAGAACAGTTTTTAATCAATCGGGTTTGTTGTTGAACTTCTTAATCCATCCGCTTTTCTTTCTAAAAAAAAACCCCAACAACCCCCCCGCCCCCCACAACATTCTGGTTTATTCCTATGATGTAACTCAGTAAGAAATCAGAATTAGCCCAAGGCAATATAAGCAAGCCAAAAGCCAGAGATCTGGATTGGCCACCAAATTGTAATCGCATCTCTAATTTAGACACATAAGCCAATGATGTTAAAGGTTTTTTGGTTTAGGTTAAAATAAGGGTAAGTAATTGTTGCTTCTGTCACAGTTCCCTACAAATGTAGAAGAACAAGCAAGAATGCATATGTGGTATGAGTTGCTAATTTGCAGGTGCAACAATCATCCCCACTCTGCTGGCAGTAAACTAGCAACTGAACAACTGTGCAGTTACTTTAGCTGTGACGGTTCTGAAATCTGCATGAGTAAATGAAACAGTCTTGATTTTCTGCAAATCTTCTAGCCTGTGTCAAGGAATTTCCACAAAGGTTCAAATTCAGAGAAAGATTACAAAAATATAATCTATAATAGCCTTTAATCCCATCGTGATCTTTGCACTGTTTGTTCCTATTACCATACATCACTGCTGTAGCACTCGGCCCACTTTTAGCTGTTTCTTTTCATCTGTTCTTTTTTCCCTTTTCCAGCATGTTCACATCGCAGAGGATGCCCTCTCTGTATCCTTGTGAAATCCAAAGCAGCTATCCCTCTTTAACCCTGCCTTTCTCTCAGAAGCTAAAGTATCTTTGGTGTGCTGTTTGCCAAAAGCTATAAGGAAGGGCAGTAGAATTGCAGAAGGTTTCGCTTAGATAGCAGACTGTGCATCTCTCATCACCCCTGCCTCCCCAGCCATGTGCTAACAAGCCCAGCAGCCTCATTGTGAATTCATAACAAGTCGCACCAATGTGGGTCATTTCTGCTGCCTCTAAATCTTACTGTGGTTTCTCTCCATTCCCCTATTATTCCTTTTTTAACACACATGTTTGCTTATTTGAAGAAGTGCATTGGTTTGAGTCTTGCCTTATAATTGAGTCAACAAAATGCATTTTCTGACAGGGCAATTTCTTAGAGAAAAATGTGATTATGAATGATTTATCTGTACAGTCAAGACCTTAATTAGAGCCCTTTGAAAGAAGATAGTTTGGATAAATAGAGAATGATTTAAATGCTTTCGAATATTGCTGCTATTTCTTTTGGGTGATATTTATTGGTCTGTTGTGTAACAGACTAGATTGTATCCCATGCAGTTTCAGACATTATCTCTTAAATAGCAACGCACTGCTCTTGTGATAAACTAAAACAGACTGGAAAAGGTATGTTTACAATAAGTTTTTTTTATGTTTTGTTGCTTTCTTTTTGCTATTTAGATGCTCAATTATGATACAATGAATAAAATTCAACTTACCACTAAAAATTTCTATCATGGTATTGACAATCAGTAGAGATGCACTAATCAATCGGCCAGAGATTGATCTGTGAAATTCAATCATTTTTCCTTTATCTGCTCTGATCATTGATCTTCAGTTTAAAAACTAAAAACATCATGATATTTTTCTATTCATTAAATGTATAAAACTAGGGTCTCCCACTATTTTTGGTTTATAAATGCTTCAGTCAACAGTATGCACTTTGATACAGATTTTTAAGGAGTTTTGGGGTTTTATTTTGGGGAATTATGCTCTGGGAATCATCATATATTTCTTTTATCTTTTGTTGGATTTAATTCTACTACCTCTATTAAAGGACATGCAGCGCACCCCCTTTTCTTTTTTATGTGTTATAGTGCTTACAAAATAGTTGTGCAAGATCAGCAGGTCAGGTTTAATATCTGTAGTTGTTCCAGTTTATATATGCCTTTTTAAAGAAAAATCATCAAAGCAAAAATTTTGTTGACTTTCTGTTAATGCCAGAGGCTGATTAATGTAATTCTTCTTGGTTGGAGCTTAGCATTTAACACAGTGAATCATTGTTTCCTGTTGGCATGTCTTGAAAGGGTTGCTCTCAGTATGTATTCAGATATTACTTAACAGGCCCCTTTTTAAGTAAAATCTAAGTAATAAATATTAATAGTACCAAATATTACCTAACTGAAAAAAGTAAAAAAAAAAACAAAAACAAATACTACAAAGCTAGTGAATATTTTAAGTAACAGTTAAATTAAAACTCTTTCTAGCATTCTATAATTACTGATGCACTGGATGTGTGATGAACTTTGTTGGACAGTTTATATGTTTTACTCTAGTGATTTATTCAGATAAGGATTATGCTGACACAGCTTATGAGCTATCAGAGACATCCAGTAGTGGGTAAAAAACACCCAACTGTAATATATGACAGCTTATTTTAGAAGCATTCATCTCTCAAACACTAGTGCTGTTTGTGACACACAGTTGGTGTTAAACTTATAATTTGTTCTTAAAGCTGGTGGGTTAATAATCCTTTCTTCCAGTTATATATGAATGATGTTGTTGCAACAGATTTCCTTTATCAACAGTAAATTATCTTTGCAACTAAAACTTGTATGTCCACTAAGTTAGGGTGTTAAGGGGAAAGAAATTATGCTTCTCACTGGGAAAAGCATGCACCAAACTCACCTCTGTCCAGAAAAGAAACCAAGCATAACTTTAAGCCAATCAGAGGAAAAAAATGAATGCAAATACAGTAAAGAAGGCACAGATATTTTGTTATTATTGGCGTTTTGAACAATGAAATAAACACTTTTTTTCGTGACCATAGATCTCACTGTGGGGAAATAATACATTTTTCATGCTCTGTCTTTTTTATCCCTGTTGTGTTTACATTGGAAGGTCACATTAAGGAAAACTTTTCATACACAGAAAGACTGCAAATAGCTCACATCAGCTCTCCTTGACAGGTGTGTTTGTGCAGTTGGAACGGATAGTGGACACAAAAGACATAAAATAATTTAGTTAATATCAGATCTAGTACAATGTCTAGATCAATGTGCAGTATTTCTGTGAGTAAAAACTTTTGATCAGCATCACATTGGTCTAATCTGATTAACGTCCTCAAGCTATTGTTTTCTTCCTGTAAACAGGGACAGTTTGGTAAAGATTTCTTCTTCCAGACTGTGGTGCATTTCTGACATTACTCCCATTTACATGGAGACCAGACAATGTAGAAAAGTTAACACAATAGAAACATTATATAATAATATCATACTCTGGAAACCACATTTTGAAACAATATGAACACATTCAGGGACTTACTTGAATACAATAAAAGAATGACTGAATGGGCTTGTTCTTAAGCATATGTTTTTGACAGAATGCTCTTCAAATTGCAAAGACAAAAGAAAGCAGCTCTGAATGTCAGTTTAAATGTGGGAACCCAAAGAGAAAATGACTGAAGAGTGAAATTTGTGAGACATAAGCACAGATCTCCGGTGTTTTGGTGTGATTCTGAGTAGTAAAAAGTCCTCTGAGTCAAAAACCATGGACAGTATGATGAGCTTTAAAAATATTAAAAAAAAAACATAACCTATAACAGGAAGAGTTGGTGCACAGCTGAATGTACAAATTCAGTCAGAAGTTTGCAGTTAAAAAAACTAAAACTAAAACACAGAGAACCAATTAGAAAGCTGCAGATCATAAAGACAAACAAAATCCAGCATTAGATTTGGTGAAAATTTTGTTGTGAACGCCTTTTATATTACACTTTGAGGTAAAAACCACATTTTTACAACAGAACAACATAAGCTACATAGACTATATTAGGCATGCTCCTTTGTAGTCTGTGTAACTGCACTATTTTCAGTTAGTCAAATGACAACTGCTTCACGTTAGCCTTAGTTCAGAAAAAAGAGATATTTTCTGAGAATAAAACAAACAAACAAACAAAAAAACCCCACCTAACTTTCTTTAAAAAAGTTATGTTGCTAATATTTTGGAGTTTTGGTATTTTCTGACAATGTGTTACATTCCCTATAAATTCATGGAATTTAGAATATATCGGTAATGATATATTTTTTAAAAATGACAAAAAAATGAATACACAAATTCACTTTATATAAATAAAAAGGCATGAGCTAATAAATTCACAGAAACATTCTGAAACTTTTATCACTAAAAAGCTATTTATATTCTCTTAAGTGGTGCCATGTTTTTCAGGAAAATGCATTTGTGGGCTGAGTTAACCATGTGGGTGCTACTCATGAAAAACTTCCTTGATCCTCATCAGGTGGATGCAGTGTGATAGCGTGGGGTGACAGCTCCCAGAAAGAAAAACACAAGTACTGTTATTGTTGGAGGCAATCTCAATGCAGAGATATAATGAAGAGATACTCTGGAACCAGGGGAGATCCGATATATTCTCTTTTAGGGATCAAATTCTATCCTCCAAGATGTTAGTGCTCACATTGAAAATTTGGGAGTGGATGGGAGGGAATGGCCTGCAGTCCTGACCTTAAGCCTAGTGGTGGTTGTAGGATCAGCTTTGATGTGCTGTTTGTGCCAAAGTCACCAACACAACCGCATTTACTGACTTGCCACAAATGCTGTTTGAGTATTTGGTTGCCATCCCACAACAGTGTGTGACCAAGCTGGTGACCAGCATAAGAAGGTGGTGGCAGGCTGTTGTGATTGTGTACAGTTTTTCCATAAACTATTGAGCCCTGGTGTAGTTAAATGAATAAATTGTTAAAGTGTCGATATTGCTTATTCTTATAAACTTCAAACATGCAGTCCAATAAACAACACCAAGCAAGAGTCAATAGCAGAATAGGTTAAAAGGTAGTTTTTCATAGGCTTAAACTACAAGAGCATTTTCTTTACAAATGCGCCCCATTTAAAGGGAAACAAACTGTCAATATTTGACAAGAAGTATCGCTACAACAAAGAAAAAAAACAAAAATCCTAAACTTCCTTACTTTTTGATCTAAGTATAAGTATAGTCCTAAACTAAGATAGTTACTTTTTACAACTGAAAGCATTGTCACATTTTTTTGTTTTTCATCTTAGTTTATTGCAGAAATATTTAAATATAATTCATTAACTACTCCTTTTAATTAGCCAGAGATAAATCACTTTGAATCTTGTTGATAGAAGTAAAAAGGAAAATGTACATTAAATATGTGCATAGTATCCACATTACATTAATCTCTATTACAGCTCCTCCATAATAACGTTTTCCTAATCAGCATCAGCAGAGTCCTCATAGTGCATCAGACCCAACCTTCAGGTGCTGTCTAATGATGCCTTTTTAATTCCTCACGAGGAGTCATTAGCTTGTTCAGATATTTATGGGGTCTGAAAAGAAAGATGCTGTCAGGAAGAGGAGGAGGGAGAGTTGCTCAAGTAAATATGCCAGTGAAAATATGCATATGAAAATGTACTCTGATCCACTGATTGAATTATTTAGCTCAACCCTCATGCCTACTGCCACTCTTGTTACATTGCCTAAGGCAGCCCAAGTTCCTTTCTCGTTGCTATGGTTTGGAATGCATCAGGAGACGGTAGAAGTTTAATTTCGTCAATTTAGCATCAGTACACTAGAAGTCAAGATCGTGTGAGGACACAGTTAATTATTAGGAGAATTTGTGGAATCAGTCATTATGTCAGCTTCACTTAAAATGAAGTCTCTGCCTCACTGAGATGCAAAAATCTTTTCAAACAGTTTGCACAGAACAAGTGTGCAGGCAAAACTTTGTTTGTACATTCTTACACAACAACCAGATTATTTTTCTTAAATAACTTCTAGTATGTTGGGATGAACTTGAAAGAAACAGGTCTAGGTATCCCTATCAGTTCTTAGTGTTCATGGTTCAAATGACTTTAATCTCCTTATGTTTGATGTTGTTGCAACTGCCACGATCAAAATATCTTGTTAGAGAAGAGGTATACACCATAATGATCTGACACACCCTGTACAGAGCCTCTCAACAATATTCATACACCTTGGACCTTTTTCACATTGACAAAATGTGAAAAAAGTCCAAGGGAATTCATTAACTGAATTTGAATTTTGAATGATAGGCATTAAATCAAAGCAGATGATTGTGAAATGCAATGAAAAGCATACAATTTGTTCTTGATTATTTGCAAAACTAAAAGTAAGTCCAGACTATGTAGAACCAACTTTGGATGCAAAAAAGCTTAGATTCAGCCAGATTAGATGGAGAGAATCCATGAACATCAATTTTCAAGTCATGCCCCAGATTCTTAAATGGACTGATCTCTGGAGTTTGGCTGAATCATTAAGACAGATGGATATGCTTTGATTAGGCCATTCCAACTGGCTGTATGTTTAAGATCTTTGTCCTGCTGAAAATAGCCTTTTCTCCAGTCTTTTGTGGCCTCTAAAAGGTTTTCTTACAGGATTACCCTGCATATGGCTCCCTCCATCTTATCGCGATGAAATCAGACATTGCTTTTGAACTGTGGTTCAACAAATTAATTAAAAAAAACTAATGAAACTGGGCTGAACCAAAATGATGGTACCTGGAACTATGTGTTGCTGCACAACCTTTTGATGCACGCACTGCAATCGAACAATTTCTTTAATGGTCAATGAGACTGCTGCACCTTTCCACAGGTATTTTGGCCCACTCTTCATGGACAAATTGCTCTGTTTGTCTCAAGTTTGATGGGTGCCTTCTCCAGATGGCATGTTTCAGCTCCTTCCATGGATGTTCAAAAAAATTTAGATCAGAAGTTATAGAAGACCAGTTCAGTATAGTACAATGTTTTGCTCTTAGCCATTGTTGGGTGTCTTTAGCTGTGTTTTGGGGTATTATCCTGTTGCAAGACTCATGACCTGCGACTGAGACCAAGCTTTCTGACACTAGACAACACATTTCACTCCAGAATGCCTTGATAGTCTGGAGGTTTCATAGTATTTTGCGCAGATGCAAGACACCCTGTGCCAGATGCAGCAAAGCAGCCCCAGAGCATTATCAAGCCTCCTTTATGTTCACAGTAGGGATAGTGTTCTTTTCTTGGTATGCTTCATTTCTGCATCTGTGAAAACATAACTGATGTGCCTTGCCAAAAAGTTCCAGTTTTGTCCCATCTGTCTAAAAGACATTATCCCAGAAGCTTTATGGCTTTCAGTATACACCGTGGCAAATTTCAGTCTCGCTTTTTATGATTTGCTTTCCTCCTTGGTTGTCTCCTATGAAGTCCATTTTGGCTCAAGCAACAATGGACAGTGCTATCTGACACTAATGTACTTTGACCTTGGAATACACCTTTAATTTCTTTGGAGGTTGTTCTGGGGTCTTTGGTTACCACTCATATTATCTTATTATTATTCTATGTTGGTTTATTATTATTTGTATTATACATATTTTGTATTATCTCATGTCTCAATGAACATTATCAATGTGTTATTGAAAGTGCTTTCCTTCTGAGCACATGTAGGTCTCTACTGTATTGGAGTGCAATGTTATGTAAGATACTTGTCAGCAAAAATGTTTTAGTCGGTGGCAAATGGGAAATTTAAGTCCATGTCAATGCTAGAATGCTGTTATTCTCACAAAATTGTGTGTTACAGCAAGATTAACTGTCAGTTTATCTGCCACTGGTCATAATGTCATAACCTATTGGTGTATAAAAACAACATTCACTTTACAGGTTCATAAAACATACATAAGAGTATTTGCAAAGCAGATTTCAAGCCAAGTAGGACTTCTGATTCTCACTCGCATCAATACATCACATAGATGGAGCGCATTGCCTCCCCCTTTCTTTCCCGCCCCTCTTCACTGACTCATCAACAGCCGCTCAACATGTGTCAGGCTAGCCAGCAGCCTCCATCTGTCTCCCTGAGCGCCAGCCAGCCATGTCCATCCCAGAGAGCCACACAGGCTGAAAAAAAGTAATTCCCAAGACAAAGTGCGTTATGCCATGCAGTCGTTCCCCTTGAAAATGAGAACTCCATTTGGGGAGCTGAGGTAGTTTAGCAGACAGGCGGCCTGCCTGTGTGTCAGAGAGCCAGGGAAACATGGCCCCAGCCATGCAGTGGAGAGCTGCATGGCTGTAGATAGTGAGAGGAGATTTGTCATCCTCAACCACAAGCTGACATGATAGCGAGCTGATTTAATACAGAAGAACAAAAACACACAAGTTCACAGATGGGTATATCATTGTATACACAGACAGACATACACTGGGTTGGTGTATATATAGCATACACATACACACAAACAAGACAGAATTATTAATGCTCAAGTGCTGTGCCCAGTGAAAACAAGCCTGCTTCAAACAGGTCGACTAAGGTCGATTGAGTCTTGCATCAGACTGCTGATGGCTCTTCTCAAAATAGATATTGCACTTCAGTGTTTTCTGATAAAAAGATAAATTAATTTTAACTAGTCAAATGCAGTCTATCTAAATACCAAAATCTTACTTATTGACTTTTTTCTGTATTTTTTCTATTTTTTTTTTTTTTCTAAAAAAAATCCTCCTGTGCATTCTTCTGCAATTGAAGTAACACAAAGTTATAGAAACTAAATTTCAGGTCTTTTTTGTAGTTATTTATTTTTGTCAATAAACATCAACACAACACACAAGGTTTCTTTAACAATGAGAAAAGCATCACACTGCGTACACTCGTTTGTTTTCTTTCCATAGTTCATCCTGATGCTATGTGTTCTCCAGGAAAGGGATGCTCATACACCCAGTGACCCATGTGATGTAAGAGAAATATGATGCATCAGACCAGGCAACCTTCTTCCATTATCTCTATTCAATTCAGATGTTCAAGTATTGTTTGTGCTTTCAGCTGTGGACAGGGGTCAGCATGGGCCCCTTGATTGGTCTGTGGATACTCAAGAAACTGTGATTTACTGTGTATCCTCACACTTTTCTGCTGAACCAGTAATAACTTCCTCTGCTGTTTGACCGACAGTAGCACTTCTGTTGGATGTTTTGCTTTCCAAGTGCATTACTGTGCCTTGGCCAAACATAAGCCCCTTGCTGGTTCACTACTGTTCCTTCCTTGGACCACCTTTTGATAGATACTGACCACTGCTGACCAGGAACAGTGCACAAGAGCTGCAGTTTTGATGATGCTCTGACCCAGTCTTCTAGCCATCACAATTTGACCCATGTCAAACTCACTCACCTCTTTACACTTGCACATTTATTCTGCCTCTAACACAACAACTGTGATGATAGCTTGTTCACATTTTATCTAATATATTCCACCGTCTAACAGATGTGATGATTTCGAGATAATATGTGTAATTCACTTCAGTAGTCAGTGGTCATAATGTTTTGTCTTGTCAGTGTATTTCCTAATCTGTGTGTATCCTAAAAACTCTGTTCAACCAAAGAAGATTTAAACATTAAAGTACAATGGAACAAAATTGCTTTGACCTCTGGAATGATATGCAGTTCAGACAATGACAGTGACTGCATCTGAAAATAAGTACTCATACTGACAGCATTTATTGCTACTTAAAGCCACTTTCTAACCCATACGTTTTATGAGAAGAGAACAGAGCATGTTGTACTATTACATTAGCGTTAGTTCTGAGAATCCAACTCAATCAGTGGGATTGTACTTGAAAAGCACTTTCATATACTCTCCACATCTGACTATATGATAACATCTATGTTGTATACTGGCTAACAACAACACTAAAGTATCTGAAAGATTGCACTATTCAAATGTGTCCCTTGCAACCTCTGAATGAACAAACTTCTGAGTAACAACAGGACCTAACTGATCAAAGTGCTCAGTCAGACATACACAGTATAAGCTTGTTTTTTTAACAAGACTTTCAAATTGATAATAAAAAACAGCCTAAATATAATCGAGTCACTGCTCATGCAATAAGAACATACATAATGTGGCCCAACTCCAATTGCGTTTCAATTAGCACTTGCATTGAGTTGCACTTCACAGGTTAATTATTATATGAGTTGAATTCTCAAGGAGGCAGACCAATAAATTAGAAAAGTAAAATGACTGAAATGTCTCCACACCTCTTGTAAAGAGAAAAGAACCACCTTGGCGGTGCTGATATAAAAGTGTGAATATGGGAATATGGAACTGGAAAGCAGACATACAGTTATCAGTGAGAAAATTCTGTTTAGTCTTATATATTGCATGATTCATCAAGGTCAATTATTTATTGAGGATCAGTCTGTCATCACAGACTTTAATTATTTTAAGGTTAAGATGCACAGATCAACCTTTTTCTGGCCAGAATTTGTTCTTTTTGATCTCTCAACTTTTTTTTCCCAACATTAGGCATTTTTCTAAACTGTTTAAGGTATTAGAATTGCAAAAAATATTTCTATTTGCTAAATGCCAGAACAATATGTGAGAAAAATAAGAATTTTTAAGAGTAATTTTTGTTTGTTTGTTTCTTATCAAAGTCAGAGGTTTACATAGTTATATTTCTGTTAGACTGTTTAGACAAGTTTTTAACGTTGCATTGGATGATATGCGGACATCAGAAAATAATGCTCCCTTGTCACCTTCCTACACATTTACCTTTGTAACATACTCAATTTGATCATCAAATAAACCAGCCTGCCATCGACCTTTGGACATGTAGCCCATTTCCTGCACGAGCAGCACAAGTATAACACACCAGGTATTCCACATGAGTGTATACTGCACATATGTGCCACTGCTACAGAGTCAGTGCTGCTGCAACACAAATGTCGCAGCCATAATCCAACGTAATGTCACTTAATCTCACACTGAGGTATGGAGATGCCTTATGCACCTGTGGATGTGAGACAGTGGAAACTGAAAGTGAAACTTATGCCATCAATAGGTGCATCTCCATTACAAAGGTGTGCAAATCTTTGTTGATTTTCTGCTAATGTCAAAATAACACAATTTGGCAATTGTGGTGTTTCTATTAAATAAGAAATGGAATTAAAATCACACGTGAATAAGCTTGTTCACGTGATAAGTCGTTAAAAACTTGCCACAGCATGATCCTCAAACTACTTCCTGTTGTCATCTTCTTTGTGGTTTGCGCCAGTGGCAACATCTGGTTGTTGATCATGTGACTTGTGTGATGTGAATAAAGTGTTTTCATTGCAGTTTTGTGAAATAAACCTATTTTGATACAGCCGAAAAACCACCTCATCCTAACACCAAAACGTTTTCCCTAGAAAAGATAATTTTTCCAAAAATGGCATGTTTCCATTAAGTGAATTTATTTTCGTTGTTTCAAATTGCACAATTTCAATGTTAATATAAATTCAGCTACTTACGGTCTGATTAATTACACAAACAATTTCCTGATCACTTGGGGGCAAAGATAGAGCATTGAAAGGTTATTCTTAAATGATTAGTTAATCTTTTTCTAGGAAAAAAAAATGAATACATAAAATGAGAAGGTGACATCACAGAAAAATAACAAACTTGGTCATGACAAAGTAGAACACTAGGATTACAATTTAAAAAGGCACTCAATGACAAAGACCTTTATATTTGGAGACATGTTCTGGGGTCTTATACCAAAAAAAGTTTGATCCTTATGACCATTATTGAATTTGAATGCTTGCGAATACATCCCAACGTTGAAGTACAGAGGTGGCATCATCATGTGGTGCAGGTGTTTTGCAGCAGAAGTGACTTGCATACTTTACAAAATAGAAAGCATCAGTGGGAAGGAACATTATGTCAGGAACGTCAAAGTAACATCTCAAGACAAGACGGTAAGGTTTTGGTGCAAATGGGTCAACCAAATGGACAGTGACCCAAAGCATGCTACCAAATTAGGTACAAAGTGGCTTAAGGACAGCAAAGTCAATGTTTTAGCATGGTCATCAAAAAAAACTTTGCTCCCAGTCCTAAACAGAAATATTTGCTGGCAATTCATGAAAGGTGTGTGAGCAAGGCGGTCAACTGATCTAACTCTGCTACACCAGTCGGGAGGAATGGACCAAAATTCTAGCAAACTAAGTAAGAAGTAAGAAGCTCAGCAAAAGATACCCAAAATATCTGACCCAAGTCATTCAGCTTAAAGGTAAAAGTACTAATTAGCTGGGAAATTCCACTATAACTCTGGCTTTGAGGAAAGTAATGAACAAATAAATTCTCTTATTATGGTTTATAGCAACTAGAAATAATTTTGCTAAGCCTAACTGAACTAAAAGAGGAAAAGTTTAGTTTGAATTATTGTCAGACAGTTAAGATTAAAAAGGTGGTGTGCCTTTCATACAGTATATATAAACTTTTAAATTTAACTGTAGAAATCATCTGAATATTTACCCAGCTCAGCAAGAAATTATGTTTAGTGACTTGAGTTTTTCTGTTAATATCTGACACATATTTAGAAAAATCTCAGCTGTAAGTTTTAGAAAACAATGCAGAAAACAACTCCACATGCAGCCTTGTTTGTCTGTTCCATTATCTTTCTCTTTGTCAGTCACAGCAGGTGACTGGAGAAAAACACAAAAAGAAGATTAGCACTCACTATGTGTTGTCTTTAGGGATTTCAGATGAAAATTATCAAAAAAAAAAAAAAATATGGAGCAGACATTAATTCTTCCATGCATGGTACTAATGAAAGCATGAATAACATGGAACATGATTAATAGAATAGGACATTTGAAGATGAGGCCCCTCTAATGTCTGACTAATCACTAAATATTTATGCTTAAGCTAACTTTGGGTCAGAAATAAAAAAAGATAAATTCAAAGAAGCATGGGAGCATTTCTCTGTATCATTAGCTTACCTGCTATGGAGCTATCATCAGATTCTTAGTTGTTTTCAAGCACCTTACAAAATTTGAACCTAAGCAAGAATCCTCTGAATTAGAGAGATGTAGGAGAATGTGCAATGCATTGCTGTGATGGTGGGGAAAAAGGGATCCATATCAGATTATTTTCACAACTTGTTCCTTTCTTCTGCGATGTGAGCCAAGTAAAAATAAAGTGAAGTATTTTTTTCATGGGTGAAATATATTAGATGATAGCAGCCTACAGTGAAGACTGTCAAAGAAGATATAGTGATAGGGTTTGGAGAAATGAAAGAAGTAAAAGAATTTTTCTGGTAAAGAAATACCAAGTCCACCTGCACAATGACAGGCATATAAAACATTCACCTTATCAGCATTCAGCTAAAAAATTAATCTTGTAACTTTGATATATTTTTAAATAGATTTTTTTTAAGATTCCCCTGGAAACCAAGATTACATTAAAGATGCCAGCATACTAGATGCATGGTTATTTACTTATAAATCACACTTTAAGGCATGCAGCAAAATTAAATGACTTATCAAGATGGTTTTTGCAGAGCTCACACAACATTTCTCACAGATTAGACTTTGGGTGGAGAGAGATGTCTTTATTATAAAGTATGAAGGAAAAAGAATTCAATAATTTAACTCGAAGAAAGTTAAAGATAGGAGACCACGTCTTGGCAGGTTTGCAATTGTACCATACAATTTTCCATTTTTTGGATTCTAGATTAAGCAGTGCTGTATGAAACGTACAAACTTCAGTATGTTTCTTTATAAACTAAATCCTGTTTTAATCTCTCCGCTACTTATTTAAAGTTGTGGAGGAGTAAAACGATAACACAGGAGCTAGGTCTGATCACCTCGTGTACTCAACTCCAACTGAGATCAACAGAGTAATGGTACACAAAGTAATGGTAAGCGCCAAACAAAATCTTTTTTTCATATTTTTTTAAATCCTAAAAGTCGGTCATCTGGGGGATGTTGCAGGCAGCATAACATTCTCCACAGTGTCTCATCTCCAGACTCTGTCACATCTGTCACATGTGCTCAGCTTAAACCTGCTTTCATCCATGAAGTACACAAAGCCAATGGCGAATCTGGCAATTTTGGTGTTCCCTAGCAAATGCCAATCGTCCTGCACGGTGTTGGGCTGTAAGCACAGGCCCTCATACCACCCTCATGGAGTCTGTTTCTGACAGTTTGAGTCGAAACATGCACATTAGCAGCCTACTGAAGGTCATTTTGTAGGGCCCTGGCAGTGGACATCCTGTTCCTTCTCGCACAAAGGATGAGGTAGCGATCCTGCTGCTGGTTTGTAGCCCTCCTATGTCCCCCTCCATGTCTCCTGGTGTACTGGCCTATCTCCTGGTATCTATTCCATGCTCTGGACACTGTGCAGAGAGACACAGCAAATCTTCTTGCCACCGCTCGCATTGATGTTCCGTCTTGGATTAGCTGCACTACTTGAGCAACTTCAGTGGGCTGTAAAAAATGCCTCATGATGCCTCTTTGCGTGACAGCACTGACAAAATGAAAAAGTGACTAAAAGTTCAACCAAAAAGGATGAGAACAGAGAAATGATCTGTGGTCACCACCTACAGAATCACTCTTTTATAGGGGTTGTCTTGCTAATTGCCTCTCATTTCCACCTGTTGTATGTTCCATTTGCACAGCAGCAAGTGAAACTGATTCACAATAAGTGTTACTACCTAACTGGTGACACTGATTCCACAAAGGTGTGACTGACTTAGAGTTACATTGTTTCTTTAGGTGTTCCCTGAGTTAAATTTGTGCGTAGGTAGTCCAGGACTATAACTTCACTGTCTTTAGAGATGAAATTCTTTTTTTCATACTTTATACTGAAGATATCTCTCTCCACCAAAAGTGGAATCTGTTAAAAATGTTAAAAAGTTTTAAAAAAAACAAAACAAAAAAAAACATCTTAATAAACATGCCTGAAGTGTGATTTATAAGTAAATAACCCTGCATTTAATAAGCAATTGCAAATTCACGTTGTGGGGAGATTCTTCTTCAGCAGGGAGAGGGGAGCTGGTCAAAGTTTGTGGGAAGATGCATGGAGCTCAATACAGAGCAGTCTTGCAGGAAAACTTGGGAATGGCCAGCAACCAGGCCTGCAACCCTTCAAGCATACAGCCAGAGCTACAATGGAATAGGTTAAATCAAAATATAAAAATACCATATAAGTGTCCTGTCAGAGGCAAGAGGAAATGGTAAAGTGATCTGGAAACAACTAAATGGCTTACTCAATCCTAATAAACACACCTATTTCAAATATGAACTCACACTGGTGGGAAAAATTATAACTCACCCTGCTCACTTAGTTGAAATAATTAGTGACTTCTTTGGGTAAAACTATTGGTTAAAGATTTTGTATCACCATTTTGTGGAAGTACTTAGGAGATGAAAATATATTTTCAGATTTTGGAGGATTTTTAAGGTTGTCTTAAAATGTAATATTAAATATATTATGTAATGGTTTTGTATTTTGTACAAGTGTTGCTCAAATATTCCATATGTTCTAGACATTGAGATGATCATACCAAAAAATTGAAAATATATTTTACATACTTTCTTTTTGATTAATCTGGTACAGTGAATCACACTGTACCAGTGAGATATTAACAAACATTTTGCTTAGCCATGGCTTTTCAAGTTGTGGTAGTTTATGACCCTGTGAGGGGAACATACATGCAAATTTCCTATCCAATTCCATTCCAAGACTGAAGAATAGGGCTCAATCTCTAAGTTTGGATGAAAAAACAGAAGAAAAAAGGTCAACATTTGTACATTCTTTTTGTTTGAAATAGATATGCTGTAATATTACAACACTGGGTCTTAAAGGGTTCAACCAGTCCAAACAGATATGCGTTATATAAAACTTACTAAAAATGATTCTGATTTGTTTGAGATCAGAGAGGTTGATCTTTCTACTGTCCAAAAGGCTATTGATAGATTGAACAACTCCATTGTGAAGAACACGTCAACCTAGATGCTGTGTTTTTTTTTTTGTTTTTTTTTTTTTTTTTTTTAAAAGACAGTAATATCCTAGCAGAGCCTCAAATTTGTATAATTAATATTTCCATCAGAGCAGGACAATTTCCTGATGTATGGGAAAAAAGCCTCTGTAAAACCTACTTTTAAATCAGGGAACTCTTAAAAAATTGGCAACCACAGGCCAAAAAATCTCCTCCCTGTCATGTCAAAGGTGTTGGAGATGATTGTCTCTGATAAACTGTTAAAATATTTAGAAATTAAAAAGTATTTTATATCCTCTCAAATTTGGCTTCAGACACAATCATTCAACAGAAACTGTTGCATGTTTGCTAGAACAGGTTAAATAATCTCTTGACAAAGGACTAATCATTGGTGCAATGTTCCTCAATTTAAAAAACGCTTTTGATACTGTGAACCATAATTTACTAAGCTTTCATCCTTTGATTTATCAGAACGATCAATTTCTTGATTTCAGTCATTCTTGAAAGATTGTGAACAATATTAAATCTTCTTTCACAAAATCGAAACAGGAATCCCTCAAGGAACTATAAGTTCCATTCTTTTCAATCTGTATATTTTAGTCTTCCTGAAATCTGTCCTGAAGTCAATTCTTAAATGTATGCTGACAACACTGTCATTCACACATCTGGTAAAAGCTGTGCCGCTGTCAGTGAAGAACTGGACAGCAGTTTAAAGAAAATGTCAGCTTGGCTTAATGACTCTTGCTTAACCCTTAATACAAAGAAAACAAAGTGTATTTGCTTTTCAACTTTGAAAGCAAGTTTGGATCAATGTGGACTCTATTGAAGAAGTATCACAGGAAAACTATTTAGGAACTATTTTGGATCCAATCAGGCCTTGAAGGTTTTACAACAAAAGACATTCAGATTTCATCAATGTAATATTTTAGCTAAGTTTAGTATTTTAGATTTTGTTAACTTTATTAATTCAATTTTTTAAAGTCTGATTTAACTAATGGACTTGCACAAACCACTAAGCCACTGCATACAGAAACTGCATGGTTGCACTAGATCAACCAGAGCTGCTTGAAATGGCGAATGTAAGGTTCTTTTCCATACAACCTCTGTTGCTCAAAGTACCTTCTCTGTGAGAGGTACTGCACTTTGGCACTTAATCTCTGTCAGTTTAAAGTCTGTGACCAGATTAAGCATGTTTAGAAACAAACCAAACTCTGGCTGTGTCAAAAACACCATTCCAATCTGTAATGTTAAATTTGTTTTATTGCTATGTTTTAATCCCTCTGCTGTATGTTTTTTAACTGTGTATGTTGTTAATATTATTGGCAATTTTTTTTTTTAATCATTACTCCATTGTCTGTTGTGTCTGTAGTATCTGGAGTGCTGCAAATTAGCTCACGCTATAGGCACCGTGATACATACATGGGACTGCTGTTTCACTTAGTTTATCAATGTTATTGTGATTCTATCCCTATCAAATGAACCTAATAATGTGTAATAAAGTTAAGTTCAGACTTAAACCAAACTGAGACTCCAAGGCAAGATTTAAAACTTGCTGTGCAGACATGTTCTAATTCTAGTCTGGTTGAGCTTAAGCAATTCTGTAAAGAAAAATCCTCAAACGTTCAGTGTCCGGATGTGCAAAGCTGACAGAGAAATGCCTCAAAAGATTGATAGATGTATTGTAAAGTAAAGATGCTTTTACAAATCATTGATTTATTACATGACCAACACGCCTTTTAGATATTTATTTGTTCAAAAAAAAAAAAAAAAAAAAAAAAAAAAAAAAAAAGAGAAAAAAAACAACTTTGAAAACACCTTTTCTTCTGCTTCACAAGGATGCACTAGTTTGGGAAGTGTATCACATAAATTTATAATAAATTACATTGAAGTGTGTGGTTGTAACATGACAAAATGTGAAATTCGAAGTGCATGAGTACTTTTGCATAGTGTTTATAAACCACACCCAGACTTGTGCTCTTCCTTGTATATTCATTTGACATTAATATCCAAATAGTGCGTTGTGCTTTGCAGTGTCCACTGACCCTTATATCGCACATATCTTATGAGAAATATGCCACCTTGTGTTATTGGCATTCTCTTACATATACCATCTTACTGTTATTAAATTTTATGAGGAGCACCACAATGTTATCTGAGGCTAGGTTTTGACATGGACATGAGAGCTTGTTGCTTTGTTGTGAAACCTCTAAACTAACCGCAAAATCTCCGGAAGGTATGACTGCCTTTCCTGTTTCCAGCCCTCTGTGTATTAACAGCAAGCTCAGTGATGATGTTGCTGGGGAGAGATCAGGATACAATGCACTTTTTGCTGACAGTGATGGTAAAACCATTTTTTCCCCCCTTATTTCTAGTAATCCTGGGAAAGAACCATTTTTTATTGTACCCTATGAATTTTGCATAAGGTTTGCATTAATCACAGACCTCTTTGGCTGAAGGTCCTCTCAGCTTAAAGATGGTTTATTGTGCTGCTGAAATGCAGAATGTTTCAGGATGTGCATTTTCTGGCTTTGCTAATGTGAGATGGTTTGCATTTTTAAGGGAGCCACCATTCTCAAATGTGCATTCGTGTTTCCTAAGAGGTTGGAAAATGAGGAGCAAAGACATGCATGGGATTGAAGTGCTGCATAGTTCCATTATTTGAAGCAGCTAAATAAGCCTATGGTCACTTGTAAGTACAGGAAGGTCACAGTGTGATTAATGTCAATAGCAAAGGGACAACAATGGTATTTGTTGGTGTGTCTCTACACCGAGGTTATTGAAAAGTGAATGTATTTATCCTTTTTCTTCCTGGAATGTTGGTATACATTTCTTAGATCATACTTCTGCATACACCTCGGTGCATCATGAGCAGATGAGTATTGTTATGCTTTATCCTTTTATGAACCACTTGAGGGTCAGACTCCCCATGAAGAAAGCAAGGATCCTAACCGGGTGCAGTCACTCAGTGCCACTCTTTGATGAGTCTGTCACTCATCACTAGGAGTCCCTCTATCTCCTCACTGCTCACACACTGCTCAGCGGTGTCACTGACCGGCAAATAATGAGTAGTGACAGCCAAGGACAACCCTGTGCTCAGCCTCAGCCTTGGACTTGAGTCACCATACAAAGCAACAGCACACCCACAGTAACCCACATACACACATATACATGTACAAGGCAACAGCCAGATGTAAATTTCCATAGACAGGCATGTTTACATATACACTGGCACATTTAAAAACTTGCGAAAGCACCCATGGTGTAAAAAAGATGTTATTGTTCAGCATCAGTGTTTTCAGATTAAAAGTGTCAGGTTGTTTTACATTCTGCTAGTGTGAGCCACATTAGAAGTTAAAAAGTAACAAAAGTGAAGTTAAATGCATATTTATTTAAATGTATTCCTAGTATAAACTGACTAACTTCGCAAAGTTGTAATTTAATGAGTGATTGGTTCCCAGTTCATGCCATTATAGTATGAAATGGAATAAAAAGGAATGTGCTTGAAAATATTTACAGACTTCCAACACTGAACAATGTGGAATGCAAACACCATGTGGTCCTTTCTTCAGAGTGAGGTTTGTTTTACACACACACTTCCATACAAAAATACTGTATGTATCTGCTTTCATTGGAAATATATTTCCTGGCCAGCAAGCATCTGCCCAGTTTCTCCACTTAGCTAAATAAACTTTACCATATATTGTTCTTTAGGAAAGGGACCAAACCATGAACTTTTGAGCAGAATAAAAACCTGCTATTACATGCAAACGTCTGGCTCTTGAATTCAGTTGGGTATTGCTGTAGCGTCATTTATCAGAAAATCAAACAGCACAACATAAAAGATGAGTGCCTTAGGCTTGATGCCCTATATTTATGTTAGAGATTCCTATTTTGAAGTAACAAAAAAATTAGTTCTTGATATGACCTAATGTACTGAAAGAGTCGAATAAATTGTTTAGAGAATCATTGAGAAAGTTTCCACCACTTTTAAATCAACTATGTGGAAGTATTTAGGGTTCTTGGCAGGAAGAAGCAAAATCCATCCATCCATTGTCTAAACCCACTTATCACAAGCCAACTGGTTGCAGGGGCACTGCTGTCTGTCTCCAGTGGTCACTGGATGAGAGATGGGGAACACCCTGGACAGGCTGCTTGTCCATCAGAGGACAACACAAGGAGACACATAACCAACAACCATGAATGCAGACACTCATACCTATGGGCAATTTAGAGAGACCAATTAATCTAAAAGTCATTGTGTTGGACAGTGGAAGGAAGCCAAAGTACACAGAGAGAACCTAGGGAGAACATGCTAACTCCATGCAAAAAAAGCTTAAACCAGGATTCAAACCATGGACCTTGCTGCTGCAAGACAACAGTCCTAACCACTGCACCCCTGGGCAACCAAAAAAGAACTGTGACAGACAATACACAAAAACTTTGTAAGCACATTTAAAATACCTCAGCCGGCCAAATGTTAGCTGCTAACAATGCTAAAGTTGACATTTGCTTCAATGCTTCCTATTGGCACTAATTTAACCATCTACTGTTAAGCTCAAAATATTCATACCCTTGACAGATTTAGATTTTAAATCATTTTCATTCAACCAAGATGTTTGTTTCTGATACGAAATGAGACAGGCATATCTCAAAATACAATAAAACAAGGTGTATGGAATGTCAGTTTTCTGAAAAAAAGTATGTTTACATCATTTTTAGAAATGGCATGTGAAAATGTATTCATACCCTTCACATTATTTATTGGAATTTTTTTTAAAATTTGGAATTTATTGGCAAACTTCTTATAATTGCTTTTATTTTTTAGATGTTATTTTTTCCATTGTTTCTTTTGACAGTTTATTTTTGTAGATCACAAATCTCTGAAGTTGGAACAGCTCTTTCCATCACCCTAATGTGTAGCTTCTCGCACCACGTCTTTGCCTAGGCCACACCAAAATGTTAATATTACTACCAGTCTGAAGACACATATTGGTCAAATGTAAATATTACGTTGACCCTAAATCTAACAGAAAATAAATATATGGGCTAAACTGTATTTTACCATTTCTGTTTTGTCTCTCTATACTACCGGTTAATATTTGCTTCTGTTTGCATTGTATTTTTCTTTGGTCTTATCGTTTAGTGTTGTGTACTATTACTAAAGTGGGTGTGGTATTCTATCCAGTCTACTGTTTTATTATCTACATTTTTTACATATTACATCCACCTTGATTCTCTACAAGCAACATTTCTTGCAACTACATGCTCTGGGTACAGAATAACAATGGTAAAGCCGAGGAGAGTTTCAATGAATCTGATCAGCTCTAGCTAAAAATCTAAGATACTAAAAATTGAAAAGATTGCTCAAAACTGAACTAAATTATTTTACATTGAATAGACATCAAATCTTACATATAAGCGTGAAAATACACAAAAAAGTTTTCAAAGTGTAAAAATTGTCATACATGGAAAAATGGAATTAATTATTTTCAATTATGTTTGGTAAAATCAAGAAAAGGGAATTTTTAGTTTTCCCAGAAATATTATGAAAACCTCATCTTGTCTTGTGCTTGTGAACCTAATAGTTATATTGTGTCTCATGCGATTCATATCTAATGTAATGGCAAATTTTATAATGTGATTCTTACCTCTCTTTGCTTTTAGATTATATTAATAGTATTAATAGTCTCACACCTGTATGACACTGTAGCAGGTCTACAGTGTCATAAAGCACCAGGGGATGGATCCTTACTGCTTGGGACTATCCCATGTGTTATTTTCCTACACTTAGAACTTATCAGGATCAAGGTTGTCCTCTTTAACATGAAACAGACAACCCCCTTTTCTTCACCAACAGCAAATGGCAAGACCCTCTGTGCTGAGCTCCACAAAATCCTAGTTGCATAACAATCCACAGCTTCACACCTATAGTTCAATCAACTCTTTCTTCCCTTTGTGGGGAAACATCCACAAACAGTGGCAACCAACTGTCACAGGAGCTACAGACCAGAACCTAAAAAAAAAAAAAAAAAAAAAAAAAAGACAGTCAGAATGAGCTGCTAGCTACAGCGGACTTGACAGACTCCTTTGACTATGTATTGTTGTTCTCGCCTTGCAAACTTGCAACAAATTTGTTACTTCTTGTCATCCAGACTCTTGTTAAAAGTAATTTTTTCCACAACACTAATTGCACCCTCCATACATACTGTGTATTCGCAGCAGTTAGGGATCACACCCACCCGTTAGTAGCTAAAATCCCAGAATACTTGAGACACCTTCTAAATACAGTTATTACTGTCTATCTTAATAATTTAGATTCCAAATATACCTTAATACGCATGAATACACACAGTGGAAACTGTCTTGGCACTATTGCAAAAGCTAATATCTACAGTGTGCCTTATTTCTGCTTTTGGGGGTACAGCCAATCAGTGCCATGGAAAAAATAAATAAATAAAGTCATGATTTTAGGCAATTTTGGGGTAATTTAAGGTTAAATTACCATATAAAATTTAAATGAGATGTCCTCATTGAGGTGGATTTATTTTTCTACTGCAGATATAATGGTTATCAAAGTGCTCTACAAAAAAAAAAATTAAAGACTTTGTAATCATTAAATAAACATAAGAACTTGCCCATTATATATGATGGCATCTCCTTGGTGGCAAAGATAAACTAATGACTATGTGTTATGCAGAATAAGATTCTAAAGCCTGTGGGAGAGTGTGACCTTGAAAAGCAAGTTTAGGTTTGATCGTACAGGATTTACCAGTGAAGAGAACCTCTCTAACACTGAAGCATAATGCGTTGCTGAGTTACTAAAGCATACATTATTGAAATAACAACTTATCTCGTCATAGCAATCTGAGGAAAGTGCAAGCTTCACATTGGTCTGATTTAGTGCTGGTAATGCAAAATGCAAGGTGACATAACAGGAAAAATGGCAAGTGAAATGCAGTAAAATTAATAATAAATGTGGACTTTTGTCTCTGGCAGTGAAATAGGACTCGACTGTGTAATTTCCCCTCCTCATTATACAAAAATTGCATACTTCTAAAAGCCAGAGTAAATTTTAAAAGCCAGAGGAATTGCTGAGACAGATTTTAATGTCAGGATCTGAAAAACCTTTGCATATGCTTTTGAGAACAATTTAAGTGAAAGCTTCACAGGACACTTACTTTGAGTGCGGGCAGTTCATAAGATTCAATTAAAAGCGACAGGAATTTAACTCTGGGAAGAACTATGCTTTTATATAAGGGCTCCATTTTGTTAAACAAATGCAGATCTGTAATATTAACAAATGCAAGATCCTAGCCAAGTGACCCTGACTGAAAAGGGCCATACTTGCTTTCTACAGAGGCCTTTACAGATTCACACTTGAAAGTGGTAAGTCTGGGATGACTTTAGAAACTTTGGTAAGCTTCAGCAGTTGCTAGCTCCCTTGGGCACAAAACAGACCTCACTTCACACTAGCTGAATTGTGAGAGGCCACAGAGATGCTTGGCCTTGGTACACAGGAACTGAAGCCTCGAGGGCTCAAACGCCAAGAAGCAGACAATGATGTCCTCTATCCGTCTCTCTTCTCAAAGCCGATTGGAGTACTGGGGGCCTAGTAGAAGCAACTACATCATTCCTGTCTGTGTGGAGACATCTTTTTTTTCAGCAAAACCTTTAGACACAATTTGACAGCAGTATTTGGAAATCTACAAAAATTACAGAAAAGCATTGAATTGTAGGAGACTTTACATCATGGAAGAATGATTAACATTAACAGTACATCACTTTCTTTATTAGATTTTGATATAGACTTTATTTAGCGTACTGTCCTGCTGGAAGGTGAACCCCTACCATAGTCTCAGCAGAGGCCTGGTAGACAAACCAGTTTTCTTTCAGGGTTGCCCAGTATTTAGCTTTTTCCATCTTCCCAACATCTCTGATGAGTCCCCTGCATCCTCCAGAAGAAAAGAATTCTCACAGAATGAGACTGCCACCACCACTGTAGGGATGTTTTTCTTCAGTGTGTTAGTATAGTTTTCTATATGCATTACATGTCATGATTGTAGTTGTGATGTGATGATGGACCCCAATGCAGAGAGGCAGAGGTGATGAGTAGATGATATCCACATCCTTGTTTATCGCCACTCTTAGGGGTACAGCCAGTCAGCACCAAAGAAAAGGTGTTTCTGGATTGGCTGGTTTGCCCCCTTCTCCTTTGACTCTCCTCCAGTCCAGAGGTGTTCAACCTGGCGTCAGTCTCGCGCCTACCCAGCTTGCCTCTCTAACTGTGCTCCTGCGTTCTGGTGATTCCTCTTCTTCTCCTCTGCCAGTTCCTGTTTCTGGCAAGAGATCCAGAAAGTTCTCACCTCCTCCAAGCCAGACCCGCCTGCCTTTCAGCTCCTCCCAGTGGTTTTCACCCTTGCCAGTGCCCACCCCGGGCTGTCTCAGGTTAAGATGTGTCATTTCTACTACCGTTTTTTGCAGTGTGTCCATCCAGTATATGGCTTTTTTTTACTTCTTTCTTCGTGTTTTTCCCCACTCAGGCACACACGTCTCTCCCAGGCTCTGCTCCAAGATTCTGCAGGAGCACTACGTTAATTTAGTTTCCCTGATCCTCCCCTCTCCCGAGGTTGATCGGCGGGTCACTTCCACATCTGACTTTACCACTGTGTTTCACTCTGCTGATCTTCGTCTCACAAAGGATCTGTTCATCGGCGAGTTCCTGGCTGCCTTTGGTGTCTACAGAGATGACATATGCTCTGTTAACCCCAAGCACCGGGTCAGGCTCGACACCTATCTCTCCCTTATTGGTGACCTCCACCCAAAGTATGGCCGCTCCCTGTTTTATCATTACCATTACCATGAAGCATTTTCCTCCAAAGCTGCAACTACTTTATCCCAGTCAGGTATCCGCCTCGATTGTTCCGTTCTGGACACCGAACTGCCTGACATGCTGACCCATGCTGCTCCGTGCCACTCTTGCTCTTCCATCGGCCATCATAGAGCTCTTTCCCATTCAGCAAGCCTCCTCCTCTCTGTCAGCCTACCCCTCTCCGCCTCAGCAGACAGTCTTTGGGCTGCTGAGGACAGAAAGTGGAGGTATTTAATATCACACCCATCTGTAATCATTTTAACAAAAGCATTTGCACTTTTCCTAACTGTATATTTCTCCACTTATGTAGTTTCTGCAAAGAAGCTCACCTGAAATTTGTCTGCCTCCACTGGGTAAATCCCACCCAGGACTGTCGCGGATCCAGGCCTTGATTTTGCATCATCCCAGGTCAGTCCGAGTCAGTCCCCTTGGGGTGGCTACCCGGAAGTACTCCAGTAAGAAGCACCTCGTCCTCAACCTTTCTGTTCCTCATTCTGGCCCTCATGCCAGTATTAACTACCTCATCCTGAAGCCTCCCTTCTCTCTTTTTTATGCTTCAGTTGATCATGCCATCTCCCTCATTAAAGTTGCCGGGCAGGGTGCGTAGCTCACCAAAGCCGATATCACTGACGTGTTTAAAGTCATGCCCGTCCATCTGTCCCAGTGGCTCTTGCTTGTGGCCAAGTGGGAACCCTCTTTTATTTTGCTGTCAGGCTAACGTTTTGGCTGTTGTGGCAGTCCCAGCCTGTCTAAGACAATTTCTGAGGTGCTTTGCTGGGTCCTTCTTAACATTCTCAGGCTCCCTGCTGTGCTACACCTGCTCAATGACTTCCTTTTAGTGGCTGCCCTTTCTCCTGCTCCTGGCCCCTCCCTCACAAAGCTCTGCCAACTTTTCCTGCGTTTCAGCGTGCCCCTGTCTGATGAGAAGACTGTGGTTCTGGCCACTTGGTTGGAATTTCTGGGCATCATCTTGGATTCAGTCTCCATGGTTGCTTCTCTTCTTGCAGACAACCTGTCCCGCATCCAGGAAATCTGTAACGCTCACGTGTCTTCTGCCTTTCTTTCAAAGTGCCAGCTCCTCTCCCTGCTAGGTCACCTCAACTTTGCCATGTGCATCATTCCCCAGGGTCGCTCTTTTATTTCTAGCCTGCTCAACCAGGCTAATTTGGTTCCCTTTTTGCGAGACCAATTTTCCCTGGATGAGGGCTGCCGCTCCAACTTTGTGGTCTGGTCCAAATTACAATCGGACTGGAACAGCCTTTCTTCTTTCTGTGATGATGTCATCCTCTCAGCTGACTCGTTGCAGTTTTTTACGGAAGCTGCCCCGTTCTCAGGTTTTGGGGGAGTTCTTTCAGGGTAAATGGTTTGTGGGGAAGTGGCCCCCTTCATTACCTCAGTCCAAGTCCTCAGCTTTTTACAAAATCATCCCTATTGCCATAGCTTGCTGCCTTTGGGGCCGTTTTTGGAAGAGGAAGCACATCGCTGCCTTGTGTGACAATGCTGCCATGGTCGAGGCCATCAACAAGGGTTGTTTTTCTTCTAAGTCGATTATGCCCTTTATTCATCGTATTACCGAGCAGGCAGTCTCTGATAATTTTATTACCACAGCTTATCATCTTCCTGGCTATTCTAATAACATTGCCAATGCCTTATCCCCTTCTACATTCCAGGTTTTTTGTCGCCTCTGTCCATCTGCAGACTCTCTTCTGACCCCAGTTTCAGACCTAGCAGATCTCATACTAAATTAGTCTACTCCTTACTTCTTCCCCTTTTCCAGTCAGCTGATTATTATATCAAGTCAGGTCTCGCCCCTTTCACCCTCGCTTGGCAATCATATGCTATGTTTTGTGTAGCCATTAAATCCCCACTAATTTTTGTTTGCATTCCAACTTTCCTCCCTTACATCTGTTCTCTGCTGGCAGACATTAATCTCTATTCTAGGTTCTACCAACCCAAGGTCACCCAAAGCCCGTTCTTTGACTATGCCATCAGGCTCCTCCTTAAAGGAATTGTAAAACATTCAATTGCTCGGCCCAATAGCAGAAAACCCATCACTCTTCCCATCCTCAGAAGCCTCCTCCTGGGTCTACGCTAGAGTCCCTTCTCTTCTTACCTCAAAGCTCTCCTTTTAAGCTCCTTCCTCCTGGCCTTCTACGGGTTCCTCAGATTGGGTGAATTTACTTCTAACAGCAGGTTTAACCCATCTAGAGATCTAACTCCTTCTGATCTAAAATTTTCTGCAGATCATTTTGATCTCCTTTTAAAGAATTTCAAAGGAAAAGGACCTTGCACCATCTCCGCAGCCCACCTAGAGGGTCCTTTTTGCCCCTTTCATGCCATGCTTAAGTACACCTTAAAATGTCATAAACTCTGCCCTTTCTCCGGTCCTCTGTTCCTCACTCCAGAAGGCTCTCCTATGACTGTAGCTTGGTTTCTTAGGTTCTTAAGACAAACCTTAGCCCTAGGGTGGTTTCCTCCCTCACCAATTCTCCGACCATTGCTGGCTCGCCATGGTGGGCTGCTTGCCGGGACCTGGGTGCCCTGGCTCGGTTGGTCCATTACATTTGAAACAAACACAAAGCAATCAGAAGACAGTTCTGAGTGCCACACTGCTGGACAGGACACATAATAAAAAAAAAAATTAAAAAAAAAAAAATTCTCCACCCATCCCTTCAGAATAGAGGGAGCCACTTCACCAGCTATTCAGTGCATGCCCGCAGCTTCTCTTTAGCAGCTTGGCTGCTGGTCTTCTGCTGCCTAATCCTCCTACATCCGCCCAGACTTCCCTTCTTCCCTTCGTTGCTCAACGCTGTCTCAGCATATAGGTAAGCTCATTTAGAACTAACTGGTGGTGGAGTTTTGTTATCTATGTCTAACTTTCTTCTTCTTTCT
This sequence comes from Anableps anableps, assembly GCA_014839685.1. NCBI lineage: Eukaryota > Metazoa > Chordata > Actinopteri > Cyprinodontiformes > Anablepidae > Anableps > Anableps anableps. The sequence continues at coordinate 10,335,097 of CM026067.1, read as the reverse complement.
TTGCTTGCCGAACTGGCTCACTCAGCCGGTGCAGGCCTGTATCCTTCGGTCGGGTTTGAAGCCATTCATGCTAGCATAGATTTATTGTGTAGTCGTGTATCAGTGGCGCAGGTGTGTATCAGTGGCGCAGGTGTCCAGTCCCCTGTGCAGCTTTGATCTGCTGTGCAGGTGTGTATCTGCAGCATGGCTGCGCATCCGCCCATGGGTGTGCATTTGTCTCGCAGGCGTTCTCTTAGCTGTGCAAGCTGGCAGCCTCTCACAAGCCCCAAGCAGCCTCTCGCAGGCCCCAAGCAACCTCTCACAGGCCCCAAGCATCCTCTCGCAGGCCCCGAGCATCCTCTTGCAGGTCCCAGCAGTCTTTCAAAGGCCTCATAGCTTTTTACTAGCACAGCTAGTTCAACCTTTTCTTCTCGTTAGCAGATATGCCTCTTTATCAGCTCTTGTCCTATACTCTAGCAAAGTATGTTTCGTCACCTTCTCAAAACCATTGACTCTCCTCTCTTAGCTCAGCCTCGGCACCCTCTTTTAGGCAGAAGACGACTCTAAATCCTCACCCTATGTTGTTCATTCAAGCTCATGGTGATTCCCAGCGTACTCGTTTTCTGCCGGGGTCCGAGCGCCAAAGAACTTTAAGTCAATAAAAATCTCTAATTGTCTCTTTCTCTCTATATGAGTCTCTCCAGGTTGAAATTGCAAACGTTCAGGCTTCGAGTGGAGATATTTTGTCATAAGCATCGGATACAACAATAAATCTTCAGCTTATTTAAGAGGGAACATCTCTGACAAACCAAACACTAGTGACATGCTATACACTAACCCTGTAAAACCTCAAGATGAAATGTTAGCAAATCATTTTCAGCCATCTTTAAAAAAAGATCTGCATGTTTTTCTTGCTCAAGAATACATGTCAAAAAATCTGCGGGCTCTATTGTATATTCTGACAACACTATTGGACAGAAGCTAAACTATCAACATTCACAGTCACTAAGTTGCAAATATGTTAACCTTTAAATGTTTTATTTTAGCTTAGACAATAATTAAAAGCGTAAACAGATTGTTTAAGGAATTTTAAACCCTATCAGGAGTATTATTTAAAGTTCTCAATCCTATAATTTTTTTGTCTTACAAAAGAAAAATTCTTAAACTTAAAAATTAAAAACATTACAAATTTTCTGTAGTACATATTATGAAAAAAAAAAGCTATTTTATTTTGAGGAGTCATGTTGCTTTTGCGGCTCTAAACATTTTTTTTTCTTGACTGAAGGGAAAAATGTTTCTTATGGTTTTAAAGGATTATCTCTGCTCTAGAGACTTGGTCACCTACCCTATCTGTTTCTTCAGATTATTTGCTTAGAGCAGTGTTTCTCAATTCTGGTCCTCAGGGACCACTGCCCAGCATATGCCCTGCGGTGTTTCCCTTCTGCCATACACCTGAATTGAATAAATGGGTGATTAACAGGCTTTTACAGCACTTGATGGCATGCAGAAGAGGTCATGCAATCATTTGAATCAGGTGTTCTGGAACAGAAACACAACTAAAATATGCAGGGCAGTGGTCCCTGAGGACCAGCATTGAGAAACACTGGCTTAGAGATACAACATCAACTGCAACTTCAGTGGTGTTAAGAGTTTATTGAAAAGAAGAGGATGATCTGCAGGGATGGAGGTCTTGAGACCGAGACCGGTCTCGTCCTGCTTTTTCCCTGTCTTGGGCTCAGTCTCAGACAATTATGCCTCGGTCTTGGTCTTGTTCGACAAATTGGGTCACTATTGGACTCAATAGTTTTTGTCAAAATTACGAAACTTATCTCCCTTTTATCTTCAGCTCTAGACGTACAGCAATGTGAATTAAAGGCAGGGTTCAGAGCACAGCTGCGTCCAACCATCTCAGAAAAAATACAATGTTATTATTGCTAATGACAGCGCAATCGTCTTGCATGTGATTGTTTACAAAACCAGACAGCATTTGGTCCTTTGATTTAAAAGAGTGGGTTTTCGTGTTTATATGCGGTGCGATGTATCTTTTTATGAATAAACCCTTGCATCTGACTGCAGAAAATTATTAAATTTGCTTTTTTAAAACATGAAGAATTTTAAGACAGGAGAGTAAAGTAGAAAATAAACAACGGGCCTCCTCTACATTTAACAATAACGATTAATGATAGTGAGTGAGCAGGGCGACATCCAGTTTTATGTGCCAGCTGCAGCAGAAATAAGGAAAAGTAAGCAATAATTAAAAAAAAATATATGCACAACACCACCCAGTTTCAACACCAAGCAGCTAAATAATAACAATAATAATGAAAAACGTAAATACACGCTAAACCTACAGCACCGCTCTGCCTGCAAAACTCACTTAATACGTGAGTTTTGCAATGCTGGTTAAATCTTAACCAGCAGCCGATGAAGAAAAAAAAAAAAAAAAAGTAAGGCTCATCAAGCCAAAAATATAAATTCAGTCTTACCTTCGATGTTTTATGGTTATAATCCATGTTAGATATTCCCACTTGGCTCCTGTCCCTCCGCCATCCCTGTTGGCTAAGTGATTATTGTAAATCCCACAGATACTATTTGCTCTGATGGTTTTGGAATTCCCCCTGTGAGGCAATCTGTGTGCCTGCATGGTCTAATCTTAATATTAAAATGCCTAATAATTTATTAATATGTCCAGCATATGTGTTTTTAACATCTGATACTCTTCTGAATTGTCTTTATTCAGGTAATCATAAGAAGAAAGATTTTTTTAAAGATGACTATTTTAATAAGCCTAATCTCTCACTGCTTTTTAACTTCATCATACAACGATTGTGCAATGTTAGTTTAGAGATACATGTTTAACAATGTATGGCTGCATTTAATAAGATAAGTATTAATTTATTATGACCATTATTAATTTAATACCAAGAAATGGTTTGAGTAATTAATTGTTTTTCCATTAGTTTTTGCATTCTGTGGTGTACAAAAAGCAATGTCCTGAAATATTTGTTGACATTATAAATATTCGTCCTCGGTGTTGGTCTCAGAAGGTCCGATCTTGGTCTTGGTCTCAGTCTCACAAGGTCCGGTCTTGGTCTTGGTCTCAGAACAACCAGTCTTGACTCCATCCCTGATCATTTGATGTTAGAGTGGAGGGGAATAACAATATTTGTATGGTCAAATGAACTGACAGCAAGGCCATAACACTCGTGTCATCCTGTAGTGGACCATATCCTGTACAGAAGATTCAACATGGTGACATAATGTTGAAAACCACCACTGATGTTGAGAGAATTACATTGTGGGGGCCTACAACCAATACATGATATATGCATTTTTGTTTGACTTATTGGCCACCAAGTACAAATTCCCTGTGAAATCTAACCAGTGGTACATTTAAATGTTCTCGCATTCCATTATCCTTTCTGGGATCAAGGCCTGCCTGCTCTACAAGCAAGACTGAAAAACTTGGAAGATTTTAAAGAAGATCATAGGGAGCAGAAGAAAGTTTTAGTTAATAACCAACATGTTATAAGATCATCCCCAGTGAATGTATGCAAAGAAATGAAAGGAATCTTCCCACTGAAGATAAATAGAGGATAGTGCAGTAACTAAAATAAAGGGTATGGAGCTTTTTTCAAGACCTGAACATACTGCGACTGCAATATCTTCAATCAGAAGCAGAAGAAACCATCTTCTTGTGAAAATTGTAAAGGATATATATATATATATATATATATATATATATATATATATATATATATATATATATATATATATATATATATATATATATATATATATATATATATATATTCTCATTATTTTTCATACAAAATATGCGTATTATATGATTATTCATGATAGTTTGGTCTTCACAAAGGTTAGTTCAAATATGTCTCTATGCAGATATAAATATAGATAATTTATTAAAAAAAGGAATAGACAATGTTGCCACAAGACATTTTATTATTACTTAAAAACAGACATAGAAAGCTGTGCTATAATCTTGGTACATTATATGAATTTACAAGGCCCTTCAAACACAAAATGAAAGTAGCTCTGTTAATGTATTAAAAGGCAGAGTAATGTATTTTGCAAATAAGTTACATTTGGTTAAAATTGCATGCTTTCTATTAATCTGGCATCTATCTATTGTCTGACTCTGTCTCTTTGCTACTCTGAACAGCTTTCAGCCCAGAAAGGACCAAAGTGGACAACTAGTCTTTTGTTCCCTTTTTTCTTGTTCTAATAGCTCAGAGGCAGAGGCAAAGCCAGTGTGTTTTGTTAACTTTCCAGATGGGTATGTAAGGTTTTGTTCTAAAAAAAAAAAAAGATATTCCTCTCTGTCTGTAGGACATATCCTATCACATATGTCATCTTAGACTTGTATCCATCCATCCATCCATCCATCCATGCATCCATCCATCCATCCATCCATCCATCCTGCCTCTCAAGTCTATTTCCTGCACAGAAACACTACTTCAATTTAAAGTGCAGTCAGGGAAGGTAAAAGCACAAGAGCTCAGTGGCGGAAACCACACTATCAATTGTTCAGGAAATAACCAGCCAGTACAGAGAGAAATGTCAACTTAATCAGACCCGAAAAAGCTTCACCGGACATACTGACAACCAGTGTCTTTGGAAGTTGATCCTGTCAAGCCATCAATGCTATGCTAAGACGCCCACTCCAACTGAAGGCCTTTAACCTTTAATGAAAAAAGTAACAATTTAATCAAAAGTGGTGAAAGGTTATTATTTTAGAAGTTTCAAATATATGGTGTGGCATCTTGAACGTTTCTCCATTCCACAGTTTAAACTGCAGAAAATATAGATGGTGGAAAAACAGGTCATATCCAGATAATATAGGCATAAAGCATACTATTACTCCTTCTATGGCTCCCATAAATTAACCTGCAAGGTAAGATCCTAATAATGTATTATTTGGAGATTCAAAGTAATTGTTTCAGTGAAAGTGAAATTGCTGCTCATTTGATCCCATTGATGTCAGATGGTTCAGAAATGATGTTGTATCAAGCACAGAGACTTATGGAAAGAGCCTCAAACATGTTATTTTAGAGATATTTAATGGCGACGGTCTGTTGAGTAACTGTTCTCTTTTTCTCTGTTTGTTACAATTTTATTTGTATGGTTTAATACAACTTCATACAACTTCATGTTTTTTTGTTTTAAGTTAAATATTGCTTAAGCCTCAGGTGAGAGTTAGGGGGTATCCCTATGTATATTCATCCAGATATTTAACATATTATTGCCACTCTGTACATAAAATTGGTGTTTCATACATATTTATTTGCTTCTCAAAAGCTAATTTGTTGTTGATTAAAATTTGATATAATTTATTTTGTTATATTTACTTTCTATATCATAGTATATTTATTAAAAAGCTGTTGACACATAAGTGTTAGTATTTATGATAGATAGCAAGTAGGTTTTATAATTTTTAAATTCTTTTTTTCCTTTATAACTGAAATGCTGAAAGTGATGATTAAAGAGTAAAACACATGCAGTGAAATTAGTTACAAAAAACATCCCTAAGCAAGTTTTTTGTCTGTGTTGGATTATTATGAATATTTTGTATATCCATGCATCCTTCTCTTTCTTCCAGAGCCATTATTCAGTAAACTCTGAACCTCTATATTACATTAGAAATTCAAATGCTGGTATACCCATCACCCATATTTATGACTTAGGAAGTTGACAGTATAAGTCAGATACAAGTATATTTTTTTATCAACCACTATTGTCTTTGATACTATGTGCTGGTAGTATCAAAGACAATAGCCAATAACATTCCAACAAAAGACTAACGAATTAGATTTTTCAAAAATCACCTGTTTATTGTGTTTATTTGTTTTATTATTTTATCAAAATAAGCAATGCATTTTCCCAGTACTTGTATTTCAAGCCTGATCCTAATCCTGTATAATATATTATGTAGTATGATATTTCATGGCATACTGCAGGGGGAAAAGGGAAATTAAGAGCAACTGAATGTGTTGATAAACTTCTCTAGAAAACTTCTTTCACTAAAATTCCAAAGTCTCAAAAAAGCACCATTGGATAAAGTTGTTGTTAATGATAAAAAATGTTTGAGTTGTTTTTGAACAGGGCTGGTGCACATTATGTACTCTTGACTTTAAACATGCTTGAAGAATTCCTCTAAACAGACAGTCTGAAGTCATTAAGCAGATTAACATTATAGCAATAATTATATTAGCTTGATGCTGTTGAAAGCATCAGGTCAGTGCTAAAGTGACAGCTGGTGTTTGTGGTTCACTATTACAGAGGGACTATTACAGTTGAAATTAGAAGTTCGCATACACCAAATAAAAAGACACATGCACATTTTTTTCTCACTGTCTGAAGTTACAGGAGATCCTTCCTGCCTACAGCAATCACCATCTACAACAACTCTTTGAAGAAACTTGAATAATTTGAGTTACAACATTTAATTTCCCTTTAGGATCAATAAGGTATTTTTGAACTAAATTGAACTGAATTGAATTGAATTTAATTAAACTTTTCTTGTTTTAGGTTAGTTAGAATTATCAAAATGATTTATATTTGCTAAATGCCAGAAAACTTAGTGAGGACAATTTTTTGAGATTTTTTTTGTAACGTTCTTCAAATTCAGAAGCTTATATACAGAATAATTACTATCTCTTACACAATGAAGGAAAGCCCAGATGATGATGTCATAGATTTGGAAACCTCTGATAGGTTAAGTGACACATTTGAGTCAATTGGAGGCACACCTGTGGATGTATTTTAAGGCCACACCTGGAACACAGTGCTTTCTTGTTTGACAATAAATCAGCCAAGATATCAGAAAGAGAATTGTGGAGCTGCACAAGTCTGGTTCATCCTTTGGAACAAGTTCCAGATGCTTGAAGGTGCCGCATTCACCTGTTCAAACAATTATATATAATTATATATTATATATTATATATTATATAAAAGTTGACATGATTGGAATGTCCAACTCATCATACCACTCAGGAAGGAGATGGATTCGGTGTCCCAGAGATGAACGTATTTTAGTCTAAAATATGTAAAGTGACCCCAGAACAAAAGCCAAAGACCTTGTGAAGATGCTGGCTGAAGCTGGTAAGACAGTGTCATTATCAGAAGTGAAACGTATTCTGTACTGTCAAGAAGCCTTTACTTCGGAAGAAACATCAAAAAGGCAGATTGCTTTTTGCAAATGCACATAGGCACGAAGACCTTACTTTTTGGAGACATGTCTTGTGGTCTGATGAACCTAAAGTTGAACTGTTTGGCAATAACGACCATCGTTACATTTGAAGGAAAAACAGGGATGCTTGTACCATCCTAACTATGAAGTATGGGGGTGGAAGCATCATGTTATGGGGATGTTTTGCTGCAGGAGGAGCCAGTGCACTTCATAAAATAGATGGCATCATGAGGAAAGGACATTATGTGAAGCAACATCTAAACACATCAGAGGCCTACGAACCTGACAGAGTTATGGCAGTTCTGTCAGGAGGAATGGGCCAGAAATCCAGCAAAATACTGTGAGAAGTTTGAGGAAGGAAACTCAAAAGGTTTGACTTAAGTCATACAGTTTAAAAGACAATTATCCCATGATCTTGACCAAATGAATGTAAACTTCTGGATTCGAAGAAAGTTACAAAAAAATGTTCTCACTAAGTTTTCTGGTATTTAGCAAATAGAAATCATCTTCGTAACTAACTGACCTGAAACAAGAAAAGTTTGGTCTGATTTAACTTCAGACACTGAGAACAAATTGTGAATGTGTCTTTTTAAGTGTATGTAAATATCTGGTTTCAACTGTACCATGTAAAAATATTCCGGCTTGCTGCCACATCCATCCTGATGACAGCATTCAAATCATGAAAAACAGCAATCTATAAGTTCTTTCTTCTAAGAAATTATAAGAATCCATGCCTATAATAAACTACTATGATCATAAGTAAAGGAATGTAATAACGCCAAGAAGTTATAACTAGCTTTGTGCTTGTCAGTTTATGTGCTTTTCTCATCAAATCATTTTGGTCCCATATATCCAAATGAAACCTGCAAAATATATTGTATATAATTTATTTTTTTATGCTACAGCATTGTCACATACTCTATTTCACTTACTGTTAAGCATCACTCCAAAGTTTCTTACAAACGGTAAGACTGTTGGTAAAAGGAATCCATGTCCCTCTTATGGGATTATTTCATTCTGTTTAAAATAACAATTCTCAGCACAGCTGTTTAAATAAGCAATACTAATGAACCTCAGAGACTTGGTGATGGGCAATATCTACTGAACTGAGCTCCATCTGGCTGAGACACCAAGTTTTATATTTCTTCTGCCATTTCCCTAAGGTTTGTTCTTAGAAAGAACAAAGAAACAATGTTGTAGTTCTGTTATTTAAAGATTACATTGATTCGCATGAAAAAAACAACATTCTAAACTTGATCCATTCGCCTTTCCATTTCTGTCCTTATAAAAACAAACTAAGACCCTCCTCATACTCTGTATATTTGAAACTGAAAAATATTTAGACTGAAAAATAAAGGCAATTTCTCATAGGACTGAAATTTCCCTTCCACAAGATAACTCAGCTGACATTTGGGGAAATATGGACGAGATTGCAGACTCCTGAGGAAGGTATTTAAACAAGCCTGTGGCATCTGTGTTTGCTTAGCTACAGGGGGAAGACCGTACTACACGCCAAGGAGCTGAAGGCATGGGATGATGATGAGGTCTGTGTGTACCTTGGTCACTTGGTCTCTGTCTCCAATCAGATTCCCAGTTTGAGGAAATTGTTTTTGCATCACATGCATCGCTGGACAGGTCTCATATTTTATCACAGTATTTTGATTAGTATCAACTCTACACTTACTCTGATGACTCCCTGCTGTTGTGCTTTAAAATAGAGAGCCACTCTGTGTTATTCCTACTTTTCTATTAATGGCAAATGACCATTTTCAATTTTTATGATTCAGCGCTGTACTATATTGTGGCCCAGCTCAGTTACATGAGAAGATAGACCTAGTGGCAAAATTATTTAACCCACTGGAGAGCTGATTCTGACCCAGTCTGTCAGCCCAGTCAGAGGCATACCCCATCCCTCTTAGTCAGAATGTGCCTATCACAGAGAGGAGGCTGTTTCAGGGAGATGCAACTGCGTCAGATAACCTAATTGGACATGAAATGTTATTAGCCCCCCAGCTATTGCGGTTAAAGTTGATTGGGGCTTGTCATTACAGATTCTCATCTCCTGGTTAGTGATAGGTGAGCATGAGATTATCATCGCTGCTTGAGATGATGCTGAAATCCCTTTTCTGACAGCTGAAATCTGTGCACCTTGGCCTCATCCTGTGTCTCCTTATGGTCATGTGTGAGAAAGAGGCGGGTTTTTATCACATTCAGACCTACTGCAATTCATCCCTTTTTTGCACAAGAGTCATTCATGCAACATGCCATCAAGAAGTACAGCTGTCTGAGTGCTCAGTAGTAGTTTAACTGTGTAAATAATTTACAAGCAGTGGACACCTGAAAAGGCAAGTATTAAAAGGTGATGACATTTAAGTGTGTTTTCACATTTAACAGGTTTAGTTTGATTAACTGATCTCTTCCTGTACAGGATGGGCTCAGTCTGGATCACAATGAAATGTGGTGCAGTTTGGCTAGAAAATGACTGCAGTGTGGACCAAAGAAACCCAGAACAGCAGCTCTGGATTTTTTTTTTTTTGTTTGTTTGTTTTTTTTTTTTTAAATTTGCACTGTTTTGTGATAAGAATTTAGCTGAAGTCTACGTTAATTTCTGAGTACAAAATATTTCACTGTTTTAATTCCTTCATTAACTAATACATACCATAACATCTACTGTGGTAATTTAAAAAAAAATCCACTGTTATTTCAATATTATATATCTACTATATCTTGAAGACCAGTGAAATTACATGGCATATCAAGGATCCAGTTGTGTAGATATCTTAAAGAAAGGTTTGATCATAAAAATGATCCCAAGCTTTGAGTATCTCATAAACCACTATTCAGTTTGTCAACTGCAAATACTGTAAACTGAGTATGGCACTAGTGCAAACCTACCACGACAATAGTCACAGAAGCTGCCATAAAGCACATGAAACTCCCCCATACTCAGGTGTACTGTGCGCATTATGTGAGCCTTGTGGACTCTGCACACACTATCTGCGGATGGTTAAGGTTTCATACTTGAGCGTACCAATTGCTTACATTTCTCCTGACAATTTCCTTCATTTCCCACAATCAGAATACTTACTAGCAACTTTGATGAGCTAGTTGGGTGCCTAGCCCTGTTTCATCTCCACCAGTGCAGCCACCGCACACCTGTTAGTGCAGCAGAGTAGCAGTCTAGCTGCTGCGCATCTTTGCAACAGTTTGCACCAACTCTCCACCTTATTAGCTCGGCGTTGCTTAAAAAAATAGTTCGATCTGAACACTGTTTCCTGCCGAACATTTTACTGTGCGACATCGAGTACGCATACAAGGTCATAAAAATTTACCTTTGTGTGAACGTGTCCAATGGACGCCTGCTTTTGGTACGCATTGAGTCCGCCTTGAGTACGCGTACCCTGACCTCTGCAGAGTGAAGTACACCAGAGTATGTAGCGGCCTTTAAGGTTCCTCCAGAATTTCTGGAATTTGACTGGGCAACTGCAGCACCTTGATTCTATTGTTTTTCAGTCCTTCTGTTATACATTTGCAGCTGTAAATGGGATCATTGTTTAGTCATGACCCGATTTGAGCCAAACTTAAACTGTTACTTCACATTTTACATACCAAAATACAATTTCATCACTGACAGTCAAATCTATGATCTCGTTTAAAGCTTTTTTTGCATTTAGTTTATCGTTCAAAAGCTCTTCAACAAGTGAACCAAAAAAAATGTTTTGGAGACCAACCTGATTTGTCAACAACATATAATTTTTTGTAATACAAACAATGGTTCTTTTCTTTTATGTACTACCTTTTCAAAATGTTTCCCTGACATATCTGGTTTGGTTCTAAATAATTTTTTATTCTGACATTGCTATTAAGAGGAGTATGCAGTACAGCCCACTGTATGAATATTTTTGAATGTGTGTGCTGCATTGCAACATTAAACAGCAACAAACTCCACATAGCACTAGAATACCTATTTAACTTGAGTTAACTGTGCAGTGTTCATTTTAATGCATTGGGAAACTACAATCTGTTTCCCGATGACAAGACAGATTTTTAACCACAGCTAAAAAAACAAACCTTATTTTTGCTGGCATTAAAATAAGGTTTGAATGCAATTGCAAAACAAAACTCTGGTCTGATGCTGTGTACTTCTAGCATTCATTTTGTTTGTTATATGCTTCATTTTGTTTTATGTACCCTGTGGCTGGTGTTTCCTTTTCGTGACTTTATGGGAGCAGTGATGCATGGTGACCAGACGGAATAATTACCCAATTTCTGCTCCCATTGTCCAGGAGAGCTCATCACTCTGCTGAATGCCCAGCTTCTAAAATTGGGACCAATCAGCTTACAGATGAGCGAAAAGTACAGGGAATGTTCTAGAAATTCATTTTCAAACCTCACCCGGACAATATTGTGTGTCATGTTTTTGATCAACGAGTGTCATATTTTCCTGACTGATCTTTCAGACGTTGTTCGGTCAGTGAGTGATTATGTCTGTGTGAAGATGGACTTGAGTGTTGTGAAAGTTCATCACTTGGGCATCAGAGAGTGATGAGCCAAAGAAAGTATTAGACATGTAATCACTTGAGCTGTTCATCTCTCCATTAATTCCTTGGGGGCCAGTGTGGGTACCCCCCACTAAGGGACCAGCATCCCAGGCTTCCATTTGTTGAACCTTGTAAAGCTCACAAATAAGAGTTTATCCAACAAGAAAGGTGCAAACTAAGTAGATTTTCTTCCACATCACTCTAATTCCTTCTGCATCTGCTCTGCACTACAATCTTGCAAACTCTTTTCTACTTTGGTAATGCTCACTCTCTTTCTGCTCTCGTCTCTCTTCACCCACTGATACAACCCATCCATTTGTGCCATTTCATTATGCTGCTGTTGAATATACTGCAACCAAATGTGCCAAAGGAGTTGGTTTGCGATAATATGAAAATCTGACCTCATCTTGCAGAGGTCATGGGCAATAAACACCTGACAAGAGGGTGGGCCGACAGAGCTTCAAATTCTAATTTTCTCTCAGCACCTTGTTGGTTCGCTGTGTTACCAGGGTCAGCTCGCCTTCCCTCTCCCCGTGGTCAGTTTGCACCCAAAGAGTGTGGTGCATTTTATTTCCATGCCTTTGCCTTCCTCTCTTCTTGAGCATCCAGATTTATTGATATTGACCTTTTGCTGAAATTAAGCGTGCAGATCCCTTAGCAGCAAGAGCAAAGTTTAAACCAATTAAAGAGCACTTCACCAATCAGCAAGTCAAGGCAAGAGCTGTCTCACAGGCTGGCCCAGTAAAATTATAATCATTTGCACTGTATCAAACGCTGTTTGCAGGGGCCACACCACCCAAGTAATCTAATTAGGTGAGTCACCTTAAAAAAGACCAAAGGAACACCCCAAGTCTGTAAACACTGGTGTCATAATGACAATAAAAAATATTTACACAGTGTGTCCCCACAAGGGATATGCATAACTATCATAATCATTTCTGTTTAAGTACAAAGCACAAATCAACAATTTAATTATGCTGTTTAGGGGTATGCCTAATGTTGTGCAAAGGTGTCTGCTGAAAATATATGCAGATGGACTGTGAGTAAAGGGTTTAGTGTAGAGATGGTGACTTGGGTCTTAAACTTATTCTTTAGAATTAAAGCTAAAAATTGGACTTACACTTGAAGTCTGAAACTGTATGTTATGTTCACACAGCAGCAAATGCAACCCAAATCCATTTGGATCTGTCAACTTTTTCATGGCAGACTGATGGTCCAAATCTTTTCACCCAAAGAAAAATCTGATTTGTGCCACTTCCATTTGTGGTACTAAATTAGATACGTATCAGACAGTTTTCAAAGCATTTGCTTTCTGAACGGTCATGTCACGTTTTATCCAACTTTTCTGTCATTGAGGTGAGAGACGCATCACAATTCTGCACCACCAGAAGCGAGACATGGTAAATCGAGATGTAAACAATAGCTGAAAAGTGTAGTGATGAAAATACCAAAATCTGTATCAGTGAAGCGTGTCTCATCACAATCCCACCTCTCCTGGTTCCGACTGCACATCCAAAGAGACTTCTAGTGAAGTTGCAGTCAATGCTCCACAAAAGGCCATTTCTATTAGGTGTGCTTTCTTTTCATTAGCTTCCTTCATCTTATGATATTGTGACAATACTGTAGGCTCCCACTACTGAATAACTTTATGATCAATCTATAGATGTCAGCCTCCATTATTGCTTCCATAAATAGCACCCTGCTATGACATCTACTTTCCTTCTTCTGCGCATGCGGGTTACTTTGGTGTCATAAGCCATTCACACAGAAGTCTTATTGTGGTTGCATCTTTCAGTAGTATGAACGACCTGCCCCCCCAAAAAATTATATTTCAGCAAAAATTCGGAATTGAACATCAAGACCTGCTGTGTGAATGTAGCCTTAAATTCAAGTTCTGGTACTCAAGGTTTGACTTAGATTTGAGGATTAGAGCTTTAGGCTTGACTTGCACTTGAGGTCTAGGACTTCTGATTCAATTCACTTCAATTCAGTTTATCCATATAGCACCTATTTACAACAAATGTTATCTCGTGGCACTTTACAAAAAAAAGTCATTTCCGTTCAGTTACATACATTCCAATTAATCCTAGTTATCAAACAGTGCATTAAGCTCAGTTTATTATTCAAATAAATTTTTAAAATATTTTCTATCAAAGGAAACCCAACAGATTGCAATGAGTCATTGCTTTGCAGCATTCACTGCTGGATGAGCACTGGCAGCAGACAGTTGCTTCTGTTGTGTCGTTGACTTTACAGCAATCTCTCATACCAAGCATGCATGTAGTGACAGAGGAGAGGAAAATACTTCCCTTTAAAAAGAAGAAACTTCCAGCAGAACCTGACGCAGTACATGTGGCCATCTGCCATGACCGACTAGAGGTTTGAGAAGACCGAGCAGATACACAAAAAAGAAACAGAAGAACTGTTGCAGCAGTGCTTTCAATGTTAATGAAAAGTAAAACGTTAATAGCAGGAGAGGGAGAATGATTAGTTCAAATTAAAATCTAGGACAAGCAAGAAAAAAAGCCCCTAATATTTTTTATGAAGCCACACACACTGTTGTCTGGTTGAGGGGCTGACACGTCAAGGCAGCAGTTCTTTTCAAATCTGTACTATTCAGGAGTGTCAATGTTAATTAATAAAATATAAATGCAAATGCCTCTACATTTTACCGGCTCTTCTTCTGCACTGGTGCGGTAGTTCTTCTACTGTTGTATTTTAGCACCATTTGTGGTGGAAAAATCTATAAAAATGCATGAGGAATTCATGTTTGAGCTTGAAATATTAATTTTGATAAAAAAAATATATATACAGTATATATGCCACAATCTTGTCATTATAAGGAAATTGGCCGAATGATATTGCCGGTTATGGTGAAAAAGCCTAGTTTAAGTAAATATTTGAGGAAGGATTGCTAAGCTAGTGTTTTGAAATTGTGTAAAACATTTATACAGTGAACATTCTGATGCTATGCAAAAATTATTAGTTTCTTATGGTGAGCTATGCCACCAACCTGCGTAAATGGATAAGTGCATTTGGCAAAAATCCATAGATCTGATTTGATGATTTCAATGTGTTAATGGAATAATTTGACAAAAACTTCAGATGTGCATTGCCCTTTAAACTGGGACTGAGACTTTGCTTGCACTAGAAATCTAGGAAATATTGACCTAAACGTGAGGTGTAGAACTCGAAACTTAGACTTGAAGTCTGGTATCCAATGGCTGTGAAAAATCTTTATCTTGTGTAATCAGGAATGAAACAAGCTATAGGCAAATTTTGGATCTAAACAATCTATTACTGTTAACCATATGGTTAAACTACAATCATTATGAAGAAAAGCTTTTACATTTTTCAAAATAAAAACATTCCTTGTTCAGTTCATTCATTCATAAAGTTTTTTTAAAAACAAGAAGCAACCAAAGTGCTCTACAGTTCAGTCAGGAATGAAACAAGCTATGGGAAAATTATGGCTCTAAATAATCTCTTAGAAGAATAGATAAACAAAAAATCTATTATTGTGGGACAAAGTGGAATTTCACTCAGAAAATCCACTTTGTCCCTCATTGCATTGAGCAACCCTCTTTATTTCGTAATTTACAGTGTACTATTAAAAATAGTTTAGTATTTACACTTGGCAAAAAATGTCAACATTTAACTAAATCTAGATTTAAATATCCAGATTTAGAATAGGGTTTCCAAATAATTTCAGATATCCTCTGACTCAAAGTAAGGAGAAGAAAATCTTCAAAGTCCCATCTAGTGCACTATACATTAAAGGAGTGGACAGTTTGCACACAGGGATTACCAGATGTTATCTATGTCATTAAAATGTTCGTGGTCTTTTAAAATCATTATTTTTAAAATGGAGTAATACAGTAAGTTTTTAAACTATCTTTTTAGAAATTCAAAATTGTTGGTACCCCTCTGTTAATGACCAAAAAACCCTCAGTGTCTTTGAAATAACTTGAAACTGATAAAAGTAATAATAAATAAAAAAAATACTGAAAGTTATCCTGAAATTGAAAATCAGACATTGCTTTTGAATTGAGATTCAGCAGAATCTTAAAAAAAACTCTGATGAAACAGTTCTGGACAAAAATGATGGTACCTTAAAAGTTTGAAAATAATTTACCGTAGGGACATATTCGTCCTCTAATAAGCATTGCAGGTTTAAATTAATTAAAAGTGAACTCCAAGGTCAAAGTACATCAGTGTCAGACTGCACCGTCCGTCATTGCTTGAGACAAAGTGGTCTTCATGGAAGACGAACAAGGAGGAAACCAAATCATCAAAAACAAGACTGGAATTTGCTGACAAGCCACAAAGATTCTGGGAGAATGTCCTGACAGATGAGACAAAGCTGGAACTTTCTGGCAAGGCACATCAGTTATGTTTTCACAGATGCAAAAATGAAGCATACCAAGAAAAGAACGATGTCCCTACTGTGAAGCATGAAGGAGGCTTGAATATGCTCTGGAGCTGCTTTGCTGCATCTGGCACAGGGTGTCTTGAATCTGTTCAGGGTACAATGAGTTCTCAAGACTATCAAGGCTTTCTGGAGAGAAATGTGTTGGTTAGTGTCAGAAAGCTTGTCACAAGTCATGAGTCTTCCAACAGGATAATGACCCAAAACACACAACTAGTAACACCCAAGAATAGCTAAGACCAAAACATTGGACATTTTTGAACTGGTCTTCTATGAGCCCTGATCCAAATCCTACTGAATATCTGTGGAAGGAGGTGAAACATGCCATCTGGAGAAGGCACCTTTAAAACCTGAGACAACTGGAGCAATGCTTGAAAAATAATTGTGGACAGGTGCTGAAGTCTCATTGACAGTTACAGAAATTGATTGATTGCAGTGATTGCCTCAAAGGGTTGTGCAACAAAATATTAAACTACATGTACCATCATTTTTGTGCCGGCCTGTTTCATTATTTTGTTTTTCAAAATGATTCTGTTGAATCACCTTTCAAAAACAAAATCTGATTTCCATTGCTTCATTTTTAGCAAATTTGTATTAATTACTTTTATCAGTTTCAAGTTATTTCATTGACCATTGTGGGTTTTTCGCTCATTAACAAAGGGGTACCAATAATTTTGTCCTTGTGTCTATTTTGATTTAAAGGTTCGAAAAAATTGGTTTAATGTTTAAGAATTAATGCAAATTCTACTACATTGTAATCAATGTACATACATGCATAAGAAATGCTTGAAAGTCCAAAAAAAAAAAATGAGAGCTTACACATGGGTGAATATCCCTCACACTTAAAAAGAATAGCTGTTGCCATGCTAAAATTCAGTAAGTATTTCAAACAACTTGAAAATTGTTTCTTAATTCAAGAAGTATCAGTAGTCACCAAATAAATCATTAGTTTTAAATTGGTCCGTACCCTCAGCACTCTCAAAAACTGCAGATTGAGTCCCTTTGGTAATGTTCAAGCTCCTACTCAAAGTGAAGGAGTTCAAGTACATTGGCTTTTTGCTCATTGTGCTGGTAAGTGAGTGCAAGAGGAGTGTGAAATTGACAGGAGGACTGGTGTTTCAACTCTCACCTGCAGTTCAGGCTTGCGACCACAAGTATTTTGTCATAGTTTTAAGTTGTTTAACCGAGACACCTCTGCTGTGAGACAGAGTTCACAGGTGGAGGAGCTTAGAAAGCAGGAATGACCTATGTAATAAATTGCTGCTACTTTACCTTGAAACAAGGTGGCCATTTTGGAGAAATGTTGAGGCAGTAGTGATGATAGAACAGCACTGTAAGCAGCAGATGCTACTGTTCGTCCTTCTCAGTCTGTGGGTGGAGTGCTGGCAGAGAGCCTAGCAGCCACTTTCCTGAATAATTCTGTTAATTCCCATTTTCACTGCTATGACACTACCTGTTGTCTTTGAGGATGAGGCCTATGTCCTTCATGCATATCAGTCCTTCCTCACACATCAGTCTTGACTTTTTAATGTAATATAGCTGTCTTCTATTATAAACAGCTCTTGCGTTTACTTTAGTACTGAAGACCCACCCCTTTAGAAGCTTTTGGACAATTGAAAGAAATTTCTTATTTTCAAATTACTCTGTATGCTGCTACAATCCTTATTAGGACCAGTACAACAAGTGCACGAACAGTATATTTGTATCTCTTTGGTGTATGTGAGTCAGTTTGAACTTTTCTATTCTGCTCCAAGGCCCAGCTGCTCCCCAAGTGACGGCTGCATGTGTTCTGCATACAAATAAACCTGTCTGTCTGAAAGACACGGTGTACAGTTCAGCATAGCACCCCACCACTGTCAGAATACAGACTTGCTTATAACAGTGCAATGCAAACAGAGAAAGGAACATTGAGCAGAGCTTTAAGTGCATTTTGATTGCAAATGAGGCCCTAGTGTGGCAGAAGACTAGTACCAATGTACCATGCCTTCAGCCACCTCTTTTCATCAGATTAGTTTGGCAAGGCCTGTGTATGTGTATACTTACGGCCATGTGAGGTCACCCCATTATACATTTTTTATATATTATTGATAAATGTTCACATATTGATATCAGATCTTATTTTTCTACTTTTTTCTGAAAATGAGACTGATTTAACTGTTGCTAAATAATAAAAAAAAAACCCTGTTTTACTCATGGAACAAAAGTTATAGCAACATAAGAATAGCTTAGCTTTTGTTATTAAATATTTGTATGGTCAAATATCTTAGAAAAGCAAACAGGTTTTCATAGGGTGTCATATTTATTTCCATGACCACAACTGCATTTCCATGTTTACGTCAGTTTATTTGCTCTCTGTCTTGTACTATTTTGTTTTTAGACTTTGTTTAAAATGTAATTTAAACACATGTACGAAAAAAATGCTAATATTTGTTTTCTGGCATAGAAATCAAATCCACTTGTGAATAATCATTTGCTTGGGAATGAGCAATTAAAGAAATACTTAGAATATGGTAATAATCTTCCTCCCATCTGTTGGGTTTTTGGAAATGTGATTGCACTGACTGCTTCCACCAAATGATGTTAGAAAAGTCTTTGGTGTGAAGGATTACTTTGCTGCATTTCTTTTAGACTTGTCAAAGACATATAAGTCTGCATATAAGTCTGTAGATCTTGACATTATAATCAAGAGGCTTTCAGATATAGACCTTTCAGACCCAGCCAATGGCTGTTTTTAAATTATCTTTCTAGCCATGAGCACAGTTTTACCTCAGTGGTCTTTCTTTCTGTTACCTGAATGTTACATAAGATGTTCCCCAAGGCTTTAGCTTAGAGCCAACAGTTTTTAAGATAAGATTAATGAAGTGGGTCAGATTGTAGTAATGCCACATTTGTTTATGGAAAAAGCAGTTACCCTAGTATCTGAACCAAAACAAAACCCCTGTGGTTTTCACTGCTATGTTATGCTGCCCCAAATGAATTTGTATATATAAATTGATAGTTTTTACACTTTTTTTCTTTACTGAAGAGTGTGTTAACACTAGTTTAGTCTGAAATATTTATATCAAATATTAAGAGGTCTTATTTTTTATTAAAAAAAAGACAGTATTTCCATAAAACACATTTCAAAGGGCATTCACTTGAGTGGGGGTAGTATGTATTTTCCAGGTATAGTGCCTTTTTATACCACAATCAAGTAACTATGCTACCCTCAGTTATGAAAATGTTATTTACATCAAACAACTTAAAAGAAGTTTGAATTTGCATCATAGCTGCATCTGACACCTTGAAATTGGCCTCTGTCTCTTTAAGAACCTCCGACCCTTTCAGACACTGCCCCTTCAGTACCTCATCATAACAATGTTGGTGTCTTTTACAACCATTTTTAGGAGCGTTTTAGTTTATATGATAAGCTCAGCAGATGTGTAATTTATCCAGATGTTTGCTAATTGCTGCTGCCACTACTCTGGTTGAGCTGTGTGGGGGATGTGTTGGGGAGGGGTGCTCTGTTGGGCCATTGCCATACTATATGGGGTGGGAGGTCGGCTTGGGACTAAAGCACCAAGGTGGAGCTTTGGGCAAATAGGCTGCACATTGTATGAGCAGGTATTGAGGCACCCCGGAATGGCTGCAATGATTTCTCAAACATGCATGAATAAGTCAAAGCAACATGACATAAAGTTAAAAAAAATCTGTTTTGCATAATACCTCTCTTGAATGTTTTCAAAAGGCCATTCGATGGTTCATTGATTGCAAGGAGTGCTGATTTTATGTCACATTAAAAAAAACAAAAAAAAAACAACAAACCACATAGTGATGATCATAATATGTGTAATTTTAACATAATTGGCAGTGAAAATGTATTTTTTAAGCTTTTTCAGCTTTAAATAAAATAAGACTTGTAATCTTTTAAAACTATTTCAGTCAAAAATATTTAGATCAAATACAACATCTTTTTGGAATTTTGACCTTTAAAAGCTAGTATGTTACATACGTCTAGCTTTTGATATTGCAACAAAATGCCAAAATACTAAAATATTTTTCACAAAATGAATTTGTATGTATGTATGTACATACACACATATTTATTATTATTATTATTATTATTATTATTATTATTATTATTATTATTATTGGTAATGAAGTACACATACCCAATATAATATTTAGGGATTTTGCACCCTAAATATAGTTATATTTCCAACAAATTATGTTTAAATAGCTTCATTTCTTTGTCAACCTGTTAACAACAGTCAAAGTGAGAGCCCCCCTTGTAAGTTTACAGTTTTTCTGTGGACAAATCTCACCCATCTTTGACAGAGTGCTTCCCATGATGCTTTGCTCTGGCTACAATATGCTACAGATGAGTCTTCAGATGAGTTGGAGTTGGACTCCAGCTGGTTTGTTTCTACCTCCAAGGCTTCCTCTGTGTCAGTAACACTGTCCTCAGAAGTGAATGGGAAGACATCCTCACTCTCAGATTCTATGATCTTGTTTCTTTCACACCCTCCATGGTGATATAATGTCTTACTATCTTTATGTGAAGGTAAATGTGAGATCAAAGTGTTGAACCAGATTTTTTTTTCTTTCATTAGGAAAAAGAAATTGCTTTTTTGTCTTACTTAGATATTTTAGACTAAGTTACGGAACTGAAATGACAATATTAAAATATATATCCTCTTGCATATTTGACTACATTCATCCAACTCAGCCAAAATGGCTTGGAAATAAAAAAAATGACACAAACTGTTGTCAGGATGTCTTAGACGCTATAGCTTCATATGTTACTCAAACAGAGCAACTATAGCCTGCAATCAAAGAATGTTACTTTATTTTTTGTTCCTTCAAACAGAACTTGGGAAAAAGGCATTCTACTACATCTCCCCATTTCCTTTTGTACAAACAAAAACTGAGGTTGTGCAGTATCAATAATCTGAAGGATTTCAAAGCCATTTAAAGTCAGTGGCGAAAGCATCACTGGATGGTAGTTCTTGTTTTTAATGTTTTATTGCTAGTGGCTCCTGCTTCTATTTGACTTTTTCAGTTACTCTGTTGTATACATTGTATTGTTTATTGTTTGTTTTGATAACATTATGTTGTATGTTTGGTCTCTCTTAAATTTGAGACCTCGTGTTTCAGTGAGCTTTGCCCTGTTACAGATGTGTATTGCTGTCACAGAGGAAAATACTTTTTTGAACACTGTTTTAAAAATCACGTTTTAACATAATTATGCTGTACAAACATGATAATATATCTTACAAACAGTATATTGTGCAAACATGATAATATAACAATAGTTATAGTGTATGAACATGATAATTATATTGTATAATTTTATTGTACTGTGTTTTGTATTGTATTGTCAATCAACTCAAAATACACATCAGAAAATATAAACTTTGGTAAAGTATGGTATATAGTATCTTGTTCCCTCTCCCTTTACTAGTTAAGACCACACCAGACTAAATGCCTGAAGTTTAAACAAAGCAAGCCCCTTGCCTCTTATCATGTGCACCTAATGTGATACACCTTGGCGTATTTCTAGCAATTTAAGTGTGTGTAAATTTGGGGGAGTCCTAACCAGAAATTGCATTGTAATGATTAGAATATTTTTGATAGGTCCTTTCTTCAGTTTTGATTGTTTGGTTACATTACCTGAAAGTTTCAGCATTTTTAAAATCAGTTTTAATTATAAAAACCTTTTGGTATTTCTATTTATTTTATTTTTAGATTTTGTAATAATTGGCATGAAAAAATATTTTGGATGTTCAACAGTTCTAGTAATGCAACATTTTCAAACAGTGAGAAGGTAAACTAAACACTGAGTATTTGATGAACTTTGAGGAAACATCTTTGAACCAAATTTTAGTCCGCAATGTCATCATTGTGGAGCATTGTGGGATGTTGGTATGAACGTTTAGTAAAGGCTAAACCTCTGTGTATTGTTGCCATGGCTAAAGTCTCTATGTTTATATCTGCATAACATCAGAAATGCAGTCTGGGAAAAGAAGCAGTCATTTATGTCTAAAAGGTTGGTCCTTTCTTTGATTTAGACCCGTTTTCCTTCCATGATTGTCATTGAGAGTAAAGTAGCAATCAGACGACTGGCTTCCTGCAGCCAATTTAAAAGGAAATTTTCGCTTATTTAGACCACACTATGGCTGAGCAGCCTTTCAATCTCCTCTGCAAGAAGACACAGCTTATTTGATGTCAGGATGTCAGCAGGAAACAGGTCAAAGAGGGAGAAGAAAAGGTGGAACTCATTCTTTCAGTAGCACACATCAAATAAACCAGATCAAAGTCAAACATTAATAAGAGAAATTCACCTCAACTTTCTTTTCACTGTAAATGTGTGTACCTTTTGCTTGTTCTTGTGTATGTAGTTACTTTTTGTTATACCGACAATGTCTTGGAAACAACTGACTGGGTCTTTTTGTCTTTAGCAAAAAAAACGATGCTGTTTTTTTTCCCCTTTTTCCTGGAAGTTACACAAACTACCAGAATGTATGAGTGCTATAAACAATAAGAAAAAGTTTTTGCAACCTTACAAATGTATCTAGTTTATCCTTTTTTGTCACACGTGTCAAATCATCAAACAAATGTTAATATCAGGCAAAGACAACCTGAACAGATACAAAAAGCAGTTTTAAAATGATTTTATTTTTTAAAGGAAAAAAAAAATTCCCACACCAACTGTGCGCTATGTGAAAAAGTAATTATCCCTTAAACCTAACAACTGGCTGTGCCTTTTCTGGCAACAACAATGACCATTAGGCATCTACAAAAACTGGCAATGAGTCTTTAATATCTTTGTGGTGGAATTTTAGCCCAGTCTTTGAGGAAATGTTTTAATTCAGCCTCAATGGAGGATTTACAGAATGAGTTGCCTACTCAAAGTCATACAGCATCTTGATTAGATTTAAGTCCAAACCTTGACTAGGCCAGTCCCAAAACAACTTCTTTTGTTGGAGCTATTAGGAGGTGGATTTGCTGGTGTGGTTTGCAACATTGTATTTCTACGTACCCAAGTGTGCCTGGGCATAAGTTCATGAACTGATAACTAGATATTCTCCTTGAGATTGTTCTGGTAGAGAACACACTTTCCAAGAAGTTCCCAATATTTCCCCTAAACTCTGTGGAGTCATCAAGATGCATTTGAGAAATAAGAGAAGGGTCTTTTTAGTCATCAGTGGTCTTCACCTTGACCCTCCCCCTGGATGCCATTTTTGCCCAGTCTTAGAGCATGATGTATTGCTCTCTAAGACATTTTTGCCTACTTCGCATTGGTTTTATTTCAGTTATTTCTTGATTCTACCAGCCTAAGTGAGACTAGTAAAAACTGAACTATTAACAATGTGGTTAATCATCCTTAATTCCTAACTTACAGTGATAGGGTTACATTTTCACAAAAGGCTATGTTGGTCTGGATACCTTTTTTTCTCTTAATAAATCAAATCATTATTTTGAAATTGTGTTTTTCTTTTTACTCAGGTTATTTATTGCTGATATTAAAACGTGTTTGATGATCTGAAACGTGTGACAAAAAAAAAAACAAAATCGGAAAAAGACGTCTTTATAGGGCGAATACTTTTTGAAAGCACTGTATTTGTATTAGGCTGTCAGAAACTTTTAATCCACTCTTGGAACCACTTTTCTTTCACCCAATACACATGAGAATTAGCGTCTGTTGCAATCCAATGCAAAACTGCAAGGTGATTCAGTTGGATGTTTACAACCCTCTCATATGAAATTGATCAACGCTGCATGGCTGCACAGGAGGCTTAATACACACTCTGTATGCTTGGCAGTGGAGTGCTCCTGACCTTCTATTGACAGTTTTTATACTTGTGTCACCTTGTGGATCAATTCCCCTTCAACAGTAGAAAACTGAATGCCACCCTCGCTCAGGAGACCCACGGCTCACAGCGTGTCAGATTTCTGTATGGATGATGAGGGCGACTAGTGCGAATCTAATCGTTCGCCAAATGCTCAGAATAAATCTGCCTGCAAAGCATTATTCCAATCAAAAAACATAATCTCTGAAATGTTCAAATTCATCAACCCTGTCACCTCTGCTAATCCCTGTTTTTACTGAGTTTTCATTGGTGTCCCGGACCTAAACACTGCTTTCCACATCAAGTCATGAATATTTACCATCACTGCTGAGTCATAGGAGAGCGATTTTCACGCCAGCAACTAACAAAAGATTTCCATTTTTTAACATGTAAATATGGCAGCGACAATAACAAAGCAACAACAAGAGGCTTTTATTCCATCAGTGATTCACATCCCTAATCCCTCCTCTCAGGCGATTTGTCCTCCCACTGTTTGAGATTGAAATTGTGATGTGTCTCAAGCTTATGGCCCAAACTGCATCTCCCAATTCATGCAGTGTTTGTTTATTATTCTGTCCGACCTTTTCTTTTCCCTTGTCCCTATGACAAATTGTGTTTAATATGAAATGTCTTGACTGATGTACAGCCCGTTGCGTTTGGAATCCAGAGTGTACCAAAGCTCGCCTGCTTGTTTGTTCTTGTGTAACATTTACTTTGAAGGCGAATAAACAAAAGTGGTCTCTGTGAAAGGGAGTGAAATGTTTCTGCCATCAGCTGAGCGGTGGCTACCCACAACTCTTAGAGATTTGGCAGAGGTTTATTCAAGCCCACAGGAAGTGACTGTTTCAACTCAGGGTGAGAGGTTAGAGAGTAGATCAAGGCTGAACTATCATTAGCTTTGATCTTTATCCCAGAATATTGCTATAGCTTCAACACCACTTCACATCAGTTTGTGCTGATCACCTCAACATCGTACTTAAGGTACTTTTTACAGGATAGCATCTATTTTATGAAGAGCACCAGTTCTTCCTGCAAAAAAAACAGCTCCACAACATCATGCTGCCACCCCCCCATACTTCACTGTTGTGATGGCGTTCCCATGGAGAGGCCATTTAGCCCTTGTCAGTTATGAGATGGTAATCTTCCTTGCAAAATAGCTCAACATCTATCAGATGGGATGAAGAATCTATTGTCAAAGTGGCTCAATTGAATTTATATCTAGACTTTGACTAGTCCATTTCATGACATGATGTCCCTTTATAATCCCTAAATCAGAAGCCTTTTGGTGCTTGAATGATTTAAAGGATTAACATTGTCAGGTGAAAAGGCTGACCCAAAAATGAGTTAAAAAGAACTGCACTTTACATTTGCCTGTATCTTGAATTTATTTTATTGTATTCCCTTCCCCATTGTGTATTTGAATGATATGAAAACATAAATTATAAAAACAAACAAAACAAAATAAAAATTCTGTCCTAATGTAATACCAAAGCTAATAGCATCTTTCTTGTTCCCTTAATGAGACAATTGATTTTATCTGACACAAAATTGACTTTGCTTGTTCTTTCTTTATTTTCTTAAAGCAAATTCTACCTTGGCATTAGCTCAGAGGAGAGGCATTGCCTGCAGATGAGGTTCAGCAGTTGTTTCGCATGCTGCATTCCAATATTTAACCATATTCTTGCAGTGCTTTGTGCAACTGTAATTTAATAATGCATACTGTGCTATGTCAATATAATAATGCTTCAGGCACAAGAAAGCTGATCTCTTAAAAACACCTTGCTTCTTTAAGCTTGATATGACTAAAATACCTAACAAACCAAATCACTCTATTAAAAACAACTGGTGTCTCTAACCAAGAGTGACAGTGTATGATATTTTATAGCAGATTTATAAATCAAACACAAAACACTAGGGGTACCTTCATGTTGAGAAAAAGCAACACATTTTTGATATTTTAAGACTGTTTCTAGCTAGATAAGACCGTACATTAGTAATACCATCTCCAAAAAATGTAAATGCCTCACCTTCTCCTCAAGGCAATGTCATAACACAGTATAATTACAAATTCACATTCATTGCCTGAAACATCAGTCTAAAGCTGGAACAACTGGGAGTTCTTTGGCGAAAACAAAAAGAAACAGACATTAATTGCACTGAAAGTTTATTCAGGTTCAGCAGTTTTCTGTATTTCAGCAATCCAGTCATAAAAATGTAGAAACAATACCACAGCTGTATAATTCCCTATTTCTTTGCCAGAGTAGAGGAAATGACTTACAAGAAGCCAAAGCAAAATGTCTTTTTGTTACTTTATTAATGACACTGGGCTCCAAGCCCTTTAAAGAGCAGGATGATCTGTACTACATTGAACCTTGCAAAGGACTCAATGACTTTCCATCAGTTCATATTAAGTGAACATCAGCCACTGAAGTCATACAAACCCAGGATGAAGAGTAAAACAGAACAAAAGGAATTCAGTGAGTACCACAGAAGGAATTATTGCCTTTCATTGGAAAAGTCTTTTAATCCTAGGACAAATATGTGTCATATCCAAATATCTCAGTCACCAGTTGCAGTTCCTGCATATATTGAACTCTGGGTGAGCCACTGCTTGTTCTTCTAGTTGTTATGCTACTCTCGATGTAAAGTTAATGCCAAAAAAGCATAGAAAAAAATCCTGTTCTTGTTTTCACAAATGTGATAAAGGTTTCATAATTCTCAAACTGTTTTGAAGAATCTGTGTTCTGTTTAGATTAATGAAGTTCAGTTTTATCTAGGTTAAATCTTTCCACTTTTGAACTGGAAATGAAAAGCAGTGAAGGGTTTAGTGCTGAATCAAAAGCTAAAAATCAGACACCAGATTCAGCATCACTTGCCAGCCATGATGCACGGCCCTACTTCTTTTACTACTTGCACTGTAGGGAAAAAAAAATAAACAAACGAAACATGGGAATGCCCAAATTCTCATTGAAATAATATGTAAATGTGCAATAGAAAAGTAAAAAATAAATACATAAACTGAAATAACCCACTCCCCACACACATCTTATCCCCCCACACCACACACACACACACACACACACACACACACACACACACACACACACACACACACACACACACACACACACACACACACACACAAAGGCACCCTTGGTAATGAGCCAAGTTTAAAAATCACCACTCCCTGTCACGTTAGTTACAGAAAATAGTGTAAAAGAGCTTCTGCAAAACTGGAAATGTGCACAAGCAGATGGTGCTACAACTGATATAGAATGCATTCCCTTGTTTGACCTGTCACTTTTACTGTATGTAATCCCTTTCTAATTTCCTGTCTTTCCTTTTTCAAATGAACATTGTTAGAGCTCAGGAATACTGAAACCTAAAGCTGGCTATCATCTTCACCTCCATCAAGTTTGAAATTACTGTCTTACTTAAGAATCTTTTCATCTGAACTTCATCAATGTGGTTCGCTTCCTCATCACAGATCGATACTAAATCAAGTCAGATACTTTAAGAGCAAGAATGGATTCTTTGCATCACTCCTCTTCTATTTTGTAGCCCCTCTTCTTTATTGAACTAGACAAGACACAAGTGTGGTACACACGCTTGTCTTCTTAAAGGCGACACTGGTTGATTCATTAAGACTTGAACCTTGCAGGTTTCTCCAGCAAACATGATTGACATGACTGCTGTTCTATTCTGCTGAATGCCCCTGATTCCCCTCCCCCCCCTCACCTGTCACACAAATCTGTTCACCTCGCTGACATCTCACTAGCTTCCTCTCTCCGGATCAAAGGATTAAGCTTGGGAGGACAGCAATTGCTCTACTTTACCTGGGGGGTTAAGATACCAAAACAGCAAAATATGAATCACAAAGCAGATACTGTCAGAGCTTAGATATGGATTGCAATTACGAAGACTGTGTATGTATTTATTAAATGTATTATTTATCTTGGCTATTTAGTTTTGTCCTCATTTAAAATAGAATAGAATAGAATAGAAACATCCTTTAGAAATATCCTTTGTTGTCCTACAATGGGGAAATTTCTGTGTAACAGCAGCAAAGTGGCAGTGACAGGCAATAACAGAAAACAGACTTGCACAA
Source organism: Anableps anableps (assembly GCA_014839685.1). NCBI lineage: Eukaryota > Metazoa > Chordata > Actinopteri > Cyprinodontiformes > Anablepidae > Anableps > Anableps anableps. Next base: position 10,306,995 of record CM026067.1, on the reverse strand, counting down.
AGAATATAAAATATATATAAAAAACAGAATAGAGAATAGAAAAAAATACTGTACAGTAAGGGAAAATTTCTACATTAATACTGTGTAGTTGTAAAAAATACTCCAGTCCAGAGGAATGTGCAACTAAATTGGTTAAATAAAATTGTACAAGATGTGCATGTCTCTGTGCATTAAAAATACAAACCACTCATAGTTAGTAACAAAAGAAAAAAAATGCTTGAGTCATACAGATACCAGCATGGATATAAACACTTATTGATTTTATTGGGAACACTGATTATTATAGGGTCTAACAGCTGCTGGGAGGAAGGATCTCCTGTAATGCTCCTTAGTGCACCTAGGATGCAGAAGTCTGTCACTGAAGGAGCTCTCCTGCTCAGCAACAGCTTTATGCATGGGATGGGAGACATTGTCCATCAGTGATGTTATTTTAGTCAGAGTCTTTCTATCTCCCACCAACTGCACTGGGTCGATGGGGCATCCTAGCACAGAGCTGGCCTTACTGATGAGCTTATCTAACCATTTCTTCTCAGCTGTAGATAAGCTGCTGCTCCAACAGACAACACCACAGAAGATGGCTGATGCCACCACAAAGTCTTTAGGAACAACCCCTGCACTCCAAAAGACCTCAGCCTCCTCAGCAGGTAGAGTCTGCTCTGACTCTTCCTGTAAAGCACATCAGTGTTATGAGTCCAGTCCAGTTTATTGTTCAGGTGAACACCCAGGTACTTATAAGAGCCCACAATCTCAATATCCATCTCCTGGATGTTCACCAGTGTCAGTGAGGTGAGTATTGCCTGCGGAAGTCCACCACCAGCTCCTTGGTTTTAGAAGCATTGATCAGGAGGTGGTTCCTCTGGCACCAGTCTACAAAGTCCTGAGTTCACTGTCTGTACTCTGAGTTCATCCTCACCTCTGATGAGGCGAACTACGGCAGAGTCATCAGAGAACTTTTGCAGATAGCAGTGTGGGGAGTTGATGGAGAAGTCTGCAGTGGAGAAGGTGAAGAGGAACGGTGCCAGCACAATTCCCTGAGGGATCCCCATACTGCATACCAGCCTGTCAGAGACATAGCCCTGTGTCCTCACATACTGTGGGCAGCCTGTGAGGTAGTCCAATATCCACTGGGACATGTGGCAGTCCACTCCTAACAACTCCAGCTTGTCCCTCAGAAGTTCTGGCTGGACAGTGTTGAAAGCACTGGAGAAATCAAAGAACATGATCCTTACAGTCCTTCCAGGTTTCTCCAGGTGAGTCAGAGCTTGGTGCAGGAGGTAGATGATGGTGTCATCCACCCCGATGCCAGGCTGGTAGGCGAACTGCAACGGATCCAATCAAGATGTTACCAGAGAGCGTAGATGTTTGAGAACCAGCCTTTCAAGGGTCTTCATCAGATGCGATGTCAGGGTTACTGGCATGTAGCTGCTGAGGCCCTTTGGATGTTTGGTCTTTGGTACCGGTATCACACAGGAGGTCTTCCACAGCTGTGATACTTTCCCCAGCTTCAGGCTCAGGTTGAACATGTATCCCATGATGTCACACAGTTGATCTCTGCAGCACGTCAGGAGCCTGGAGCTGATGCTATCTGGACCTGCAGCCTTTCACACCTTGATTTTCTGGAGCTCATTCCTCACCTGAAGTGATGAAAGGGACAAGATAGAGGTGGGGGTGGGGAGCTTTGGGATAGAGTCCTCTGAAGTGAAGGGGGTTCACTTAATCATTTTAAAACCTATTTTTATCTTTAAAAATTAAATATGCAATATTCAGCTCAGCTGTAAAAACAGAAACAGAGAAAAAAATTGGGAAAAATGTAAAAAATTAAAAACTGCAAATACCTGACTGTATTATTATGCACACTTGTAAATTAATACTTTGTTGAAGCTGTAAGTCCTTTTACTCAGTTTGAGCATTTTGTCCTGCTGGGTTCACACCTGCAGATGAGGCGTAGTAGGATCAGAAGGGGTTCATTGTAAAAATATATCGAGTAAGAAGAAGGGTACATTGCAAATCACCAAAAGAATAACATATCTACAGTGAAACAAGGTGGTAGCTGCATAATGCTCTGTAGTTACTTTTCTTTTGATTAAACTGGGTGTCTAGATAAATTAAGACAATCCCATATACCAGTCAGTTTTGACTGAAGATAAAGAGGGATTTAATTTTCAGCATGAGTAAAAGCATACATCCAAGTCAACAAGAAAATCGTTTCACCAGAAGAAGATTACATTTTTTATAAGTTACCCAGCCAGAGCACAGACCAAACTCTGAAAGCAAATTCTTGGTTTCAACTGAAGAGGGCTGTGGACAAGAAACGTCCTCATAATTTTATACATTTAGAAAACTTCTAAGACAGATTTGGGGAATATTAGCAAATTAAAATATGGCATGCTGATAGTTTTAGAGATAAAATTGTTACGGGTTTTAAAGGTTGCTGTGACAAAATATTGAATGGTTAATAATAAATTATTAAAACTGAATTATCTTAAAAACCATATGTGTGACCTGTGATAATAAAAACTCCAAGTTTTGAACGCATAACAGATGCTCAGTAAAACAGGGAAATTTTCCCAATGAAGAGTGAGAATGTTTGATGTAGGTATAATTTTGAAACTGCACAAGGGAGGATTTTTAAAGATCTTTTTGTCTTCACTGAATGCTGAAGAAAACATGAGTAATTCTCTGCTCCTGCTGCCACTAGCTGCTTAGCAACCAGGATAAAATAACTTAACTTTTAACTGGATGATTGTGAATATTAAAAATCATCAGATTTTTCTTTTTAACTAACTTGTGTCTAACATTTCAGAAAGCATAGACTTCCGGCATTGTAATCAAGGGTCTGCTTATGCTTGGCAGAACTACAAAAACAACAGCTTATTCTCTAAAGCTTATTATATGATGAGTTAATGGTGTGTTTACTCTGGACAAAGCTTTCTTTGTGACATCATTTAATAATAGGCAGTTGTCAAACTAGCTCTTTTAGATAGACAACTACTTCTACTGATATTCAAAATAATATTAATATTTTTTGCTGCTAACTTTACACTTAAAATACTGCAGTCTACCAAATCTTCCATCTAAACATTGTTATTTTGCATGCATTGGTACTGTGATGATGATTATGATTTGTTATACTGTGCAGTTCTAAATGAAAAGTAATGATAGAGGCTAATAATCTCATGCCCTGATTCAAACATGCATTGTTTAAACACAAAAAGGCACACACACACCTATCTATTTATATATATATATATATATATATATATATATATATATATATATATATATATATATATATATATATATATATATAGAGAGAGAGAGAGAGAGAGAGAGAGAGAGAGAGAGATAAATATGTGTGTGTGTATCTCCCTCTAGCTCCAAGAGATAAAGTCATGTGCAAAGAGCTTGGCTGAATATCAGGACTATTCATTAAACCTTTTAGTGGTCTAACTATGACTTATCTTGTGTTTGTGGTGAACAAATGCCATTACTTTTGTAAACTAACCAGATTTGTCTGAATGCTATTTAAAAATCATTGGTATTTTTTGGGTGTGTAAACTTTATCTAGGTTCTACAGTTTGCCTCGCTAAACAGTTTGGGGATCAAACCACCCATTTTGTCATTTGAAGTGGACCATTGAGTCACGGTTTCCCATCTTTTTGGCAGTAGGTTGGTTCTGCCAGACATTCTAGGTTGACTGCCTTCCACCCACAAGTTACACACACATCTCTGTGTGCACTGAAACCTGCCTGCATATTGATATGCTTGTCAGTAAGCATCAACCAGTTGCCAGTATTAGGTTTTAAAAAGTTATGGTTTCAAAACTGCTAAAAATATCTCTTATACCATTTCTAAGTTTTAAAGTTCTTTTAAGGAGAGGTCAGAGAAAGTGTTAGATTTACTGGAGGTTTCTCCAGCAGTACAGAGGCTAGAGTAACACAGGGCTCCCCCATCTGCAACTTTTTCGCTCAAAAGAATAGTTGGTTTAGAAATATTTTTCAAAGCAACATATATCAATATATGGTATGTATAGTGTAATTACTAAAAACTTTAGTAATCAACATGCTGTGTTATTTTATATCAGTAGGTATAATTGTTGCTTTTCTATTTTGAATAAAAGTAAATAAATGATGTGGCTTGTTTAAATTTTTTTTGTGAATACCATGAAATGTTCCAGTTAATACAACTGTTATTGTGCTTTTAAATAAACACTTTTCAAACATATAGCAAATATGAATAACAGACTGGAGCTGTAACTGGTATTACATTTCAGTCAAAATGCATAACTAACAATAAAACCATCAATTGGTTCATCAGACTTTATAATTTTACATTCTGTTGTTGTTTTTGAACTGTGATTCATGGTTTGTATGGTATATTTTTCTTCTAATTGTATAAATATTTTTCACATTAAATAAACCTGAAGAATGTATGACATAAATTTAAAAACATTACAAATATTTAATTACAGGTGTAATTATTTAGGTCAAAATATGGAATTTACCATTTTACACTCTTTAACAAACTTAGAAAGGATAAATAGTCTTGGCAAGGTGGTTCCTTCAAGTTTGTTTGATTTGGCAGGTGAAAGATCCTTTGTTTTGTTGCAGTGTCTTCCTTTGAAGTTTCTTCCTTCCTTTGACTTTCTTCCTCCACCTTGAAATTTTTTATGATTGAGACTTGTTTTGTTTCATAAATACACTTTGTAGAGTGTGCTGTTCATTTTGTTCCTTCACCATTTCATGCCTTTGCAGATTTGATAATTTTGTAAACAACTTATTTTACAAAAAGGAACAGTTTGTATCGTTCATGCATCAATCTGGACGTGAATCAAGTGGACGTTCAGTATTCGTGAAGGTGAGGGACCACGACCATGTGCGAACAGTTGAAATCCAAATAAATGAATTCTCTAAAACACTTATAGCTGCCTATTTTATTACTTCAAATGTTAAATATACTGTGCCAATAAAAAGTATTCATCCCCTTGGATGTTTTACCCTTTTTATCCCTTTTAAAAAGCAATTGTGATCAACAAAATTTTGCTTTTTGACAAGATTTACAAAAAAAAAAAAAAAAAAATTAAGTCAAACTCAAAACTGGTTTCTCCATAATCATGACAATTAAATAAAAATAGTTAACCTAAAACAAGTGATTGCATAAATATTCACCCCCTTCAAGTCAGAATTTAGTAGATGCCCTTTTGGCTGCAATCACAGCATGGAATCTGGATAGGCCTCAATCAGGTTGCACATCTGGACACTGCAATTTTACTCCATTCTTCCTTGCAAAACTGTTCATACTGTTAGGTTATGTGAGGATCAGCTGTGAACAGCCCTTTTCAAGTTCTGCCACAAATTCTCTGTCAGGATTAAGGTCTAGGCTATGAGTGGGCCACTCCAGAGCATCCATGCACCTTGTCTTAAAATCATTTCTGTGTAGCTTTAACTGGATGCTTCGGGTCATTATCTTGCTGGAAAATAAATGTTCTCCAAAGCCATAGTTCTCTTGCAGATGGAAACAAATTGTCTTTCCGTAATTCCCTATATTTTCCTGCATTCATTTTAACTTCTACCTTTACAAGCATTCCAAGGCCTGCTGGATGGCCGTCCACATAGTGCCTAGTCTAAAAACAAATCTTTTGTACATTCATGCATATTGAAATGAAGCACATTTTATTGGATATGAAGTCTGTCACATCTTTGGTATATGTGTTGCTGTTTATTAGCTGAATTAATCAGAAAGTAAGTCAGAGGGCATTATACTAAGCCATTCTGGACATTAGCAACTCACGATGAGGGAATCTTCATTGGTGAAGAGTGTCTGCATAGGGTATTATGAGATTAGGTAACTTTATTATTGGGTAACATTTTGTTGGCACTTGATTTCATAGCAATGGCACATAAGTGAGGTATATATGATGTCCCAGAGATGTCCTTATATCAAACCTTTCCATATCACAACAGGTATACTACAGTGTCAAATGCATTGGAAGGTGATTCTAGCTGTATTTAGTTTGAACTGCTCATCTTGCTGAAACACAAGATAAATAGTGTGGAATGAAAAGTCTTCCAAAGAAATTCAGCCAGGCTTGTTCACCCTAAATAGGTTTTTCTCTGCTGTAATATGAAGAACATGCACACATATTGTGTTCCATTCACAAGAGCTCAGTAAAAAGATATTTTAGCCAAGCAGAGAAGGATATTTGAACAATGTCATCATCTGCTGTAAATCTGCAGCTTCTGATCTCTAAGATCTTTGTCAGTCACCAAATTTCACAGGATCCATGGCTTCCAGCACATTCTCAAACACATGGATATGGAGGGCTGGAACACATCCCTGCACTGAGATTGAGACAGATGAAACAAACTGAAAACATTACTGGACCCTTTTTGAGAGTGATCATCCTCCCTTCAGTAACAAATCTGCTTCCAGCTAACTAGATGCTTATAGCACACAAAGGAAACTGAATGTTTAATCATCTGGCTTGATTTGGGTGCTTGTAAGAAACAGTTTGTGACTTCAGACAGAAAAACTGCTTAAGCATTTATTTGTAAAGCCTCACTGTGATTCCAGCCGAGTGTTCCTGGAACACGGAAATGTGTTTTGTGAGTCATGAGATCTGGACCAGTGAAATCAAATATTTTTGAGGTGTTTGTTTATTCTTGATTAACCTTTCAATCTTTGGTTAGTTGTATTTTTTTTTCCCTCAAGAAGCAGAGACAACTGTTACAGCCAGAAGGCAACATTTCACATTTAGCTATGTGTCGGCATTGCTCCTGTGTTGTAGAGGTAAGAGCAAATATTTGTTCAAGAAAATTGAAGATAGATTATTACTTCCAAATGATTTACATATAAAATGTGTTGCCTGAAAAAGAATGCATCTGGGGGAACAAAAAACATGACATGCTAGAATGTGACTGTTTTTTGTGTGTGAATGAAAGACTGATTTATGTCTGTTTCAGTTTATTTATGACATGCATGCAGAATTATACATCTTTTAGCCACTGAATTCCTGCTCTTTGCAGAAAATCTTTTGGGAGGTAAAAACCAAATCAAAACACACAAAAAACAGCTTTTCTCTTCTCCCTCAGAAACAGCTCTACATTTTGTAACTGGATGAGATTGATTGTGTGAATTGTGAGTGCTCAGCAAAGGTCTTGATGGACATGCAAAAAAGGACATTTCTGGTGACGAAGTATAGTAGATTAAAAATTATGTGATGGAAGTCTGAATTGAGAGCTCAGCCTTCTTGCTGGATTTCAAAATCTTTAAATGGTGTCTGATATTTAAAACAGACTCTTGTGCAGGAGCAAGAACTCTACAGTAATTCTCAATGATAGAGTATGCTGAGAGAGAAGGCTCTGACAGCAGTACTCACCAGTCTTGTATTATGCAAGCACTGCACATTAAAGCCATCCGGTATGCTGTTTAAATAAAAAATACCTCTAGTCTTGCTCTTTTTCAGCAAAAAGCCACTTTGTTTTGATGCCAAATTGAATTTATTTACACTTTTCAAAGCCTGTACTCTTACATTTAAATACAGAGTTGACAACAGGATAAAACTGACTTTACTGTCCCACTGGGAATTTTCTGTTTCTGCAGTATAAATTTCTCAACCTAAACACAATAATGTATGCATTATATGTATGAGCTGCATCAACACCTATAAAGGTTTACAGTGCTTATGAGAGGGATGCATTTTGGTGGTATAATTTAGGTGGTTATGGCTCACATTACACCTAAAAATATAAAATTCAGTTTCTCAAAAAATTTTGAATACATAAGGCCATTGAAAAATGTTTTTAAACAGAAATGCTATTTGATTTAACAGGTTTTCAGCAGTTAGTGATGCCCTCCAGAACACAATCGACAAAATGTCATTGCTAAAGAAGCTGGTTGTTCACGGAGTGTATTCCAGTATATTAACAGAGTGTTGAGTGGAAGGAAAATGTGAGGTGAAAAAAGGTATATATCTGCAGAATTGAGAGGACTGGGAAGCATTTTCAAGAGTTTGGTGGAGATTCACAATGTCTGGACTGCAGCTCCAACCATTGCTTCAACAGCCACTTCAAGCAGTGCTACAACTGTTGCAATCCTTAAACCACATCTGAACCAGAAGCAATGTCAGAAATGTCTTAACTGGGCTAAGGGCAAAAAGAACTAGACTATTGCTCAGTGGTTGAATGTCCACTTTTCAGCTGAAAGTAATGTTTCATTTCATTTGAAAATCTACAGGTAGTGATGATTTAGGGAGCAATGTCGTCTCTTGGTGTTTCGTCCACTGTGTTTTCTTAAGTCCACAGCCAGGGCATACATGTAAGATAAAGTTTGAGATTACTTCCATCTTCCCTTTGCTGACGACAGTGCTGTACAAAATAGAAACATACTTTTCACCACACAAACATTTTGGTAGTAAAGTTATTTTATGTTAGTCTTATGTAATCAAATTTTCTGAGAAACTGAATTATGTGTTTTCATTTGCTGCAACCCATATTCATCCATAATAAACAGAAGAAATGTTTGAAATATGTCAGTCTGTATGTAATTAGTCTATTGAATATTTCATAAAACATTTGTGTTGTAACCCGGCAAAGACTAATTGCCTCTGACTGTTCATAAATCACAAGTGGAGACAGTGATATCCTCCACATCTGTGGACTTTCAGAAATGAACCCGGCAGTGTGGGACAACAGGTGGTGTGGTGCAGCATTGACGTCATTACTATGCATAAAATCTGCATCTGAAGTGTTCCTATACCGCTCATTTCAAAATAGTAATGGCGGGGAATTCTTTTGTTGGCTGGGCAAATGCTTCAAATGAAAATTTAATATCTCACCTTCTCACGCTCCTCATCTGAAATGTCTAAGTCTTGTTTATGCCTCTAAATCCTGCAGCTGGTTAGTTGAATTAACCGTACATCATCAACTGTTGTGTATGAAGGCGTTCACCAGCGGAGCTCACAGTTTTGAGATCTTTGAAATGAACAGTGCAGTTTTTAAATGTTAAATGTTTATCGGGGAACATAGCTCATATTGACATCATTTGATGACATTCTGTTGGGTGTGAACACAAGACTTGCACTGCGTTTCTCAAGAGTGAACTTTAGGTATTTCACTGAGAAAGAGTCGTAGCATTTCCCCTTTAGGCATGTATCTGTGTCCACAGACACATTATTTGTTGCCATTTTAGCTCTGTTTAGCCCCTCTTGAACATTAGAACTGTCAGTGCAAAGCAAGAGATATCAAAATTCATAGAACTGGGCTGTGTGTTTGAACACAATCTTGACACAAGCCCTCTAAGGCCTTTCCTGTTCTTGCCTAGACATTTTGTAAGATGGACATTAAAGGCACACATGAAGCAGGGTAATCTATGTTTTTGCAGTGTTTTGGCTCTCGCGCTATTCTTTATTTTTCCACAAGAATCAAAAAGCACATTGCAGTAAATGAATTCCTATGCTAATAGGAATCCTTAAGTCCAGCAGATGGAAGCAATTTTGCATCTACTTTTGCATGAGGTTACAGTTCTTCAGCCACAAAGTGATCAAATAGATTGCCAAAACGGTTTTATATTTTTTTTCTGTGGTTTTAACTTCTGACGAGTCCTTTCCTAAAAACTTAAAAAAAAAAATAAATAAATGATTCTGGGGAAAACAGGCTGGAATTAGACTGATTCCTGATCAGGTGATACTGTAGTGTATACAAATATACTGCAGTAACCTGTAATACAAAGATGAAAAGGGATCTACAGTTAGTCTAACACTGCATATAAACTAACTCTTTTTCTTTCCTGCACCATAACAGGCACCAGCTTTCAGCAGACAGTATTTTTCCCCATAGTCTGTATGACACAGCTATAGTCTTTGATAATGCAAAGCTATTTTCTATTGCTATAGTTTATGTGAATATACACGAATATGGGTGTTCTTTCCCTTAAATGCAAGCATACTGGTTCATTGAAATGTAAAGAGTATTAGCACAGAGATGAGTTATTTGCTTCGTAGTGCCATTTTAGGAGCCAATTTGTCATTCCTGTTCTAGAATTTGGGTGTGCAAAGTAAACTTCACACACATTTAACATCTGCAAATACATTTGTGGATTTGCTCAGGAGGTTTTTATTAGTTAAAAGAGTCATTAAAAAAATCTCCAAAGTGTAGATCTTTAAACGTTTTGTCCGTGTCAAATCCGTCTTGATTTAGCACATGAAGATTTTTTTGGAAGTCATAAAGTACCTGCACCTTGAACCATCCATTATTACTTTTTACACATAAGAACAAATTGAGCTGTTTTATGGCTCTTTTCCATCAATTTTGCTTTGACAGGACTTTGGCTTAAATGTAAAATGTGCTGCAGAAGTTAATGACTAAGTAGAAATGGCTAAACGATTTCAAACAAAATCTGGGCTACAATTGTTTTAGGAGAATGTTAGGCCAGTACAACTTTAGCCATTGTGGCCCTGCTTTACCCATGGATGTACTTTGTTAAAATTTTGAAGTTTTATTGATGTAAACATTATTGTTGTTGAAATTGCTCTTTTGAATACAGATTTTTACAACCAGAAAAAATAATACTAATTGAAATATCATCTAGAGTAGTGATTTTTAATCAGATTTTTATTTTCTTTTTGGAAAAGCTGTTTATTCTTCTTGTCTTGAAAAGTGCAGTCTGATTACTTTGTGCTGCTAGAACAAGTGCATGCTTTCCTCCATCGGCTTATGTTACCTCTGCCTCTCATTCCCTCCCCACCCTTCTTTGATATCCTCTGTTGTTCATTTTGATTGACAACTAAATGATAAGTGAGATTAATTAGAAGCTTGCTTTAGTTTCCTGATCTTTAGACTTCCCCCCACTGTTTCAGAGTGTTCACAGGTGTCTCAAGCACCCTTATTGGCTAATTATAGAGAAATGATCTAATAATAGCAATAAAACACTGAGAAAAATTTCCACATAATGAACACAAACATAAAAGTTTTCCATTTTAAAATGTAATAGTGATGGAATGATTTTTAATGCTTTAATTTAAAGGGGAAGCAAAATGTGTTTTGACATGGATCCATCCATCCATCCATCCATAGGTTATACGTGTTAATCCTTGCAGGATCATCAGTGGGGCTGCTGCCTATCTCTAGTGATCATTGGGCAAGGTACACACTGGATAGCTCATTTTGACAGATGTGTCAGGGGGAAAAAAAATTAAAAATCAGTGTGTCTATGAACCTGAAGATCTGTCTGCTGAAAAAAGCATCTGAGAGGAATCATTCAGTGATTTCCAGATAGTATGAAACTGACAACAGGACGTATGATCAGTACAGACTCATTTGATGTATTAAGGTGAGCTGAATTGATGCAGCATCAATTCAGCTCACCTTTAATGTTTTTCTTGTTGACCATACAAAAATAAAATAACTACCAAAACAACTAAAGGAGACAAAAATTATTTACTTTGAAGAATCAATCTTTTCATAAATAGTGTAACTTACAATCATGAATTTCTCACAGTAAATATGATAACATGAATATATATATATTTTGAAATGTGTTTTCTTTATTTTCATTTACAATCATATTTAATAAATTAGAATATATGTCCCAATGAGTATCTTTGAACTAATACACCCACCGACTTAGGCTAAAAATTTAACAGGTAAAGAAATTGTTACATGTAGTTTATACAAATAGACTGAAATAACTTATATCAGACTAAAAAATAAACACTCTTGTGCTATTACATCCTGGTAATTTCACTTAACAGGACTGGAGTAAAATTCATTTTCAGCCCTGGAGTTTCATGCCTCCGACCGGTTCACTGTGGATAGGGACCTATTATTACTATTATTAAAATCCTGTAATTATGATCTTATATTTTAAGTCTACAGTGATGTGCTGTTTTGTAAAGCCATGCAAATCAGTGTATTTAATGTTCAATTCAGTGCCTGTAAGAGTTACTTCACAATGTAGATTTATTTCAACAGTAGTGCACATCTCAAACAATATTCTTTACAGCATATCCTTTTCAACAATATCAGAAAGTGTTCAAATGAGCTTTCAGAGATATCCGAACAAGAAAATGAAATAAGAGTAGCTAAAAACAGAAAATATTAATTTTTTTAAAAATATAAAATGGATATAATGCTGGATATATAACACTATCATATATTTTTCAAGGAAACAGTTTCATTACAACTTAGATTTCACAAATATGAAAACATGAGTTAAAGGGAAAATCCCCAACACTATTCTGCACAACATCAAAATTTCTTTTTCTCCAATTTCAAATATCAAGCAAACTAGAGTTCACGGATATCTGATAGTTATCATTAAAAAATAAAAAACTGCACTGTTCCCTGCAAGTTTGTTATTCATAGTAAGACACAATTTTCTAACTACCCTATTATCTTTTTTTTTTCTCTTCTTAAGAGTAGTTTAAAAGAAACAATCCAAAACATTAATATATGCCTGAGCGGTGGACTGGTCTCTCTGACTTTGTTTATTACAGGATCATTGTCTAAAGACATGAGAATTTCTTTCTCAGCTTCTGGCTCTGCTTCTGACACTAGATCACATTTTAAAAATGGTCATAATTCTCAGCAGAAATCTCCCATTTTTACAGTCAGTGAATAATCCTACCTGGCCACCCTGGACTTGTGGGCTCAGGGCTGCTTGATGGTGCATCTTTCTTCTGACAAAAGGACAGTTATGGGGCATCACATCATAAAAATATTTAAATCAAGCATAACATGATATACAGTCCAGGATTAACTAGTCATCATTTAACCAACTTTATCTGTATCCAACAGCATTACTCAACTTATTCAGTTTGCTTGGAAAAAGCAGCAAAGTTCTTTGCTTTTTGCTGGTTTGCTGCCATTCTATCACACACCAGTGTGCAGCTTCTGCCCACCAGCATGTCTCTGTCGCTGACCTGCAGGTAACTGACATTAACATGTGAGCACTCCTGGTGCGTTTAAAGATGGCTCTGAAAAAACTGTTACAGCATGTTCACAACGGATTAAACAGTTGTAACGACTGAAAAAATACGGGGGATATGACACCTGTCTTGAGAGGGGCCGGATACCGGCATGGCTTGCCCTCTGGTGCTGGGTCTGTCCAGTGTCATGACTGCACACCAGCCAGATTAAAAAAAAAAGGATAAAAGAGACCCTTCTGGATTTGTCCAGAATCTCCCAATTAGCCAATCTGGGCCTGCTTTCTAGTCTTCATATAACACACCAAGTACACATGAAATACATCAGCTACTAAGGGATAGTTTTGGATACAACATGCATCCTTTATTTATAACAAAACATAATACTGCTGAGTAACATCAGCTCAACACAACCCATATTTTGAGTTTCCCCTTGGTTTACTGCTGCACTGCTTTGGCTGCTGGAGCCTGCAGTAGCAGAACATGAAGTAGCGTAAACAGTTCTGCTTTGGTTGTCGCTCTGAAAGAGAACAGGCTTCCTTGCCTCAGGTAAGGAAGCATGGTGGTTCATTTACATATCCTTAACATCCTTATCTGCATACACAGATATCTGTGAAAGGCTTAAAACGACTGCTCCATAATCTTTGTCTGGTGAAGATTGACAAATCAGGTGCAGTGTTTTCTATTACAAACAAAGCAGCACAAGGCATTTTGTCATACTATTGACCTATAGCTTTCTGTCAACATGTGACACTAATAGACTTCTAGCATGATGGATAACAGAGTGTAATGCCTGCCAGATGGCTAAAGATGTATTCTTTTTTCATGAATTTGAGGTATGAATTTAAGGAGAACACAAGCTCACAGTGCCTTTAACACAGTGATTGGCTTGGAAGTCTCAAACATTTTTAAAGGCCTCTGACTGAGTGCTTGCTATGAAGATCAGATGTGTTATGCAGTTATGAGTAATTTCTTGTGGATTTACAATACATTTTAATGTATTACAAAATGAATGCTGTTTAATATTGACTATTTATTGCTCTCAGGGATCCCTATTTACATATCCTCCACTGTCATGCATTTGAATGAATTTGTTCCACCAGAGTTTTCATTACCCGAGACCACTGCGTCTTCATCATTCTTTGCCTTCAGGAGTCTTTTACGTGATCTTTTCCTTGTGTCAGGTCTCGGAAAGCTGACAGTTTCCTATGTGCATGAGATGCAAAGCAATACCTTTGGCAGGGCAGGGGCTCAAATAAGAAGGACAATTGCAAAGGAGTCGCTCACTTTTTCAGTGGAGGAAGTAAGTCCATTCTGTGTGTAAATCCTTTTAGTTATCTATAATTGCAACAGACATTTTGAGCAAAGGTTTAACATTTCTGCACACACCAATTCATCCAGATTAACATATTCAAATCTTCATTAAAATACTGACAATTTAATTTGAAAATTGTCTACACAAGACATATATTAACTGGTAAACATTGCAAATGTTGCATTTTAAATTGAGCACTTATCATCATTAAATGTGCATTTCAAAGCATCCTGTTTAATGTGTTGCTTGGTTTGGACTTCCATGTGCCTGAAGCTTTTTTCATTTTTCACACTGGATTCTCATTGTCAAGTTTTTTTTTCTGCTTTTTTACTTGAAAATATGTATTGATTATATTGTTGGGTTTCAAACTTGTAGCTATGATTACTGTAGTAACTACAGCTGTGAATCCTGGTTTGATCACAGTTCCTCATCTAATGAGTTAATACAAGGTTACTCAAACACAATCTTAATGGGCCAAAAATATTTTTTTCAATGAATCAAAGGTCCATTTATTATACTACATGTAAAGTCACATGCTGAGGTTATAATCAAACCAATGCAAACATTTTAGAAATTAAAACAATAAAATAAGGGCTAAAATAAAAAAGTCCCCTTTAATTTACCAGAGAGCTTCAACCCCTCCAGGAAATTTGTCAGTTAATGATATCAAGATCTCAGGAATCAAAATGATATGAAATTTATTTTACAACCAAAACTAAGTGGGCACCCTGTTTGCACCCTGATAAGACGATCTGAGTCCAATTATTCTTGTTCTTAACTCAGAATTTTGAGAAAATGTCTTGAAAAATGCCTCTGCTTGCTCTCATAATGCCTTTTCAAATTGGAAACGTTTATCATAGTTATGGTCTCCTGGCAAATTAAGCACACCAAACTTGGAGGTTGGAGGCAAATAAATACAATTTGTTCTGTCCACTCATCTTTGAATTGTTGATTTTTATTATCCATTTTTCCTTTTGCGGCAAAAAACACACCATTTACTTCTAATTCAGGCTTCTATTGCTGAGGAAGTATCAACTAGCAAACTACTCCAAAAGTTGAAGTAACAAGGTGCCACAAACGTTGCAGTAGTAATGTCCGAGTGACACTGAGAGGTATTCAGTGCTTCACTGGCATGAAGATGACAGTGCCCATTGCCCTATTGCTTGGCTGACATCTTGGCATCAAGTGGTCCTCCCTTTATTATAGAAACAGTGCATGCAATTCCATGCTGTCTCAGTAAGGTAACATGGATATAATTCAAAAACAAAAAAACAGCTTGATGGTCACAAATACGTGACTCATGGGTAGGATGCAGACCTTGGGCCACCTAAAGTGGGCCACTGATTTATTACAACTTTAGATTTATGTCAATGCATCTCTGTTTTGAACTCTACTACATTTATGACTTGTAATACATACAGAAAATAACTATAAATAAATAAAACACATAAAATACAACACTGCCTCTAACATACAACAAGCCTTCTTATCTTAGGGCATGCAGCCAAAAATTATGTCCTGAATGCTTAACTTGGGCATCATTGTCCCAACAGTCCCTGCCCAAGACAAAAACTGTGATAGTAAAACCTACAACTGAAATGCAGAGAGGAGTACTTTAGAGACCTGTTGGATCTGCATTCTACCCAGAGATTTATAAACTCTTATTTCAACCCCATTTGGCAGCAACCCAAAAAAAACACCAAACAGTACAATTAAAAAAATAACAATCTTGTAGCATTAAGGTAGAGGTCGCAATTTCTTCTTCAGTTCTGACCAGCATTATTGCTCAAATGCGCAAGGGGATCCCTCAGCGTTTCCTTTTCTCCCAACAACTGTGTCACCAACACTTTATGATAGCAAGTTCTGCAGTGGTTGTGTAAAAAAAAGCACCAATGAATGGCAGAAGCTGACAGTCTCAATTTACTGCACAGAGTGAGTATGCATGTTTTACGCATGTGGGTTTGACTGCACTAGTAAAGTAGCAGGCCCAATATAATACCAAGGACACCAGCTGTCACATATTGAGAGCCATTTCATTCAAAATTAATTAAATAAATAAATACTGTTATTAGTACATTATTAATAAATATTCCATGAAATTTCAGGCTCTTTTATTTTATGTTCTTATATTCAAAAAGGGGGACAGAGTTTTCACTGTGGAGTGGGGCTGCCACTGGCCAGAGTGAGGTGAGCAGAGAGATCTCAAACTTCAGCGCATCTGCATGAGGGTGAAACATGCGAGTTATAAGGACTTGAACTGATGTCCCAGGACAATGAAAGCACTGGAATATCTTTGGAGTACTAAGGGAACTTGTCTATGTTTAATCAAACGCTCTTCACAACCTGCTCAAATCAACACAAACCAGTTGAGGCAATGACTACTCTAGAAGCACCATGCCTTTCAAAACAAGAGCACATGAGTATAGCTTAACTCCCCTGCTTACTAGGAAAAGCAAGGCCTGTCGTATTGACGCAGGAAACACAAATTCTGTCAGGGATAACTACCTTGGCACTTCACCGATACGTCAGCTCAAGCCCTTATAGCTCGCAGCCTTGCATGTTCCACCCTCATGCAGATGCACTGAAGTTCACTGTCTCTCAGCTCGCTGCACTCTGACCAGAGCTGCTCCACAGAGAAAACTCCGCCTCCTCATTTGAACATAAGACCATGAAATAAAAAGAACCTGAAATAAAAACGGAGCTAAAAAAAATAAAGGTCCATGAAACACATACAGTAGCTTTACAAAATAAAAGTGTTGCAAATGAAACACCATTATGAAATTAATAAGCAATGAAATAAATAAATAAAGAAATAAATCTTGAAAAAAATAAATAAATCTTGAAATAAATAAATAAATAAATAATAAACATTAAGTAAACATTTCTTTTTAAAAATATTTATTTTGTTTTATTTCATGGGGACATTTATTTATTTCATGGAATATTTATTAATATTTATTAATAACAGCATTTACTTATTTATTTAATTTTGAATGAAACAGCTCTCCATAGTCACACCACTCTAATGCTGCAAATCTATGTGCAGTTAGTTTTCTCATAAATACATGTCATTTGGCCCAAAAAAAAGTCATTATAACTGGATACATCAAGTCTGTTCATCATCTGAAAAAATGTCTCTGCTGCTAATTAACATTAGTAAATATGTAGAGGATAACATTTTGGCAATGGTTATTGATTTAATTTAACAAAGCAGTCTGTGAATGTCAACTGGCATTTTGTGGTGACAGAGGACACATGCAAGTAAAAGAAAAGCCATCAAACAACACATATTTTTTACTTGAGAAACTTCACGCTTGCAGTCAACCCTCACAGTCATCTTAAAGGTCTTTCTCCTGATTCTGCTTGAGCTGTCTGTTGTAGCTGTGGCATGAACTGTGTTGGGTCCTCGTTCCTTAGCCTTATAGCCTTATAGGGACTTTTTTGCTTTACTGGGGATATTTGGTTACAAACAGTATTGGTACTGCTCAAAGGTTTCCTGCTGAAACAAAAGTTAACTTTTTCGGCATGTGTTTTAGCAATTTATTTAGGAGGTTTTAAGAATTTAACTCATTTATTAATGACTTTCTCAAGCAGCAGTTCAAAAGAATGCTTCAAGTATTGCATTTAACAGGTTCTTGGCAATACTTTTGTTCCTGAAACATAAACATTCAGAAAAGTACCATAGGTGGATAACTCTGACTCATGTGCACTGGCTCAAGCACAGCTATCATGTTTTGATTGCTTGGTATGTATTCAAGGTCATTCAATAGGTTGCTACAAATTGTTTAAAAAGTCTTTCCCATTTTTGAAAATTCTTTTACATGGAGGTATACGCTGATGAAACTCTGTAACAACCCTTCATGTGGTTCAGGTTAAATTACTGCTCACCTGTCATTAAAGGGGGAGTGTTATGTATTTTCTAGGCACATAGTGCCATTTTGTAGCACAATCACGTAACTATGTTACCCTCAGTTGTTTTAAAAATGCTGTATATATCAAACATAACTTAAAAGATAATTAACTTTGCAATATGACTCCTTTAAATTGGTCTCTGTCTCTTTAAGAAGCTCCTACTTTTTCTGATATTCCACCTTCAGTATGTCATCATAACGTTTCTCCATCATGCTGTTAACAACTGTTTTTAAGAGTTGCATACTGAGAAGTAGTTTGTATGATAAGCTCAGCAGATGCGCAGTTCCACAGTTGGTAGTTGCTGCTGCCACTAGTCTGGTGGAATTGTGAGGAAGCCGTGGGGGAGGGGTGCTCTGTAAGGCGGAAGCTCAGCTTGGGGACTGCAACTCCAAAGGAGACAAGAGATTCAAGAATGCCTCAAACATGCATGAAAGAATCAAAGCAACACTTCAGGTATGGTTTTGAAGAGGGAATAACATTATAACATAATATCGAGCTCAAAAAACTCGATTTTACATAAAAGCCCCTCTTAAAGCTTGGATAAAGTCCTATCAGATTCAAGTTCAGTTCTTTTTTTTTGCATAAGGTGATTCAGTTCAATAACACAACCCAAGGTGTTGCATGGTCTAAAGCCATTAAAGGCCTGTGCATGATTTTGTAGAAATCCAAATGGAACATTAATAATTATTCTGTATTTTTTATCATGAAAAATCCTGCTTTCATTTTTGACTTACTGTCCCAGTAGTAGTTACTTTTAATATAATGACTTTAATCTGTTTGACATGAACAATTCTAATAAGCTTGCAAAATGTCCTAAAAAACATTTTTTTAAGTTTTGTTTAATCTTCTATGCATCACAGATTCTATAACTAATGTTCTAAAGCTATTTTACCTCTTCTGTCGAAATACCCTCCAGAGAAGTAATTAGCAAGAGACCCACACCAGCATCCAATTATCTCATCAATTACGTTTCTAAAAGCAAGAGAGGGCTTCATTAGAAAAGTGTCTATACGCATCAAACCCAAAGCTGTCACAGCCACAAGAGGTGATCAGAGGTCTGGACCACCATAGTCTCTTTTACACCTTAATGTAATACCTCTCTTAGATTAATTCTGCAACTTCTCCAGCTTAAAAAAAGTTCAGTGAATTCCCACTATTACAAGTCGCTCACTGAGGATCCCTAAAGTCTAAACAGTTTTTTTTTGTTTGTTTTTTTTTTGAATTTCATTGGTGCCAAGTTGTCTCTATCTCATTCTTCATTCTAATGTGCAGGATCAGATAAATGGGCCAAACACATCACAAGTAATTAGCTCATGGATTGTTTGCAAAATTGCCTGCAGGGCATACATACATCACAACATAGTTCTATGTAGTCAATTTATGTGCACAAGCCTGCAAAGTAAAATGACAACAAAATCATTAGTTGTTCACTCTGGAGTCTGTTTGCTCAGAATATCTACACACTAAGAACTGCACAAATGATTGCATACTTATTGATTTGCTCTTTGGACCTCTTTTGACTTTTAATCAGCATATTCTTTTTTTCTAAATCCTTAGCTGATACACTACACTTATTCTGTCATCGGAATTGAATAAATCTACGCTTTACTCTTTTGGCAATAAAAAAAATCTATACATCTCTAAATGTTTGTGATCAGTGGAAGACCAACAATGCTATAAAGTATTGAGAGGTTTTACTTCGATTTCATTATATTTATATAGACCCTAATTCAAGACAAAAGCCCTTTCAGGGCAGTTTGCTCTGAGTGAAACCCAACAAATCCCTTTTGAGCGAGCACTTGGCAAGAGTGATGAGGAAAAGAAATCCCTTTTTAGGAGCAAGAAACCTTTGGCAGCAGAAGCCTCAGGAAAAGCAGCCATCTGCCTCGACCAGTTGGGGTGTGGGGACAGCAAGAAACAAACCATACAGAGAGAGACAACAAACAATAAACACTGGGCAGTTTGTTAAGGCCGGGAATATTCATTTCTGGAGGGAAAGATGCTTTCTGGAACGTACAAAAAGAGAAAAAAATCATAAATAACAGGTAAAGACATGCCATAGTGATGTGCAAATGCTAAGGTTGTTGCTTTCATGGCCTTGTGGCAAATGAAATGATCAGAAAACCTTAATAACAATTTTGTATGGGAGGGTAAATACTTTTAATAAACTACTGGATATCATATGGACCTACAAAATTTTCATAAATTCTTCAGTAGTTAAAGTATACAAACCTCATTAAAGTTTTGTTTAAAAATTCTTTACAGCTAGTATTCTCCGTCATGTCTTCAGTCACAAAAGACAAAATAAAGTTAATATTCTTTTTCAATAGGAATATACCAGCAACTCGACTAGAATGTAGACAGACCTACGCTGGCCCATCAAAGTGCAACACATTTTCATTTTTAACAGAGGGAGAATCAAAGAACCCACCCTTCGAACTCACAGCCAGTTACACAATGTCTTCTGCTGCACCCACTTTTCTTTATGTGTGCTTTCATCCGATCCTCTTGGAGAGGGACAGCGGATTCTCTTTCTTCTGCTCCTAGGCCTTTCTGTTTGATCTCTGTAATTCAGCTAATGAAGCTGGGCCTCTGGCAGGCAGCTGGCATGCACACTAAAGGCAGCAGCTCTGAGATGTGCCCCCAGATCTCAGTCAGCCTCACAGGGCCACCCCATCTGACTCAGCAGCCTTCTCTCCTACAGGAACCCAACTGCCACATGAACGACGTGAAAGAATCACCATTAATTACTCACTGCAGGAAAATCATCAGAATTCAGAAATAATGGAATCTAGGTCGACCTGATTCTAGCAGTACCAGTGAACCAAATATCTTTCACTTTTAATATTTGATGTGTTTAGCATTTATATTGATGCTTATAATGCCAAGATTGTGTGGTTTGTTTCACCATGATGATTAAATTAATAAAGTCTTAGTTGCCTTTTGTTGACATCCCTGTTACCCTCTTCTGTAAATGAACATGCCAGCATCTACCTACTTTATATATACCTACCTACTTTATATATATATATATATATATATATATATATATATATATATATATATATATATATATATATATATATATATATTCTCATTATTCTCATGGTTGAATTTGAACTGTGGCAGACAGAGCTCTCTCTCAGGAGCAGGGAAGAGCTAAGAACCATCTGAGTTGGCAGTCTTCAAGGCAATTGCAAACCTCTCAAAAATGCTAATGCGTAATTTCTTTCAGATTAGTGGGACACATGCAGAGCTGTAGATGCTGAAACACTGGTAGCTGGCGGCTATCCTACTTTTGTTTCCTAAGCATCTTGCTAAACGGAAACTTGATGCTGAGTACTCTGACTGCCGATGTTCAGAAAAGGAAGGTTCCTGCTGATTTTACAAAAGATTTTTAATTAAAGTTTTTTCCATCCATTATTTTTATCTAGATATTTCTGCACCCACTACTTAAAGAGCATTGAGAAAGCTTAATCTGCACAATGGATCCCGCTGATCTCTCTACAGTGGCCCCAAAAACATACCTTCAGCACTTTAACTTACAGCAGTGAAAACAACCAAGATAGTGCCATGCTTGTTGTTAGTTTTATTAATGCCAGGTCTATTTCCTGTGGTATGGAATATGACCTGAGGTCTACTCACTGAATGTGATAGCTTCCAGTCTCTTTAGAGTGGGGTATAGAAGACATGCCTCCACTGTGCACCAACTGAATGCCATGTCCTGCAGCCAGGCACAGATGGCATGAAAGAAACCCTAAGCTGTATAGCGTAACCCAACTGTAGGGCCTGACAGAAAGACTGTGCTAGAACTAACTCAATATTTCCACCAGCAGGATCCAGCTCTGCTACAAGGCTAAACTTTCTGAGTTTATCTCTTCATTTTTCTCTGTTGTGAACATTTTTACCCTAAGACAGCTGTAAACACAGGAAACCTTACATACCATTTGTAGCTTCTTACATCATTGTTTGTTATAGTTTTGCATTAAATTTAAGAGAATACACTGGATCAGAATACTTTTATTAGTACAGACAAATACTTTAAATTTCTCAAGTAATTTATTTGTTCATTTAGACAAGCATGCAGTTGCATGTGCATTTAAAGATTTGCAATGTAAGAGCCCTTGGCACAACTGTCATCTGAAGTGGAAATTTGAAAGTCAGATTCCCAGCATCAGAGACATTACCAAGGGGTGTAAAGCAGGGGGAGGGAGCAATGAATGGATAATCTGGTAAAGCATTACCTAAGATTTTGCTGCATGTCTCAGGCAACATGAGCTTTAATAGACAATGTTTATCTTTGTGTAATTTTTGTATGTAATCGTTCCCCAAGTAACGCTATTTGTCAGGAGACTGGACAAGAGAAGATGTGGTAGATTGTAAAATTGTGTGTAGTATAACATTAATATCTTAATTTTCCTTAGTTTATGCCAAAATCAAGTGATATTAGGTGTTCTTTATAAAAATCCATTTTTTAAAAGATAAAACACCATGTATGTCTACTGTTGGAGGAAATTTGGGTTTGTTAATGATGGTTTGTCTGTTTGCACATTAAACTGTTATGTAAATTGCATTATAATGCATAGCAACAGCAAGCTTGCTTGCAACAGAGCTGGGCTAACAGTTGTATGGAGGAATTATTCTTCCAGAGAAGGATAAAAAAAAATTAGTTTAAGTCCAGGATTCTTATTTACTCTTAAGACATTGTATTGCTCTCCCATAAAACACAGTTCTCACATAAGAAAATCCTGCTGGCTTAGAAACTCTGCTCCCTGTCAACATTGTATCCTTACTCTTAGAGTAATGATAGTTGCCCAAACATCTTCTGCTCTGGTTTGAATTCTCTCCCTCAGACCCAAAAACTAAAAGCACTTTTTAATTTACTGTAAAACAGTGTTGGTTTGACTGTTTTTCTGCAATTGTAGTCATACGAAATATTTTTCCTGCAGCATGTTTAACTATCAACAGTATAAGTTTTCTGTTGCTGAACTTCAATAGGCATTGTGATCTGAATTATATTAGGAAAGCATGCAGTTATGATTTAATGTTGAATTTTGAGATGAAGATGTCTATTCCACATAACCACCATTTTCTACATTCTTGTATCACAATATCTTTACCAATCTCCTTTAACTTTAGTATCTCAATCACTAACATCTAGAGGGTATTAAGCATCAATGGCAATTATAGTCCATCCAACTGACAAACCTATTCTTACCTGACCTTTGCCATTGCATTACTGCAGACATTATTACTACGATAACAATTATGATTCCATATATTGTGCAACTCTGGTCTAAAGTGAACTCCATGAGCAAAACAAAGTTCAAGAAAGGAAGGTAATGTTGTGGTCACATACTGCCTTTCTATTGGTTGGAATTGCTTCAAGGCAGAGTTACCACTTAATCTGTGGATTAAGAAAACATATTCAAAAGTGCAGACAAATGTGTAGAGAGAGAAGCAGGATTTCAACAAGAGCAAGTTGTAGCAAATCAGAGCACAGAAACATAGTTCTGAGGCGGAGCACAGTAGATTTGTAAGTAAGAGTTTTCTTTTGTGAGCACTGTTTTGAGAAAGTGTAGTACAATTTCTGAGAGCTAAAATAATGTTAGTGGGACAGTTGTGAGCAGTGTTGCCTTGAAGCAAGAAGGTTGTGGATTGGATTCTTGGCCTGGGCTCTTTCTCCATGGACTTTACATGTTTTTCCTGTGGATGCGGTGGTTCCTTTCAGTCTGAAAACAAGACTGTTTGGTTAAATGACTGCTCCAAATTGCCCTTAAGTATAAGTGTGTGTTATTTGTTCTGTGTGTCACTGTGTTGCTCTGTGATTGACTAGTGATCTGTTCAGGGTGTACACCATCTCTTGCAGAATGATTGCTGGAGATAGGCTCCAGCTCCCACCACCCTGCACAAATACAGTAAGCAAGTGCAGACAATTGACGAAGATGGACTCTATAGTATTTGACAAAAATAACTGATATTCATAGTGCTGAAGAATCAAAAATCTAAAAAAATTCAGTTCATGGCATTGCCTGTTTGAAAATAAAATAAAAAAGATCAGAACTTTCAAATTTAACCAACTCCATCAGAGTAGTTTCTAAGAATCTCTTTAACCAGTTTATGTAAAAACAAAAAGAAAAAAAAAAAAATCACAATTTAGGTTTTGTTTTTGAATTACATTGAACAACCAATACTAGCAAAGAGTTAGCATTTGTAGCTTCTTACATCCCTGTTATAGTTTTGCTTTAAATTTAAGAGAATGCAATGGATCAGAATACTTTTATTAATACAAACAAATATTTTAAATTTCTCAAGTAATTTATTTGTTCATTTAGACTAGCATACAGTTACATGTGCATTTAAAGACCCACAAGAGTCTTGTGGGTTTTGACTCAGGAGAATTTGTACTTGTAAGTTCACTTCAGTGTTTCTGCAAAATGTCATAGGTTCACTATTTCAGCATTTCCATTTTACATGCTCAGAGATTATAGTCCCTCTAATGCAAATTCTAAAATTTAATTAAACTGAGCTGATGGAGTTTAGAGTGGCAGCAGAGGCAGCAGTTGTGGGTATGTAGGCGTGAAGACTCAACCATACATGGCCAGACAATAATGAGCTGGAGTGGGCCATCAGTGGGTGGGGTGTTAAAGTGCTGAGCAGGGAAAGTGAAGGTGAGCCTCCTAGGACTCATTTGATGGGAAGGTGGAGCTGAGAGCGGCTCAGAAGCTACACACACACACACACACACACACACACACACACACACACACACACACACACACACACACACAAGGAAAAAAAAAAAATCACAATTACCTATAATTACAGCTTGAAAACTGTGGGCAAAGGGGCTCTTTATCTGCCTATATTGGCTCAGCACTCCACTGTGCTTCTAATTACTACTCTCCTACTCGTGCCTATCACTTTCTTTGGCAGTTGCCATATATTGTTAAGGCACGCACAATATGTGCAGCCCCCATGAATAGGCTTTCATTGAAAACTCTCTGTACCACAAAAGCAAAGGGCTTTGATTCCTGCTGTAAGATCTCAAAGCCATTAATCGACCTACAGTATGTGTGAAGTCCATATGAGTGTATGTGCATATTTGGTCTACTTTTTTTCATCTACAGGCTCCTGCTGTATTAAATAGCTGCAACAAAATCTTGGTCTATATGTGTACATCTGCTCTAAGCTTCTTGTGAACAACTTTGCATCTGATGTACTTTCCTCTAGCTGTGTTCTTTACCAGAGACCCATTGGATTACAAGAACACCGAACTTGTGATTATTAGCAGTTCTTAAACTATGGGCACAAATTTATGCCAAAATTATTTTGAAGTTGGAAATTAGGCTGTGACTTTCTCAAAAAGAAAAAAAATTGTCTGCAAAATTAATGTTTATGAATATGAAGAAAGACTTATATCAGTAATTCAGTCATGTACAAATTTTGAGAAAAACACTTCTGTGTATATGGAAAGATTTCTCATTGTAAGGATGATATGTTCAGTTTGTGGATCTCTAATAACAGACAAGAAAAAGAAATGTAGTTTAAAAATAAAATCAGCTATCTTCTCTGTATGCAACTCTCACATGATTACAAAAATTTCTGGCACAAAGTAAATGCCTTAACCTGAATGGACGGTGACACTTCTGTGGGACCAATCAGAACAGTGACTATTGGAGGCATCACAAAATTTGCATTTGTCTACGTCGGTGGATAGAGAAAGTAGCGACTCAATATTTTAGGTTTTTTGAAATACAACCATTTTGAAACAAAATATAGATTTAAGTTGTGTTCAGACAAGAATATAAATAGTAGGAGAGAATACAAGTAGGCTTATTGAAAGTTGGACTTTAAATTTCTTATGGTGTGTTTTTGTTGTTTATTTATTTATTTATTTATTTGTGCAGTAGCAAAGTATCACAAGTTAACTTCTGCTGGGTCTTTTTGATACTATGATGATACTATCTTCAAGCACTTTTCTGTACCATGTAAATGCAAATGTCGCAAAATAATAATAATAATAAAAACACTGGATGAAGGCAGAAAATCCTTTGGGAAAATTACAAGTACAATCACATCTGGCTTCTTTGTTGTGTTGTGATTATGTTTTAGTTTGGATTGTTTGATTTTAATCCAAATTATTCAGTCATTTTCAGTTTAAAAAAAATTATCAAGCAACATGTTCACTTTGTTTTCTTTTCAAAAGTGTAACTTTAAACCTCTGTGGCTTTGCAATGCGCATGAGCCTCACATTGGGCTTTTTTCCCCTTCCTTTTATTTATTTATTTTTGTTTATTATAGCAACATGCACAAGCACACAGCTGCAAGCTGCAATCACCCTATTCCAAACAGGCACGTTCTGAGCTGCCACAGCGCTAGTCTGATGAAATGACAGGAAACTCTGGGGCTCTCTACAGAACAGTTGTCGTGCAGCTATTACATTTTGTTGCTTAAGGGGCCTTTCAGGTCCTCTTGTTAGTCTGTCATGTACTTCCTGATACTGCTTTGAGATGTTTGCTGTTACAAAAGAGCTCACAAACAATCATCAGCATACATGTGACATTACACAAACTGATGTGATTTTTTTTTTTAAACTTCTTTTCATGCACATTTGTATCCTCTGATTCTTTGTAAAGTGCATTGTGACAAGTGGGTTAAATGGGTTTTATAAATAAATCCAAGCAGCATCTCAGTGGTACTCATTATGCTAAGCAGTGATCAGCTGTGCTGTGACTGTGGTGCTCATTTACATAGTTTGCAGCTACTCTTTGAATGCTTGTCCTAATAAAGGAGTGTAAAAGATATGATAGTTTATCATGTTCTTCATTTCGAGTAAGATTAAGGTCAGTCATGAAGTTGGAACAAAGGAGGGGATCTGACTCTGTTGTCTCTCTCGAATATAATCATTTATTATGTTGATTTGTTGAGAAATTTAAAGATCTAGACACTATTGGAAAGTGCAGTCTGACAGCAAATTTTAAAGACAAACATAAGAAAACAGTGTCATTTTGACTTGAATGGAAATAGTCAGAAAAATGCAATACAACTAAAACCACAGCAGTTAACAAAACATTGATTTAGATATTACTCTCTGATCTAAATAATTTAGCCACTGTCTAAAACACAATTAAATTAATAGGGATTAGAAATTAAATAGTAACAACATTAAACAGTAACCATCCATTCTAATTATTGACTGAGGGAGCTGGAGGTGTCAACTTCGACAAATGTACCTCTCGACATTTCTGACAGTCTTGTGATGGATTAACTTAGCATTCAATTTAAATTCTTACTGTGCATAATTTCAGAAATGAATTAGATATAAATGAGCCCTAAATATGACTACTATATATCAGTGCTAGCATCCACTAGAGCTCCTCTCAGTCGAAAGCTGTGTTAATACTGTTTTGGACCTCCATTTAAGTTAAAATATACATGCACTACCATCACTGATATTTCGTGATGCTTAATTTCCTTATATATTTCTCATGTAGTTTGGTTCCCTACATCTTCCAACCTGAAATAACAGCGTTAAAAATAACAGTGTTTCTTTCTTTTTAGCAATAATATAGCTGTGCTCAGAAATAGATAATAAATGGGCTTAATTTCTCAGAAATTATAAAAAAAAATTATAAGTGATTATCATAAATTTCTTAGGAATAAGCGTGGAACATTGGATAACATAAGAAAACATTCTGAAATATTAAGAAATTTTGCTTATGTTGTGTTTGAAATCCCATCTTGAACAGTTCCAATAAAGAGACCCATCAAAATGCTTAAAAGAATTACATTAGCCAACCAGTCAGTGACGATCTCTTATGTATCATTGAAAAGAATGTTTGTGTTGATTGTCAACAATCTAAACCTTTGTGTTTTCAAGATTTTCCTTTTGAATGATAGTATATTTGCATGGTTAAAGGAGAACTCAGTCAATCAAAATGTCCATCTATTTTAAAGTTTTCACTGGAAAAAGTTAAAATAGGTTGTAATCACTGTTCGGACAATGGTACGTGGTGGGTGTATGTTTTTCTTTTTTTTGTTTAGAGTTTCAAGTAATTAGTTTGTTGACTATGATATTATTTTTTGTTATAACCAGTTAGTGTGTATCTATTCAAAGACAGCTAATGATTTCACCAGTGGTGTAGACCAACGCTCAGTTTTTTAATTATTTTAGTATATGATGCAAGATACAAAAGCACACTAAACTAGTTTGGAAAGTTTAATGAATGTTAAAAATAGCTGATACAGTATTTTTAGTATAAATACATACCATTTACTATTGGTATTTCCAAAAGGTATAATCAATCAAAACCTATGCTTGCTACATACAGTAGCTACATGCTAAATACAGTCATTACTGTGGTAATGATTGTAGTTGTTCTCAGGTTTTTACATGAGGCCCTTTGTGTGATAAGATACCACACAATTTTGAAGATTGTTTCAAGCCCAGTTCCTGATAAACTGTGTGCGAAGCTATGTACAAAGTTATCATTGATGTACTTTCTTTATCTATTCCATTGATATCTAACTTACTGCTTTTCTTATTTATCTGATTTTTCCCTTTTGGGTTCCTCTTGCCATTGTTTTCTCTTTGCCTAATGTTACTCTGACCCATTTGCTCCCTCCATAGCAAAATCCAATATTCGCAGATACGCTCCCTGCATCAGTCTCTGTAAATATGTTTTGAAAATCTCATTGATGTGATATTTTTTTCTCAGTGTAAATGAACGGCTTGTAATTAGACTGATTATTTTAAGATGTCAAGACAGAATTAAAGCCTGCTGCAAAAGAAGCCCTGCTTTAGAAGTCATTAGTTATAGTAAAGAGTTTCCTGTTTTGGTACCATGGATGCAGGCATCAAATACAATATCTATCGAATCCAGACTGAGCATTATGCATGCAGCTGTGCTGAATAAATAATGTTCATGCCTTTGGTCTCCAGTCCTGTTCAGATCTGAGGCATTAGTGACATAAATCCATCTGTTGCTTAGTGGAAGAAAATGTTAATCTTGAGCCCCTTTGCTTATCAAGTCTAATTGGCTTTAGTCTTCAAACAGCTCTGCCTTTTAACTGAGTCTTTTTCAGACGGGTTGTCTGGTCTTTGCATTTAATAACTCTTTTGTCAGACCCCAATTGGACCCTTGGCTTAGAAATGGAAAGCATGATCTAACCCCAGTAGCCAAATGTGCATCTCAACAATGTGGTTTTGTTCAATCAGTTTTAAAATGCAAAATATTTTATATAATAATGAATGCACTGATCAGTTGCATTAGACAATAGCAAGCCAAAAACAACAAAAAAGAGCGCAAACAAGACTTCTGTGATGTTTGGCCCTAATTCACTACATTTGGCAAAAACAAACAGGAAATATGAGCAAAAAATACCTCATAGAAGCTGCTAAACACAGTGGTGGAGGACTGATGATTTGTGCTTGTTTTGTAGCTACAGGGCTTGGGTCCTTACATTCATTTCGTAAACCATGAACTCCTCTATATGTCAAAGTGTTATAGAGTCAAATATAAGGCCTTCTGTGTGACAGCTGAAGCAGCCGTCAGTAAATATACAGAATGTCTGTAAAAGAAAATCACCAAGGTGTTGCAAAGATGACGTAAACTACAAACCTTGACATGATTCAAAATGCTTTGGCAGAAACATAAGAGAGCTGTTCATGAATACTTGCCAAAAACCTACAGAACAGAAGAAATGTTTGGACGGAAAAGTGGCCAAAACCTTGGTGGAGGGCAAAAAAGAGAGGCGCCAATGAAACTTTTGGTTTCTAATCCATATTTACAGGTAATACATTTATTTTTGCTGCAGTTATTTGTCAGAAAAACAAAATGCTGATTTAAAATCTACTGTTGTGTTTTTCATACATGCTTCTTTTTTACCTGATTAGAAGATCTGATATGGAGCAGATGTTTTTGTAGCATTCTCATTATTTTTGATAACAGATTCTAATAGGGGTGTGACATTACATCCTCATCATAACAAATGAGGATACATGATTATTGGAGCTTACAAGAACAAGGTTTAAGTTGTGTTTTTAAAAAAAAAAAAAAAAAAAAAAAAAAAACTGTAAGTGTTACACAATGTTCCAGATCAGGTTTGATTAGTATGGAGAAACTAGTCGCATGCATTGCTCAGGTGTGATTTTGGCCTATTCTTCCACACAAAGTCTTTAAATTTTAAAGGCTCTGTGGGCCTCTTCTGTGAACTCTGATTTTTAGTTCTTTCTATAAATGTTCAGTTGGATTCCATTCAGGTGATTGGCTGGGCTACTCCAGCAGCATTTTCTTTCTCTGAAGCCAGTTGAGTTGGCTCAGTGTTTGAGGTCATTGTCTTGCTGAAATGTACACCATCTTCATCATTTTAGTAGATGGCAGCAGATTTTTCTCAAGAATGTCTCAGTACATTTTTCCATTCATCCTCCTTTCAATTATATGAAGCTTGCCAGTCCCATATGCAGAAAAACAGCCCCACACCACGATGTTCCCACCTCCAAACTTCACTGCTCGTATGGTGTTTTTGGCGTGATGTGCAGTACATTTTGTCCTTCAAACATGGTGTGTATTATGGCATCCAAAGAGTTCAATTTTGCTCTCATCTGACCAGACTATGGTCTCCCAGTATTTTACAGGCTTTTCCAAATGTTATGCAGCAAACTTTAAACAAGCTTCAACATGCTTTTTCTTCAGAAATGGAGTCTTGCATGGTGATGGGTGGGTTCTCTCCGGGTACTTTGGCTTCCTTCCACAGTCCAAAAACATGACTCTTAGGTTAATTTGTCGCTCTAAATTCTCCCTAGGTGTGAGTGTGTGCGTTTGTCCTGTCCTGTTGCCCTGCAATGTACTGCCGACCTGTCTAGGGTGTACACCTGCCTCTTGCCCCATGAGCGCTGGAGACAGGCATCAGCCCCCCTCGCGACCTTGCAAGGATAAGCGTGATGGATAATGAATGGACATAGTTAGTAAAACCAGAATTTGATTATCCTACACTAAACAAAGATTTTTTAAAATAAAAATTCCAATCTGTCACACACAACAAAAAGTTAGATTACATTACTAATTCTAGTACCACCTTAGAATTAAAGAAGGATTAATGCCAGAGAAAGTAGCAAAGTGACCAGAGTTTTCTTTGTGTTTATTTAGAGCATAGAATAGCACAGTGCTACCCATTCCTCACCTGTTGTTCCCCTTTGCCGGTCAGTTGGCTGAAAGAAAGCTCCACAGGTATCCAATGCTTACAAGATATACAAATATGGCTAAAAATGTTTCTAGTCACAAAAAACACGAAAAGTTATGGCACTGAAACTAAAGGAACACCACTTATGATTCTTATTAGGCCTGATTCATATCTTTTTGTCTGCTCTATTGTCCACTCAACCACAAATAATATTTCCAGACAAAACATGCCACCAAATTCACAGCAAATAAAGAAAAATAACGAGCCAGATCATTAGCTGAGGAAGAAAAATAACAAAAGTGATTATTTTAAAGAAATACAGTGAAGAAAGATCTACTGTTTTACCAGTGTGGGTAATTCATCTCTATGGGAGAATGAAGATACAATAACGGCATGGACAATCTGGTGAGAAATCACTTGATTCTTTCTTTTCAGTTCTTTTCTTCTCCTCTTCTGAGTAGACATTATATATACACACCAGTGGATTAACGCCTCTTGATAGGCTGTAGTGAAAACTGTATATCTTTGAGAAAAATGTGGCTGTTATACTGAGCTAAAAATGGTATGAATAAGATTACATGAGATCCAAAAGGCTCACATTCACAAACGTTGAGGGGTATGTCGAAGCCTTTAAGGTAATGCTATAAGTGACGTGTGTTAACCAGGTGTCTTCAGGTTCCACACAGGTTTGTTATATTTGGAGAACTCTTAGCAAAACAACAAAATTACTCTGTACAAAAACTTTAAAAACTACAAATAGATTAAGTGGGTGTTTATTCTGTATTTTGCATGTAAAAATGGTCTGTATGTAAAAATCTAAATAATGAATACAGTGATAGTCACTAAATTAGAATATGGGTTCTGATAAGGCTTGTTTGTCAGATTAAAGGTATCTTTTGAAAATAATAACCCAGGTATTAAACATACTATCCATTAAGATCACATTTAGCCCCAAAATATGCATAGTACATGTGGTAGGCAAAAAGAAAAGCATACATTCTAGTGCTTGCAACATTTACAGTAATTTGATCTGAATTCTACAGTCAGTCATGGTATTCTTGCTTCTTAGACTTGGGTGCATGCCTGATTCCAGCTCTACGGGGAGTTCCCCATCTCCTTATCGCTTCCACACTGCTCAAGCACAGGGAGCTGGCAAATCTAATATTTCGCTTCATGGTTATGGAGCAGACTAAGCTACTGCTCATGGTTTGGTGCTCTTTAATTGCATCAGAGAAAACCATGCGATGTGTGTTTTGCTCCCTAGCTCCAACTCATCGAGCATAATGTATATATATTAATTTAGGCAGGTGGGGAGTCAGTGCATCTACAGCTGTCGGCTTTACTGCAGTGCAAGAAGCTGGAGCAGATGATCCCCAAAGGTGAAGCATTTTTTATCCAGAAGGTTCTGTGTTTTCTTTAACTTTCCAAAGAAGAACATAGTTTGCTTTGAGCAAGGACAACTTACACAAACTTATTTTATATACTAAAAAAGTTAAATAAATGTATTCATCTTAACAGTCCATTGCAAATTTAAACTGGCATTCTGTTACTATTTAAACAAAATTATGGGTCTTATGAGGTCATGGCTCTTTAAAGATGGCACTCTATTCATGTGTCTCAGTCAAGTATTCCATTGAATTAAATTTAAAACTTTAAAGGAAATTGTTTATCCAGATAAAATGCAAATTAAAGAAAGAAAATGAACATATTAAACCAAAAAGAAATAATCTTAATCCAGCTAAAACAAGGTTGGAATGAGGTTCATGAGCTAACCTCCTTTCTTATATCAGGGAAAGTCATAGTTCTCAAAATGATGTGTACAGATAAAAATCTGCATGTGTTTCATTTGAATACAAATGTATGCAACACAAATCTACTTTCCCTTTTAAACTTAAGTCAATACCCTATAAAATTTTTAAACATCCCACAGAGATCATCCAAAAAAGAACAGAAAGAACGTGGCAGAATTGAAAACAAAGAGATAGTGGTCCACCTAAATTAAAAGGCTGGGCAAGCAGAGCAATATTTAGAGCGGTTTTCAAGAGGCCTATTGTAACTCTGCAGAAGCTACATAGATTAACTCAGGTGGGAGAATCTGTTGACAGCACAGCTGTAAGTTGAATAAAGCCATTACTAAAAGAAGGTCATAAGAAAACTTAGGCTACATTCACACTGCAGGTCTTAATGCTCAATTCCGATTTTTTGTGAAATCTAATTTTTTGTGTGGTCGTTCACATTTCCAAATATATGAGACTTGTATGTGATCTCCTGTGTGAACTGCAAACAACTTGAAAGTGTCCTGCATGCACAGTAGAGGACACAATAACGTCACACGTAGTGAGTGTGCTAAGTGTTTGCGGAAGTCCAGGTCCCCCCATCAAATAAGACGTAGGCAACTTGCACTGAATATTATTTTATTGTTAATATTATTATTATTGTTACTGTCATTTTGGTTGCTGTTATGATTATTATTGTTGTTTCTGTATTTATCATCAAAAACCTTAAAGAAAAAAGCGCACCACTGAATTTTTAGTTTCCCAGGGAACAAAAAAGCCATGTGAATAGCAATTATTTTTACAGGTGTCTAAAGAAAATGCAACCAACATTCCACTTAAATTGGGTAGGCCTAACAGAAGCCAATCAGAACAGCTAAAAATGTCAGTTCAAACTTTGATTAATTATCACAAGCAGTATCCCTATTTTTTCATGTTCTGTGCCATTTTCCAATATGTTAGCTACTAAGTCTTGGAAAAAATGACCAGACAAAAGATGCTCAACAATTTCAACTTTGAACTACTTACAAATAACTGTGGTCTGCAACATGAAAACATGAATAGAACTGCAACTATATCAGTTGTAACTCTTCTTCTCCTCAGTGTTTTGCCAGCTTATTGTGGTGCTCCCTTCACCGAGAGGCGTGGGTAACCCGCTGAACCCCACTCCTGATAGGGATTGGGGATTGCAATTATTTCCCATGAACGAGGAATTCCCAGTAAGCTCGGGTCATAAGCTTGTGTTGATTAAGTCCTGTGCTGCCTTCAGGAAAATGGGACATCAGAGTATCATCTATTAAATTTCCCTCACATGGAAATTTGCTATTTCAACCAACTCTTTAAGTGGAAAAACATAAGTGCTCCTCTTAATGTCATACAAATATGGGACACAAACGTGGATTATATTTTTATATAGACCTGTTGATTAATTTATAGAGGAATAGTTTTACTGTACAGAAATTAGAAGGAACAAAGAGTCAAATTGAAAGTGTCATGGAGTCACTTAACAGCCTCATGGCATTAACACTGACATGAAAAATAACACTGAAAAAATAAAGATATGAAATAAAATCTCATTAAAAACATAAAGAAGAGATAAGTTCCTTATTAATGTTACGGTCTGTAAAATATATTTCTTCTTAGTATTAGAAGTAGTCTCAACAAACCCATGGCACTTCAACAATATATTTTTATCTAAAAATAATCTATCAGTTCTCACCATATTCTTTTCAGTTCCCCTGTATTAATTATTGCTCAAAAGGTATTGTCATATCAGCTTATTGCTCAATATTTAATTTCTTTGTTAATTCTTCCATTTTGTTCTATTTTACTTCGATTAGCGTTAGTCTTTCTTGGTTTAATGATATGTCCTCTTCAGTTTCTCTCCTGTTAGTCTGCTTCCCATTTTTTATTGTATTCACGCTCACCAGTAATCTTCACTCATGCCATTCAGCTGTGCCATGTGTTTCACCTGATCTGCCACTCATATAAGCTCTTGATGTTTCACTGTTCACAGCCGTTTTCTCTGTTTTCATGCCCTGATTCACATCATCTAGTTCATTGCTCTGTTCCATGTCCTGGGTTTCCTGGTTCTGAGTTTCCCGCAACATGTGCAAGCAGAGCGCGCTTTTTTTTTTTTTTTTTTTTTTTTTTTTTTTAAAAAAAAACAACCGCTTGTACAATGCGGAGTAGTCGGGTAGCATATCGATGGCGAAACCTAGACTGATGTAAAACCTGTTGCAAAGACGGAATAAGTCCCGGTATGCTGATGGGTAAAATGTAAAAGTGCCGGTACTGCTGTCGCACCAGACCACTTAAAGCACATGGTGTTAACTCAGGAAAATTAACGCTGTCTATCGTATTATCGGATTTCTTTCTTTAAATGGGTTCGTTTCTCTGAGGGATCCACCGTGTACGCATTGTTATTTTAGTAATTGCACATTTACAAGAGCAATATTTTTGTTTGAATCGTGCAGCATCCAGACCACCATTAAAACACGTTTCAATACAAGTTGCTTTGTTGACATGACCACAGCTCTGAGAAAGCATATATACAAATACTTACAATGAAACATAAAATAATCTAAAACCATACAACTATGACCTGAAAAGTAGATCTCACATCAAGATGCTGCGGTGAAGCTACCAGTGGTAGGAGCACGGAGCTGTGCCAAGAAGCTAACAGAAACACTGAGGAAAAGAGCTACCATCGATTCAGTTGCAGCCATGAATGTGTTAATGTTGCAGATCACTGTTTTTCCCAAGTAGTTCATAGTTTAAACAACTATTGTTGTGCATCTTAGGTGTAAACTTTACCTTAAAGCAAACCACCCAAATGAATTGCATTGCCCCCCTTTTGTAAATATTGCTTCCAGAGGCCCCTGTTATCCTCTAAATGCCCCTCAGGGGGCGGTACCGCCCCCGTTGAGAAACAAAACTCTAAAAAATGTTTTGTGTGGCAAAAAAAAAAAAAAAAAAAAAAAAAAAAAAAACTGACATTGGTTATCATTCTTAGCACAAAATCTCCATGGTATAACATTGTGGTGGTAGCCTCATCCCTGTGGGGATGCTTTTTTTTCAGTAGGGTAAAGTATAGCTGGCCAGAGGTAATGAGAAGCTACATGAATGGAGCTAAATAACAGAGGAAGAAAATCCCTTAGAGACCGATAAAAACTTTAGACTGGACTTGTTTCCTCTTCCAGCATGAAAAGAATGAACCTAGAGCCAGAGCCAAAAAGTTTAGATCAAAGCTGCTTATCATTACTTGGACACTGCTGCCAAGTGTAAACAAGTTCTGTGATTGGCTGGATCTGCACATCTCAGATTTGAATTCATTTGGATCTGGTTATTTTTTTCACACAAAAAGTTGGGGTTTTTTTTGGTTGTTTTTTGTCTTTGTCCACAATCCTGGTAGAAATTCTTTCAGTTTTGTTGCTTTTTTCCCAAACATTCACTTTGCTACTTGTTTAGGGATAAAACAACGACATGAATCTTTTCAAAATGCTAACATCTAATGTAACTTTTCACAGTTGAAAGAAAGTTGCCTGTAAATGTACTATATTGTTTAACCTAATCCAATCATTAGACTTTATATATGACAGATTAGGTCTTTGACATTAAAAGCTAAGTACTCACACCAATAACCTAATTGCACTCATGCAACTCTTTTTTTTTTTTCCCCATTGTTGACTGCGTGAAAATGTAGATATCCTAATTAAGCGTAACACACAGGTTTGGTTTTATCAAGGAAAAACGGTTATTTCATCAGGTTCAAATACTCAGCTATCAGCAGTGTCTGTATTTCCTTTCATCAGATCAGAGTGATCAGTGATTTTTAATCCCAGATACGGGAAAACAGCCATCTGGCTTGCTCAAGAATGTGGTATATTTTCAACACTGAACGGGGATTTCACATGCCCAAACACAACATTTTTCATCCTGTGCAATGTGTAGGGGGTTTTCTTCTTTGTTTTTTAACCTCTAGCTCTGGAAATAACATCTTAAGATAGGTTATCAGCTAATGCTTTTGTGTCTCCAGCAATCATTCTTTGGTTTCAGAATGCGTAAAATACCCTGTGATGAAAATTCTTGCCTATAACCCATCACTCTATTGCATATCTATCTTGTGTCTTAATGGTGTAGGAAGATGCTTAGGTTTTAGTAAATACAACTCCAGGATCACCTTCCTACACATTTCACACTATGCCATACATAATATGAGCTTCAGCTAAACCAGGCTGCCACAGATATTTTGACTTAAAAAAATCCACCACCTGAGCATCACAAATATGAGCATCTAAACTGTAAATGAACTGGCAAAGAATTTATGCATGTTCTTCTTAAATGCTGCAGCATTGACCTGACAACACCATTAATCTCCTGCAATGCTATGCAAACGCTCTCTCTACGCTAATAAAGATCAACTTACCATTGCTTGTTGAATATTTGACTTGAATGCAGACTGACCTATTTTCTGATTAATTCAGCTACTACTTATTTGACCACTTGGGGTCACACATAGAGCATTGAACTATGAATACACAGATTTGATCCCTGAATATGGAAAACAAAAACAGAGGCATCAGAGCAAAATTAAGGTACCTGATCCACTTCAGTGAAATGACAACTCCTAAACTTCCACAAGATGTGCTTAATTTCTTTATGTTTAAATCCATGTAACATATAGTTTTCCCCACACACACCAATATAGGAAACAGCAACAGAAACTCTATTTATAGCCAGTGAAAATCAGATCTTTGACATCCATCTGATACGCTGTGTTAAGTTTTTCTTTTTTCTTTTTTTTTTTTTTTTTTTTTTAAAACCTCAACTGAGGTCTCAATATAGTTTTGTTGGCTTTCAGTGAGAACTAAACTGGAACTACTACTTTGACAGTTGAAATACAGACCGTCTCCATTGTGGAGGGAAAACAATGGCAGAAATCTGAAGGAATCTCTGGAGCTTTAATTTTAGATCTACACCTGGGATATTCTCACTGGATTCTCTGTGCTGACAGACAGCATACTGTGACATTGTGACTGGCACATGAATTGCCTGCAGGCACAGTGACCTTATGTGCGCCCTTAACTGCAAGATAACAATCATCTTTGTGAAGCCAAAGTAACACAGGCAGCCATGTTTGATGTCACAAGATAAGATGCTGCAACCATCCCTGTGGAGAATGTGTTGATTTTAGGGTAGGTAAGTATACGTTCTCAAGACACAGGGTACATATCTGCTCGTGTTTGCTACTGTAAGAGATAAGGACTGGTTCACTTTACGTTTTCTCTACTCTCTTGTGTGTGTGTTGAGGTAAAGATTTCTGCAAAGCACATTAACCTAAAGCAGATATTAGTACATGAGCTGTTTTAAAATTTTTAACCCTTTAGAGATAACCTGAAACACATCCAAGGACAATTAACAGTGATTAATTAACCCAAGATGCATGTGTTAGACAGGATATTAATCTAAGATCTTGCTTTGAGGTAACAGCGCAAATAAATGTTCTACTATGCACCCATTTAGTCTTATTCCTTTCAGAATGAATACAAACGGCCCAAAAAATACAAGTCAATACGTATTTACAGTACAATGACTACTACTGGTACTTAATAATCTAGAGATGGTGAACACTGTTGCTTAATGGAAAACATATTGTAGGTTTGTTGTTTTTAGGTTTATTTGAATAAGCCATAAAACAGCTGGAAAAAGAAATGATTTTAAAGGTATACATTATAAGCATAAAGGCCTAAATTGCCATTGTTGCTGAACCATGGGTATATGATGTATACGAACACAATTCATATGCCATGAGTTTTATTCCAAACCATCTTCTGTTGGATGGCCCAATTTCAATTCAAAATGCATTTTTTTTAGGTTGGACTTCATTCTTGGACTGAAGAAGTTGATACACTGAATAGGTTAATGAAAACAATTTCAGTAATGTTAAAGTCACCAAACCTTTAGAATTATTGTAAGAAAACCACATAACCAAATCTTAGTCATGAGCATTTTCACTAACTGGTGATCATGCTTTCTAAATGCCAAAAAACTGTCTGCAATGGAATACTGCAGTGGATTTTATTAATGATAAACAGAATGTGTTTGCCTTTTCTAAGACCCTATAGTTACTGTTAACAATTATTTAGTCATATTTTCAATTTTCCTGTCAACTTTTAACATTTTTTTATACAAAAAAACATGGTGGGCTGCTGGTGGACTGCCCTAATGCTCCTACCACTAGGCCTAGCAAGTTTTCTGTGGAAAACCTTGATAAAATTAGATACCCCCTGAGTTCTTCTGCAAATTAAAAAGAGGAAAAGTTGAAGGGAACCACTGAATTTTTACATGTTGTTCAAGATAAATTGCACACAGATGTCCTTGGATGCATCCTCCCTCTAGTCCAATAACTGCTAGTTTAGGTTACAGCTCACACCTCTCCACCCCTTGTAACTCCCAAAACTGGATGAAAAGGGTAGAGAACATTCACAGATAATCAGATGGTAGCTATTGCTTTAAAACTGAAAAGGCTGTAACATGTACCATTATTGTTATGCCACCATTCAGGTACTCATAACAGCACCACTGTTCAAGGTTGCAGATGTATGTCAGACTGTTTTTTTTTTTTTTTTTTTTTTTTTTTTTTAATGAATGGAGCATATTTATTTTAGAGGATGCACCGACTGGCAACCCATTCCCCACCTATAAGTCGTGCAATATTTAGAATAGAGTGTAATAATTAAACAGGCCAGGGGATTTTTGAAAATGAATATTAAAGGTGCAGTAGTTTTACATGGAAATGAGGCACAAAGAAAGATGAATAAGACTTGAGGCTAAAAGAGGTAGACTTTTATTGGTGTCAACAGGGTACATTTTCAATACAACACCTTAAGTTGAACCCAATAACTTAAGATATTGTACAGTGTAATATATACATATGCATATTATAAATATTTGTCCATTTTTTTATTTGTATGCTTAAAAATATACAAAGTATACAGTCACACAATGCCTTCCAAAAAGTCTACCCCTTAGATTTTTACACATTTGTTGCATTAGAACGACAATTTTTTATGTAATTTATTGTGATTTATGTGACAGACTGCCACAAGGTAGCGTATCATTGTGAAGTGGAAGGTAAAAAAAAGATTAAAATGATAAGAAAAGCATTTTCACAGCTATTGTCACCAGTATGTTTCTTGGTGAAGATGGCTTGTTTAGGGTGATGTGTTGGCCACCCTTTGCACAAAGCCCAGAAAGTTTAATTTAGGTCTCATCTGCCCAGAGCAAAATAGATGTTTGCTGTTTCCTCTACTTGGCTTGTGCCAAACTGCAAATAGGACTTTCTATGGCTTTCTTCTGTAGGACTAACAACTGTTCTATGGAGTGATTTTCTCTCCTGAACTGTGGTTCTCTGGAGCTCGTCCAGAGTTACTATGGACGAGTTACCATGGAGGCTATGTCTCTAATTATTGCTCAATTTTGGTACAGGTTCAAAGCTTGGGCTATTGTTTTTTTTTTTTTTTTTTTACCTAACCCTGCTTTAAACTTCTTCATGTTTACTTCTGACCCGCAGTGTTCCTTCGTCTTCATGATGCTGATTGTTTCATGATGCAAATGTTCCCTCACAAATCTATAAGACCTTCACAGCACAGCTGGATTTACACTGAAAATAAATTACAAATAGGTGGATTCTATTTACTAATAAATTAAAATCCAATAGGCTGTACTGGATTATATTTAGGGCTATCAGAGTAAAGTGGGCTGGATAGAAATGCACGTTGTGATTTTATTTGAAACACCATTTACCCTTTTTCTTCCCATTGATAGTTGTGCATTACTTAGTGTCACTATCACAAAAAATACCTATAAAACACAACAGGGTTTTTGGGTTGTAACATGACTAAATGTAATGACGTCTGAAAGCCACTGAAATGAAATGCCATACTTTAGTGCACACATAATAATTCTGGTTATTCTTTAAAAGGCTTAAGACATTTTTAAAAGCAGTGGTATTTTGTAATTTAATGTGGGGAAAATAATTTCTTAATATCTTTTTTGTACTATTAGTTAGTACAAAATCACTGAATGGCTTAGCACCAAAATACATTAAAGACCTGTTGCCATTGTATCAACCTTCCAAACTACTCAGGTCTTCTGGTTCTGCTCAACTCTGCATCCCCAGAAGCAGAACCAAACATGGAGAAGCAGCTTTCAGTTTTTATGCACCACAAATCTGGAACAAACTTCCAGAAAACTGCAAAACAGCTGAAACACTGAGTTCCTTTAAATCAAGGCTAAAAACCCACCTGTTTAGAGTTGCCTTTGATCAGTAGTAAGTAGAACATTGAACTATATTTGCCTGATGATCCTAATGATTTTGATGCATTGATATTTGATAATTTTGATAATTTTCATGTGTATTTACTTGATGATTTTGATTATTTGCTGTATACTTGATTTATGTTTTTTATGATGTGAAGCACTTTGAACTGCCTTGCTACTGAAATGTGCTATACAAATAAACTTGACTTGACTAAACTTGACTATTGTTTTACTGAGGCTGTGGAGCATTTTACGGGAGTTGCACGGGAGTTGCCTGCTGATGACAATGCATCAACCGCTTTACATTAGTGTGAACCTTAGTGAAGATTTCTGAAAAACACTTTAAAAGAGACAGAAAGTGAGTGTGTATCAATTAGACTAGGTTTGCAACATGTACTCAGAACTGATATCATCATATCCTGTACACATTTTGTATAAATTAAACAGGATAGCTGCAATATGTAAATATAGTATGTCCCAAAAGCTAGCATATTAATAACGTAACATAGGTATTTTTCCTTAAACCAGTTTTTCCTAGTTGCTGATAGCAGAACACATTCACTAAAGAGTAATCAGCAGTTTGGAAAAGCACTGTTTTTAGATTAACCTTACTAGCAGTGTGACAATCCTATTAAGAAAGCACTGTGCTCTGTTGGTGTGACACAAATTGGTTACAAGTAATCTGGCTTCTCTCCAGGCATGATTCAAGGTGAAGGAAGAACCAAGAAAACACAAACTTACTGTCCAGGTCATTGCAGCCAAATTAAGGAACCAAAGCACATAGCTGTTGGTTTAATGTGGTACTTTGGTAAAGAAACTTTGTGCAAAAAAATAGCTGAGGTCAGACATACAGTATGTTTGCTGTTCAGTCAAGAGCAAAAGAAGCAGATCACCATCAAATGTGTTCCCAGCCTTTAGTCAGTGCTGAGGTTCCGAGCAGACATAATCATTTCTCAGATATGTCACATGAAAGGGGCTCAGTGGGCAACAGCAATATCCTGGAACACACACTGACTCACGCATAAACCCGCACTATTTTCCAGGGCAACACAGAGTTGCACCACAAAGCAAATACACTCATATGCACTGAATAAAGAAGCAATCATGACCAGACAGACAAGCTTTACTTTAAATGACAAATATGTTTTGTGGTTTTAATGCATTTTGTGTACTGTACGGGATTCTGGGAGCCTGCAGAGGAAAAGTGCAAATGGCACGAGAGAGAGAGAGAGAGAGAGAGAGAGAGAGAGAGAGAGAGAGAGAGAGAGAGAGAGAGAGAGAGAGAGAGAGACAAACAAAGAATATTACCACAGGTCAATTTTTACGTCATAGCTAGAATTATATATCACGTCTTTGGAGCTACGCTCTTGTTCCCCTTTGTATTCAGTTTATGTCCTCTTTCTTTTATCTTTTAATGCAGCCTATTCGTCTCATTGTCTACCACTGCAAAAAAAAAAAAAAAAAAAAAAAAAAAAAAAAAAAAAAAAAAAAAGGCAGCATCCCATTTCCTCACAAGACTGAATAAATCATAGTCTCCCCTTAGAATCCTTCACTGTGGCTTGATCCAATCATTCTAAATCCATGTGTGTCAGGGAAAAGATAAAATATGTTTCTTTCTTTGTCCTTAAGTAAAGCAAATATAAGAGACTAACAAAGGTATCCATCTGCAATCCAATGATGACTCACTTTATCACAGTGTAGATTTTGATAAAGAAATATCTTTTTTCAATAATACCTCACTAACATGTTGTTGTCTTGCTGTGAACTTGATGTCTAGTGGGGGAAGAGAGGCATAGATCATAGGATGTCAGTTGCAATCAAGCAGTGCAAAGCAATTTTGGCGTCAAGACTTTTCCAGGCTTTGCTCCTGAATGACCTCCAATGTTGAGGCAGGCTCCAGTGCAATTTCATAAACTCTCTCCTGTGTGTGTGTTTTTTTTTTTTTTTTTTTTTTTTTTTTTAAGAGATGCACCAGAGAGCTTGAGGGCAACTCCTGATCACTAATTTTGTAAAGTTCTGATCTGGTGATTCCAGTTTTAATCCACTCTGATTGGATTATTGCTTTAAGAGCAATCAGTAGAGGAAGAGAACTTTCTGAAAGTCTTTGTGAAGGAATTGAAAATTAGACTTTCAAAACAATAAAATGTGTATCATACAAAAACAAAACAATGATCCATCTAAAATAGCCCAATAGAACAAATAATTTTTACATTACAAAAATTTACATATACAACAAAATCCTCCAGGTTACAGGACAGATGTATCTCTACAAATAAACCCTAACTAAAAAGAATTAAAGCACATGTGTCATGATTGAGGTTTAAAGAGGACCCAAGCATAAAGACCGACTGTGGCAAAATTGAATACTTAAAACAAACAAAAAAACCCCTTCAGAACAAAAAAAAAAAAAAAAAAAAAAAAAAAAAAAAAATGCAGGGGTAATAGGCCAACAAATGCAGGCAGTTTAAGGAAGAATCCAGCAATTAACAAAGGAACCCAGTAAGCTTTTATGCTGAGGCAGGGATGGAAAATGGCAAAGAACCAGATGAGCTAATCAGATGCAATGAGGAACAGCTGTGACAGAATGCAAACAGGGAAACTGAGGGAAAGATACTAATTAACACAAGGGCGCCTAACCAAGACTCAGACTCCAAATCAGGAGGGAAAACAATAACACTGATTTAATAGAACTAAATCCAAATGCTTGAAGAATAGAACACCATAATAAACTAAGAAACTAAATACAAAGAAATGAATTGATTTGGCCTAAGATCAATGATGAACACAGAGGTATAACTGTGTATGGCAAGCCCTATTGAATATAAATAAACAATCACCTTTACTCTGCTACAAGACAGATTATAGCTTTAACTTTTTTGCACAACTCATAATGTAAAATTACACCATATCATGTTTTTTTTCACAAGATAATTTCAAAATGAAAGTATTTTAAACTGACTTAAGCATTCCATATAAGCTATTTCAACCTGGAGAGACCCGCCTAGAGATAGAGCAGCAATCATAAAGTTTTAATTGACACAGAAGAAAAGTGCTTTGGCTCTTGTACCCCAGCAGAAGATGTGCATGCTGAGAATTGCCACAAACTTGAATGGACAGCTTCGGGCAAGGATTAGGACACTGGTGGTGAAGTGGAGACCGGAAAGGAGGGGAGCTTGACGAAACCTGGTTGGACAAGGGTGGAGATGGGTCGAAGCACGGCTGGGAAGTAGGCGGAACCATGGATGACAGGCCTTAAATAAGGAGTCTTGAGCAATGACTGACTGCAGCGGGGTCAGAACCTGACACTGGTTGGCTACCTCAGAGGCAAGTGACACAGTGATTATGATGATGTAGGTAAGACTTGGAGAGTCTCCCAGTT
Organism: Anableps anableps; assembly: GCA_014839685.1. Lineage (NCBI taxonomy): Eukaryota > Metazoa > Chordata > Actinopteri > Cyprinodontiformes > Anablepidae > Anableps > Anableps anableps. Next base: position 10,262,185 of record CM026067.1, on the reverse strand, counting down.
TGAATTTATGCCTGGGCTTCATTAGTAAGATTACTGTTAATACTGTGGTTAGCATCATTCACAGCAATTTCTGTGTGTATTCCTACTGACTCTTCTCATATAATTATCGCAATAGTTCACACTTTGCTGTGAACTGAAGCCAGAGAAGCATGCATGCATGGGCCAGTTTCTGGTATCAAGATACACCAAGAGAAAATTTTAAAAACCCACAAATCTTTTTAGTGTGACCATTTTCCTTTTGTTTTTACAGTGGTGTACCCAATATTATATATGAATTGCAAAATTATCTGTTTGTCTGCTGCTACATAAGACCCATGTGTTTGATATGAGTGCATCAGTAGATCAGCCATCTAATCACAGCAGATCTACTAATTTTGAATTAAATCTAGACGTATTAGATTTCTAAACATTTGTATTGGTAAAATCTAAAGATAATAGATAAAATTTATATTTGGGGGAGAACTTTTGTATAGTGCTCTTCCTCTGCTGTCATTTTTTTGTAAGAATCCCTACTGTTTGGAAAGAGAACTGCAGCAAGTAAGACAAAGCACCGAGGAATATTTTAAGGCTGCACCACCAGCCCACCAGAGTTTAATTCATCATCATTATTTTTGAATAAATTTAATGTATGTAAAGTATGATGTAGGTTTTCTTTAAGCTATTTTAGATTTGTGAGAAGGTGTTCTGAAATTATTTCTTGATAATTCTCACCTCTGCTTAGATATATTACTGTCATGATGGCTACGAATGTAACAGTGAGACTATAATTTGTGAACTGCATTTGGTGAATGTCAAATTGAAGTTCCCATTTTCCCATTTTTTAAGAATTAAATTACATTTAAATAACCATCAGTCTGCATGTGGGATGAGAGTGGTTGTAAAGCAGATGTGTAAAATTTGCAACAACATCTTTAAACAAATGCCATTGAAATGTAAGGAAGAAAAAAAAGTAGGATAGGGGTATAATATTCCAACTAATGCTCCTCCTCCTTTACTGATGTCTTTCTACTAAAGTAATACGATGCTTATCAGAGAAACATTTATGAAGGAGGCACTGATAAACTGCCTCCATATCCGAGGCCATGGTCTCGAGCCACAAAAGGGTAGTATGCTTTCTCTGGGTCAGGGGGAGGTCCTACCTCAAGTGGAGGAGTTCAAGTTTCTTGGGGTCTTGTTCACGAATGAGGGAAAAATGGAGCGGGAGATAGAGATAGATCAATGGATTAGTGCAGGGTCGGCAGTGATGCAGGCACTGTATTGGTCTATCGTGGTAAAGAGAGAGCTGAGTCAAAAAGCGTTCCTACCTCATCTGTGGTCATGAGCTTTGGGTTGTGACCAAAAGAACAAGCTCAAGCATACAAGCGGCCAAAATGAGTTTCCTCCGCAGGGTGTCTGGGCTCTCCCTTAGAGACAGGGTGAGAAGCTTGGTCATCTGGGAGGGACTAGGAGTAGAGCCGCTGCTTCTCCACGTTGAGAGGAGCCGAGCTCCCTCCCCATAGAGCACACTCCACCATTTCCCACACACAGCTCCACCAGACTAGCGGCAACAGCAATTATCAAACACCTGGTGGAACTGCGTGTCTGCTGAGCTTATCATACAAACTACAATGCTACTAAGAACAGTTGCAAACAGCATCAATGGAAGGCATGAAGAAGCATTGTTGTGATGATGTGCTGAAAAGGGAGTGTCAGAGAGGGTAGGAAGTTCTGAAAGAGACAGAAGCCAATTTCAAGTGGCCAGATACAGCTATAATGCAAAGTCAAATTTCTTTTAAGTTGCTTTTGATATAGACAGCATTTTCATGACAACTGATGGTAACATAGTTACTTGACTGTGGTATAAATTAGCACTATTTGCCTGGAAAATACATAATACCCACTATTAGGTTGGCTATTTGCACTTGCTTAGCAAGTGCAAATAACTGTTTGAGGGAGACCTTGGCTGCTGATTGTAGGGACTAGATTAAAGAGATACAGTTCTATAAGGATGGAGTTTGCGTCACCAAGAAATTCTTTAGATAAATGTCAACAAGCAGTCTTACACACAAGTTTATTTAGATGTTAAATATAAAGCTTGGTAAAAATGTTTCTGACTGCCAAAAACTTATTTCATTGCATTTAAGTTTTGTCTTTTTTTTGTTGTTGTTTTGTTTTTTTTCACTGTACAACTGAGCAAAACAAAAATAATTTTGCAGACAATATTTTAAGTGTAACTCTGTCTGTTGGTAATCAGCCTATTCTTTTGTCTCTTATTATTTTCTAGAGCAGAAATTTTAATAAGGGGTGCCCAAACCTTTGCATAAACGTGATCATAAAATTAGAGTTTCTAGGAATTATTAAATTAACTTTCTGCACAAAAGCTCTTTGTGAAATTATGTAGCCTGCATTATTCTTTGGTCCCTTTTCTATCTCACTAATTGAAGTGTGGCCAATCTTACCTGCTAATGTAAAATATATTATAAAAAGTGCAATTTTGGCATCAGCATTGAATTATTTCATAGGAAGGTATCCATTCTAAGTTTCAAAGACATTTATGTCTACATTAATATTAATATTTTCCTCTCTCCCTTCTCCTGTATTCAGTTTCCCTTGGACAGTGTTCTTCTTTTAATTCAAAAGTTTGTATAATGAAAACTAGAAAACAAACTTAGTGGATAATACATATGCAAGACATTTTAGGAGGGCATTAATGTCACTGTTATCCTTGTTACAGTTTGACATACTCCCTGTCTTGCACTGCACCACCATTGCATCCATCATAGTGCAAAACATAAACATGAGTCTTGTTTCCATACGCTCTGCTCTATAATCTGTATGATCTTTATGATTGTGTAGTGTAAGGATCTTTGAGAATTTTGTACCAAGCAACTTGTAATTTTTGATGCAAACAGTATGCATTTTTTTATTGTTTTTTTTTTTTTTATGTCATTTTATTATGAAAGCAGTAGTGGCACCAGATATTCTTTTCTACATGTGCTGTAGGGGAGCTTGCCATTTTACTGAGGGCACTTTGTTGTGAAATGAATATAGATTTCTAAGTTTCTTTACAACACCTTCAATATACCCTGCAATTACCAACAGCATGCTAAATAAATATATACACAATCTCTGATTTTCAATGATACTATGCAAAGACACGACCACTGTAAACCATGTATTTAGAAACAACTTGGTCTGCAACACCAAAACTGAATAATAGGTAACAGAGGAGAAATTGTTTCATCTAGTGTCAGATGTTTTTATAACAGGGCAATGTGCCTATTGTAGTAAAGGGCAAAAGTTTAAAAAAACTTAAAAGAAATTTGATGTCTTGACTTAACTTGTATTCTGAATACAATTCAGAAAATATAAACAATAATTCTGCACCTTATTCTTCCTCATTCTGATGGACCTCCTACCGCTGATAATCAAATGTGATAAAAAGAAAAATTAAACCTATCTACCAATGTGCAACAATCAGCTGATCCAACAGAAAAAGGTAAACTATTAAATGAAATGGTTTGTTTTTCAATCAGAGGATAGCTTCATTGTCGTGTTTCCTTCCTGAAAAAACTGTGAATTGATATTGAAACAGCCTTATATAAGCTTACCTGCTGACTAATTGTTCGGGAGTATTTTCTCCTGTGAATAGGCCAAGGAGAGGCCATATTTTCTAAAATAAATTGTTTTTTTTTTTTAAAAAAAAAAACCTCAAATATCTTTTCACACCATATCAGGCCCATTACTATTTATAGTTTGCATCTTCATGTTGCCCAAAAGGCCAAAAATGTTATTATTTTTAATTTTAATTCATGTGGAGAAAGTCTATACAAAGGCTCAGCAATTAATTAGCTAACCTAAGACTCTTACCCTTCTAGTGTTACTTTATAAAGAAGAAATGATAGAAATGGATAATAATCTTCCCAATAACTACATTTACCCAAAAACTGCTCAGAAATTTATTAGTGGGTTATTTTTTTATATTTGCTTATCTGTTTCACCTTTCATTTTGTTAAGTATTGTCGTATGTCTTTAAAAACAAAGCTAAAACCATGAAACTTTGAAATTATAAGTTATCATACTTTGGGAAGTTTGGGAAGTTTAGATTACATCAGCACTGAGGGTTGGATATTGAAAAATCTTCTAAACCCAATGGTAAAGCATGACTGTTTCACAGCATCCAAGAATTTATCTTCACAGGCCACAACAGCTGGTAACCTGCTCTCACTTTTAGGATGGGTAAAGAGGAGGATCTAATGTTTGCTACACCACCAACAAAATGGCAAAACTTCTTCTAAAAGCATTTTATTAGCCATTTATAAAGTGTCTGTGAGCAATTTGGCTGGCTAACTTCAGGCAAACTGTGTTTCAGCCAATTCTGTTACATCTCCTCATAGGCAGCAAGGACAATTTAACAAAGATGTAGTCTGTTTACAACTGGAGGAACAATGCTGACACAAGGTGCAGAGTCAAAAGAAAAGAAGGATAAGTCGTCAGCTGAGTTATATTGTTTTTATTATTGTTTAGTACGAAATTCGGACCCACCTTAGTGTATTTCCCACAGCAAACAGTGCAATTGATTTAAAGGTATATTGATGTATTTGTTTTATTTATAGTATACCTGCTTGGGAAGCTTTAGTGTATAAGTGGTATTGAGAAGCAAAATAGGATTTTATTGAAATATAAGATCCTTAAGACACCCTGTTTATGCAGAGGCATTTTAACTTTTAGGTTACTCATCAGTATGTATAATCTGTGCAACATTTGGAATGTATAAATCTGTTAATAAATCCCTTTTTATTAATTATTTAAGTACTGAGAATCAATTTTATACCTTTGGGAGAATTTATATAATGGAATATATCTTTCCACTTTTTGTCCTACAATAGGAACCCACTGAATAAAAAGTAACTGCTTGGGTTATATTTGTTGAATTTAGAGGAAAAACCACAATATTCAACAGTTTATATATCCCCCAAAATAGAGATAGAGGATTTAAAATACTATGAGACTAAATTCTGCTATTTATTGGACTGAAGATGTAAGTGATCTTAGAAAATGTTACATTTCAATTTCTTTTGAGCCATAAATCTATCACTGCATTTCGTCTGGTCTGTAGCCTCACAAACACAAATATTACTCCAAAAGTGGAGCTTACCTATTATGAAACAGGCCATGCCAACTACATAAATTTTGCATATTTTGAAATATAATCACATGTATTTATTTAAACTGTCAGGGAATCAATAATGAAAAAATAATTCAAGAGCAAATGTAACATTTCCGATATACACCTTGTATTTTATCCGTTTTGAGGGACTTCAAAATTCATCAAGTGTGTCATTATTAATGCAGTTTGACAGATGTTTTTTACTCATGGGAATTTTTGTCACACTGTTTGAGAAACAGGACAATATTGCACATTCCTACCCTAAAGTTATAAACTAGATGCCAAAGTTTAACACAAGAACAAGATCAAAGTTCATCTTACACAGATTAAAACTGAAAGATTTCATGAGGATTCATGACATTAAAAAAATCTTGATTCACATTTCTAACACAAACTATTTCACATTTACTGTGTATGAGATTTTTTCTTGAGTTAGGTCCAGTAAAATAATTTATGAAATGTTGGTTGATAATGGTATGTGTCCATTCACAAATGGCATCTGCTATTTAGTCTCTACCAGCCCACTGCCATTTTTTAAATTTTTTCCTCTTTTGTCCGCTCACATAATGTATTCTAAAAGCCTGGATTCCCAAAAAAAAGTTGGCTTATGTGTGTTCTGTTTTATTGTTCCCTGGGCTAAATAAATGAGTGAATAAATCTAAAATTCAGACTAAAATGTATCTTATCAAGATCTCTTTTTATTGCTAGTTATGTTCAAAGCTTTCTGCTGTTCTCTCCTAAAATCCAGATTTCTGTTTTAAACAATGTGAGCAAACAAAATTCCACATCTGCGCTATCAAGTCAGCTACAGTAAAACAAAATGTGTGCATATCGAACCAAGCATCCAAGCATAATTCTACATACACTTTGATTGTTAAGGTATGCGCCTTCAGGTCTTTTTTTTTTTTTTTTTTTTTTAACGTGTCCTGTCCGGCAGTGTGGCACTCGGAATTGTCGTCTGAATGTCAAGGTAAGGCCCAACAGATTTGTTTCCACAAGCGGAGCATTATGGCTTTCGCCATGATGTTCCCCTTGGTATAAATATGAAACTTTATTAAAAATTGCCTTGGGTTTACATTTCAAATTTAATGGACACAAAGATGAAAAAGAAAAAAAAGCGGGGGGTGGGGGAATGAGAGAAATATGGAGAAAAGGTTTAAAGAGAAAAAAGCAGATAAAAGAGGAGAGAAAAAAGCATAAAGATAAAACAAGTCAACACCCTTGATGTCTGCCTCGAGACCTGCGGAAAGGGAAAACAAAACAGAGAATCCACAACAACAAACAACATATGCATATGTAGTAATAACAGTTATAACGTCAATGGAAAGTACACAGTACAAGGTAATACAACCAGACTCCTAGTCTGTATTACAGTCTGAACTGTGTTTGGTTAGGTGGCCTAAGACTAAAATAAGTTCTGTTTTAGGAAAATATCAGTGCCGCTTATCAACACACTAGATGGTGGGTGTACTCCTTGGCAAGCTTTATGTGTATTTTTCTTGTTATATACTAGATTGCCAATAGATTCTGATTTTTCTATCCTAAAATTGATCATTGTTGGGTTTTTAGACCTTATGTTGCTGCCCATTGGTTAAAGTGTTACCAAACTGCTATTAGGAAATGGTGCTGTCCCTACTTATTTAGCAATATTACCTTGTGGGTAAATTCACTTCCAAATTTCTCAGTCATTATATGTAAATACAAATTATTAACCTGGAGGGATAAAATACAGTGGTTAAAACATTTCATGCAGCACAGAGGATACCTGATAATTAGGAGTTTTACAAGATATTTTTGCATGAGATATTAAAATGACACAATATTTCCTGTCAAAGTGAATCACCTCTTATGAAGCGCTATCCAGCTGCAATGAGTTCATCTTGTGAAGTAAGTCCAAACTATATGAGCTTGACACCCTGGATCCATGTGTGAGAATCTTATTTTGAAGTAAGAAAGGAAGAAGCTCTGCTGTACTGACAAACTGCTCCTTGGGCTAAAAATATTTCTGCTACTTCTAAATGTGTGGCAACATTTTGGGTACTCTACAGAAAAATAAAATTGGGACAGAGTGACAGACAAAAAAGAAATGATTTGTTAAAATATGAATATATCATGACTGAGTAACAATGCTAAAGTTGGCAGCTGCTTTAAAACTTCCTACTGGCATTACACTAAAGCGCTATGTCATAGTTTTCATTGCGACAGTACTCTGCGGTTGAAAATCAATGGTACTTACACGGATCAAACCTGAACTGGATAGTTCTAGACGGCACATATGTTATTTAAAACAAATTTTGAGGTTTATAAAACTTTTGTTCTATGAATGAAAACACAAAATAGATTAATTCTTTTTTTTTTTTTTTTACATTAGGGCCACCTTCAAATAAGACAAACTTAAAAACTGCTGTACAGATTCTTCAAACAGTTTATGATTTCTAAAAATCTTCATTTGTGTAAAGAACAAAAGGAGTGTTCTTAGTCTCAAAATGTTTCAAAAATATAAAAATATTGGCATGTACATTTTACATGAACCCAGTATTGTGTTTAGTTGTGTCTTGTGAACTGGATGTATCATCAGTCCTGTACTGATCCATTTAATTCTATATTTTTCCTCCATTATTTTCTTCATTATTTATTTCTTAACTTAATAGACTATTAAGCAAGAATCCATGTATTAGCGAACATTTCTGCGCAATGTGAAACAACAGTCTAATGTTGGTTTTGTTCCATGCAAACATCATATTGTAAAATCACTCATATAGAAACTAGCTAATATGGAAGAGTAATTGATCAAAACAATATCATAATTACAATCACTGTCTTTATCGAGGCTCATTACCCTTTCAGGATACAGGAATTTGTTCAATTTAGTGGATGGTGACAGAGCCATGCTTTGCTTCTCCAGACTGCTAATTTCTCACTGCCATGCGTGCATCATTTTTCTTGGACCAAGATCTATTCTGAATGGAAGGATTTCATTAAGTCATCCAGTAATGAGCCTGTTTGTCAAGTACAAATGCCATGACTGCTGAGGGCATTCTTTTCAAGGGCACATTTACCATGCTGTGTCAACTGCAGTGCGCTCTTTACCTAATCTCCACCTCCATCCTAAAAAGATCATTTACATTAATCGTGCATTTTTATGCGAAGCTCAGATTATTTGAACTGTAGAAAGCATCTATGTACTATTTGCTATATTTTACTGAAATTTTAGTTTTTCTACTTTCTTCTTTTTTTATATATCCTTTTTTATGTTTTTCTGTCGCTTCCACAATATACATTTTTAATTGACCTCCCCACCCCCAACCCCCGGCCTGCTTACATGCAGACAGTCAATTCCTTCTGTGATGGGGTTTTACCCTGTCTGATCAATACAGTAATTCCATCAGGGTCTCTGGCACTGTCTGTCAGCGGGTCAACTTGAAGTTATGAAAACACAGTACTGATTTTCTCTTTCTGTAAGGAAAAAAGGCTACATGTCATAGAACTAATTACTATGCTGGAAGGATAAATTTTGGCAAGACAACATGTTTAAGATGAGTCCAAGTTGATGGAATCCTTGTGACTGAGCAAACCTTCTGATGCACAAGGACAAAAAGAACATGGTGTCACATTTAGCCAAAGCTTAAAGTAATTTCCCTCTAAATTTACCTGCTAGACTATTCCTCTCTCTCTTTCTCTTGCCCTCCCATTCTCTCCATTTAATGCACTTTCTGCCCTTCATTACAGCTCATTCTCTTGCCACATCAATGCTTTTATCATCTGCTTCATTTCTGCACAATGAAAACAGTAGAAATGATGTAGAGTTGTACTGTTTCCCCACCATCACCCTAACCACACCCCTGGGCAGGTGAATGCAAGTCTGACACACTGCATACAGCATGTGCAACAGTCTCCACTGCATCATGGGCCGGCGTAATATATTATGGCTGGGAAACACAGGGGAGACAGCAGGCAGAGACGTGATGTGCATGAAGCTGTAGTTGGAAGCAGAGAACGTCCTGAATTATTTAATACCAAACAAGGTCTGGGTGAGCTCTGAGGATAACGGTTCATTTAGGTAATGCACGGTGAGAGAACTGTCAAATTTTCCCCCAGATACTTTCTTAAGACTTCCAAAAGAATACAAAAAAAAAACAAAACATAAAGTTACTTTGTCTACATGTGAGAAAAATCACCAAGATCATCAATCTTGAAGTTTCCCTGTGGAGCTTAAAGTCCCCGAAAATTGGCTTGCTGAGAAAAGTAAAGTGATATTTGTGTTTTAATCATGCACACTAATGGCAGGTAATCTATTTATCAACAACCCTGTTTGTATTAAAGTGGTTTTAATAGATACAAATGCAGTAAACAACCTAGGGCCAGGAGTCGAACCCCAGACAGATACATTGAGGACTTTAGCTTTACCATATGATTGCCTGCTCTATCACTGGTCCACCTGGTGCCCCATGCATTCCATGTATTTTTCTTAAAATAAAATGCCAGTCGTTTTTAGCCCTCCAGAGTCAATACTTTATTAAACCCCAGTTTGCTGCAATCAAATAATCAGGTATTTTGAGGTATGCCTCTTTTAACCTGGCCTTTTTACAGACTGAAATGTTCATCTATTCTTCTTTCAAAAGTTCAAGATTTGTCAGACTGAATGGAGAGTATCTGTAAACATTTCTCAGATGTTCTCAGATTTTCACCAAACATGCTCTGTTACTTGCTCTTGATGATGCAGTGTGCTAACTCTAACAAACTTCAGAGGCCGCCACAGGCCAGCTGTGTTTATATAGATTACAGACCCATTCAATGAATTAAAATATTCATTAAAAGCCCATTTATTTTAGAAACATTATCACTAAGTAAAACATATTATATAGATTAATTACACTGATGTATATTTGCAAGCCTTTATTTCTGTTAATTATGATGATTTTCCACTTACAGCTAATGAAAACATGATATTTAAAATTAGAATATTACATCAGACCAATATAAAACTATTTTTAAAAACAGAAATGTAGGCTTGAGCATGTTTAATACCTGCTTAAAGTTTATTTTCAAAAGGTACTTTTAATCTGACAAATGAGACCCATCAGGATGTATATTCTAATTTATTGAATATGACTCTATATTACACAAAGGTGGACTCTATTAATTATGTAACTTCTGAAAGCAGTTGGTTGTACTAGATTTTATTCAGGGTAATAAAATTAAAAAGGCATGCATACATATCTATGCTTACTACTTTATGTTGGTCTACCACCTAAAATCCCATAGAAAATACATTGAAGTTTGTCATAGTAAAGTGACAAAATGTGAAAAGGGCTATGGATACTTTTGTAAGTAAATGCACATTAATAATATGCAATTTTGACAGAGCAAGAAGAAAGGAGAGACATTGTGAATGAAAAGCCAAACAGTTATGTCTGCCACACATGTTGGTTTAGGAATGCTGATGTTACCCATTCTTCCTTTGGGGCTGGGTTTTGCTTGAGATGGCTTAATGTCTCAGCTTCTCATGTGGAAATGCAGTGCTAAACATTGTGTCAACAGTACTGTCTCAGTTTAATATCTACTTCTGGTGTTAACCACATCTTAAAACACCAGGGGGTCAACACAGTAATTTTCCATCACTCCTGGTGCAAAGTTGCAACCCTGAGTATATTGTCTTGCTTCACACCAGTCAGTCTGTATTTTCCATGTGTCAGTAAAATACTTCAAGTCTTTAGGCTTCCTAGTCTTATCAGTTGTTAATAGGATAGCAAGAACTAGAACTTTATTTGGGGGGGATTCCCTTTGGCGCTCTTTGGCTTTTTATCATAGCTTTATCTATGTATCTTGTGTTGAGCTTACTGTCATCAAGGAACCCTTTCTCATATCCATCCACAGTAGTTATCGATGTCCCTATTAACACCAGAGAAAGAAGCAAGTGGCTTCCAAGAGATCTTATCAAGGTCATCCCCTGGATAATGCTGAGGAATAGAAAAACAGATAAGAGATCTTCCATAACTTAATTAGCTTTTTATCACACAATGCAATTACAAAATTGTCAAGCAGCTGGCATAACAGGCCAGGAACACTTTGAAGAAACTAACAATAACAAAGTGGTCAATGCCACTGGGAGAGTGATGGCCCTTTTCATGTCCTCAGTGTAGGAGTATAACTCAGTGCTTCGGCTAAATCAGACGAAGCAATGCGATTTATTTAGCATGCGTGGAGTAATGGTAGGCCGACACGGAACATACCAGTCTGAGGCCAGAGCACCCACTGAGATGCTGATAAGAGAGATTAATGGTGTTGTCTGAGTGGCTGGCGTACGATCAGTGCTTGAGCAACCTAAATGTGTCTGCTATCTGAAGCATCTGTATCCCTGCAAAGCACTGAGCTGGATGAGGCAAAAGGACGGGATGTCACATGAATAAATAAAGCAACGGGAACTGAGGGTGAGGTGTGGGGGGTGATACAACCCTGTGCCCACACATTCTGGTCAATGCACAAAATGCATGAAGATAACTCATGAGGAAGAGACAGAGACATGGAGATCAGCAGGGTGGGGGTTGGGGCATTGAGGGTTGCAAAATATATAAATATAAATAAAACAAAAGGTTAAGAAGAAAAAAACAAAGGCTTTCCATTACAGTCACACAGAATATTTAAATATTATTGTAAGGATACTCAAAATCCGGATGGATATTGTATTTTGGTCCCATGGTCCTTTGTCTGTCTGTGTGTATTTGGCAAGTAGGATCAGGGTCTATTTGTTGTCTCAGCAATGCATAGAACTACTCTTTTTGGATATGATAAGGAGTCTTGTACATGGCCCGGTCAAGGTTGTGCCAAGTGCTCCAGGTTGTTTGATTGGGGTAAAAATTATAGGAATCAGATGATGACTATGTAAGGTGTAAAGTGTAATGTTTTCTATCCAAGTTTAAAGGGATCATGACAACAAATTAAATTTTTCTGTTGTTTTGGGGGTATAATATGATCTGTTGTGCACTGATGAGGCTGTGTGAATGTCAAGAGTTGGTATCAAAAGCCCTGATCATCGACAGTTAGCTTTGTTCGTTTGCTCAAAAACAGATGAATCAGAGAACAGTTTATCTTTCTATGTAATTCATATTCTCCAATTAGAGCACACCATCAAGCAAACAGCCCTACCCCTCCCCTCCTCTCTCCAGCTGCTACACTGGCTAATTTAAGGGCTAAGTCAGGCTAGCATGTCTCCTCCACTTGAGAAGAGGATGGCTACTAAAACGGGGAGCTGTTATGTCCCTGGGTGGTCAAAAATGGCTGGAAGTTTCCACTTACTCCCGAAGGATAAGAGAACCAGAGAAAAGTGGCTGAAGTTCATTTATGGACAAGTACAATGCAATTATTACCTCAATTTGAGATGATGTTCAATGCATTTTATTGAAAAGTTTCCCAAATATGGTTGTAGCCAATCGGAGTGAAATCAACCAGATCGAGCCACATATCATTACCGTACCCAACCCTTTTACTGAGGAGGGAAATCTGGCCTGCCAAAACAAACCTTTACGAAAAGGTGATGTTATCTTTTTAAATAAAATTCTTTGGAGAATTGACATATGCAGCAATATCAACTACATGAAATAGTTTATACAGTGATGTCACCACCCATTTAAAGTTCCCTGTCTGCATGATTATCAACTCTAGTTGCTTCTAGTGAAGCAACTAGAGTTACCTTGAGTAACTCTAGTTACCTTGAGTAACTCTAGTTGCTTCACCTGTTGCTTCTGCCCACTCCTCCTTTGTTCTTGTGTTCCTGATCTGAAGGATTCATCTGTTTTTTGGTTCCCATGACTCATACAGTGAAGTCATATTTTATATAATTCAAGCAACTGATCACATATGATAAAGGAAAGAATAAAGCTACAGATGCTATGCTAAAATAAATGAGGGTATACAGACAACATGACTTTGACATAACTGCGTTGGTATACCACCAAATTTCTAATATTTTCACATGTTCCACTTCCTCTTTTAACCCTACAATCTGAATAGATTGTGCTGCACTTGGGAGATGGAGTTAAGATCTCAGAATTTGACCCCTCTATCATTTTAAACCCTTACTTGTTTAAGTCACAGTGAGAGAAAAATTCTCTGCCTCTGTTTTTTTTCGGACCAACCCTTACTAGTCAACAGATAAGAGGCGGACTAAACACTCCATGGATCACGAGTTCATTGTACGATGAATGTAGAGACAAACAACCATTCATGCACAAATTCCCTCCTAAGGGGAAATTAAAGTCACAACTTAACGTAATGTTTTTATGTGGCCTACCCCCCCCCATCACACACACATCTATGAGCTGAACATACCAATGCCACACAAGAAGTCAGAGATTCACACAGCTGTATGAGCTGGAAAATACAGTCTCAACATTCTTAGCATGGTAAATGACTGTTAAAGCTGGAGATGGCTGTTTTTTATTGGAATATCTACACAGGTGTACAGAGGCCCATTTTCAGAAACCATCACTCCTGTGTTCCAGTGACACATTCTGTTAGCTAATCCATGTTCATCATGTTAAAATGATAATTGATCTATTGAAAAAACTTAATGTTAGCTCAGCTGAAAACTGTTGTACTAAATAACAAAAGCAATAAAATTGGTCTTCATTTGACTAGTTGAGTATCTGGAGCATCAGCATTTGTGCGTTCGATTATAGTCCAAAAATGGTCAGAATAAAAGAACTTTCTGCTAAAACTTGTCAGTCTATTCATGTTCTGAGAAATGAAGGCTATTTCATGAGAGAAAATGCCAAGAAACTGAAGAACTCATACAATGGCATGTACCATTCTAACCAGGATAGGAGGGGAAGTGGGAGGCCCCAGTGCACAACTGAGCAAGAGGAGAAGCACATCAGAGTCTCTAGTTTGAGAAAGAGACGCCTCACAGGTCTTAACCTGGCAGCTTCATTAAATGGTACCCACAAGACACCAGTCTCAATATCAACAGTGAAGAGGTGATTCCAAGATTCTGGCCTTCGAGCCAGAGAAGCAAAGAAAAAGCCATGTCTGAGACAAGCAAGCAAAAGGAAAAGATTAAGATGGGCAAAAGAACACAAACACTGGACAGAGGAAAATTGAAAAAAGATGATATGGACATATGAATCTAGGTTTAAGGTGTGTGAATCACCAACAAGACATTTTGTGAGACATAGAACAAATGAAAAGATGCTAGAGGAGTGCCTGATGCCATCTGTCAAGCATGGTGGAGGAAACGGGATGGTCTGGGAATGCTTTGGTGCTGGTGAAGTGAAAGATTTGTACAGGGTAAAAGTGATACTGAATAAGGAAGGCTATGACTCCATTTTGCAAAACCATGCCTTACCCTATGCCAATTTTGTCTGACAACAAGTCAGTGACTCAAAGCATAGCTCCAAACCATGCAAGAACTATTTAGGGAAAAAGCAGTCAGCTAATATTCTTTCTATAAGAGTGGCCAGTCACCAGTTCTCAACCCTATTGAGCTGTTGTGGTAGCAGCTTGACTGTGTGGTGTGTAAGAAGTGTTCATTAAGACCATCCAACCTGTAGGAGGTGCTTCAGGAAGCATGGGGTGAAATTTCCTTAGATTATCTCAGCAAATTGACAGCTAAAATGCCAAAGGTCTGGAAGGCTTTAATTGCTACAAATGGAGGCTTGTCTAATAAAAGCTAAATTTTAAGGACAAAATTATTATTTCAAGTACCAATCATTATTTCTAACCTTTTCAATGTCTTGAGTATATTTTCTATTCATTTTGCAACTCATTTGATTATTAAAAAGTGATTTTTATTTTTTTTTATTTTTTTATTTTTTTGGAAAAACATTAAATTTTTTGGGTGACCCCAAACTTTTGGGCAGTTGTGTATGTATTTGAAAATTCTTTGAAAATAAAAATCTAAAAAGGTAGGTAGGCTGTATATATGTATTTAAACCGATTTTATTATGATATCCCCACAAAAATCCCCTGAAACCAACTGCCTCTAGAAGTCCCAAATTAGTGAGCAAAGTTAAATGGAGGAATAAAGTTGTAGATAGGTTTATTGTAAGGTTAAGTATTAAAACAATATCCAAAGCTTTGATGCTTTTTAGAGGGGACGGGGAAGCTGGTCAAATAGACAGAGCTAAATACAGAGCAAACCTTGTAGGAAACCTGTAAGAGAGTGCATAAAATGTGAAATACATGGACAGAGCATATTCATATGTTAGAATGGTCTAGTCAAAGTCCAGACCTAAGTAAATTGTTTATCTTTGCCACAACTTCATTAAACTGATGTTCACAGATGTTATTGTTATTCCTCCAATCTGACTGAGCTTGAACTCTTTTGCAATGATGAGAACAAAAAAAACAAAACAAGACAACAAAAAAACCACCCCAAAAGACTTGAAGTTTGAACTACTGCAAAAATTGGTTCAAAATGTTTTGATTCAGGGTGTTCTAATGCATGGCATTTATTTGACCCCCTTATTTAATTTGAAATCCCAACAAAATACAATGAAGTTTGTAGTTATAATGAGGCAAAATGTAAATGTAATTAAAGTTCAAGAGGCTCAAGTTACTGCGCATATTTGATGTTTTAACTTCACCTTCATCCTAACTTGAAGGGGAAGAACCATTGCAAATCTATATTTTAAAATAGTCTCTATGTTCTGCATTTCACATAATGGCTCTGTAGTTCCCTGGGATAAGATCCCTGCATCCAAATTGGAAGATTGAAAGTGTGATGAACTGACATGGGTCTAAAGGCTCTTAACTTCCTATTATGTTCATATCTGAGGCACAACAATGTTGTTCCTGGGTCAAATTGACCCACAGAATGTTTAATCATGCAATAGTGTCAGAATCCAAAATTTTATTCAAAACATGTTTGTATCCCATTATTAACTCCATTTCTAACTATTTCAATCAATATTTAGTGCAATGAGGTTCTTTACCTCTTACAGATAAGACCAATGAGTATAATTCACTTGTTTTTCATTTCAAAAATGAATTTTAAGTTTTTTTTACTGTCCACTAGAAAAATCTACACAGAAAAATCACACAAAAGCTTATACATGAAATTGATTTATTTAATTTTTTTTTTTTTTTTTTTAAAGTCCTGACATTTATAGATGAACTTGAGACACCTATTCTATTCAGGGTCAAATTGACCCGTTGATAATAGCCCCTGGATAAAGAGTTGACCACCCTTTGGCCACCCCTTAAATAAATATCTAGCTCTGTTGCTGGAAATGCTATTATTAAATGATATAAGTATTTAGAAAAATAATCTACAATTGGAACAAAATTCACAGAACTATCAATTTATCCCTCTTGTTATTTAAAATACGTGGACCTGAAAGTATAAGTAAAGGCTCCTCTTCATCCCAGCGCCATTTGACTATTGCTACTCCATTTCTTGCAATGCGTCTGTGGGCAGGACCAGATATATACATCCAAATAATGCATTTATAAGGCATATACTTGAACTTGAGGGAAAACTGTGAATATAGATCAGTGTGCATGTTACCAGTTTGTCACTGTCGTTTGTCAGTGTCTGGAACAAACCCCCAGTACCAATATGGAAGTAATGCCTGTAGCCATGGAGACTGACTGTCACGGCTAGTAAACAAAGTGTGTGCTGTGAGCTCACTGGAACCCACTGAACAACTATTTGGCAGATGATTGATCCATTTCGCTGCCCTTCTGGTGGCTATGAATGATGCCAGTGTCAAGAAAACAAAAAGGCCATATATCAAAAAGCAATCATTCAAGTTGTCATTTTCTGTTATTTTGGGCTGAAGCTTACACAAAGTAAGAAAAAAGAAAAAAACCTCTCCAGCATCCTTATACTATATACCATTTGCTGAGATCTTTTTAATTACATTAAGATTTGTTTTACCAAATTCCCATTCCCTTTTTATACCCACTCTGTCCTTGCAGGGTGGTCAATCAGCTAAAGGTGGGATGCACCCTGACAGGTCAGCTATCCATCAGAGGGATACACAGAGACAAATAGGATAAACAAGCACGCACACATTGGCAAAATGGGCTACTTTAGTGTGACCAATTCACTTAACATGCATGTTTTTGGACTGTCTAAGGAAACTTGAGCACCCTGAGAGAATCCATGGATGCACAGGGAGAAATCCTGGCTTTGTTTTGCCAGTGGGTTCTATGTGTTGCTACTACATGCTAGCTGTTTTATCACATTTTGAGCTTTCACTGGACTTGCTACGATAACAGCATAGAAGCTGGTGGTAGAGGTGCTTTCTTCCAGATCCAAGAGTTGAGTGAAAAGTTGGAAAAAGAGAAAAACGTCTGTTCACACCATCACCCAGACAAAGCTGTTGTCAAATGCAACATTATATGTTCAGTATGATAATACTTTTTCAAATATTTAGAAAGAAACAGGCAATTGCTTATTAACCAACTGGTTTTTCAACAGCAATTTGGAGATGCAGCTGTTGCCAGCGTTCAGTAATAGTTGGGATGCTCGTACTGCTGAAATTTATTGACATTGTGTTGGGTTATTTGTCAAGTGCAAAGTGCTCCAGGATGGAGATACCTCACGATATCTTCTCTTATGTTATAATGGGAAAAAAATTCTTCTTCCCATAAAGAAAAAAGAAAAAACAACAAATAGCCAATAAAGCCCAGCATGTTAATCAGCTGTGAGTTTCCCTCAGCTCCCGAAACAGCTCTTATTTACACTGTAAAAAAAACTGAATTCAAACACGGTTACCATTTTACAACCTCCAAAACTGCTATTTAAAGCATGGAGTGGTGTCTTCATGACTTCAACTAGTTTATTTAAAAAAAATATATATATATCACTTTTTTCCCAGAAATTTGTGGTTTTTATCTTTTTTCTCTGTTTCTGCTCTGACGACTTGTCCCTAGGTTTCCTGTGCCATCTCACATATATGTCTCATTTCCTATAAGAAACAAACTTCTTTATGAGTATGAATAATTTTAAATTTAAATCTGTCATGGTATGAATAATTTTGATCTTAACTGTATTAACGTTTAATGACTTGGGGTTTGGTTATGGTTGAAAATTATTATTTTGCATGTTGTGAATTTTTTGGCAAGGTATGAGAGTGGGATTTGAGCAAATTGTTTAAATTTTCTTTTTAATTGTGGAACTGGTTCCCATAATTTGCATTCATAGGTTGAACTGAATATTGCTGAAAATCAGTTTAACATGATTTTAACACAATAGTCACTATGATTAAATATGTTTTCAGAAGAAATAAAATTAGAAAAAACATGGCTTGATGAAAAGCTGTTGAAATAATGTAGCAGACCTAATATAACAGAGTTGTTGCTTATATTTTGTTCACTCCACCCTTATAGCTTCAGAGCTGGTTTTTGTGATGGATTTGAGGACACAGTGGCTTTATTTACAAATAAAGAGGCCATCTGTGATAAAGCTTTCTTCTCTTTGGCATATCACTGTGTTACTCCTTTATAACTGAACTTCTAGTTGCACTGATAAAACACTGAAGTGAGACTGCAATAAGATGACTTCTGTGCCTAATTTAGCTTCAGGGGGAAGACAGCAAGTATGCCTTTGGAACCCCTTCATTGGTCCAGATTGATTGCTTATCAATTATTTATTCATTATTCTGAGATTTCCAGAATATTAGGTGGGTCATTTACATCAGAAGATCAACCTGTTTGTTAATTACCTGCATCCAACATTCAATCAGATTACTAAATTACAGAAACATTTATGTTATTGAGCTAAACAAAATGCTTGTGTGGTTTTCAGAATTCTTTTCTTTTCTTTAAGACCTGATTAATGCACCTAACTTATTGAATGGTTGCATATTTTCCAGGGCAGCTATAAATTATTTTCACCATTTAAAGCATACAGCACACAGGAACCAAATCCATACCATATTTATCCATTCTTTCCATGTGCATTCATTGAAAGGTCCTGATTATCCTTATACATTATTCATAGTCTGGGGGTCTGGGTTGACTGTGTGAAGAAACAGGGTATAATTTAAAAGGCAGGGAATAGAGGCTTGGCCTGTCTTGGAGTGCTGCCTAAAGAGCACATCCAAATGAAACCACCCTTTTTTGTAATCTGGCTGGCATTTTTCAGCTGGATTGCTTTAATGGGGATGTCAGCAGAGGAGGAGAAGAACTGTCTTATTGGGCGTCACAGGAGGTCCCATGATAGAGATGGAAAACCATGTAAAGATTACCCGTATCTCCAAATGAGACCCCCAGTCATATTAGAAAAGGGAAATTGTGCTCCGTTATCTGTGCCTTGTTTATCACGTTACACTAATGGCTTTATCCAGGTCATAAAAATGATGGCTTGTTGATCTCACTTACTAACTCATGCAGGATCAGTCATCATGAGTGTCCAGTGACTCACTGTGAAATCACAGCTGGAACATTGCAGTGATAATGATGACAGATTGAATTTTGTTGACCTGACAGCCAAAACACACTGACTGGGTGGTTGTGCAGTACTGCTTTTTTTTAAAAGGCTCTACTGTGATCTCTAAATATAAATGTCATGAAAAACACATTGGCATAATCTGATCCAGACAACCCACCTATGATCAGCTGTAAAGGTGAAAAGGATACCATTGTTGAGTGCATGAATGATCAAAGCTAAATCAGAGAAGCAAAGGAAATCAGTAGATGACCCAAATACAAATATAGGTTAGTGATGTACTAACAAGAAGAGAGTGAGTATTCCCGAGTAATAATGAGCAATATTTGATGAATTACATAAGTATATCTTAAAGTGGTATATCATAGGGTTTTCAGTGTGACTGATTGGTCGATCAGGCTGTTGATCGTCGCTGGATCTACCGAAGACTCTAGAGAAGATGTAAATATAGTGGTGTGTACATTTCTGGGCTCCTTCTGGGAAGTTACCAGAAAGAAACAAGGATAAGAAATCACTCTCGACATGAAAGCATGAAGTGGGATTATGGAAGGTTTATGAAAAACAGGTAGGAAGAGCAGTCAATTACAAGTAACTCCACAGTTGTCACAACAGACAATCCAGCAATGTAGGACGGTGTGATTCCAAGCCTTGGCAGGCTGCCAATCCATACCAGGGACATTAACTCCCCAAATGTTCTAATTTCTAGCGCTTTTTAAAAATGAATTTTGATACATTTTTTTTAAAAAGTATTCATACTTCTTTAACTTTTTTTTAGGGTAGTCATAGAAACCTAATCAGTGAGCCTTGAATTTATTATGTAACTGACTGGTAACAAAATAAATAGGCTATAAAACTTTAACTATTTAAGATCACATGCTGATCTATGGCTGATCTGCTGATCCGCATTGTTTCAGGCAACGTTTTAATTGTGGCATTCAAATAACTCTTCTATAATTGGTCACATAGTCAAGGAAGATATCCATTGGTCTTACCATTTGATCTGAACTGTACATCTGACGTCTACCCCCGGCTGACATGCTTACCCTGTACATCATGCTCATTGGCTGGCAAATGTTGTGCAGCCCCTATCACTCAGTGGTCATATCTGTGGAGCCCTTTAAAAAGGGCTCCACAGACATGACCACATTTTAGAGCACGCCATGTTTTCCAGCCACATAGAATCATTTTTATAGCCCAATCAAGTAATTATGCTTCCTCCAGTTGTTATAAAAATACTGTGTATATCAAATATGACTTAAAAAAAATTTTACTTCATAATTTAATGCCTTGAAATTGGGCCTCTGTCTCTTTAAGAAAGTCCTATTCTTTCCAGCACTGCGCCTTCAGGAAGTCATCACAACATTGGACCTCTATTAACCTTTTCACCATGTTTCTTCCAGTGTTGCACTGAGAAGTAGCTTATATAATGAGCTCAGCAGATGCACAGTTCCACTGGGTGTTTGCTATTTGCTGCTGGCTAGTCTGAAGGAGCTGAATGGGGAATTCGCTGGAGAGGGCTGTTCTGTGAGCTGGGTCAACCCAGGTGTTTTGCACAGTTGAATGGTTGCCACAAGAGATTAAAGGATTTCTCAAACATGGATGAAAGACTCAACGCAACACTCCAGGTATGTTTTTGATAAGGGAATAACATTATAACATGATGTAAAACTCAAAAAAGTCCATTTTAAATAATACTGCCCCTTTAACTCTTTGTGTAAATGAAAATGTAAGGTGTCTAATAAACTACTCTAGATGCTTTTTTTAATTAAATGTTTCTCATTGTTCAAGAAAACCTCTCTAGCCAGACAAAAATCCGAATTTCCAACAACAAAACTATATGCATGCCTTGCCAGTAAGTTGCAATAACACTGCCATAGATTCTCCAGGAACAGTTATGGCTTGTATTTTTTTGAGTTTTACTTTTTTTACAGTCTATAAGCAACATGGTCAGGACTAATCGAGACAGAGAATCTAAAATAATAGGGTCGTTTTTTATGTGGTCTCTACCTTACAAAGCAGTCATGGGTGGCACTGTATTATTTCACCCCTTTGTTAGTTCAAATCCCCATTTTGCACCTGTGCATTACCATTTCTTACCTTCCCTTTCGTACATGTGAACAGACTGTTTTGCATGTACTGAAACCATGGCCTATTTATTTTTTAATGTAGTTAAGTACTTTTGGGAAGTGGGTTATGAATGGTCGTAAAATGCTCACAGCTCATGTACACCTTAATTCAGCTGTAATTAATATGAAAACTTTCTAACCCACTAACCTTTAATAGGATTATAATCCCCATTTGGCCCAATTGACTGTGAAATATGACAGATTATTAGCCCTGAGTAACCAATTCTGGTAGATATGATTTATCGGGGTCATATAACTACATTTACGTAGAAAAAAACAATGATTAGAGTATAGAAAATAACTTTAATTAGTTGGCTGTCTAAGCAAGTCCCCCAGGTGGGAGCAAATTTCACCATTTGATGCACAACAGTGTGGCTCTAATTTTTATCAACAAGAATGGTTCATTTGTTTCAGTTTGATATTGAAGGGGGTGTTAGATAACTTAAATTCCTTTGCCAGAGCAATACATAGTGTGCACTGGCTTTCTTTATCTCTCACAACAAAACAGACAAATTCCAGCTGTGGCAGAAATAAATTACTATTCAGATTTAATTTTCTATGTTTTTTTTTCTTTGATAAAATGTTATTTAACAATTGTGAAAGAGACCTTCATTAGAAGTCTTCTTGAATGCTTACATATAAATTTATTGAGCATAATTCAGAAGAAAAATAGGTAAAGAAGTGAACTGATTCAAAGAGAAAATAGCTCTAGTTGTATCATCAAATAGTTTCTGGCACCCATTCATACACCAAGTATCTCAGTGTATGCATAGGCTACTTACATTCAAATCTAAACACACACACACACACACACACACACACACACACACACACATCCTTGTTAACCTCCCACTGCAGGACCGAAAGTAGTTTACTGGATTGTGGGGTCCACCCTTTCTAGTGGTCCTAGAACGATGAAAAAAATCAGGCAAGTCCCCCCAAAAATCTTGATACTAAAAATCACTTTCAATAAACACAATTTGAAACTTTATTTTACATGTTCGTTTTTCACTCACTTGTGGGACCTGTTTCTAACATTTATGCTTTGCAGGGTCCACCTTTACACACATGAGATTTTTAGTCAGTTATGGGGCTTGCTTTTAATATTCTAACATTAAGAGGTCCATCTTGACACACATTTTTTTAGCCAGTTATGGGGCTTGCTTTTAACATTTAATTCTTATTAGGTCTGCCTTTATCTTTAAATGAGGATCTATCAAGTTCAACCCCAACCCTAATTTAACCCAAACATGCATTTGTCTGGACTTGATCATTTAATAGGAGAAAACCTAAAAATTTTGTTAGTGTTATTAATCCTTTCATCTGGCTAAATAAACTAGGTATACATTGAAATGTGCATTCTAAAGTACATCTGTCTTTATTCAGATACTGGTTCATTTTCCCTGGTCACAGTCTTAATATTCTTCCATTTGTTCAGTTACCCTGGTACATTTTAATATAAAATTTAAATTCTTCATTTTAGCTAACTATAAAGTACACAGGACTTACCAGTAATCATTAACTTTTTGAGTCAAAATTTAAAATGGACACATTACAAATGTAGCTGATGAATAAAGGAACTTTAGTTTGGGCTGCACATATTTTATTTCAAAATTTTAACACTTAATGTGCCATTTAAACATTTGCCCATCTTTCTTTCTCAGAACATTTATCAATGAACTGAAATATATTTTGAACTTTGTCCACATCTAACATTTATGAACAGTAGAAGTGGCGCATAAAAATTGTACAATTACAAATACTAAACAATTGGTGAAACAGGACCAGCCATGTGTTTCTACCTCTGTTCAGGGAAGCTATTTCACTCATATTTTCTCCTCATGGTGGTTATTCTGTTTTTGATAAAGTACTTAACTGCTTTCCAGTCTCTTTTACTCAGTGCTTGTGGTTCTGCAGCAATGCATCTCTCACAGTCAAGCTTACCAGGAACTTGATTTGTTAATATGTACTTCCTTAAATGTTTATTTACTGCAGCACATTCCTCTGGGGTCCAGCTTCTTTTCACAACTTTTTCTTTACCTAAGGGCATAAAAAGAGCACTTTTTAGTTTACAACTTCATTAGAACAAAACTGCGTAGAGGATACATTTACTTTATGTACAATAATCCTACAATTCAGTATCATTTAAATTAGACATTTGAATAACTCAACTATCTTTGTCAATGGTGATGAGCCCACAGTAAACAGATAAGTAAATCAGTTAATGTCTGGGATATTAATCCGGTCAGTTAAGTTGCTAGGTGGTCTTCGGTGTCAGCTGTTTCGACATTAACAAAATTAAAAACAGATGCACAAAAGGGCAACATTCGGATGACCCCAGTTTTGGAGGTGGGGGAAAGAGAGGTTTCTCCCATTTTCTTGACTACTTTTAAGCAGTTTTGCATTTGACCAGGGTCAGTGTCACTGCTGGTAGCATGAGGCAATTCCTGGATCCTACAGAGGTTGCACAGGCAGTCAAACTCCACCAGGACAGCACATCGGGATGCACCATTTCTCTGACAAAACCATTAAGAACAGATTATACAAGAAGTTCTTGAGGACCCAACATTTTCTAGTAGGTCCAACACATTTAAGCTCAACAGAGAAGTGCCAGACATCACACAGCACAGGGGTCCTGTTTTGTTTTTTTTTTTAACATAAGAGAGCAGGTTTACTCTGAGCTCACGTGACATTACATTGTGCGCTTACAGAATCAGAAAAATCAGAAAAAGCTTTATTTTCAGGTAATGTGTTACATGTATGAGGAATTTGCTTTGATGATAAAGTGCTACACAGACAAAGATGACAAATAAATTTGGAAATATATAGCATGTAATTAACAAATGCAAGCTGTATAAGAATGTTATCTGCATTGGTGTGTCGACATGCAAATTCACTAATAGGTAAATTTGATGCAAACAGTTTTTCTCTTTTGAGGTAGATGTGTCCTGTGTAATGTGTACATTACCCCTATTTAAAAATAGATGGAAACAAACTTCTCACATATAACCAAAGTTAACAATGACCTGAAACTCACATGAGAAGGGATGGGTTAATTTGCATTTTACAACAAAATTCAAAAGTTTAGACCTGACATGTCTAAGGAAACAAAGTCAAGTGGTGTTTAATATATCTTGCTTGGATCATCTAAATCTTAGTAAGCAGTAGATGTGAGGATAATTAGATATGGATACAGTAGTAATAATTGGACCAATTAAAAGCAACCATGTTAAAGTTATATACTGAAAAGGATTACTCCAGACTCACCTCTCTTTTTGGCAGACTTTTCATTACTTTGGCCACTGCATGTGGGGGTACAAGAGGTCACTTCGATGACTTCTGGCATCAGCCCATCTGAAATGATTATTTTTAAGTACAGAAAAGAACAGGTTAAACTCATCTTATTAGGACAGCAAACACACTGATCAAGGGTATAGATTTCAGCAAACAGCAAACTAAAGAAAAAAAAACAAACAAACAAAAAAAAAAAAACTTTCCTTCTACACTTGTGCTCATAAGGAGGTATTTATTACGATCATGTCCTGTAGAACCAATCTTGTTTGAACCAAATTTAGAATTTGGTAAATACCAGACAGTAGCAGATATAAATGTAATGGACTTGTAATATTTAAATTATTTAAAAGTGGTGGTATTATAAAAATAAATAAATAAAAATCAATATTAAAAAAAGTATTGACCCCAAACTGCAGTTTTACAAAATCACCTTTCTTTTTGGCCAAGTTTGCCTGACTTGAGCCACTGGATGTGGGGGTACAAGGCGTCTCTTCAGAAGCTTCTGGCATCTGCTCTTCTAAAATATTGATTTTAGGAACAGAAAAAAACTGTTTAAACTTAAAATGATCTACAGTGACATTATTTTAACATTTCATGTCTATAGAAGTCAGGTTGTAAAATATGTCTAACTCAGAGAAAAGTGGCCTTTTTCTGTTCAACTGTTTTCTTTATTATGTGAACATTTTACCTTCTTGTGAGGATAATATGGAGTCATCCTCAGTCCCCTGAGGCATATCATCTATATACATGGAAGAAAAATTGTTTTCAAAAGTCAGAATTAAAAAAAAAAAAAAAAAAAAAAAAAAAAAAAAAAGTAAAATTAACTATTGCTTGCATCCATATCTTAGGTCATCCAAATTGACTGGAAATCAGGAGTAATATAGGTTTACCAGGGATATCAGTGCTCTTCATAGTGTATATGGTAAATAGACTTGTGTGAATGAGCCACTTGTCACTGAGCTGAATAAGACATAGTGATATAATTAAAAAATGTTAGCTGGCAGTATTACTAAGAAATTGTATTTTCCTATAAATGTTTTCAGTAACATTTTATTTTATGGAACACAAACTAACCCTTAGCTGTCAATTAGTAGGCTACGTATTTGTGGACTATTAACTCTTAATTACTCATTAATTATTTAATTAATGATTTATTGTGACTGACCAAATTCTAACAGTAAGAGGCCATAAATTAAGAGTTTTATCAAAGCAGGCCACTATTTTGTTAATTCAAAGTAAAAAGGTAATTCCATCTAACGTTGATTTTAATATGCTCTTCTTAATATGTGGCTTACAAAGAAGTAATTAAAGCAGTTAAGTTTTTCAACCTTAACTGGTAAAAAAAAAAAGTAATTCCTTTTATAATACAACTATACACCAGTGTTAGAGCCAAAACCAACTATGCCTAGCTGACTATAGAAGTCACCTGGGCTCCCATTATACATTACAAAATATTGTTTTTAATTGGTGTAATTTAATATTCTAATTTTTTGAAACACTGAATTTTGGGTTTTTTTAATTATCTGTAATCCATAATCATGAAATTGCAAAAAATACAGGGTTGAAATATTTCACTGTGTAATGAATACCTAATATCTGAGTTTCAATTTCTGTAATGAATAACCAAAAATACTGAACTTTTTAAATACATTTCACTACATCTGAAAGTTTTGAATGTACCTATAGATACAAAAGTTAATATTTGTACTATTTTTATTTTTTTTTTAAATGACAGATCTTAAATAAAATTATGGCTTGAAATTTTCCTCCATCAGTCCTATCTTGAACATTTTCAATTTATTGAAATCTTTAATTAAAACATTAACATGCAGTCATCGAGTATGTTTAAAACTACTGAGATCATTCCTGCTTAGACAAAAAAAAAAAATTCATACCTTTCTCTTGCGAAGTCCTATCCATGTCAAGGGTCTCTAAAATCATAATGAGATAAATTTGAAGAGATTAACTAATATGCTGTTTGTTCATCCTTAACAATAAGACATACCCTCTTCATAAATATCACAATTTCATAAATCTATTCTTAAATACCAAGGCTAGTAGCTTCAATTTCCCTTGCATGAAAGTGTTAAATGTTAGTACCATTGACATCAAGGTGGATTTCATCCAGACTCTTCCCTTTATACTCTCCAAGGCGTCCTTGTTCCAATGCAAGGAGAACTTTGCTTACTTTTGCTAACTGCAGGGTACCAGCTGGAAGGCGATAGTGCTTTCTGTGAACTGCAATGTTATGCCCAAGGAAATCTGCCAACTGGTCAAGTTCTGTGGTCTTGAGGTTCAAAACTGTTGACAATGTAGCAATGTGTTTCCTGAGCTTTGTTGAGGTGAGTGCTGTAGGGTTTTTGAGCCCACTGCACTCACTCACAAACTGCCTTATACAGTCGGAACCCCTGAGGTAATGGACAGAATTCGGCAATGCAAACAGGTATTGATTTTCTTTTAGGACTCCACATTCTTCTCGCTTTTCAGTAAGAGCATCAAGTGATTCCTTCATCAGTGGACTCAGTAGAACAGGAACTTTTCTTCCTCTTTTTCCCACTATGGTTATCCGGACAAAGTAGTTGCAAAGCTTTTGTTCAAGTGCTGTGAGGGCCAGACTGACATCCTCATGTGTTTCTGATGTGTCCTTTGATAAGTAAACTGACAAATGCATCCTGGAAACCTCCCCAGCTCGCCGGCGGTTGAAAAGGATTACTTGTGCCAGAGTCACTTTAGCAAGATCCTTCCAGCTGGACTGTGAGGCCTCTTCTTTCAAGGCACGTAAACATTCCTGCTGTCTCTCTAACAACTGGTTGTGAAGAATCTGGACATCATGTGTGAACGGTAACAGTAGAGGAGCATTCCACTTTTTCTGTTCAAGCTGGGTTAAAGCTTGGCTTGCAATGTCATACTTCCAACTTTCTTGATATAGTTGTGCAAACTCCTCTGCATTTTGGACAACTTGCTTATCCTTCATCTTCAGTCCTTCGGTCTTAATAAACATGGCTAAAGAATGCATGTCGTGACCAACTTTTCGAGCGAGAGATGGTCGTTGATATTTGCCACTTTCTTCATTGAATCCAGCTAGACGTCTTGAAGCAGCAACAACTTGAACATACTTTTCAGGCTTTATGAGATCTTTAATACTCTTTACAGGAGCAATATTTCTTGCTTCAAGTAGTAGTCTGCCAAGCTGTCTCAGCTTTTGACGGACGTACTGGTGCTGGCTGACAACCTTCTCGTTCTTGTGGAACAATCTGTATCCAAACTCTAGTAGGCATTGATCCTTCTTACATGCAACTGTAATCTCATCTTGATGCATCTGACTTAAGAACTTCCAGTATGAATCACTGAACTCTGGTGGAACTGGTTCAGCAAATGCACACAATGCTTGAACTCTTGTTTTCCCCTTTTTGGAAGACTTATCTTGA
The DNA here is from genome assembly GCA_014839685.1 of Anableps anableps. Classification (NCBI taxonomy): domain Eukaryota; kingdom Metazoa; phylum Chordata; class Actinopteri; order Cyprinodontiformes; family Anablepidae; genus Anableps; species Anableps anableps. Next base: position 10,233,793 of record CM026067.1, on the reverse strand, counting down.
GGCTTGAATTTGCAGGACCGGAAATGTCGCCACATTGCCCGTTTTTTGAACAGTCCATAGCAGTACAAACAATGTTTGAATATTTCTCCTTCTGTTTTCTCCTTTGGTTGTTTCCATGCAATGAGCTTGCCTTGGTTACGTTCCAAAACTTCAGTGTTGTGCTCAAAGTTTCCCTTATTTCGTAAATAATCCAACTGGAGTCGTCTTTGTTTTGAGTTTTTTGGCAAACTATATGCTTTTGCAACCTCTACTTTATCCATGTGTTTGCGCAGCAGATGTCTTGACATTTTTTGAACAAGTACACCACAATACACACAGTGGTGTTTCTTGTTATATGTTCTGGATCCATCTTCCTTCTTCAAAACAGGAGCAACATAAACAGATGCTTCCTCCAGGGGTACCCTTTCATCTTTACGTATAGTGGCTCTGGAATCATGACTTTCAAAGCTTCTACTCTGACTGGACTCACCCTTGCCCTGGCTGCAAAACTTGCTTCTGTTTTGACTAAATGACATAGCTTCAGTCTTTGGACCTTTTTCCAGAGATAATTCCACGCTGGCTTCACTGTCTGTGCTTTCTCCTCTGGTTTCTGGAATATATTCTTCTTCACTATTTTCACTTGCCTCATCTAACCCTGCAAAGCTCCTCTAAATCATTTGGAGAAAGAAGAGAAGGAAGAAGTTAGTATTTCTTCCTCTATCAGAAATTAATTTTAAAAAATCAGGCCTTAATTTAAAGTCCACCTTAAAAACAAAGATGTTAACTCAACAGATACATCTCAAAAATAAGAAAATTGCATATAAGTGAAATATTTTTTGACAGTCATCTCAGACCGAGTCATCTCAGAAAACCCCAAATTCAGTGTCAAAGACAATTAGAACACTGTAATGAAATTCATTATTGGAAACTCATGGTCTCACACCTTAATCAGCTAATTAACTCCAAACACCTGCAAAGGTGTCCTGAGCCTTCAAACGGTCTTTCACTGTGGGTCAGTAGAGACACAATCATGGGGAAGACTGCTGACTTCACAGATGGGCAGAAGACAGAAATCTACACCCTTCACAAGGAGGGGAAGCCACAAAAGGTCATTGCTGAAGAAGCTGATTGTGCAGAGAGTTCTTGATCCAAGCACAGTAGCAGAAAATTGAGCATGAAAAAAAGAAGTTTGGTAAAAGGTGCAAAAGTAACGGGAAGAACAGCAGTCTTGAGAGGGTTGTCAAGCGAAATCCATTAAAGAATTTGGTGGAGCTTGACAATGAGTGGTGGACTGAGGCTGGAGTCGGTGCATCAAGAACCACCACACAAATAAATATTAGACATGGGCTACAAATGTCGCATTGCTGGTGTCAAGCCATTCCTGAACCAGAGACACAGTCATCTCCCCTGAGCTAAGGAAAAAAGGAACTGGACTGTTGCACAATGGTCCACAGTCCTGTTTTCATTTAGAAATCAAGGTCCCAGAGTCTGGAAGAAGAGTGGAGAGGCACAGAATCCATGTTGCTTGAAGTTCAGTGTGACCCTTCCACAGTCAGTGATGGTTTGGGGTGCCATGTCATCTGCTGGTTCTGGTCCACTGGGTCTGAAGTCCATAGTCAATGCAGCCATCTAGCAGGAAGTTCTAGAGCACTTCAAGCGTCCCTCTGCTGACAAGCTATATGGAGATGCTGAGTTTATTTTCCAGGAGTACTTGGCACCTGTCCACACTGCCAAAAGTACCAGAATCTGGTCCAATGACCATGGTGTTCCTGTTTTTGATTGACCAGCAAACTCCCCTGATCTGAACCCCATAGAAAATCTATGTGCTGTTGTTAAGCGGAAAATGAGAGACATGAGACCCAACAAGGCAGGTGACCTGAAGGCAGCTATCAAAGCAATCTGGGGCCTCCATTACACCTATGCAAAACCACAGGCTGATGGCCTCTATGTCATGGCGCACTGATGCAGTAATTCATGCAAGAAGAGCCCAACCAGGTTCTGGGTACATAGAAATGGGCATACTGTTGAGAAGCCTGACATTAGGGCTTAAAACATCCTTTTTTGATTGATCTAATGTGATATTCTATTATTCTGAAACACTAAATTTTGGGCTTTCTTTACCTGTAAGCCATAATCGTCTAAATTACAAGAAATCAAACCTTGAATATTCTACTCAATGTGCTATAAATCTATAAAACAATTATTTCACTTTTTGAAATGACTGGCAAGAAATATTGCACTTTTAAGCAATATTCTTACTATTTTTAGATGCACCTGTATGAGAGTGCTTGGTTAAATTTAATATACTCTTGTTTTGAGTAAATTTAGATCCAAACAGATACAGTAAAATGCAATGTTAAGGAGAATATCTAATTCTAAGAAGAGAAAAAATATATATGGAAAAATTTAGGCCAATTTAAAAAAAATGTGTCAACTGAACAAGACAGTGTTAAATGAATTTGTAAAGCATACTTTAGCAATGAACACTAGCCCTTCATTATAAGTAATCGAATCAAAAGTCTACTCTGGCATTACTCTTTTAAATGACACTGAATCATGAGGCTTACAGAGAAGTAAGATCCTCTTTTAGGCCTTTGTGAATCCATCGCCAATGAGGCTGAAGGGTCTTCCACACAGTCATTACTTGGATAGTAGATAGCATCAGACAAACTTGTAACTTTATTCATCTGTTAAAAGATTACATCAAGCTATAATTATTCAAATCCTGTGATTGTACTTGCAGAGAGAGAGTTATTATTTTTAAAAGATTAATTAATTTCTTATGACTTTTTAGAGAATATTTCAAAAATAATTGTACTTCCTTACCATTATTGGTTTTTCTTTTATATTCTTTTGTAGAGGTGCAGAGAACTCTTTTTGGGAATCATCGTCAGTATCATCACTGTCTGAGTAGTCCACGAGAGAAACTCCTTTGACAATTGATAGCTATATGGCGGGGATGAACACAAATGTGTTGTTACAGTTATTGTAAGCTAATCTGATATACAGTATAAGTGTAAAACACTGGAATTTCTTTGCTGTAAATAACTGAAATTTCTGTCCACTGTCTTAACTGGTAAATGACTGGTGCTGCAAATATGATCGAAAATATGGAAAACCTTAGATCAATTTAGGGGGTTCCTACAGGGAGACAAACAATGCACAGAAAATTGTTACGGAGAGACGGAGAAGAAGGCTAAAAAATTTACTTCCTTCAACAAAGACTGGTTGAATGCTGTTTAATGTACCTGAGATCAGAATCAGCAAAAGGGGTAAACAACAATCATGGCTGTGAAATTTCTTCCTTTGACATCAGTTTAACAAATGAAGCAAAACTGGTGATTTAATGTGCTTCCATAATATCAGGTACTACAACTATAATCTATAAAAATAACAAAACCTTAGATCCATATGGGAGGGAGAGCACTCCTAACTTCAAGTGTTCCAGTCAGTTCTAGATGTCTCATCAGGTCGTATAACAGCATCTCTATGGATGTAGTGGCACATCCTTCAACATGACAGTGTAGCCGTTTAGCTGTTGAAGATGTGTGGAACTATAGCGGTAATATGATGTGCTTCCATAATGCCAGGTACTACAACTATGATCTAAAAAAATATCATGTGAGTTTAAGTGACTAGTTTGGTTGGACCCCACATGGAAGTACGTTTCAACAATCCATCTATAGATGTGTATGCCACTGACTGAATTGAATGTTACCTGTGGGCTGGCATCCTCTTTGATGCTGTCATCAGGGGAAGAGTCACAGAAGGTTCTGGCTGGCTCAACTACAGCAGCAGGAGCCTGAGAGCCTATCACCTGAAATTAAAACCACAAATAACTTACCATCATCATACAGACAACAGAAATGACAGACTCAAGAGCTGTAAAGGTAAATCATGTGAAGTTAGACCCTAAAACCAAAAGAGCACTCCTAACTTCACGTGTTCCAGTCAGTTCTAGATGTCTCATCAGGTCCTATAACAGCATCTCTATGGATGTAGTGGCACATCCTTCAACATGACAGTGTAGCCGTTTAGCTGTTGAAGATGTGTGGAACTATAGCGGTAATATGATGTGCTTCCATAATGCCAGGTACTACAACTATGATCTAAAAAAACAACAAAACTTTAGATCCATACGGGAGGGCCCCACAAGGAGGCACATTTCAGAAATCCATTATTAAGTGAGTTTAAGTGACTAGTTTGGTTGGACCCCACATGGAAGTACGTTTCAACCATCCATCTATAGATGTGTAGGCCAGTGACTGAATTGAATGTTACCTGTGGGCTGGCATCTTGTTTGATGCTGTCATCAGTGGAAGAGTCACAGAAGGTTCTGGCTGGCTCAACTACAGCAGCAGGACCCTGAGAGCCTATCACCTGAAATTAAAACCACAAATAACTTACCATCATCATACAGACAACAGAAATGACAGACTCAAGAGCTGTAAAGGTAAATCATGTGAAGTTAGACCCTAAGTCCAAAAGAGCACTCCTAACTTCAAGTGTTCCAGTCAGTTCTAGATGTTTCATCAGGTCCTATAACAGCATCTCTATGGATGTAGTGGCACATCCTTCAACATGACAGTGTAGCCGTTTAGCTGTTGAAGATGTGTGGAACTATAGCGGTAATATGATGTGCTTCCATAATGCCAGGTACTACAACTATGATCTAAAAAAATAACAAAACCTTAGATCCATACGGGAGGGCCCCACAAGGAGGCACATTTCAGAAGTCCATTATTATGTGAGTTTAAGTGACTAGTTTGGTTGGACCCCACATGGAAGTACGTGTCAACAATCCATCTATAGATGTGTATGCCACTGACTGAATTGAATGTTACCTGTGGGCTGGCATCTTGTTTGATGCTGTCATCAGGGGAAGAGTCACAGAAGGTTCTGGCTGGCTCAACTACAGCAGCAGGAGCCTGAGAGCCTATCACCTGAAATTAAAACCACAAATAACTTACCATCATCATACAGACAACAGAAATGACAGACTCAAGAGTTGTAAAGGTAAATCATGTGAAGTTAGACCCTAAAACCAAAAGAGCACTCTTAACTTCAAGTGTTCCAGTCAGTTCTAGATGTCTCATCAGGTCCTACAACAGCATCTCTATGGATGTAGTGGCACATCCTTCAACATGACAGTGTAGACATTTAGCTGTTGAAGATGTGTGGAACTATAGCGGTAATATGATGTGCTTCCATAATGCCAGGTACTACAACTATGATCTAAAAAAACAACAAAACCTTAGATCCATACGGGAGGGCCCCACAAGGAGGCACATTTCAGAAATCCATTATTATGTGAGTTTAAGTGACTAGTTTGGTTGGACCCCACATGGAAGTATGTTTCAACAATCCATCTACAGATGTGTATGCCACTGACTGAATTGAATGTTACCTGTGGGCTGGCATCCTCTTTGATGCTGTCATCAGGGGAAGAGTAACAGAAGGTTCTGGCTGGCTCAACTACAGCAGCAGGAGCCTGAGAGCCTATCACCTGAAATTAAAACCACAAATAACTTACCATCATCATACAGACAACAGAAATGACAGACTCAAGAGCTGTAAAGGTAAATCATGTGAAGTTAGACCCTAAAACCAAAAGAGCACTCCTAACTTCAAGTGTTCCAGTCAGTTCTAGATGTCTCATCAGGTCCTACAACAGCATCTCTATGGATGTAGTGGCACATCCTTCAACATGACAGTGTAGCCGTTTAGCTGTTGAAGATGTGTGGAACTATAGCGGTAATATGATGTGCTTCCATAATGCCAGGTACTACAACTATGATCTAAAAAAACAACAAAACCTTAGATCCATACGGGAGGGCCCCACAAGGAGGCACATTTCAGATATCCATTATTATGTGAGTTTAAGTGACTAGTTTGGTTGGACCCCACATGGAAGTATGTTTCAACAATCCATCTGTAGGTGTGTAGGTCACTGGTTTGTTGGGTTCCATGAAGAGAAAGATTAAAAACGTGTATGATCACGTAATAGGTTGAATGCGGTTTAAGGTATTTTCTGACTAAATAACAGCTTTCCAACTAAAGGTAAACTACATGGACACGCATGTAAACTAACAGAACAAGAACTGGTCTTCAAAGTTTATTTCTCACAACAAAATCCAACTGAATGTTACCTGTAGGCTGGAATCCTGTTTGATGCTGTCATCAGGGGAATAATCACAGAAGGTTCTGGCTGGCTCAACTACAGCAGCAGGAGCCTGAGAGCCATTCAAGTCAAAGAGGCAAAATTAAGCTTTTGTATACCAAATTAACATTCCAACTTGGATCCTTGATCTTATTAACTTACTTTTTCGCGCCATGGCCATTTGGAATCACCGTAGTTGTAATCAATTTCAATTCCTATTTCTATTTGTTTGATGGCAAACAGGCACAAATGGGGCTGATCATTTACTATTATTTTTTTCATGGTGCAGTTTGGAGACTTGTGGTTGTCATTCACTAATCTTCCAAGAGAGCCATCCTCTATTGACGCATCAATACTAGAAAAGAAATAAAAGAAATCAAACATTTTGTACAATATTAGTCTTTGAGTAAAATAAAAGTTAGTTTTCAGAAATAAAAACCTGTAACATTTCAAAAGACAAATTTGTGAGGCAGACTAAATGTCTTTTTGATAGTCATAACACCAAATAAATAATTTTTCCCAGTCACAATTCTGATGTGTTATTGAAATATTGATTGAGTGAATCTATCACTGACTTAACATCTTGAATTCCACTCTCTCTTTAAAAGTTCATAACTCTTCTATAGAAGGTATTTGGACATACATACCACCAGTGACGATTCTGCCATTCAAACTCAAAGAGAAATGTACTCTCCTTTTCAGAATACTTTCTTGTTTGGCATTTATCTGCTGATATAAGTTGACCCCTGTATTCTAAGACAAACTCTCCTTGTTCAAAGGGCTGGGTAGCAAACACGCCTCTTCCTGCAAGGATATTTTATATAAACACATTGGTTAAGAGAAATTATTTTTTTCCCCATTTTTAGATAATCCATTAACCAAATAAATGTAGTATTATCTGATGTTAATACTAAATATACAACCAATAATAATCAATCATTTTATAAAACAAATAAATAAATATTCAGGATAAATGGTCCAAAAATTAGTTTATTACCTTTGTGATCATCAATAAATCTTTCCATTAATCCTGGTTTGTCCTTTGAAGACTGAATATAAAAGGCTGCTTCATCAGCAGGCTTTTTTCTTGCCTTCCTTCTGAACATTTTTGGCTATAAAAAATAATTCAAAACATGGCACAGACAACTTTGATAAGCACTATATATTAATTTAAAAAATATTTGTAATCATGCACTGTATGGAGTCTGAAGGAATAAGCATGGCCAGATGGAGAACCAAGAGAACAAGAGTGACTAAAGAAAGAAAGGATATTTTCCTATAATCTGTTTAAAATGATGCTATATTAATGAAAATGTTTGCCAGTGTGAAGCTGAGCTTAGTTACTTTTAACCAGTTACAGTTCCTAGCAGATCCAAAAAAGGACTGAAACAGCCCTTTAATTAAGTGGGTAGGTGTGTAGGATACACATAGACTGAAAACTAGATGTGCAGACACTAAACGGTACAAAAGCGGCATCTCCCCTACCAATATCCAAGGAGGGTGCTCCACCCCACCAACAAGGCAAACTCCCCCCCTCCCCCCGAAGAACATGTTGTAATTGTACATGTTCACAGTTAAATTATTATCTAAATAACAGCAGATCATGTCCTGAGCTATTTCTGTCCCTACAGAGTCACTCCTCTACTTTCAGCTCTTCCTTGAGACAATATGTGTTGTGAACTGGTGCTATATAAATAAACTCAATTCTTACGAAATCCAAAACTTGACAAAAGCTGGATGAAAACCCAAAACTTTACAAAAGCTGGACGAAAACACGCACTTCATACGCCATGTGAACAACGCTGACATGCTGCTGAGTCATGTGCGCATGCAGGCAGGTAAACACACACTCCTGTCAGCGCACAGAAAAACATATTGCAAAATCCAGCTTAGTCGGCACATATATCATTACTTTTATAATGCAGTAACTAGATAGTAACTCAATTACTTTATATGAGAATAACTTGTAACTATAACTAGCTACTTTTAAAACCATGTCCAACACAGACCAGCGCAGCAACAGTGCTGCATCTACACTTGAAGCAGCAGTGGTGAAGGGGCAGCTACGAGCTCCACCATAACTCCGCTGCTCAGATCATCACCGGAACATCTTTATTTCATCACATCACACCAGTTCTACTGCAGCTTCATACAAATTCAGAATGGAATTCAGAATTCTTCTGTTTGGAAACAAAGTCATCCACAACCTCACTCCCTTACTTATCCAATCTGATTCAAGTTGTCACCTCCTCAGATCCTCCTATTCGATGCACCTCAGTGCTTGCTCTTCTCACCTCAGCACCATGGGGAGCAGAGCTTTCTCCAGCTCTGCTCCCAAGCTCTGAAACCTTCAGGCCATGTCTACATAAAGTCATAGATGATAGAGATGTATACCCGACCAAGAAAACTGATACTACCAAACCTGGTTTCATGTGGACAGGGCCACAAATATCAGCAACACTGAGACTCTTTCCCTGTTTAAATCCATACTTAAAACCCATCTAATCAAGACTGCTTACTCCTTGTAAATCCAACGTTACATTTGATGTTTTTATCTGGTTTGTTGTTTTACTTTGTTTGTAAGGTGACAATTTGTCTTACACTAACGTATGACGTCACGTCGCTACTGATTTAAATGTCTGAATATATGTCAACGGCTTAACAGCTTAAATAACGTTATGTCAATATCAACAGCCTAAGTAATGTTATTTCAATAGCTTTACCAATATAACTCGTTATAATTTTGAGGAGCTACCAACTCATTTTTATTATGCATCTGTTTCAAACGTGAACGTATTTTTATGTAGCAGAGCTGATTAGCGCTAGCCTTCTTGATAGCTTTACTCGCGTCAAAATGCTTGTTTTATTTAATTGCAGCATTCTTCCACATGAAAAAAGGGGGGGAAACTCTATTGAAACATACAGAGACACACCGACATCATAACACTGAACTTTAACAAGTGTTTGGCGAGTTTTGAAGAAGTTTCGGCGAGCAACTATGGCCAGAGTCAGGTTCTGGACTCAGCAGTTATGAAACATTAGCAAATCGAAATCACCCCGAATGTAACATGGAGCAATTATACATTCTGTTGTTCCCTTTTACACCATCGTGTTTAAAACCACTGCAAGCAAGGATGAATGACAAGTTAAAAAGCCGGATTTTCTAAGGGAAAACATTACGCCACCCGAATGACAATATACCGAATGCGAAGCCTAAATCATTGCGTACAAACCCCTCGGTTCTGGATAAAAAACATTTCCACATCAGTTTCTTGTATTTAGTATTAACATGCTTTTAATTTACTCACCACGTATGCTGTGTCTTGTTCTGAGTGGTGTTTTCTCTTCGTTGACAGCGTCTCCTCCTCACGTGGAACAGTTTCAGCCTGGCACCGTCACACGTTACAAAGTGCCGTAAAATGTTGTAAACGTATTAAGTGCCGTAAAGCCGGCGTTTTTAGCAGCATGAAGCTAACATGCATGCAATAGATGCAGATTAAACTAAGTAAACTGACTGAAAATATTAAGTGACTATTTATTTATACCTTTATTTTTCTTATGTTCAGAACATAAAAAAAAATGATTTTTTTTTTCAAAATAAGCCTAAAAGTATGAGTGTATTTTTATAAAACATAAAAGTATAATGAACATTAAATAACATGTAGATTAATTACAATTGTAATGTAGGAATTTTAATAATTAAAATGACAGTGAATTATTACATGGGCTTATGCACATTTTTACACTATTATTTTAGTTACTATGGTTACTAAAATAATAATTACCTGGTTTAAATCTTTAATTTGGTTGTAATACAGTCGTGTGCAAAGTACAATGACAACAACATTATCAAACTATTTAAATAAAATGTAAATTAAATAAGCTTACCTATAGCTGTTATAATGTTTTATAACATGAATTACACAAAAAATCACTTCCTGAAACTTTAGGAAATAACGTATTGTCAGAAGGGGCCCTGATTGGTTAAATGAAACACACTTCCTGTACTGTGTATAGTTGCAGTACCACCACCCACAGACAAGGGGTCTCTACTGAGCACGCACACTTCACACACACTTTTCCAATCATTGCTACCGAGTGGGCCAAGTGAAAAAAAAGCACGAGGCATGTTAGGAGAGCATCCTAAGCCGCTTTAGAGTGGTTTCCCATGCGGGGTCCACGATTTTGGGCCCCGAAAAGACACAGGGCCCCTCTGTGTTGGTGGGCTCCCTTCGTTCGGACCCTCTGTGGTAACAAAAACAAGTACACACACACACACACACACACACACACACACACACACACCCAACCACAGTATGTCTTTTTGCATTGACTTCAATTCATTTTTCATTCATTCATTTCATTTTTCATAGCCTAACCCTGATCCTTACCCTAAACATAACCATTTATTTGCATAACCCTAAACCATAACCCTAGACCTAACCTCTAACCCCAAAACAAGACTTCTTCTTATGGGGCCCAGGTTTTGGACCCTGTAAGGAGCAGTCGGTCCCCACAATGTAGTATTTTTGAGAAAAATGGTCCTTACACTGTATCAAGTTCAAGGCCACACACACACACACACACACACACACACACACACACACACACACACACACACACACACACACACACAAATACAACAAAAAATGTTAAAGCTGATTCTATATTTTGTTTTAAAATATAGAATCAGACAAAACTTAGAAATTCTAAGTTTCTTAAAAACAGAAACTTAGAATTGCAGAAAAATCCAGTGAAACCGAACCCCTGTTTTTCATATCTAGTTTCTGCAGCCTGAAGCAAATTGTTTGTTTTCAAACGTAACTTTTGAAATGTAGAATTTGATACTACTGATATGGCATTTATACAGCATTCACCCTCTTTGACTTTGACTATCATTTTATTTAAGCCACCTTACACAACCGAGTCTGCATTTCTGTTGGAACTTATTGTTTATCAGTGGGAATAAAAAGCATGCTGAAGAAACAGCAGTGGTTGAAGAGAACTGAAAATTATTCATAGTTTTCTTTTGAAGAAACTGTACTCTCTAGGTCCACAATGCATACAAACTAGAGTTTAGCCAATGTATGTTGCTCAAGATTAGTTATCATTTTTTTAAAGAACATTTCAGCCTGAGAAGACATAAGACTGGAATGCATGAAAAGGTTTTGCAACAAATAAATGATATGCATGTGACAGGAGAACTGTTGGAAAGCTGTGGTTATCTATCTACCCCTACTATATTTCATATATTTTGATAACATTTAATCTGACAGCCTTGTTCTTTGTTGCCAACTGTGAGTCAGCTCACCATGTGCAGTTCGAAAACTCTTTCTATTGCGGTAGTAACAGGGGACTACCAAAGTGTACTGTGTACACTTTGTCTTCCACTTTTACGTTCTGATTTGAGCATAAATCTGACTCATGCTGCATGTACAGGTTCTCTGATAACTGCAGTGGTGAAGTGATGGACAGTTAACCTCCAGACTGGTTCACTATGCAAAATGCTGATTGTGGTGCCCATTTGATACTTTTGTTAATATTTTAGTTCAAACCAGACAAGGGGATCTTAAAGCAATCCCATTTCTTAATACCTTAGTCAATATATGTAAAGATGCATATCAGTCTATTAAAATATCAAAAACTTAATCTGTTTTGGTAATTCAATAACGATTTCTCACATAAATTTATTACACATAGAGTGATAACGATATTTCAAATGTTCATTAATTTCAGTTTTGATTATTCCCCTCAAAATTCAGTTTTTAAAATATTAGAATACCACTTTAACTAATTTTAATAAATACATGTTATTTTATGGCTTAATCATGGGGAAGAATGCTGACTTAACAGGTTTCCAGAAGACAGTCATAGACATCCTCCAAAAGGAGGGTAAACCACAAAAGGGTAATTGCTAAAGATGCTTGGTGTTCACAGTGTGCTATATCCAAGCATGTTGATGGAAAATTGAGAGCAAGGGAAAATGTGGTAGAAAAAGAAGCACTGGTATTATTTGAGAGAGTTGGAAAGTGAGGCCCATTCAAGAGTTTGAGAGAGATTCTAAAGGTGTGAACTACAAAGAGCAATCAATTCTCCATGTACCACCACACAGACATATCCAGGAGATGGGCTACAACTGTCACATTTCTTGTGTTAAACCACTCCCAAACCAGATATAGATAATCGGAAGCATCTTACTTAAAGAGGCTGTGTTATGTATTTTCCAGACACATAGTTTCATTTCATAGCACAATCAAGTAACTGAGTTACCTTCAGTTATAAAAATGTTGTATATATCAAACATAACTTAAAAGAAATTTGACTTCACAATTTAACACCTTGAAATCGGCCTCTGTCTTTTAAAGTAGCTCCTGCTCTTTCTAATGCGCCACTTTCAGCACGTCATCACAACAATGCTACTCCGTTATGCAGTTTACAACTGTTCTTATGAGAAATAGTTTGTATGATGAACTCAGCAGACTCGCAGTTCCACCAGGTGTTTTCTAATTGCTGCTGCCACCGCTAGTCTGGTGGAGCTGTGTGGGGAAGGCACGAGGGAGGGGTGCTCTGTGAGGCGGAAGATTGGCTGGCGACTGCAGCTCCGAGGAGGAGCTTTGTGGAAATAGGTGGCGCTTTGTGAGAGCAAGCATTTAGGCTTCCCCGAATGGCTGCCAATCAGGTTTCAAGGAGTCCTCAAACATGCATGAAAGAATCAAAGCAACACTTCAGGTTTGCTTTTGATGAGATAATAACTTTATGACATGATATAAAGCTCAACAAAGTCAATTTTACATTAAACTTCCCCTTTAACAGTTGCTCAGTGGTCCAAAGTTCTCTTTCAGGATGAAAGCAAATTTTACAATTCATTCGTAAATCAAGGCCAGAGTCAGGGACATTCAGCAAAGATTTGGGGAGCCATGCTACCTGCTGGTGTTAACACACTGAATGTTATCAAGTCCAAAGACATTACACCGCCCTCTAACAAGACATTTTAGAGCACGCCTTGCTTTCCTCTGCTGAAAAGGTTTATGGAGATGCTGATTTCATTTTCCAGCAGGACTTGGCACCTGCCCACACTGTCAAAAGTAGCATTAAGTGATTTAATCACCATAGTATCACTGTGCTTGATTAGCTAACTGGCCTGATCTGAACTCCATAGAGAATTCATGTGGTTTTGTCAAGAGGAAGATGGAGTAACCAGAGTCCACAAAGCTGGAGTCAGCTATTAAAGCAACCTGGTCTTCCTTAACACCTTAGCAGAGCAACAGACTAAATACCTCCATGATATGTAGCATTTATGAAGTAAGTCATGGAAAAGGAGGCCCATTCAAGTATTGGGTACATATACTGAACAGTAAATTGACATACATTCCTTTTTTGTTTGTCTTATTTAAAATTTGATTTTATTTACATAATTCAATTTTGGGTTTTCATCAGCTGTTAGATGTAATGTTAAAAAAATTAAGAGAAATGAACGCTTAAAATGTACCACTGTATGTGACGACATAAATAATTTAACTTTTTGAACTGTATTAATGAAATACATTAGCTTTTCGATTATACTACAATTTATTGGGATGAATCTGCAATTTTTCACAACTAAGCTTTTCTGCAGTGAATGGGAACTTGACTTTTTCTCTCCTCCTTTTAAAATAACCTTGAAAAATGTAAAACTGAGTCACAGCGTTATGAGACAGAGGCACGTTATAAAGTTATGCTGCAGTCCAGAGATGATAATTACTTCTCAGGTCAGCCAGCTTGACCTGAGAACAAACTTCTAAACTACCCATCACTGCCAAGTAAGAATTAAGAGCTACAACCACCTGAGGTATAGAGAATGGCACTGGAACAAAGTGGCCCAGCAGAGTGATTGAAAATCTCGCTTGTTCCATGGAAACCAACAGCTGTTTGCTAAATCACCTGTTAAGGAAACTATAGTGCCAAAACTCTGTTTAAATAGCACACACTAATGCTTCTCATATTTAATCGCTCATTGAACAGATGCTGGTAGCTTTTAATTAGGTAACTTTGAAGTTTTCTTACTGCTCATTGAGTGCTAATCTAGTCTGCTTCATGAACCTATAGTCAGAAATACTGAACATGCTATTTTCCACATTGCTGAACTGCTTCTAATGATCAGTGGATAATGGTCTGGAACCATTCAAGCCTTGAAGTGGATAAAGCTCCAAGTCAACAGGTTCAGTCCATGGCGTACTGCAGAACTCTTAAAAAAAAACTAGAAAATTGAATAAAAAAAGAAGTTAATGCGGTCTGTAGTTTATGACTGTGCTGATGTTATGATAACTAAACAGGAACATTATTTTTATTAATATTTTTGAACTGTCAATTAAATATTTCCTACTCAATAAATTGTGATCATTTTTCAGAAGCAGCATGACCTGTGACAAATGTTTCAATAAGAATGTTTCAATACTTAACAAATGTTAAGTCAATAAATAAAAGTATACTTCAATGAAAAAACTAACTAACTAACTAACTAACTAAAACTAACCAAGCTTAACAAAAACAACCTATTATTATTATACTAAAAAAATACATTCCCCACCTGTTATGTTTTAAATGTCTCTAAATCAATAAATTATGATAGCTTTTCTGAAATTTCTAATAAACTGTGACTTATGTTTGTGTGATTAAAACAAAATTTAAAAAATTAATAAATAAATACAACACAAATAGTAATCATTATCATAATCATAATGTATGGCATGTTGACATTCCTCTCAGTTCTGTGGACCTCGCAGTCCGCACCCTGCGGTCCATAATATTACTTGCAGTGTTTAATTAATTCAAGACACTCTTGATTGAGTTAGGTAAAGTCACGATCCTCTGACTTTGAAATGGCCTATTAAAGCATATTAACATTGTTGTTTTGCTGAATATTTAATTTTTTCCTTAAAAGATCAGGCCTCTTGGGGTTTTGCACAGCTCGATTACTCCAGTTGGCACAGCCAACTTGAGTTCAATTCCTAGTCTATGACCTCTCTCCCTTTCTACCCTCTTCTGGTCCACTTACTGTCAAATAAAGGCCAGTATCACCTGAAAAATCTTTAAAGTACAGTAAATAGACCAGGAACCTTGAGAAGTAAAGCAAATGGTATAGCAGTCTTCAGAAGTTTAGCTCTCCGTGGCTGATAATGTTTTATTTAATGATTCTGTTAAAGTAATAGATTTTACCACCCTTGCTGGGGTATCAGTTGAATAATCAGACTTGCCTTTTTTGCTCAGAGGTTTTAAATGAAGATAAACAAAATACTGTTTCTTAATATTTCTCAAAATGGAAAAACGATATGAACATACTCAAGGTAACACAAAGTGTTTTTTTTTTTTTTGTAAGACAAATACAGGAGTCAACGAACAAACAGTAACAACAATTTGGTAAAACTGGGAAAAACCCCCCAGAAATAAATAGATATGTTAGTTCTATCCATTACAGAATGATTAGACTCAATTTAAGGTTGCATTTCCTAATTTTGTGAAATTTTGCTAAGTTATTATTTGTATGTATTATGTATGTATTACATTTTTGCAATACAAAAATGTATTTGAAGGCTTTTTACATATCTTTATCAGAGCTATTAACTATGAAGACCACTCACACTGTTAAAAGGTAAATTTTACAAAGCACCCTTGGTAGTTTTATCATGAGCTTTTATCTCATGAAGTCTGATGAGACATAATTATCACGAAATATAAAATAGTCTTAAGCTTAGTTATTTCAGTTAACTAATTCTTATACACCGATAAGGACGTCACAGCCGATTTTCACAAATTCGAATTGACACCATTTATAATATGTATGTCTAAGCTCTCCAGCCAATTTAGAATATCCAGAAACCTCAAAATCTTCTTGCGCTTGAAACAGTACTATGCTGTAAGTATCCAGTCATCCAAAACCTCTAATTGATTTTGACTTCTTCTGTTAAAAATGAACATGTTAAAATCAGTGCACAAGTGACTAAATGGACTAAGTTCTGTACACTCAAGAGGACAACCAAAAAAAGCTAAATCTGCTAACTGTAAACTGTATACTGTAAAAAAAATATTCTAAAGCTTAAATGTATCAAGAAATATGATAATACATTTTGACCAAAAAATATTTTGTGTGATACAGATTACTGCCAAAAGAAAAGAGTTTGGAAAAACATGCAGTAATCACTATCGCTATCGATATTGTCGATATTGATTAATCACTATCAATATCGACATAACACTATTCAGCAATGCCATAGTAGTTCCAAGCTGTCATGATATTGTGAAGCTTTGGTGAGATTTCATGAAACCTTTTAGTTTCTATAATATATTTTATTTTTTTTATTTTTTAATAATATATATATATATATATATATATATATATATATATATATATATATATATATATATATATATATAGATAGATAGATAGATATACTAATATAGCCACTTACCTAGTATAGTATTTTGGGTCTCATTTCCACTGACTGTAGTTGACCTGACCTTGTAGGCTGATGACAATCTGCAAGCTGAATATCAGTTGGTACCAACATTAGGCCAACTTACATTTATATCCCCAAAACATATTCAATGCTGACCCACCTTCATACATACTCATGATCATCATGTTCCATGTATCACATTGTTTCTTGGAGGTAAATCTCCATTTCGTCATAGCTTCGATTTTATGCCACAGAAATATTTCCAGATAAAGTGTTGTTCGCGGCAGTCTTAGGGTATACTCGTTTCAGTTTTCTAAATATTCTCTAATTGTCATATGTTATGATGGACAGTCACTCATATTAATTTTCAAACACATATGTGTAAAAAATCATAATGTTTTAATGAATAACTCCACCACTTTGCTTGAAAAGGAACTGCATAGGCAAAACCTCATTCTGCAACTGCATCCACATATTTACCCTGAAACCTCTCTATCGTAGCCTTTTTTTGGGTTGTTTATCAGTTTTTTTTGTTTGTTTGTTTTTTGTTTTGTTTTTTTACAGTTTATCCAAAACAAGATCTTGCTTATGCATTCATAATTTCTATGCCCTCAAAACTTCCTAATGGGGCAATGTATTTTCTCACTTGTTTCCTTTTCTGTGATCATTTGCATAACTAATCTGGTATTTATATTCATCAATTGCCTCATTAATTAGGTCAGTGATCAAAGCAGGATTTCTCTGTCACTGGAAAAGGAAGGGGGGAAATGCATTTTATTGGCTCTCTGCTACAGCTCTGCGCAGCAACAAAGGGAAATAAAAGCAGGGAGTTTGGGTTGAGATCTAAAACATAATTTCTTATGGAGAGCCTGCTGAGAGATACTGCACTCTTATGTAACTCAGTAACATCATTATGATGACAGTCTGAGAAGGCAGAAAGCCTCCATCTTTTTCCGGTACTTTCAGCAGCTCAATCGGATTGCCTACGCCATCTACTGGTAGAAAGGTGGAGGGTTTCTTAACTATTCCTAATGACCACACAGGGGAGAGGGTCGGAGGCAGAGAAAGAAAAACAGTCCTTTAAGAGACTGGATTTGAGGGTTTTGAACAGTGCTTACATGTATGATCTGCTGTCTAAATGTATTGTTAGTCAGGTGAAGGATACCCAGGTTCTGAGACTAACAGTGGTGAACTGCTGCTCCTTTGTCAACACTGAAATGTAATTTGTCCACTCTTACCATTCATCCAACTTCACCTTTCATGAGGCATTACCCTGAAAAGAGCTTTGAGTCAGCAAGGCATTCATGGTGCCTTGCTGACACATGCGTTGTAACCAGGGAGTATGTCCTGAGGTCCCCTGAGCTCCATTTCTCCAATCTCTCATCTGCAGGGGACTTTAGCATCATCACATTAAAACACAGCAAACAAGACACAGGGAAGGTGCACAAACAGAAAGTGCTGAACCATCTGTTTTATGCATGAGGAGCAAAGCAAGAATTGTGAAATATGAACAAAATTGAAAAAGGCATGATCAATTTGAAAGGCATGACTGCACTGACAAATGAGTGTTGGCTTGCTTTAATTGTCCATATTGAGGTTTTTGCACCTCAGTGAGTTAAGCCTCCTATTCTCTCACTCATTCCCTCACCTAAAATAAACCTTTCCTAAGCACATGCATATAAATTATGCTCTACTAGATTTAAAAGTCATTCAATAAATGACCTAAATGAATGAACTAACCATATATTAACTCAGGCTTAAACTGTTGAGCCATGTGAAGCCCCACCAGGTTAAATTTAACTCTTGGAAAAATATGCTGCAGCAGCCAAGCAGCCATCATTCAGCTTTTTAATAGTTCAACATGAGGGGTATTTGATTGAGACTAAACTAAAAGTGGAAAATTTACTCTGCTGTTATTTGACAGAAATTTGAAGTAAAACAAGGAGATCAAACAGACTTCCTTGCGGAATTTTGTAAACGCCTCGAAACTTTCCACACTTGGTCTCATACAAACAGACACTTCAGTGTATTTCAGTGGGGTTCATGAAGTGGACAAAGACATTGTAGCGTATAAATGTGAAGTAAAAGGAAAAGAATATGGGTTTCCAGTATTTCTGCATGCAACATCTGAAAGTGATGGTGTTCATTTGTCGTCAGCCTTCTGGAATCAGTGCTTTATTGAACTGTCTAATGCAGCAATTACAGCTGCAAGTCTTACAGCTGCAAATGTAAAAGACTGACATTTTTGCGCATTCCCTTTTTCTTCTAAATTGCTCAACTTCAGTCAGAATAGATGGAGAGTTTCTGGAAACAAACTGGTTCATGTATTGCCACAGATTCTCAATCAGGTTTAGATCTGGAGTTTAACAGGGCCCTTTTTATACATGAATATACCATGAGCTAAACTATTTCATTGTTGTTCTGACTGTATGCTTATAGTGTCCTTCTGAAAGTGCTTCATAGCCTCAACCAAGTTTTACTTCAAGACTGCCCTGCATTAAGCTTCATATGTCTTCCATCAACTCTGATCAGTTTCATTCTTCATGCTGAAGAAAAATATTCCCACAGTATGAGTCTGTTTCACAGTAAGGATTGTGTCAGGGTGATGTGCAGTCTTAGTTTTCTGCATCTGATCAGATCACTTTCCTCTGCATGTTCACTTTGTCTCCTACATGGCTTCTTTTTGCCACTCTTCCATAAAGATCAGATTTGTGCATTGCATGACTTTTATCTGTCTTGTCAACAGATTCTCCTGACTGAGCTGTGGATCTCTGCAGCTCCTCTAGAGATACCATGTAACTCTTGGCCTCTCAGTTTAGTTGGACTGCTATGTCTTGGTAGTTTTGCATTTGTGCCATGCTCTTTCCATTTTCAGATAATGAATTGAACAGTACTCTGTGATATGTTTAAAACTTGGGATATTTTTTAATAACCTACTCCTGTTTTAACTTCTGAACAACTTTTCCCTGACCTGTCTCGTGTGCTCCTTGGTCTTCATGAAGCTGTTTGTTCACTAACGTTCTCTGACAAACCTCTGGGGCCTTCAAAGAGATTTAAGGTATGTACAGATGGACTCTGTTGACTAATTAGGTGGTTCTTAATTAGTTGCACTGGATATGATTTGGTGGCATCAAAGTTAAGGGGGTAAACACAATGCGCACAATACTTTACTATTTATCATTTTCTTTCCACTTCACAAATATGTGACCCATCATGTAAAGTTTCAGGGGTGTGAATTCTTTTGCAAGGCACTTTATAAATCCCCCCTGCGTAACTTAGCAGATATCATTCAGTTTTTTAATAGTTTAAAATAGATTAAAAAAAAAAAAAAGGCCAGATTGACACTCTGAAGTGTTAAAGGGTTTTAAGTTGTAGGGTATTTGATTTAGACCAAACAGAAAGTGGTAAATTATTCAGCAATTGTGTGTTTAACCAGACTTGACAATAAGACTAAGGTAAGATAATTCTACTAGAAGATAGCCTCTTTACTCTCACTTCAAACTCCTCACCAAATGCAGCACAAAGATGTCAGTTAGAATTTCCCGAAGAGTCTGTCAATAACAAGAGATCCCAGTAACTCTCTTCACCATATAGACCATCTCTGTAAACTCGTACTCAGAATGTCCCCCATTTAGGTTAGCAGATTCCTCTGCAACAGACAAAGGAAGGATTTGTAATTCAGATGACAAACGGCCACGGATGTAAGTTTTGGATGCAAGATGTAAAAGAACTGCCCTCTTTGTTAACAACATAAAAAAACGTTGGACTATTTATAAAATATACTGTCAAAATATCTCACATTCACTCAGCACTGCAGCTTTTTCAGTAAGAGCAGCCATGACTAATCCAAGATGAAATGAGCTGGAAAGAGTCTGAGGCCTCAGAAACTTAAAAAGGGAGAGGGATGATGCCGTTCATACACACTAGTGCACAAAAATATCCACTCATGGTTCTGCAGAAATTCTTTCATGAGGCTCAAAGAGCAGAAGATTAAATCCCATTAAATAACTGCTTTTCAATAAAATGAACAAAAAAGTGAGCTGATTACACCTTTAGACAGACCTATGAATATTTCTGATTAAATGAATGACTGAATCAGCTGACACTGTAAAGTAAAAAGTGGGGAATACTGATGGAATGGTTTAAAAGAAAAGAATGGTGGATCACAGATGGAGCAGAATTGTCTGTGGCCACGGATTCATTGCTGGCTCGGTCCCACCAGCAGGTTAAAGCTCCGACTCTCAGGTGAGGTGCTGCGCTGTAATTGCCTGCTGTTGCTCTTATCAAACTCCTGCCACTTTCAAGTTGTACTTCCTTTTGTTGTCCATCTCTGACCCTTGGGAACAACCCTACTGAAAAGAAATTTGATAAACAACCAATTTTTTTCTTCTTTTGATTTGTTTTTGTTATTTTTTAAAAAAAGCTATCTAAACCCAACCATGTGCCACTGCAGAGGTTCAAGCCTTCTGTTCAAAAGAGGATGGACAAATTACAATAGCCAAACTAAATGATTTACTGCAAGGGAAATACAGACATACACTAATCTGTTGGCTTTTTACATGTCTTCTGGTGAAGAACATAATATTGCAGAAGCATAATGTCATGCTAATAAATAGTTGCTATATCAACCGGTGACACAATTACAGGCAACCCTGCTGTTTAGATGTTTGCACATCTCCCTTTTGTTAATAGTACAGCCCTTATACCCCTGTCACATGACAACACATCTGCCTTTTGTTTTGATAGCACAGGAAAACACAAGTCCATAGGAAATACTACAAATTTAACATGGTAGCTTATACAGTTTGATCACCATATAAGCTTGTCACTGGTGTTTTGGACATGTTGAGAAATTACACCACATGAGCACTGCAGCTCTCACATGTCATGTATACTGCAGATTTTTGCCACTGGTACAGAATCATGGCACCATAGGAAACAGTGTAACAGAGTCTTTAGTTTTCTTCTATAACATTTCACAACTCACGAGTGTACAAACAGAAGGACCTTTGACCGTTCATTTTTGCACAATGTGTCTGTACTTTCCTGAGTCCTGGGTTCTCTTTTATGAATTCATCTCCTTAGCTCCCTTAGCTCCCTCCACATGTCTTCTATTGGATTTAAGTCTGAAAACTCAAATGATCGTGGAACAAGGCTGAATTTGTGTCTGGTGAACTAGTTCTGAGTTGATCTTGGCAAATGTATCAGATCGTTGTTCTTCTGAAGACCCAACTGATGAGCCCATTTTCAGTTCACTGGTTGGCTAGATTCTTTTGTTATATCCTGATATGTCAAAGATTTCATGATGCCATTTATTTGAACAAAGATCCCATTTACCTTTGGAAGGGAAATATGTTGCGTCTCAACATATTCATTCTTTTTTTTCACACCAGACCCACCTGGAGTGTGTGCCGCAGAAAAGCTCGGTCTTAGTCTCATCTGACTAAAGCAAGTGGTTCCAGTGAAAGTCTCAGTAGAGTTTAGCAAACTCCATGTTCATGCTTGTGATAGTAGGACAGTAGGACATTTTCTCATCACTACTAAACAGTAAGTAGCATGTAGCTAAAATCTGATGGTTGTCGTGCAGACTTTTTAACCCCAGGATGCTTCTGTTTGTTGCAGTTCTCTAAAAGGCAAGACAAATGTGGATCCTCATACTCATTTATATTAGTAGCAGTATAGAAATGGATATTTATATCGTCATATAAACTTGAAAAACTGACAGCCGTGGATACAAGTTCACAGGAACTCTGATCATTTTTCAAAAATTAACTATATATAAAAAGTGCTTCAGTTACATTTAGTTTACAGAAGTTGTTTTAAGTACTTATAGAAGGGTTTTTCTCAAAAAACAAGTAGTTTAAAACAGGGTTTTTCACAGCTGTATAAATGTACTCAAATTAAAGGTTGGATTTTTCTAAATTTTCACTGTGAGATTATACTACTATGGGAAAAGCACCATTTATATATGACCTTTTAACACATTTCTACCAAGGGTGCCATCAAATTTTTCTGCACCTGTAGATGATTAAAAACAGCTGAAAAAACCCAGCAATCCTACGGATAGTTTCCTTGCCATCCTTTTTTCTTAATGTTTTTCCTATCAGTGAGCATCTATAATGAGACAAAATGGAGGTCAGACACTTTGCTTAATGACAGTTCAGTGTGGGAGACCTTTAGCCATCATTCAGCATGATAAGTTGATAACCAGTGCGATTAGACTGGTGAGAAGCTGAATCCTGTGTTTGCCTTTGATGGGTTTCATAGGTCACTGATATTCAATTATATTACCTTTAACTTTTATTTGTAAATCAAAGATAGATTTTTCTAAACATTTTCAAATTTTAGGAATTTGATTTTTTATATTACTACCCAATTTGTTTTTATTTCTCTTATACAATTTTCTATCTACAGATAAGGAGAGTTTGCCTTTTTTTCACACTCTTCCATTTAGTTAAGATACCTAAACAGACACTGCACAATTGTTAATGGCAGTTTTTGAGGATTCAAGTAAAGAATTCCCAGTTTTGGTAAAAAAAAAAAAAAAAAAAAAAAAAAAAAAAAAAAAAAAAAAAAAAAAAAAAAAAATTTGCGAACACAATTTGCTGTGTTTTGATCACATTATTTCCACTTATTTGGTCCTATATGGAATATATACACTGAATAATACATAAAAAGTAATACCGGAAATAGGAAAAGTGACTTAAAATAGTGGAAAAGTTAAATAGCAGGAGTGCAATTGAATTTGGGAAACATGCAAAGGGCCAAGGGAGTAAATAAGCACATAGATGACTGTGATGCACCATACTGTTATAAGCAAACACATCACAAACCCATGTGATTTATTACAGGGTCAAGATAACATTTTTCACTGTGGGACAATGAGCTAGCTACTTTTTGTCAATATTTTTCTTCATTATTTTTTAAATCAGAAGGCAAATCTTGCAATTTTTGCCATCATTTCCATAGTGTGGAAACAACAGCGTGTTTATCTCACAAGAATGGGAGAATCCAACTGTTAAGCACCATATTGGAAAATAGGGGTGGGAGGTGGAAGCCTGATAAAGACTCAAGAAGGGCATCATAAAAATGAATGAGTCATTTTTGTTTTTGATTCCTATGTATATTTGGTTTAGTTTTCTCTTTGAAATTGCTTGGTATTTATGTGGCATATGTGAAGTATGTCCACTATTAGAAATGCAGTTAAAAGTGTACATGGTATGCTATATAAACACAAATCATTTTTCCTCTTAACCCTCCTGTTATGTTCATTTCTGGGGAGCAGCAATAATGTTCCTGGGTCACTTTGACCCAGAGAATTTTTAATCATGCAATAGTGTCAGAAACTCAAAGTTTCCCCAAAAACATTTTTGTATCTGATTAACTCCATTCCTAACAAGTTCAATCAATATTTAGTGCAATAATGTTCTTTATCTCTTACAGATATAGGAGGAGTTAGGATAATTCACTCGTTCACTCATTTGAAATTTTGTCTTACTGTACAGTATTTTTTTCTATTCTTTATTCTGTTTTTTTAATATAAATTTTATACTCTTTGTGTGAGTCTGTTTTCTGTTACTGCCTGTCACTGCCACTTTGCTGCTGTTGCACAGAAATTTCCCCATTGTGGGACTATAAAGGATATTTCTATTTTATTGTATTCTATTCTAAAATATAATTTTCCAGCATCACACTTCCTCACATAAACTACAACTTCTGTGCTCTTGTGATTTCTGGGAGTCAAAGCAAACATCCTAAACATAAAAGGCAAAGACAGGGCCTTTTGATGGGGTAACAAAGATCTGTATGTGTAATGTCTAATGTATGTCTAATGAAAGGTGCTGTGTTCATCCTTTGTAAGAAATATTCATTAACGCTTTGAATGTTTCATCTCAACTTCATACTTCATAAAATGCATGTTTCAAAATTATCCAGCTGTATTACCCTTAAATTATATTTTTGTTATTTTGGTATGAATCGCTGTAAAGATAGAAAGGAAGTGCTTTGAGATTGAGACCTTAAAGTAGTTAACAAGGGCTGAAAGAATCTGGCAAAGCACAACTCAAGTCAGCATTCCGGGGTGATTATGCCTGCCAAGGGAAGTTCATAATCTATAAAACTTTAAAGATAAAGGCTTTAAGATGGGCTAACATAGTACATCATTTTCATTCTGAGATGTTTGCATATGGTAGGAATCTGCAGACTGCAGTTTATATGGTATCTGGAACATAAAACTCAGAGGGTTCAATGAAACTAAAACTCCAGGCTGTACTGTCAGCCTCTTCTTCAGAGGGGCCTCAGTAAGGCAGCATGCTATCATCCCATCTGAGCTATAGGCTTATCTTTCACCAACAAAAGCAAAGCCTGAGCTCATTGTCCATAAACACTGTGTGCAATTTATAATAGCCTATCTAGCAATCGATAGGCCCCTAAATTAGGGTTTCAACGTGTGAGAAATACAGTTTCAGTTACTTGACACAATCTTTACAATAAGAGTCTATTCTTTAACTCCATGGAAACTAAATAAGATAAATACACATGTAAAGAATTTATTTTGAATGAGGAATTGTGGTGTAATCCTGTCCAGTTACATCAGATATTGTGCAAATTCTGACTGAAAATGTGAAAATTTTTTTGTCTTAGAAGAAATTTGCCCACTCATATCCCACAAGGGGGCGGCAGTTTGTTGATGTCCTTGACAGTTTTGATGCAGCTGAGAAAAGGTGAATTACAAAATTACACTGTTCCATGAGCTGAATTAACATTTAAAACAGCCAAAGCAAACTTTGGTTAGAGAAAATGAGCACAAGGGTGCTCAAGGTTGTTTTCCTTAAAAAGCTCTACAAAAAATGGGGGAAGGAGGAGGTGGAGAGAGTATGACCTCATATCTTTGCTTCTATCATTCCATGTGATTAGGACTGTTCGGAAGCCAGAATGTGTCTCAATGCATTGTAAACACCAGGAAATGAAGTGTGAATGTTTTAATAGATCCATCTATTTCTGAAACAACAGAATGTTATTCAATTCCTTGCAAATGTATCTATACCCCTTAAACTTTTTCAAATTTTTTTCACGTTAAATTCACTGCGTATTTATTCAGACTTTAAAGGAGCCATGACAACAAATTACATTTTTCTGTAGTTTTGGGGGTATAATATGATCTGTTGTGCACTGATTAAGGCCTGTGTGAGTGTTTAGAGTTGGTACCAAAAGCCCTGCTCATAGGCGGTCAGCTTTGTTTCTTTGCTCAAAAACGGACAAATCAGAGAACAGTTTATCTTTCTACGTAATTCATATTCTCCAATTAGAGCACACCATCAAACAAACAGTCCTCCCACTCCCTCCTCCCCCCAGCTGGTATACTGGCTAATTTAAGGGCTAAGTCAGGCTAGCATGTCTGGCTACTCCACTTGAGAAGAGGATGGATACTAAAAAGCAGAGCTGTTATGTCCGAGGGAGCTCAAAGCTGGCTGGATGTTTCCACTTCCTCCCGAAGGACAAGAGAATCAGAGAAAAGTGGCTGAAGTTCATTTATGGAGAATAACCACACAATTATAACCTCAGTTTGAGATGATGTTCAACACATTTTACTGAAGAGTTTCTCAAATATGATTGTAGCCAATCAGAGTGAAGTCAACTAGTTAGAGCCACATATCATTCCTGTACCCAACCCTTTTACCGAGGAGGGAAACCTGGCCTGCTAAAACAACCACCTAAAAATGGTGATGTTATTTTTTTTTAATGTAAAATTCTTTGGAGAATTGACATATGCAGCAATATCAACTACATGAAATAGTTTTACAGTGATGTCACCACCACTTTAAATAATAATCCAACATGGAATTGTGCACAATTGTTGAGTGAAAGGAAAATAATACATATTTGTCAACATATCTGAAGTGTGGTGTGCATATCTATTTAGTCCACTTAACTGATAACTCTAAGGCCATGTTTACACACAGCCACTCTACAGTTAAACTGTAGCCTTTTTGTTGCGATCCAGCCGCTCGTTTACACGAGACCAGTGACCAGAGACCCTCACACCGGCACTCTCAGAGTGAAACATTTCTGTAACACCCCACGCAGAGGTGTGAAGTACTCCACAGGTGTGAAAGCGCACATGCACAGAACGACCAGCTGCATGGTTTATTCTATGCATGGACGGGTGGATAACAACAAAAAAACAATCGCAGATATTGTGTTGTGTTGTGCTGCTTAACCTGTTCAGTTTAACTCAATTTCTGATGAGGAATACATGAGCACTTTATTCATGGGAGATAGAGACAGGTTACTGTTTACTATTTGAGGTGGAAGCTAAGGGTAAAAAGTGCATGCACGTTCGGCGACATGATAAAATCACAGCGCCATATCGTGGCCTGGCATGACATCTCCAGCTGACTAAAGCTGGCTTTGGCTTTGGTGGTGCCATCTAAACGTAGAACTTTTCCCCCAATCAACATCCGAAAATATCGGCAGTTTTCTGACAGTGGTCTCATGTTAAACGTTTCCTAAATAAAACAACCAAGTGCCTTCAGGCAATCACTGTTATATCCACCATCCACAAGTAGTTTTCCATAACTGCAAACCTACTGAGACATGGCTGTCCACCTTAACTGACCTGCAGGGGAGGAAGTAACGAATTACAAATACCCATGTTACTGTAATTAAGAAGACTTTTTGAGCAGTACTTTTATGAGTATTGCTTTCAAGTGTGTAATTTTACTCACACTTAAGTACAAATTAGAGCATTTAACCTACTTCGCTTCTTTTAAAATCAGAATTTGCTACAGAGTACGCCCACGATTTAAAATAATATTCGCAAGAAGTGGGACTGTATTATTGCCTTTATTCATGCTTGAGGAGAGATGGAGAAGTTTGTGTCATTGAAAAGAAAAACGGAAGTAGAGGTTAGTAAAGCAAGTACGATGGAGTATTAGGGCCATTATACAAGACTAAAGTCATAATATTATGAGAACAAATCATATTATGAGAATAGTTGTACTGTTGGCAGAATAAAGTCCCAATACTCCCCAAAGATAGTCGTAAAATTATGAGAAAAAAGTAATTTTAATGAGAAAAGAAGCTTCGATAGACTTATCAAGACCTGATGTGAACAACTCAACAAGTCCGTGGTTCTTTCTATGAATTGGACTGTTGTTTAAACAATTGTTTCAAAGTCCTGCAGTCGTGCAATTATTTGATGCTGATGTGCTAAAAGATGTAAAAGAAGTATATACTTTGTACAACCGACACCAACTATAACTTCACAAGATGCTCATCCTCTTTTTAACACAACTTGGTGTGGCGTTCTCATACAATCACAATTACTAAAAGTTAAAGGGGTATGAATACTTTTGCTTAGCATTGTATTTGGCAGCACAGAACAAGTATTGCAATAGTTTTGGGCTTTTTGTATGGGCTGAAATATGCTTGCAATAAACTCTCACTGACTTATTTTTCTTTTAACATTCTTTGGAATTGACCCCAGACATCAGTATACTACATATAAATCCATTGGTCAAAGGCATGCATGAACTTTGGAGCTACACACTGACATCCTGAATCAATTACAAAACAGAAATGGAATTGGACTGTGCAGTGTATAAAGGGATACTACATGTGATTGGAAAGTGGGAAATCATCACAAAACAGCTCATACTGTACATACTGGCTTCTACTGTACCTGGCAGCTATATTTTTTCTACTCCTCTGGGACTATTTTACATAAATGTGAAAGTTGTTATACATTTCTAACAATTTTACTGCTCACACTGGGTTGGCTTTTTGCAACTTTGAGTGAGTTAGTCCTGTGAATACTAAACATAAAATGTATTCAGTTCCCATAAGGTGAGAGCTGTGAGGCAGCTTCAGTCCCACAGCTACTATCCTAACCCGTGACTTTAAGCAATACGAGCTTTTAAAGAAGGAATTTCAGTAAGATGCTCCACATTTAACACCTACCAGAAATGATTAGAATACTTCACATTTTTTGGCTCGACCGTGCAAACCCAGTCCATGCTTTGAATCTCAAACACAGAGCAACAGCCATAGAGCTGATCGCTGTTGTGAAATTTAGGAGCCTATAAAATGTAATCAGTGTGCTGAAGGCCACAGATCAAAATGAATAATGATATCTGGCCATGGAGGCTAGTTCTCCTTTTAGAAACACAGCCTCTTGGAGGAGATAAGGGGAAAGAAAATAGTTGTTTCACTATTCCCTTATCAGTGAGAACTGCATAATGTAATCTGACTCAATGGCGTATCAGATCAGTCACTCAAGAGAGAGAGAGAGACAGAGAAGAGGGAGAGGGAAAGAGATGGGGGCGAAGGAAGAAAGTGGTGGAGACGTGATACTGAATAAAAATAAAACTTTTTCTGAAAAATGAACTTTGGCAGAGAGAAAGTAGAATTTTTACTTAAATTTTTAGCACTATTGCGGTGTTTCACATGTTTATCGAATTGCAAAGTGAAAACATTCTTATGTTACATTTTGCTCTGGCCAGAGTGTGTTCCATTGCTTAAAAATAAGAAATTAGACAGATTTACTGATAGTTATCTACAGAGCTAACTTAAAACAAAAGTGAACCTTGCTAGAAGTAGCCAATTTTTCAAAATTCTTCCAAGAATATATCAATGATTCATCCAGAAAGTCAGAAAAGATCCAGCACAAATGTTGAAATAATGACTGGCCTACCTTCAGCTTAGTGACAATTAAAATTCATGGCTCTACAGTTAGAGGCTCTGGTATGAAATGTTATCCATTTAATTACCATGAATAGCGTAGATGAATGTCAAGCTCATCACAGGTATAACCCTCTAGCAGGAATGAATCTGAGCCATCTGAGAAAGGATCTGGAAACATCTGCATTAAATCATACTCAGAATTACTCAAAAAAGGAAAAAAAAATTGCTGGAGTACGAAAGCAATCATGTAATGTTCTGTACTCTGTTCAACTCTCCAAATCTCAGAGCGCAACATGAGGTCATCCCTTTGTGAGAGAAGCTGAAGAATAAGATAACAGTCAAATTAAATAAGACATCTTAGATGAGTTCAAAGTTCCACAGTTATGTACTAATTTGTCTTGGTCTATCATAAAAAAAACATTGAAAGTTATGCTTAAGTTTTTAGTTGCAACACAGCAAAATATGAAGAAGTTCAAATGGTATAAATCCTTTTGCAAGGCGATATAGATGCCAGAGGTTATACGAGTCACAACTGCTATCTAATTATTGAGGCAAATTTTTACTTGTTAGTTTGTTTAACCAGTAATCTGCTTAATTTAGCAACTTTAATAATTTACTTTCAGTCCAGTTGAAATGTTGGGAGGCAGTGAGTTTGTAATTTCTCTCACAGACAGGCTTTTCTATAACTATGTAACTATACCATTCTGCTACCCCCTTTCATAGATTCTCTAAAAGCTGGCTTTTTTCAGATTATCCCACATTATTCTGATTGTGACTGAGTTTGCCGTCCCTTTTTGCCTGTGTAGAGGAGGGTCGTGGGTGACTCCTTCTTTTCTCATTGAACAATATCAAGTGGGGGTGTGAAATAATTTCATATTCAGCCTGTTGTTTGTTTCGGTGCTCTGTATATCAGCTCAGCCAGGATTTGATCATCAGGACCTTGTTGTGTGGTTCAGAGGATGCAACAAAAAGAGCGGAGAGCAGTGAGAGACAAAGGCTTGTTCTCTGGACTGCGAAGACAAAAACACGCTGCACATCTGTGGAGATAATTCCCTGGTGACCAGCTGTGGATATTTGGAGGTAATTGAAAAGGCTTTTCTAGCAAATGTACAAGCTCTTCTATCTATGGGAAACATATGACAATGGAATCCTCCATCTTGCATCACTCCCACCACACCCACATCTTCTTACATGTCTCCACTTTGTTTTCTGTGTCTTTTCCCTTTGACTTGATTTCGCAGATGTGCTAGGGGAGCCCAAAGAAAAGCACAGAGCTCTTACTATGCCAGTCACTTCTTTCCATCTTCACATTCCTGAGAGACCTAATTGATATTCCAAAGCGGAGCTGAAGCCGCATCTCAGGCTCACCTTAGT
The DNA here is from genome assembly GCA_014839685.1 of Anableps anableps. Taxonomy (NCBI): domain Eukaryota; kingdom Metazoa; phylum Chordata; class Actinopteri; order Cyprinodontiformes; family Anablepidae; genus Anableps; species Anableps anableps. Next base: position 10,203,163 of record CM026067.1, on the reverse strand, counting down.
CATTAGTGAACCCCACAGGGCTGTTTGCATTATAATCTCTGATTTAGGTTGTGTGTTGCCTCTGCGTCCTTCCCTCGAGGTTGAGCTGTGTGTGCAAAAGGCCGTCAGGTATTCAAGCTCAAATTAGATGCTGCGTCTAAAACGAGGGTTACAGGTCATAGGCTCACACGTAAAAACATACAAATCAGCTGAGCAGATTTAATATCCCCCCCGAGCTCTGTTACAATGTGGAAAGAGTGAAAAGCACCATCTAAAGGTCCATCTGGACATTTGTACTGTAATTAGGGAAGTGAAAGTGCTTATAACTCATCAGATCTGGCTTATTTATTGAGGGAGCGTGAGGAGAATGCTAATTATTTCAGATTCTCAAATGTTTATGTTTGTGGTATATTTATATGGCTGAACAAACAAGGTATATCATACATGAAGGAAATTTGCCTTAAGTATTTTTCTACCTTCATCTATCTTTTGGCAATAGCACCAAACTTGCAAAGATATGCCCAACTGTTTATTCACATGGTCTAAACTGGGCCCCAGTTTACCCAACACCCAAGATAAATCAATAAAATACTGGTGGAAGCACACAACAAGCTGGTCAGCAATTTCAAGGAGGGTTTGAGTTCAGTAATGCTAATAAAGATTTGATTTATTATTGACAATGGTATAAAACATGTTCAATACTCAATGTGTTTTATTAAAATGTAAATAACAACGGAACAATTTTCATACTCTTTTTACATTGTTTTGTTATGTTTTGAGAGATGCTCGTCTCTTCCTGTTGGATGAATGAAACTAATTTTAAATCTAAATATGCCACAAGTATGAAAATGTTGGGCTTGACTGTTTAAACAAATTTTAAGTATAAAATTGGTGACAAACAGATATGATCAATCACTTTTTTGAGCAAAGAGTACATTTTCTGGCTCTAATATTGCAATTACCTCCTTAGGTTTATTTTATGCATTCAAGAGTATAGAGGATTCATTTATCTGAAATTAGGCAGTTTTGTTGTTCCCCCCCCCCTAAATTGCAGTGTATAAACTTATCTGTGTATGGTGTTTGCTTTGTCGAAAGCCTAACTTTTTATCAGTGTGCTTGTCAGCTTATCTACAATGGAGCTCACACTACCCTCATAACATTTAAAAAAAATGATAATCCTACATATTACAGATCAACAGAAAAATATGTTTATTAGGAATAAAAATAAAAATTGAAAAGCTGTAGTACAGTATAATACAGAATACAGTATTTCTGTGTTACAGTATTTTAGTTCTTTAGCTAAAGCCTAAGTCTGCTAGTGACCAATCTAGTACCCCTCCTCTCAGCCAATGGGTGCTGGAGATAGGCACTAGCCCCCACTGCGACCCTGCAAGGATATGAGGCTCTAGACAATGAGTGGATCAAAGGTAACCAGAGCAACTGTAAAATGAAGTTTTAAAAGGTAATTTTATAAATCAAGGGGGAAAAAAGCTATTAAACTAACCTAGCCCAGTGGAAAAAATAACTGCCCCTTTGTTAAACGATTAAATTAACTGTGATTAATCCCATATTTTGGAGAACTTAGATGAATTTCACTAGCCACACCTATGCCTGATTACTGCCAGACCTGTGGAATCAAAAAAATACTTAAATGGAACCTGTCTGACAACATGAAGTAGACTAAAATATCTCAAATGCAACACATGTCCCAATCTGACCAAATTCAAGAGCAAAAAAAGAAAAAGTCATTGATATCTACCAGTCACACAAAATGTCACAAAGTCCATTCACAGTCATATTCAAGACATTACAATATTAATGACAAGTTCAAGTATTTCAGTAACTCATCTTACAAGTGAAACATGTTACATAGATTAATTACACACAGACTGATGTTTTAAAGCTTTTATTTCTATTATTGATGATGATTTCTTGCTTACAGCTAATGAAAACATGACATTCAAGATTAGAATATTACATCAGACTGGCAATTAATAAAAAAACATTCTTAATGCATAAATGTGGAGCTAATGAAAATATGTTTAATATCTGTTTAAAAGTTATTTCCATAAGGTACTTTTAGTCTGACAAACAAGCCCCATCAGAACCTAAAATCTAATTTAGTGACTATGACTGTATATGGTTTTGTGGCTTCAGCAAACCACAGTGAGACACAATATCCATAAATGGAGAAAACATGGAACAATGGTGAATCTTTCCAGGAGAGGCTTGACTACTAATTAATCCAAGAGCACATTTACAAAAAGAACCCAGAAAAACATCTAAAGCCCAGAAGGTCTAACTTGCCTCAATTAAGTCCAATGTGTATTAGTCAAAAATAAGAATGTGAGACACATTTGCCAAAAAAAAAAAAAAAAAAAAAAAAAAAAAAAAAAAAAAAAGTTTCACATTTGCCAATTAAAAACATCTTGTTGATCCCTGAAATTTTTGGGAAAATATATTGTGGACTGATGAGACAAAGGTGCAACTTTTTTGAGGGTGTGCATTCCGTTACATCTGTCCTGTTGTAACAGCCATTCTTTTGTTGATTTTAGTAAATGCTTTGACTCACTGTGGTGGTGAAAAATGTAAATCTTTTTAATCCCAATCTTTCTTGGAGAAACCTGAAAGCTTTGAATAAAAACTGACTTGTATTTGTAACCGTTCAGAAATCCAGCCACTGAGTTGTTTTATAAATTTTTGAATGGCTAATATTTGGTTTCATCAGACCCATACCACATTGTCCCATAAAGTTTAAAGTGATTCCAGACAAGAAGAAAAAACTCTTGTCTTGGGGAATAAAGGGATTTGTGTTAACATGTAGAACACAACCAGTACTTTCCCACAGTGTTACTGTTATCCCCTTAGCAACTTCCCTACCAGTTTCTATCTTGTGTTTTCATTTATTTTGGAGAAACATCCAGCTTTTGTAATGTAGTGCTGTAGTTCACTCATGTTTTCTCCAACTACTGATAACTCTTTACCATGCCTCGGTATATGTATACTTGCCAGTGGTGGTTTCCTTTCAGAACTGCCTCAGTTTGTCATTACACAGAGTCAACAAAAATATTGGAAATATTTCTCTAAGGTATTCTGTAAGCAGTACTGTGATTTAAGGTTTGATTCAAGAAATCGGTTTGAGAAGAGTTTTGTATACATCAGACTTCTGAAGGCCCAACAAGCTCATCTGGTCCCAACAACTATGCCACATACACACTCACTTTAAACTCCTTTTCTTCTCCATTTTCATGATGAGTGTTCATGATGTCTAGATATTTCAATATGTTAGGTTAGGTACTATTTGACTGCCTGGTTTGCCCTGTGTTGACAAGCAATTGAACTTTACCTAGTGTACAATGATTTTTCTTTTTATGTTGTGCTCTTCTCTACTGAGTTATTCCTTTAAGTGCAACAAGTTTTCTAGCCTGTGGGCAGACTATGGTGACCTCCAGAAAGCTCAATGCTAAAACAAAATGAAAAAATGTGGTTTAACAAAATATTACTTTAAAGTATGCATGGTTATTGCACCTTTTCCTACATTTACTTTGTTGCTACAAGCAGATTAGTTTCATTCTCTGTTGAATTGAAACATAAAAGACAGATAAAGTGTAAAACAATTTTTCAAAGTCTGATTTTTTTTTTCACATCACAAAACCTTGCATTTCAAAAAGCATTTGTACACTTTTTTGATCGACTTTATCTGTTTATGCCAAATGTATAAACAGATAATGACCCACTGTCATTGGGTTCCATTTCAAGATGTGAAAATTTCCACAGCTGCAACAAGATTTTTTCTAACAGGGCAATAACAATTTTGAACATGTGTGAAGAAAATGTAACAAATTCCAGTAATCCCATGACCGAAATTAATTTTGTATTTTCTGTCCCCTTGTATCTGATGGCGAGCCAAGCGGAGAGTGCAGGTGCCTGATGATTCTTCTAGAATGAAAATGAAATTAATAGAAAGCAGGTGGGTACTTCAAAGGCTGACTGCTCCAACGGTATTACCAATGTCTGCTCAGTCGCTGAGCTCAGCTGCTGGGTCTCTGTCACAGTGAAGAAGTTGGGGTTTTGAATGGAAATAATTACCTAATGTCTGAAACACTGTGAAAGAAGATGAATGAAAAAGGATCTGATGTGCTCCTTAATAGTCAACAGTTATTACAGGGTCAAACTACAGATACAGTGTGTGGCTGAAGTATCGTTGCCATATCTTTATGAACTTTTTATTTCAAAGCTGTTGGGCTGTAAGTCACTGAGGAGTGTGCACAGAATGTGTGCTGTATTCTTCCACCGCAGACCCGCTTTCAGTGTCCTAATAAAACCTCTTTTTTATTGCAGCACTGTTTAAATAATTTCACTGACCTATTTTAACACCTACGTTGCAGATCAAATCAATGCTCCCAAACAACACAAACCACAGTCTTCTTTAATGTTTGGATGGGATAATAAAGGCCTAGCATGACCCCCCCAAAAAAATCATCTGCAAAATAGCTGGATATGTTCCACGGAAAATGCAGCCACAGCAGTCTTTTATGTTTCTCCAGCAGATTACAGATGGGAAGGAAAGCTGCAGGACAACAAATTGCTGATTCTTGAACAACTTCAGGAAGTGGTTTATTAAAATAACTGATGTTAAAAACATAATTTCAGCATCACAAAAGTCTTACTTAATATCATCTACACTGACAAGTGTAATTTTTACAGTTTTTTAAAAAAGTATTTTTTTTTTTTTTTTTTTTTAAATGTGCACCCTTGCTTTTTGCTTGAGTAGACAGTTTAGTTTTGAAAAGAGGAAGTATAAAATAAGGATGATGCAAGTCCAAGTATTGCAAAATATGACAGCTGCAAATTTAAATGTTCTTTCTTTTAGAATTATGATTTTCTGGATAATTATGAGATCTTCTCATTTGATCTTCTATTGCCAGCTGTCAAAATCAACATTTAATCAGCCATGGGCAAAAACCTGTCTTCCATGTTAAAAGACAGCTCATAATTCCACAGCTGTTTGATGTAAGCACTTTATTCTCAAGCAAAAAAAAATCAAAAAACAAAATCAAAACAAATTGAAAAGGTATGTTTATAAAATCTGATGAATAAAATCAACATTAAAAATGAAAACAGTCCAACTAAAATGAATTTTATTCTATTTTACATTTTGATCAACTATTTTGATTACAATATTTTAGTTTATCAAAAGGTAATCTAGACTTTCCTTCAATTACAAAAAATTTTTCATCGAGTGTGAAAATGGTGATATTTGAGAGTGTATTTGTATATGTAAGAGTTTGATGGTATATGTAAGAGTTTGATGGTATATGTGAGAGTGTTTGATGGTATATGTGAGAGAGTTTGGGTGTACATGTGAGTGTTTGATGGTACATGTGAGAGTATAATGGTGTTTATGTAAGACACTGAGATCATAGTAGTGTTTGTGAGAGGGTTTTGTCATCTTTATGCAAGAGAATGGAGGTATGAATACCTCCTGAAGTTTTTGTTGTTGTTTTGTTTGTTGTTTGTTTTTTTTACACATTTCACAGTTGACGTGAAGTTAAATGAAGCTTAACAATTGGGCATTTCTGGGAGAAATTCTTTCAAGAACTGCTTCCACCAGGACAACATATAACAAGGGCTAAAATCAAATTTTTTTGTATTAAAGCATATTTATGTGATAGAATGCCCAAGTCAAAGTCCAGACCTAAGTCAAACAGAGAATCAGTGGCAAGACTCATAAGTCCTTTTTCAACAAGCCAGTTCCAGTACTAGACTGTTGGTAGAGCTTACTTGGTATATGTTCTTTGTCTTCCCACCACTGCTTGCTCTGGCTGTTCACCAAAAATGTTTTCTTTCCAAACACCAAATTAGAGTTGGGCCAGAGAAAATAACCACTTTTGTCAGGAGCAAGAGGTGGTCTCATGGGGAACAAAATCCTTAAATAAAACATGAGCACCCAGACTTGAGACTAGCTTCATGTCCTTTGCAAGGAACTATAAATTATCTTTTATAAATCCTTTAATTATTGCTGTTAAAATCTTGCGGAAAATCCTCTTTATTGACATATATATCTATGCAATTTGTCTCTAAGTGAGAATTTTGATCAAAGAGGTAAAAACATTTTCTTTCATTTTAACAGATTTTTTGTGCGGAATTAAAACAAATCCTCTTGTGATGTCACTATCTCAAGAATTGGATCAGCGGTCCAAAAATAGAACAGATCTTGTCCACAGCTGTTGCCTTGAAAGAGGCATGAACACTGATAAATTTGTTGTGACAACACATGAGTGAGCTCCCAGCTATATACATTCACTGACTTAGAGAGGAACACTCCTATCTGACAGCTCTGATTCTGTGCAGCTAAAGGTTGCTCTCTGTAGGGTACCTACTACCTCAGATTTCCTTCTGTGTTGCATCCTCACTGAGATCAATGCAATCCTTACTTCACAGGGTACATGGTGTTTCCAGTAGATACCACGCACACATCGCCATCACACAAAAACAACCATCTTTGACTTCACAACTTTGACTAATCTCAGGGGAATGTTTCACTGAAAGACTTTTATAAGTATAGAGGTACTCTTGTGGTTTGCCTCCTTCAGGTAGCACTTTTGGTTCCTGAGAAAATCCCCTGGGATTCGTATGTAATTAAAAAAGGAACAAAACAAAACGCTTTAAGCTTAATATAGTCAAACTACAGACCGTGATTATTTAATACACATACAAGCCACAAAAATAAATTTTAAGTAGGACAGATAATTTTCAGATAATTTTACCTCAAGAAATAACTGAACAAAGTACAACAACATGAGTTTAAGGATTTTTTAAAGCAAAATTTCCTATTCCAGTGCAAACTCTAATGAGGTACAAGACAATGAGTTTATTGCAATTTCATTTTGGCGTATGGGTTTCTCAAAAGTTGCACAAATGAGGAATTATCTCTGTTATGCAGGCTAATACTGTAAATATTTTAAAGTGGACTTTTCATGCTTTTAAAGCTTTCCCCCTCACTTTTAAAATCATTCAATTGTGGGCTATATGAAGTGGAAATGCAATACTTTGTTCTGAATTCCTTGTTTTTCTGCCTCCACATGCCCCTCTTTTACCCTTGTGCTGAGGTACGTCTGTGAGAAACTTGTTTTGGTGCAATGTCTTTAAATGTAACTGATGCACTTCACACCCCGCCACCCCTCCTGATCTCAAAGGTCCCCTTTCGACTATTTTTGTAGCTTGATAGTGGGGATATGATTATCTTGCGGTGAGGCAACTTTTTATTCCCAAATTAATTAAAAGATGTCAGCAATGGAAGACTTGTCCATCCAGCCTTACTTGTTTGAGCCAGAAAATGGCACTACAATATGAATGAACATGTCTTGTAAACAAGGCCTCAACATAGTGAACAAGTTAGCTAAAAGTAGTGGAAAGAATGTCACTGAATGCATTTGGATCATGTGTTACCCAAGACAAAAATGACAAAAACAATAGGAACCTGTTTATAATACTATTCAAAACATGCAGTACGGTCATGTCTTCAAGGACCTAAAAGTGAACACACAGTGCTAACATAAGAAGAAGAGATGATGCTACTGCTATTAAAACAATGGTCAGGACATCATATCAACACACAAATTCAGGTCTAAATTAAAGGTTGTTGTCATTTTAGCATTATTTGCAGCTTACTGCTTTGCTGTGTCCATCATTTCCATCGACAGAAGGAACTGACGCCTCAATCAGACATTCTTTCGGTAAATCCTTCTTGATACTGGTGGAGGCTGCTGAAGCATCGTCCCTGAAACATTTCATGCAAACAAAGGGGACATTTCCCAATGATGTGAGTACATTTCCATGAAAAAAGAAAATTTAACCAGGCACATGGAAGATGTTCTGATGCTGGGGGATGGTTTATACATACAACATTTTGACTTATCCACTTATAGCTTCAACATCCTTGAATTTGGACAACAAAATCACAAGAATGAGTGGAATGGCAGACACACGATGGAAGTCCATGACCTTGTTTAGCAGTTCTGCAGCAAATACTGTGATGTAATTGTTCAAAAAGTAATAGGGATAAGAGAAAACTGAACAAAGTGAAAAATATGAAAGTGGATTTGGCATGATATGTCCCTTTTTAAGGCAAATAAGATTTATTTTTAATCAGTCTTCATTGATATAGCCCCTTTTCCAACTTGCATGTGTCAAGGTGCTTTACAGAGTAAAACTTCAACAGTAAAATAATATTGCATGCATGACATTTACAAAGTTACTTAAAAATTGATAACATAACAAAAACAGGACAAATAAATTTGTCAATTAAAGTCAAAATGTAAGAAGCATGAAATGTAAAAAAAAAAAAAAAAAAAAAAAAAAGTCAAAATCCAACAGATATATTTAAGAACCAGAAGACAGATGTAAAAACAAAAGGCAGAAATATAAAAAAATATGCTGTGATTTTTGGTTAGATTTGGAAGTATCAAGAATTAAGCCACTTCAGGATATTCCAGAACAGTTTTACTTTAGTTTTAAAGCTAACTTTTAAAATGGAGCAAGTGCCTGACTCTGATCATAACATGCAGTTGGTTCAACAACAAAGTAGATGTATAGTAGATGTATTTCTTTAAAGCAAGTTTTATTGTTGTTTTTCTTTTTCTGATCATGGTCTGAACCATTGCTTTCTATGCCAGCTGGGCTCCTATTGCCACCCTCTGACTAGGAGTGTTTTTGTCCCTGCTAGCACTCATGGCATCATGGACACAAAAGTCTGGGGTGAACATAGACATCTGCAGATAAAGGGACAGTAGAGCAGACTAGTAGCTATGGGTAAAAAATTAAAGCAAAAAGAAAGGAAAAGACAATTTATGGTGCCAATAACTTAAGAAATATTATAAATACAAATCACCCAAAAATTAATCACACCATCACATTCAAGAACCATTTGATGAAACACAATAAAAATAACAATAACAACTACTACTACACAAACCCAACTATATAAAAAACATGAGCCCGAAAATACAGCCAGTTGTATTGATGTGTGAGTGCAAGCTAGTGCTAGCTTCTATATATAAAAAAAATTAGATTCAGTTTCATCGGCATTGTTTTTTTTTTGTTTTTTTTCTGTACTCCCCTTTAATAGTTCTGAATCTACCATTTTGTTATAATCTCTGCTTTTGAAAAATAAAGTGCTGTTTTAATGCTGCTTGTCAAAATTTAGTGCAAAATCCAGTTGCTATATCCTTCTATTAACACAAGAGGGGCTAAAGTCCCAGATCTTCCCTTGTTTGTGCCTTGACTGATGCATTCTTTTGTATGCAGATATTTTTATGATAAAGCTTCTGTTTGTAAACTAGTCTCTTGTCAGACTTTGAAATGAGTACGTTTTCTGTTAGATCCTGTTCCACCGAGATAAAATGCTCATTTACTCCCATAGGAGTACATGCTTGTTCACTGCTGTAGCCCTGGAAAAATGTTGCTTTTTCCTTGCACTGTGACACAGTGGCTACTGCCCTGACAAGCCATGCCAAGGAAAACACAATTACCAACTGCTGACTTTGATAACAAAAGGAATTCTGATTCTATCTAGCATTACCAATTACACAGACGTACATACTTTGACTGTATGCACAGATTAAAACATGCAATACAACCCTATGTGATTAAGGGGTCTGGGAAATGAGAAGTGTATGCATGTGTGTGTGTGTGTGTGTAGAAGGGGTGGTTGGGGGTGGGGGTTGGGATGGGCAGGGACATATGTGTTTGTACATGTGTGTTAGTGTTTGGTGAAAGGAAAGTATTATGAGGTCTTTTAATTGACCTTGGTTTGATATTTCTTTGGGTGGAGTTTCCAAATCACATTTTCCAAAAACTCTTTACATAAAGAGAGAACTGTGTTTGGGTAATTGTGTTTTTTTTTATACATTTAGGTGCTTCTTGCTTACTTCCAGGCTGGATACAGCCTAAGTAAAGGTTTATGCACAATTTAAGGGAAAAGTTTAAACACACTGAGGATTGCTTTTTAACAAGACATTCCTGGTTTCAGTTAGAGAGATTATCATAGTTAGAAAGTTGTTCTAATTCTAAATGTCTTACAGATGTAGTGAAAATGTAAAAATCTTTGAAACACCTGTTGAAATCCTAAGATCACTCTGCAAGCGAACATAACCAGCAAAAAGTCACTGAAAGTCAGATGTGTTTTACAATGTATTTGAATGCCTTTGCAGCTGGTGATGTTGACTTTGGAAACCTCATGGAAGCTTGGCTGCTGCAGGCCAGGAAACATCACTAGCACTAGGGCCATGTGGGACCTCTCCTTTAAAAGAAAAAAAGTTTGAGTTTTTTTTTCACAGCCTATTGTAAGCAATCAGGCAAATAGAAGCTTGCTGTTGTGCAGTGAACAGGCACTTCTTTCAAGAAGGCGGAGAGCAATGCTTACTCTACTGAAGAAAGAGCCAGTAGACCGGCAAGAAGTCAGGACATATTCTCATTGCACCAGCAGACGGTTACATCAACAGTGGATCTTCTAAAGCCAACTTCTACTCTACTGGATGTAATTACCTCTGAATGCAAATACAAGCTTCTCTATTGCTGGCAAGCGAGCAGCAACAGATGCACTCAACCACAGGCTTACTTCGCAACCTTGTGTCTGTCTCAACACGCATACCAAAGCTGTGCCCACAGGAAGAGGATACACATGTTTTATTGACAGAACTGCAAGTGATTTGAGTTTGATCTAGTGGCTGACTGGATTTTTTTATATTTTTAACCATTCTTCTGAATTGCTTGAGCCAGTATGATGTCTGTTGCTGTGGTATGTGTGATGTTTTTTCTTGTGGGCTCAGGGGAAGCTCAGGTTGCTTCACAAACTCAGGGGCAAAGGCAGAGTCAGGGTCAAGAGCAGGACACTTCTGCTACCCCTTGGAGACAGGTGATACAGTGGGAAAACAATGGACAGGTGTTTAGCCTGGTGAACAGTGGAGCTGAGTATGTCCCTGCTGGGGCTGGAGGCCAAGAAACAGCCCCCAGGGTCATTTTGTCAGATCCTCGTCCTTCACACAGACGTCAGGGAGGCAATCTTCGTAGACAGGCTCCACCAAGGGGATCCTCTGAAACTGTTCGTGGGCAGGCAAGACATCCTTTTGGTTTTGGACAAGTGCCTGATAACTGGAGACAAACCACAGGCAGCACAGGAACTAGTCAGTTTCATGGTTCCTCAAGCAGTCAACGCCGTCCATCATCTTCATCCTTTTCCTCATCTTCATATAATGTACCATCCTACCCACAATACCCATTTCCCCAACAGCCCCCTTTCCAACCTTTTGACGGGAGTTTTCCAGATGGTCCAGTCAGAAACTACGAGCCACCTTTTCAGCCTGTCCCAGGTGCCGGATATAGTGGAGGAATATATGGGACTGGACAAGGGTATACTCCAGGTGGATATGGAGGAGGTTTGGGCTCAGTGTTCCCTGGTTCTCCATCTGAATTTCCTGAAAATGGTTACTATTATTACCAATCGTATAGCTATGGACCCAATCCAGTGGTACCTGCAAGTGCTGCCCAACCACCATTTGCAGATGGTCTGGATCACAGATACACCCACAGCCTCTTCAATGAAGAATCTGCCCCTGCCAACCCTGTCCCTGATGCCAACCAAGCCCTTCCCGTTGCGGTGGATAGACCAGGAGGTGCTGGGCAATCAGCAGTCAGAAGCCCACAATATGAGCAGTTTCCTCCTTTTGGAAGACCCCAGCCTCCTTTCTTGCAGCCTTTTCCTCAAGGTAGGACCTCTCCAAACTCTGCCCCAGAGAACCCAGGTACCAATGTTGGCAATGTGTATCGAGGAACCCAGAGAGGTATGTTATGGTTTAGTTTAGTTAATTATACACTAAAACACTGTTTCTCTCATCAAGTGATATTATAAGCACAGTTGGGCAAGTATTGATAGTAAGTTACATGTAATGATTCATTTATTATTTGATAAAATCCTGAAGCATTTAGTTTTACATTTTGAAAAGAAACATGGTTCATGTCGTCTTTTACAGATTTGCTGAAGATATTTCTGTCTCAAAGGAAAAAAGATGAAACACTTCTCATCTGATCTTAGTTTGTTGCTGTGCATATTAATATGACATATAAAGAATCCACAGGAGACTAGAATGCCCACCACACCCACCTTCACCCCCTGCCAGTGCACAGTTGTATTTTCCTGATATTCTGTTTTAGTTATTGTCAGAAATATGATGTAATCGAAATGAAACAGCTGGTTAAAAGTAAAGTCTCTTTTTTTCAATTGCAAATAAAGCAAAGCGGATACGAAGTTCATGTTCCCCTGCCAGTGAAGTTATAGAAACCAGGTGTTGTGCAAAGCCTGTGAATGTGTAGCAAGCAGACACAAAAACTACTCTGTTTTTGGAGGGGGTGCTCGGAGTTACAAGAAAATTGACTGGTTCATGAGGCATTTCAATTTTGGTAATGGTTGCGGTGACCTCATAAGGGGCTAGTGTCAAGGGGTGTTGGTGGCTAACTTCTGGGCATGAGAGCGGGGAATGAGGGAGGGAGAAGCAGTTCTACCCCAATTCCTGAAAGGAGGGAGAGAGTGGAAAGTCCCTGTAACACATGGGGTCCATTTCTTCAGCTACAGGAAATCAAATAAATATTTAGTCAGGGTACTTAGAGGAGAAAAATGAGTGTGAAAGCATGTAGTATGCTATCCTAAAATGTTTGACAAAGCAGATAATTTCGATGGATCTCTATGCTACCATTTAGATTTTTTTAATGAGTGGAAGGAAGAAGTTTCTCTTGTGATTGGTAAAGATTAATACATGAGAAAAGATTAGAGATTTGAAAAAAAAAAATAACAACAAAAAAACATGGGTGCTTGAGCTCTGAGTGCCGGAGGCTGTGTATGCACCGAGTGGAGAGCAGATTCTCAAGGTCTTTAATACAGGTTTATCGTTTTTGTTTCTCACTACAACCTGTTTTCCTTCACAGCAGCCTCTCTGGTGTGCTGTGTGCTTTCCAACCATGGTTCATTAGACACTTTAGAGCTGTGAGCCATTTCTAGCATACAGCACAAAAAGTCATCATGTGCATAAATGCCTTAGTGCTCTCAGTAATCACCGCAATATAGATTCTGCTGTTAAGAGCTGTTGAAAAGCAGATCTCTTTATTGCACTACTTCACAGCAAGATGTAATTTTTTTACAGTGCTGTTATAACTTTTCCAATATATGCTTTTACAGTGATATCAAGAGGACAACTGTATTTAGAGGGTTTAATGCTATTTGATTTTTGCTAAACAAATGTAAAAATGTACCCTTGTATACTGTGTTACCATCTGCCTAGACAGGCTTGTGATGCTCAGTAATTGCATGTAAATTTGCGTAGTTTGAAGATTTCTAATATTTTTTTGAAATTGCTTTCATAGTTTAAAGATGCAACAAAGGTCACTTGTGTTTGTCACTAAAATCAAATCATGGAGTAAAGTGATGAAATGGATAACCTGAATAGATAAGTACACAAACATAAAGTCATTATTGTTTGGAAATTCCACATCTTCACCCCTCAAAAGCCCATTTTATTTAGACATCAGCCTAGAAGGACTTTTAACTTATTAGGTGTGAGCAAAGGCTCACAGCAGGCTGTGTTCTTTAAATATAAACCAAAACTATCCAAAAATGTGCTTTCAGCCCAGCGAATGCTGCTGTTACCAGGATCTCTATGAATCACAGAATCTCCATAATGTTGCTGTTTGGATAGCCTTATATACCTTAACATTGCCTAAACATTCATTAAAGTACCACTGGCATTACTTGGCTCCTTTCAGTTGTACTAAGAATAACACTTGGTATCAATTATTTGGCAGGTAAATCCAAAGTATATGTGATGTAGAGCTAAACGCACCAATTGTCAAAAGGACCATCATGGCTCGTTTAGGAACTTTTCATCACAGAAGTTCAGTAGGGGGAAATTTAAGTGCTCAAATTCCAACCTGTAGTGTACAACAGTGAACCAGGAGCATGCTGGTGGCTACAGACTTCCATTTCCCTCTGAAGTCAAAACTTGGATCGAGGAATAACATTAAACCCAAACAACCTGTGGTCTAATTTCAAGTGTGAAACCAATGGGATTTTCTAATTTAGCTTAGTGACCAAGCTAAGTACTATTAGCAATATATGCCAGTAATAATGTATTTCTCTGATTTGTACTTTTGAACAAGCTTAGCAACATGTTTACTAAGAGAGGTTTTGTAGTGCTTTGTGTAAATAATCTGAGTTGTCAGAAGTGCAAAAATGTTTTTTTTTTTTTTTTTTTATTTTTTACTTACGGAAGCCAAGAGCAGTTGTACTTGCATGTTTATTTTCCCGATGGTTAACGGTCGAGATACGAGATAATTATGTCATTATCACAAAATAACAATGGTCGTTTTCTCGAGATAACGACTCAGTTTCCCGATGGTTTAATCATACGACCAACAACGTGGTGTCATTATGGTTTACCTATCACGTATTCACAGAATCATTCACAGAATTACACATGCATGCCATGACTTGCATTTATAAGTCCTCTCCCACTGGTGTGGCCTGCATTTGAATGATGGAATCATGTTTAACACATACAACAATCATCTTGTGATCTTGAGAAAACAAAGTTTGTTTTCTTGAAATTAAGTTGTTATCTCAAGAAAACCATTGGGATAACTCGTTATCTCGAGAAAGCCATCAGAAAAAAGTTTATGCGTAACACATCTGCTCTTGGCTTCCATATTTACTGCAGCTATTGCCAAGTTTTTAAATGCAAGGCATCCATACTGGATTTTAAGGTTTGGGTTGGCAAAAGGCCTTTAATTTCCAACAAAGAATTTCAACCTTAAGGGAACATTCTGTTAATTTCCCAAATTTGAATTTAGGAGATTTTAACCTTTACGATTATAAATGAAACACTTGATTAAATGGTTCTCTTCAATCAATCATGCAATGGATAAGAATATTTCTACGAAGTTGTTTCTTTTTTGTTTTTCTTACATACTACAGCAACTGGAAATTGATGATATTTTGGGAAAACTTTGGGAAACACTATTAATAACATATCACTGCTTAAACATGGTGTTTATATTTTTATATTTGACTGGAGTACTGTTGTGTGAGGAGTTTTAAAGTACAAAGCCACGTTTATACCTCTGGGTAAATATTCAAAATTAAGGGTTCAGGCTGCTCATTAAAAAATGAAATGTACTCACAATTAAAAAAAAAAAGTCTCAACATATCTCTGTGGCTTGACTATCTCAAAATATGGAAAAAGTTTCAAAGCAAGAATGGGTCTGGTGGTTAGTGGAATATAATTAGTCAATGGATTTAACATTAACCTTTCACTCTAAATTAGACCACCCCTCCCGCGCACATCACTTATGGATCAGAAGACCTGAGAAATGCCCAAATCACAAACTCAAAAACTGTCATGTGAAACTAACACTAACCCTTACGTAAAGTATCAGGGAGAAATAAATTGTAACAAGTATAAATGTTGAGTCAGATGAGTATTGTACACCACCATTCAACAGGATACAGCTAAAATCATAGCAAAACAGGAGAATTCCTGTTTTTTTATTTATTTATTTATTTATTTATTTTTATCTCATATAAGACAGAAATCCTAGCCAAAAACCCTAGCAAGAATTATTTTTTCTGTGTCCCACTTGGAGTGTAAGGGGTGTGTTTGTTGCTTGCAGTTGAGGGCTGATCAGCTTTGGCTTCTCAATACATTTTATACGCCTGGAAGAGACCCACTTTCACATTTCAAAAGATTAGAGGGCAGAGAACAAAGCCTTCTAAAGGAGAGGAGAAAAGAAGTTGGATTGAGAGTGATGCTTGGAAACCTCAGTGTTTCACACTGGTTTACAGTGTTTACATGGCCTGCTCCAGGAAGCCTCCCTCTGCCCTATATGTCAGCCTCAGATAGACATGTAGACATGTCAGATTGGCAGTTTACACAGAGGCTGCAGTGAGAAAGGCCACATTTAAAGTTGCAGCTAAGGGTAGGAAGACTCACCTAGGTGTGAAATTCCAGGCAACTGTAACTGGAAGTTTGCTTTCTGGTCTTTCAGCTTTTTAATGTTAAGCAGATGAAACAAAAACTGAGGTACATTTTTATAATAGCTTGAACAAGTTCACATTAAGCCATGTCTGGCCTTTGTAAGTTAAACAGAAAAGTTTGATAAGCCTTGTCAGAGATTGAGCTGGTATAACCTTTTTAGGTAATGTTAAAGACATACAGACCTTTTCTCTGACAAGGCCTGGCTTTTAAAACCTACTACTCAATCACTTAGGCATGGGTAAGTTTCCATTACCAACACATTAGTTCCTATGGTTTAAGGTTATTTTAGAAAAGTATCGGTGTGTCCAGATTTTTTTTTTCCAGTTTGATGAACGTAGGTTTACCAGCACTCCCTTTACTTCACCTGTTACAAGAAAGATGAATTTGGCTGATTTTAAATATTTAGAGTCAGGCCAAATGCAGACAGTTATGGTTGTGGAAACTAAAGGAAAGCCCCTATCACTCTTATTAACGTCACACTGTTTTATTAAACTACAGTTAGTAATTTCTGAACTGCATGTCCAGTTGTTATACTTGTATTACTCTATAAAAAGCAGAACAACAAAAGGTTACCAAAGTTAGCAATGTTTATTCAATCTATGAACCCAAATGAAAACAACAATACTTATATGGTGTAAATAAAAATATAACATCAATAACCTAGTTTTTAAAAGTATATTTATTTTAGTAATTTATTTTCTAGGTGAAGCACAATATATAGATTAATTAAGTCTTTATTTCTGTTCATTATGATGATTTTCTCCTTAAAGCTAATAAAGACTCGACATTTAAGATGAGAATATTACGTCAGACCACTAAAACACATTTTTGATACAGAAATGTGGGCTTCATGAAAAGTTTAATACCTGCTTAAAGGTTGTTATTTTCAAAAGTCACTTTTAATGTGACAAATGAGCTTCACTGGAATCCTAACTCTAATTTATTGAATATGGCTGTATATATCATTTTAACAGCAGTTGTGATAATTGTGGCTTTTTGGTTTCAAATAAAAGCAATTGAATAATGCCAAACCTTTTTTTTGTAAATATTGTGAAACAGGGATTTTTACCAAACTAGAATTGATGCAATAATCTTCCCTAATCACAACCTATATGTTGTAAGACAAAGGCAAGTGAAGTTGAGAATGAGTTTATTACAAGCCTTTTTTGTTTGTTTGTTTGAGTGATTCTGCAACCACAGACCTAAATGAAGCACTTGTGGAATCTCTCTCTCTTTCTCAATCAACAACCCCTATTTCGTGGCTTGAACCAAAAAAAATATTATTAGTAAGTGATGATAAAATTCTGAATAGCAGAATAATTAGTGTCTGAGTCTCCCTGATGTGACCCAGACTTGAACTGTAGGTCCTGTTGCTCAGTTTTTGCCCTTCACATCCTCAGTCGGCACCAACATATTTCACAGATCACAAAAGATAATGACCAACATGCTAACAAGCACTCCGACAGTGCTGACCTTTGGATCACTTCAGATATACCTTGAATGATGATAGCAGCCCTACAAGTAGATTTGGCAAGTTAAATAACTTCTACTATTTTAGACCTAATTAACTCTTTCTGCTTTATGCAGTAGCTTGAGCAGATATGGGAACAATGTTACAGTGCTGAATGTGTGATGATATAAGATGAGCAGTTTTTCCTCATCATTTCAGGATTGCCTGACCTGGTTCCTGATCCAAACTATGTCCAGGCTTCGACATATATCCAGAGAGCGCACATGTACTCACTCCGCTGTGCTGCAGAGGAAAAATGCCTGTCAAGGTAAAACAAAGTCTGGATGAGTTTCAAATGAAAGAAGAGAAAACCAGGTTACAGGTTAATGTGTAGTCTAAGACATCTGGTAACAACATGATGTTGGCACTTATAAATACCACTTGAAAAAATTTGTATCACTTGTAAGTGTTTTTGTTGTTTATGGAAACACACAGGAAATTTCTATAGTCCATAGTCTGCTAAATAAATGTGGTTATTTGACTCCAATAAATAATATTTATAACAACTAAACAATTAACCACTAAATCAAACTGTATGTGTGGTTTGAGCTTTGTTTTATAACCATTTATCTCCTTGACCTAAGGAAACTCTTATCCACAATGAATAATGAAGTGATACACAGCAGTTTAAGTAAATAGGTGTACAACAGCTTGTTCACAAGTATGAAATGCAAGTTAGAAAGGACAAAAATACTACATGTTGGTACAAAATGGTGGTGCGATTTGGTGAAGAGGTCAACTGAACTGTAGCCAACACAGCAAACAAAGATATTTGCAAGTGATCCCAAATGTCTTAGCCATAGAGTATTTTTAAATTTAATTTAATGTAATTTCTGTAGATCTTCTCCAAAAGTCCTAGTTGGTTGTTACGACCTATAGTGCAGTCCTGAGCTCCAGTTTGAAAACCAATAATTTTGTTTATGCCTTCTCTTGTTTTAGAGAGAATCGCAATCCCTAAAAGCTGATTGAAATTCAGTCAGCAAGAAGAGTTAACCAAATAAACAAAAATAACATTCAACTCAGTTAAAAGAAATACTAAGACGAATTAAGTAAGTCCTTCCTTTTTAGGGATGAAGGCTTAGTTTAATATCTCTGGGTTGGTGAATTGCATTCCCTGAGCCCCAGGCCTGGGTCCTTTGACTGGTGCTCAGTTTGCCATCTTCCCATCAGAAGCTCACCCATCCCTCAAAGACTTACATACCCTCTCTGAGTTTGCTGCAATCGCCCACAGATGGACTTTTGTAATTTGTCATACGCTCCAATGTCAACAACAGTCACAAGATGAATGGCTTACGTCTTCAGTGGTTGTGAACTCAAGGTTATGCCTCCTTTTTCTTACAAAAAAGCAATTTGTACAACAGAATATGTATCTCATTTAGTTGTTTTTTTTCTCCTCATGTTGACACAATATGTTTAGAGAGATAGCTATAATCTGTAGAATAAATTATTTAGATGATATACTTCTGCCTCATAGTTTTCCAGTTCTGCCTCTTTTTTACCTCCTCTGTTTTACTTATGAGAAACAGACATGCAGACATTCTTCTTGCAAAGAGTTGGGCATGTTCCCCGATTTGATTTCCTTCCCTCCGTGCCTGTGTCCATCCTATAGCTCTGCCTACCGCCCTGAGACCACTGACTATGATGTAAGGGTCCTGCTCCGATTTCCACAGAGGGTGAAGAATAAAGGCACAGCTGACTTCATGCCTAACAGGCCTCGTCATACCTGGGAATGGCACAGCTGTCATCAGTAAGTCTGCAACATATTTTATATCAGTGGTGTCCAAAGTCAGTCCTCAAGGGCCGGCATCCTGCATGTTTTAGATTTTCTACCCGGTGGTAGTAACTACCTCCTCAGCATGTCAATGTTCTGGGGAGGCCTGCTAATGAACCATCATTTGATCCAGGTGTGTTGAACCGTGGAGAGAACTAAAACATGCAGGATCCCAACCCTTTAGGACTGACTTTGGACACCACTGCTTTATATAGTCTGCTACATTTATGTAGTCAGCTACATGTATGTTATAGCATAGAACTGTTCACCAGCTTATAACATTTTTCTTCAAATGATATTTCACTTAGAAGATGTATTGCAAAATATACAATTGTTTAATGTGTCTGACATGTCTAATTTTCAATTACAAAACCTCATTGTGGTTTCTAGTGAATTGTATCTCAAATGAATTGTAAATTTAGATTTTTTTTTCAATCTCCTTTAGTGGTTCAAGCAAATGTGTTTTCATTGAATTATGCACTACCATAGTTTTTACATCATCTTGATGTGCTACTGACTGTTCCAGCAGATAGTTTCTCTTAATGCATTCTGTTTTTCAATTAGTCTAACATGGAACACTACTGTTAATGATCTGTGAACCAACCCTAATGAACTATAGACTTCTGTATAAATTACATTCAGAAGTAAAGGTGATGGCAGGGTAAAGGTTTATAACATCCAGTTGTTACAAGATGGCACCAGAGCCTTTTGGAATTGGGACTTAAGTGATTAGCCACAAGTTTGTTTTTTATAGTCTTAGCTTTTTTCTGTGTGTGAAAAGTAAAATAACTCATGTTTATGTTTATAGTACACCACCTAGACATTCAAAACCAAATTTGCTCTCACAATATGAACTAGTTCTATACAGTTCAACATTATTTCCCAGTTAGCTTGTCAATCATGTCATCTTGTAGTATTTACAACCTGGCCTTTGCAAACTTATTTAAATGTCTTTATTTCATTCCAGTTTTTACCTTCATATAGATTGTATTATGGCCAAATTCCAAAAGGGTACTCCCAATGAACTATAGGCGTTCAAGGTGTTTTACGATTATGATTTATCAAATTAGTCTCATTGTACCTTTGTACAATGAGATTAATTTAATCCTTTGTGACCTCTCTGCAAATTATGGCATTTGCTAAAGTGCATCCTTTAAGAAAATGTCAGGAAATCTTACCTGCACAGCTGAACTTTATATCAAGTTTTTCAGATACATGAATATTGATAACAAATTTGAGTCTAGATGTCTGAATGCTCAAGTCAAATCAAAATGTGTTTTAGTATTACATTAATAGTATGCACCCTGCAGCTGTAACCAAGTTATTGAAGCTTTTTTAAATTGTGTATTGTATATTCTTCCTTCTGACAAAATTGTCTGCTTTTAGTTGAATTTTAGATGAATACTTGGTCTGAATTTCTTAAAGTTTCAAAACCTAAAATTGGACAGTAAATACAAGCAGGACATGATTGGACTCTTGGTTTTAAAAACCCCACTGCGACTCCATGCCCTGAGCTAGCATAACAAAAACACATGTAATTAAGCATTCTGTCCACAGAAGACACATTTTTTCTGACATTATATACATTATAGAGTGACTTCTATCTCATATTTAAACAATTCACCCTCTGAAGCAGAATACGGTCTCTCTTTTACTGTTCTCATCTTGGAGGAATGTTAACTGGCCAATAGGAAGTTGGCAGAGTTGTAGCTGTCTGACAGCGGTCTACATGTACACAGTATTTCTCAGTAGACAGAAATCCAAACCAATCATTCCATTGCCTATGTGATCAAAATCATAAATCAATCCATTTCCTCCTGTCAATTCATCACACCAGATCATAAGGTTGCTAAAATATTGTGGTGTGGATGTGGGTTTCTGGGACAGAGTATTTGGTTACAAAGAAATTTCTTTTCAGTGGGAGAAAAGCTCTAGCCCAGATTCTCATAATAAACTTTGCTGCCCTACATTTTTGTCAAATAAACTGTATAGTTGACAGTGTTGCTTTTCACTGCATTCACCCCAATCTTTTGCACTTGAGTAGCAAAACTAGGAAATGATTCAGCACTCTCCTGAGAATGGAGGGCTCTGAAATGTTGGAATTGGGAAATTTTGTATTTCCACCAAAGACAAAGATTTTCACATAGTCCATATGGCCTATTTGAGTAAGAGTGGAAAGCATTGGCAGTTTTTATTCAAGTTATTTTTGTTACATTGCACATAAATTTCTTGAATCCTACTCTTTATCTTGTTTGCGCTTTTATTAAAACAGACTTGTGTTTGTTCAGGTGCTTTGATGTGTGTCTTGCTTGCACATTTCTGATCGCAAATGTCAGGACACTGTGAAATAGTTCTCAAGGAACAAATTGTTGCCTATTTTACATGGTTTGAAAAACCTTTAAAAGTCCTGTTGCATTTCTTGTTTCACAAGTGGAAAATGCCTTGCAACCATAAATACAAACTGGAGTTTTTTGTACAAAGTGTTTATGAGACATTTTTTGAAATCTCATGTGTCCTTCCAACACTACATTCTCAGCAGGTTACATAGCCAGTGAGGGGATCCAGAATTCCATAGAAGCTGGGGACCCGTCCAGGCATCTTGTCATCCTGCACCTCCTGCTTTCAAACATGCTTTCTGTTTCTATCTGTCTTTTATCCATGCAAATAACAACATATGTTATAGATAATAATTTCAAGACAGCCTTTGAAATGAATTCTAGTTTCCAGAACACAAACAATGATTGTACTCCAACCTTTTAAGTTTTCAAAGACACACATGTTGAATGACTATACCCTTGTGTCTCTGACTATATACAAGGACTTGCAAAAGTATTCATTCATTTTAAAAAAATTTTTATTTTTATCAGATTACAACCAAAAACCTCAATGTAATTTATTGTTTTTTTTATGTTACTCACCAGCACAAAGTAGTGTATAATTGTAAAGTGGCAGGAAAACGATACAGGGCTCCCAAAAGACTTACAAATAAAATCTGAACATTGTGATATACATGTTTTTTCAGGCATCTTAGATCAATAATCTGTAGACCTTTCTTTCTTTACAGGAACAACTATAAAGTCTTCTACATTTCTACCAGACTTGCAGGTGCAGCCAGAAATTCTCAGTTGGACTTAGGTGTTGAATCTGATTGGCCCACTTTTACAAACATGCTGAGAACCATTCCTTGGCAGTTCTAGGTGTACGTTTAGTGTTGTTGTTCCTCTGGAGAGTGAACTCCCCCAGATCTTTTGCAGTCCTGTATGTAACTTCATCTATCTTCTCATCAACTCTTACCAGATTTCTTGTCCCTACTATAGAAAAGCATACCCACAGCATGATGTTGCCACCACCATGTTCCACTGTGAGGATGGTATGTTCAGGGTGATGTGCAGTGTATGTTTTCCACCAAACATAGTATATTTTATGTTGGTTAAAAGGTTTAATTTTTTTTTTTAATAGAACCAAAAGGTCTGCTGTGTCTTCTACATGACTTGTGGCAAACTTCAAATGAGACCACAATGTTTTTTTTTAAAATTATTTTTGTGATTTTTATTCTATTTTATTTTTAAGCTTGAAATCAAAGTGTAATTTTTGATTTCATCCCACTTTACAAATTTACACTATTTTATCTTGGTCTATTAAACAGAATCCTAGTAGGATACCTTTAGGTTTGTAGTAGAAACATAATAAAATGTTTTGAAGAAGGGCATCTAAAAGGTGCATAATAGTAGCTCTTAACAACTTGACTTGGGAACCCCTGCTTAAGAGTTGTGAATACTAAAGCACTGTGAATCTTTAAAAAGACAGATTCAGGGCTGTTTGTATGTAAACAGAGGCAAGAGAATAAGTTACATAGACACCCAGAACTGTAACAGCACTAAGGTTCTGCATTCCATAGCACTAGACAGGTTTCTACCCGGATGTTATTTTTACAGTAGTTAGTAATTTGTCTCACAGAACATGAGTCCTTAAATGTCTACTTGTTCTAATAGTGGAAAGTACACACTTCCCCTTAAAAGTCTACCAACAATCTTTAATGACTTTTCCAGTAAAACCTGTTACTGTTTTGAGACTTGGGATATGAAGTAAGGTAAAAAGGGTAATATTTTCAGTCTGAGATTCTTTGACAGTAAGAGACTGTAGGAGCTGCTTACCTCACTGACAAATTTAAAGTCAACAACACTTCATCATATGTATAATAAGTACAGAGTAATTACAGCATGATGGAACCCCCCCCCCCCCAAAAAAAAAAAAAAAGTCATTACAGCAGAAAGTTGGATTTCATTTAAATAATATTTAAGTTCATCCTGTTGTAACACTGACATCAGCATTTCTTTAATTTTCAAACAAATGATTGGGTTAACAGATCTCTACTCAGTGTACTTGATAAAACACTTTTAGCATGATAATTAGGATTATGTGTTTTCTTTCAGCAGCAATCACTTCAAATGTACATGTCACTGCTGCAGGGGTCTCAGAAGCATTTTTAATGTGGGGGGGGGGGCACATTGGCTAGGAAAGGAGTGATTAACGCAACTTGCAAGCCGCATGTGGCTTTACAATCTCTCCTGTGTGGATCACGGCGGCTTGACTGGTTCTCAGTTTAATTGCAGTTAGTGGAGTATTTTATATTGAAAAATCTTTTGTTTTGAAAAAGATCAACTTTCGCTTCTGTTCGAGTTCTTTCCAGTGAAGACGCTGTCTGCAGACAGTTACACGTCTCTGTAGTTCAATCATCCCTGTTGGAGTTACTTCAACAGAACTACTAGCACAGTTAAACCAGAAATTTCTGTCACCTCATGACACAAGCTAGACATTGTGAGATGTCAGTGGGGCTGACATTACCTTTTCCAGTTTTCAGCAGGGTAGCAATTCACTTTGTTGTTTATGCTTGGAACATGCAGAGTTGACTTGTTGTAGATAACCAGGAAAAGTAGCGTGGAGTTTTTGCAGTATAAGTAGTCTCCTATCAATCAAGTGGAATGGATCTTTCATGAAACAATAGAAACAATAGAAAATTTATTGTAAATTTGGTGGTAGTGGGGGGGTCCAAATGAATGTTTTTCAAATGTGAGGGGGACACGTCCCCTTCATACATAATTATTGGGACACCCATTAACTAAGAAAATGCAATTTCTCTGAGGAATCAATTAGGACATTTATTCCCACGCAGGCAAATCACATCAGGTGCACAGGAATAGAACACAACATTTTGAAGGAAGCTTTCCCTGTTTAAATCTGGGGCATTTAATTGGTGTGTGCCTGACTGTGACAACAGAATTAACATCATGATGAGGTTGAAAGAGCTGTCTGGGGCCTTCAGAAAGAAAACTGTAGCACCTTTTGAATCTAATATGCGGTTTAGGAGCAGTACAGTACTCAGCTGTACTAAGCTGTACAGAAAATTCTACAATCAGAGGACTTTCAAAAACAGCAACCAACATAGCCATGTCAGACCATCACACCCTGCAGGCAGCTAGCACGATGTGAAAAGAAGTCTACAGAATCCCTAAAATGTCATCATGGGACCTACAGCAAGCTCTTGTTACAGTTGATGTGAAAATGCAAACATATGCACAAGTTTAACTTTTGCTTTCTAAAAATAAAACATGAAGGCTAGAAGAAAATTTGTCAAACAGAACAAAGATAAACACAAGAACAAATGGAATTGGATTGGATGTCCATTGGATGGATGAGTCTAAAAAAATTTATTTTAGACACATGAACAGAGAACATATTTGGCTGAAACCTAATACACCATTCCAAGAGAAGAACCACACACACACCAAAGTACAGACTTGGGAGTGTCATAGTTAGGGGATTTTTTGCAGCAGCAGGACTTGGCCAGCTCATCCTTACAGATCATCAGGAATTCTGGCATCTTTCAGAGGGTGTCTGAGGAAAATGTGAAATCATCTGTTTATTTTTTTTTAAATAGTAAGCTAAAGTTTAACTGGACCCTGCAACATACAATGACCTAAAGAATACTAAGGAACAGAACAAAATGCTCCTTATATTTAACATTGCTCCTTCAACGCTTCTCAACTCCGAATGCATTTAGAGCCATACGGGCCTTCTTGGCTTCCCTTACTTCTCATATGATTCCAAGGACTTCCAATATGTATACATTAGAGGAACAAAAACAAACCCCACTGTTGACAGTGTTGTGCGTAAACTCATCAGTGAAAATGAATAAAAGTACAACTTTTCTCTTTGCACCTGAATTGTGTTGTTGTCATTACCTGTGAAACTATACACTTGGAACCATGCACTGTAATTATGAGCACAGCAGGCTTGTAAAAGTGAAAAGCAACCTGGGGTCACTTTGATTCTTAGGAGAGCACCAATGCATACAGCAGTTAACACTTCAGATGATTTCAAATGGAACAGCTCATTGACTCAATCTCTCACGAAGAGTAACTCCATGATTCATACTACGGTTCAGCTGAGTTGATCAGTGGCCTTGTGTACCCAGGCTTGCCTAAGCTCTGACAGCTGTGCAAACACGCATCCACAAACAAACACACTGCAATGTGCACACTAAGACCCTGTCCATACACACATATTTACAGATGCAAACAAAGATGTGTGTGCACGTACTTGGAAATAGCAACTCACATCCTCGCGCACAAATTCTTACACACAGACAGCTCTGATCTTGCCAAGTGGTACAACCTAATTAACAAAATTTATACACCATTAGAGTGGTAGTTCTGTGTTTCAGCTATGCTTTAATAAAAGCATGAATTAATATCCATTATCCATTGATCAGTCGTGATGTTCTGTCAAGGTGCAGGGTCGCTTATGAAGATGTTACCATCTGAGGTCAACAGGTTCAATACACACAACTGCTTGTGTTTCATTTAAAGTTATCTGTCATTATAACAGTGTATTTTAAAGGTTCCAAACTATCTGTAATTTTTATTTTGATACACAGACTACAGCAATACAAGTATGCTCAGAGGCTGGTTAGGAAGTTGTTGAGCATTACAACATTTAGGATAGAATAGAAGAATAGAATAGAAATATATTTATTGTCCCACAATGGGGACATTTCTGTGCAACAGCAGTAAAGTGGCAGTGACAGGCAATAACAAAAAAACAGACTCACACAAAGAATATATGTTAAAAAAAAAAAAAAAAAAGAATTAAAAATTTAAAAAAATGATAATATATCTTTCTGTTTTTAGCAGTCTGTAACAATAGGTGGAATACACACTGGACTGGCTGTCAGTCAATTACAGGGTCAACAGAACGAAATATGAAAAATACACCAGACATACAGGATTATGTATAATAGGAGCAACCTGAAAATGTAAGAAAGACCCCATAAACTTCATATGGAAATACATAAGATTTAAACCCAGGACATTCTTCTTATGAAGAGACAACATTAATCCTTGTATCACCCTCACATGTTTTGAAACATGTTGGTCTTATGTGTATTTTGACAGACATTACCACAGCATGGATGAGTTCAGCCACTATGATTTGCTGGAGGTTGGCACTGGCCGTAAAGTGGCAGAGGGACACAAGGCCAGCTTTTGCCTGGAAGACACCACCTGTGATTTTGGTCACCTGAAGCGCTATGCCTGCACTTCCCACACTCAGGTAATGTCATAAACAAAATTAGAATAATTAGTTAAAAATGGCCTTACATGAATATATATCCTTAATGATATGTATGTGTATTTTTATGTATTTTTATGGTTTGTTGCAACAATATTTATACCCTCTGAACTTTTGCTTATTTTGTTTTGTTCATTGGATGAGAGACAGGGTAGACTCTGAATAGTTTGCCAGTCCATCACAGGGCAATACAAAGATATGCATGACCAACAACCACCCATACACACACTCATACCTCAGGCAGTTTAGAGAGACCAATTAACCTAACAATCATGTTTTTGGACTGTGGGAGAAAGCCAGAGTACCCAGAGAGAACCCAAGCATGTACTGTGAACATTTTTTTATGTAGGCCAAAAAATAATGTTGTCATCTGACCAGAGCATTAGTAGTGGGTTTCTTCTTGCCACCCTTCCATATAGCCCAGATTTGAACAGTGCACAACTAATAGTTGTCCTATCAACATATTATCATAACCTAACTTAGAATATCTGTAGCTCCACCAGAGTAACCACTGGCTTTGCTGCTTTTAAGATGAATCTTCTCATTGACTGTCGAGTCTAGGTGGATGGGGATGTCTTGGTAGTTTTGTAGTTGTGCCATACTCTCATTTTCAGATGATGGAGTGAGTACTGCTTGGAATATACTGAGATTAAGTTACATACAGATTGAACTCTATTTACACATTCTGGAAATAAAGCATTTTATTGGATATTATTTAGGGGTACCAGAGTAAAAGGGGCTCAGAACAAATGCACACCACACTTTTTAGATTTTTATTTGTATTAACTTCAGAAAACATTGATCTTTTGCCTACACTTTACAACTATACATTACTTTGTGATTGGTCAATCCAATAAAATCAATATAAAATACATTGAACTTTGTGGTTGTAACATCAGAAATGTGAAAGAAATTCAATGGGTCAGAATATTTTTGCAAGGATTTGTGTTTGCCCTCTGGAGCTCACTACAATCAGTATTGTTTTCAAGCCTTTCTCCTCCCTGCTACCTCTTCAGGGTTTGAGCCCAGGTTGCTACGATACATACAATGCTGATATTGACTGCCAGTGGATCGATATCACTGACATCAAACCTGGAAACTACATACTAAAGGTGAGAGTCTAGAGAGAACTAGATGTGCATTGAAATGTGAAGTTTGTAGACCGCAAGCATGGTTGCATTTCATGGGAGTGGGAGAGGGTCAAGGCCACTAAAACAAATCGATCTGTTTCATAAAGTTTTCAGCTTTTAGGCAACAGACATTTCTGAGGCTGCAGTTCACTTCCTCCCCGAATTGTTTGCCCAATCATATTTTATGTGCCTTGTAACAACATGGAGTTAAAATAAGTTTCAAAGCTGTGCCAGGTTGTGTTTGTGTACGTGTTGCTTGTTCCTGAGTTATGACATTATTATGACCTGCTTACCTCCTGTCTTTTGTATTTTTGTCTCCAGCTTGTAGTGAATCCCAAATTCTTGGTGCTTGAGTCTGATTTTACCAACAATGTAGTGAGGTGCAACATTCACTACACTGGGCGATTTGTCACAACAAACAACTGCAAGTTAGCACAGTAAGTAAAGCAAATTGCAGAGTACTTTAACAAAAGCAATAGATTCTAATCCACTTTTATTGAGAGACCTTGTGCTGCAACTGTCACATCTTTGAAATTTATGTTTGTTTGATCCAACTGAATCACTGATACTCATCTGTATAACAGAGCAGAGACTGAATGCCATTATACAAGGAGCCTCATAATGTTTTGAGACACTTAAGGAACTTAATAGGTTCCAGGCTAAAATATTTGATGGTTTAATGTATTATGATCTCATTCTCCTGTGAAGATTAACAGCCTCTCAAAGTTTGATATTTTCCCTCAAAAGGGGCTCCAAGGGTGTTGAACTTGCAAATAGCACTATTAGAAAGTGTATCATTGCACTCTAAATTACTCCCAGATCCTTTTGAAAAGATATTTTATAGAGGTTAAAGTACTCAAGCCAGCCTCTCTTATATGTACCATAAAGACATATGAAAGCCTGCCTAAAACTAGGTGAAACCTACTAGTTCAGTTTAAACATTGACTGAGAAAATGGCATCCTTTAGGCAAAAGCTTTAAGTACTGCCCCCAAACTCTGACAATGTATAAAGAATTTCCTTTTCACACTTTTACATACTTTCACATTCACGTGTGGTGTTATAGATGCTTAAAATAGAAGTTAAATTTAAAGTTACAGTTTAAAAAGTCAGGAACATGTATTCTTTAAGTATGACTTTAAATGTGTGTATAGTAAGTACAGGCCAAGTCTATTACTAACTCCTAAAAAAAAAAAAAAAAAAAAATACACAACACAGATTTAATACCGCTTCTTTCAGAAACTAACATTTTCAGAAATTTAAACAATTATTTCCCCCCTAATTTAAATAAACACTGTAACTGTCAAAACTGACAAAGTTGTCTCACATTCTGACTTTTTTTCTCATATTTCCAATGTTTTCCTGTTTTACCTGTCTGAGATTTAGTAAGAGTCCTGATCTTTGTTTTTCATTGTACATGTAAAATCAGTCAATTACAGGTGTGTGACATGGTAAAAAATTACTATCAGAATTTTTTACGATAAAAGCTTGGTCATTATTTTTTTTTAATACTTTCCGTTTGTAGAAGGATATGTCTTAAAGAAAACAAATGTATAATAGTGCAATAAGCAAAAGAGGAGTTCTGAACAGATTGTAACCCATATCTGTAATGTAACCTATTTAAATTAACTACTATCAATAACACTTCAGACTTGCAGCACAATCAAATCTGCTTGCCCAAACTGAAAAACTGCATTTTAATTTAAAAGATATACAGTGGACAAGAACATAGAACAAGGAACAACGGACAGAACGCAAGTCTCAAATTCAGTTTCTTTTTCTCAAATTATACCTGTTCAGTTTCAGAAAGCACATTCTTTTATTTAAACAGTACTTGTGTAAACCTTTAACAATTTTGAACACATTAACTGATAATCATTGGGATTCATTTAATCTTTTAACAATTTTGGTAAAAAATTTTAAAAATCTGTTGTTTTGAATTTAGTTTCTTAGGAAAAAACTAAAACATACATTTCCATTTAGGAGCAAAGAAGGAGACGTTTTGGAAAATGAAAACTCTTTAGATATGATCATTAAAATCTATATTTTTCTAACGACACTTTCAAAAATGGTTGCCTAATTCATTCTTATGTATGGCGACAAAGTCTTCGGCAAATGAGTATCTGGCTTCTGCAGGTCTTTTCCCTAAAGGGGATTTGTTGAAGTGCTAGGGTTACTTACTTCATTTTATATGACTCGTTCATACTCAGCTAGTAACATAGAATTTGGACAAACCTTGCAGAAAATGTTTTTCTCCTCCTTCATAGCCTAAACCCTTTGATTGAAACATCTAAACAAGTGTTTTTGCAGGATGCTGTGCTGTGTCTGCCCACACGGCTGTTGTTTTGAGGGAGAGCTCAACCCTGGCTGAGCAAGTTGCATTAAACAGGCAGGGAGATGCAGCAACCAATATAGCCTTTCTTTTTACTGGTGTTCCAAATTTTGCGTAAAATTATGGTTCTTTCACTTCCACAAATTAACACATTTTATGATAATCTCCATTTACAGTAGTTTGTTTGTTTTTTTTTTTTTGTAAAATTATTTTACACAGTGCATAAATTAAAAGGCCTTACTTAGAGATGATATCACTAGCTCTCCACTTTGGCAAATCATCAACATGTTCTTCTCATTCCTATTTCATCTTATCTCTCAATCCTACAGCAGAGACAAGAAACAACAAAGAAAACACTGTATTGGAAGACTAAGGAACTAATAACTTAAAAAAAATAATTTTATCATCGTTTTTGAGACTCAAGAAAGAAATAATTTTAGTTTTTTTTTAAGACCGCAATACAGTAGACCTGTTCGCAGTTCGGTGTTTGCAGATTCACCTATTCAAGTATTTTTCTGTGGAACGTAACTCCAAATTATTTGCTGAAGATTTGCAGACTTTTTCACATAGCATATCTAAAACATTTTAAATAAGATGCAGCTTGTCAAGCTGAAAAACCTGGAGTCAGTACTATTTGACATGCTTGTGGCTGATGTCTACAAAGCAGCCAATCCAGTAGCAACATTCATTTCCCTTGGTGCTGATTGGCTGAACCCCCAAGAGCAGAATTAATGAAGCCCATTCATATTGGCTTCTGTGGTAGTGCCAAGATAGTTTCCACTCTGCGTATTAATTAGTAAATTAGTAAAGGTTTATTTGCTGTTTAAACCATTAAAGCAGGCAGTTATAGTTTTTAGACGGGGTCTCAAGTATATACGGATGCAAGCTAGGCGCTTGCTTTCTCTGACCCCTCCAAATACCGGAGGTCCACTGTAGATGTAATTATAAAGATATTATGAAAATAACAGTAGTCAAAAGTATACAGAAAAAAAGATTTTAATTTAGGACATCATATCGGAGTCTTGGTAAGTGTGTTTTACCTTCCCAGTATACAGTAAGACAATGTCCACAGCTGTGAAGTGCATTAGAACACCTGTGTTCTGTTTAGCTAATCAAATAATTGGTGATTCAAATCAGTCATGCCTCTAGTGCAGGGCTTGCAAGCTTGCCATGGCTTCAAAACCAAACTTTAGGCTTCATTGGTGTAAAATCTAATCTTATGTGCTCATTAAAGTGCTCATTCCTTAGTTGTGTAGACACAACACTGGTTTGTGAGTTTGATTTTTTTATACTTGAATGACACATTGTTCCGTATTGAGGCTAAGAAGAAGAAGAAAAAAATCCTATAAATGAGTAACTAATGAAAAAAAGAACTCCAAAAGGAAAATCTAGCATTTAAAAAGGTTCATATTGTGTCTTTATGTATTTTGAATGAGAAATTTTGTTAAAATGCAGCAGACAGGTTTTTTTCTGTTTCAAATTCCACAGAAGTGCTGCACTGAGCATGAACGCTATAACTCTAACTAAAGTGCTACTTTTTTCTGTTTTCCTTTGCAGGTCTTGATCCAGCACAGGAAGCCTGCCACATTAGAGGGACTCTGATTGCTATTCCATTGAAATGTGAATGGAATCAATTTTTTCCTTGTTTAAATCTTTAATTTTGTTTTGTTTTTTGTCTCCGCTTTGTTTACTGTTTGAGGATTCCTGAGCCAACAGGAAACCAGAGTTTCACGAGTTCTAAAAATATGGAGGTTTAAACATCCCCACTTTAACCTTTGCATAATGCATTTCACACATTGGTATCCCAATAATGCACCAACAGCTCACACAGCCCTGCATTTTATGGTAAAAGCACTCTGCTTTTATGTGTTTCAAATAACAGTGTTACCAGCCTGGTTTGGCTCAATGGTAGTTCACATCACTGACTTTTAAAAGATATGTTTACTGTATTTCCACACAGTTAGGGCTCATTTCAGCTACAGTCTAACAAATGAAATTAGGGAGAATGGTCTGCATTCATCCGTGCAATGTGGCAACACACAGAAATGCCCAGTGATTCAGAAGAGCTATAATTTGTCAGTTTGTGTTCTTATTTCTCTCTTAACCACCTTGGCAGACCAGAATGGGACCCTGTGATTTTTCCGGCCACGTCCTGTTAAATGTGTTGACAGTGAGAAGAAGACGGCAGGTCTTATTTGCATGTGTTAACGTCAAGACATACCATTTGTAACAGGCCGTGGAAAGCCTGACTCTTTGCAAAAAGGGTGCATATCTTGGCAAAAAATGGTGCTTTCAAGAAAACAAGACTTGCAGTATGTTTGCTGAATTATTAACCTTTTGTGTTTCACATTCCAACACTGGTCAGATGGCACATAGGTCATCTATACCTTATAAAGAATGTTTATACAGATATTCAACCAATGCATGATTTTATCGATGGAGATCATTTTATGTAACTGATTGTAATTTTCTTATTCGCTTTTATCTGTTACTGTAATTGCTAAATTTAATTTAGGTATTTAGGTATTTCTTGCTTATTAAAAAAACACAACTGCAGATATTTTGTGTATAATGCAGAAAGTGCAGTGTTGCAGAAAACCATCTCTTCCTACCTCTCTCATTGAGTGAGTCGCCTTTCCAAGACCTTTAATCTGCAGAGAATTTTAAGTTAGAAACGCTAAGAGTCCAGGCCTGGATTATTTGGTATTGCCTGCTGTGTCCTAATACAACAATATTTAAATACAAAAAGCAGTACTACTTGAATTTTGTTCATTTTGAAAAAAAAAAAAAAACCTAGATATGTTGACATTTATGTAACAGATCACCTTGAATAAAGTTCATAGCTGAATAAATTCTTGCTGACAGTAGCTTGCAAAAGTATTCACATCTCTTACATTTTATTTTATTTTTGCATTACAAGTCCCAACTTCCATATGTTTTACTTTGATTTTATGCTATAGAGCAACAGAAAGCAGTGCATAACTTTAAAGTGGAAGGTCAAATTTTTACAAATAAAAATCTAAACAGAATGTGTCCATTTGTATTTGCAGCCAATTTCCTTCTGCCGTCCTTAAATAAAATCTAGTGCAAAAAAGGCTTTAATATTTTAACTAATTTGTAAACAGGCTTCACCTGAGTGTAATTTAATCTCTGTATGAATACAATTGTTTTGTGAATGCCTATGTCCACTGAAACTGACCGATCACAAATCAGATCCCCCATAACACATCACCCTAAGCATACCACCCCAAAAATTTGGTGGGTGGCAGTATCATACTGTGGGAATGTTTTTTTATTTATCAACACAGGCAAGCTTGTCACAGTAAATAGTGAGTTGAAGAAACCAAAATACAGAACAATACTGGAAGAAAACCTATAGAAAGCTTACAAAACACTTGAGACTGT
Source organism: Anableps anableps (assembly GCA_014839685.1). Taxonomy (NCBI): domain Eukaryota; kingdom Metazoa; phylum Chordata; class Actinopteri; order Cyprinodontiformes; family Anablepidae; genus Anableps; species Anableps anableps. The sequence goes on along the minus strand of CM026067.1, from coordinate 10,169,327 downwards.
GGTAAAGATTCCATTCCACCTGGACAGCAACCCAAAACATACAGCCAGAGCTCTTATGAAATCGGTTAGATCAAAGCAGAGTCATGAGTTACAATTTCCTGTCCAAAGCCCAGACTTAAATTTAATTAAGAATGTGTGGCAAGATTTGAAAATTAAACTTCAAAGATGCTCTCCATCCAGTCTGACTGAGCTTAAGTTATTTAACAAAGAAGAATGGGCAAAAATGTCTTACCCCAAGATACTTGCAGCTGTATTTGCAGCTAAAGTTTGTTCAACAAAGTATCTGGAGGGGTCTGAATTTTTCAGATTTTTATGGGCAAAAATCTGTATGTCATAGGTTGATGCTTCAAATAAAGATGCTGTAAAATACTGTGCTGTTTGTGGTTGTAAAAGTTGCAAAGTTGGAAAAGTTCAAGATCTCTGAAAACTTTTGCAAGGAACTTTTGGAAGGAACTTTTGCAAGCAACTTCAGCTATTGTGTAATCACAGCAGCTGAAGTTATAACCACAATGATTGAAACAGCGTGCCCTGTTTGCTTCAAATCATGTTTTGCTATTTAATCACTGTCAATATAATGCAACAACAGCTATTTTTGTTACTTCTAAATATAAGTAGCCCATAAATCAATATTAAACATGCATAAAAAGAAAAAAAGAGAACATATATACAGACTACATAATAATTGTTTTATAATTTGATGTGAACCGAAAAGCCAGTAAAATATTGCAGTTCTGCTGGTGATATAGGTGGCATAGTATTTATGATTTCACCTGAACCATTAAGTGGCAGCTTCCACTACGCTACAGTGATTTTAGATCTAGAATCAATGGGGATAGGGTTAGGGCGATAGTTTAAAGATGCTTGTTTATGTCCAAAGTGCTGTTCTTTGCTACCAACAGATGCAGACACAATCTGAAATTCATCTTGTTGGTGCACCTTTCATGCAAATATTTCAGTTTGAGAATTTCCACTTCTTTATCTTGCTAAAAAGAAGTTCAAATGTATGTTAATCTATCAGGAGGACCTAAATGAACAGAGCAGAGAATACTTTCATTGTGTTTTTGCAGCAAAAAATTATGTAGTCACTTATGACAAACTTCAAACTACAACTGATTGCTTATTAGAAAATTTGCTTTGTAATCTAGTGCTTGAATAATAAACTTAACCTAATTAATTACTAATTACAATAAAAACTTACTTTAAAACACCTCTTAAAGATACTTTAAAACAGTTTTAAATGAGCACTTTTTGACATTGTTTCCCCACAAAACTGATCATTATTAAATAATCTCATTTTATGTCACAGTGTTTTATCATCCATTTTACCGAAGCAAGACATGGATGAAGCTCCGCTGAGGAAGACTTGAAACTGCTGACAACCATTTTCTCTTCTGAATTTAATAATAATAATAATAATAATAATAATAATAATAATAATAATAATAATAATAATAATAATAATAATAATAAGTGGGACCATTTTCTCATACCCCATTCAAAGTGAGGCTTTCTTTAAATGTTGTAAATAGAGAAGCTGCCCTTGGCTGACTTTTTAAGAGGATACACATTTTCTGCAAACATTTTTTTTTTTTTGTGTTTGACATTGATTAAAAATATTTACATTTTGAAGCAATCATGACTACTGTGTTAGCTGAGGTAATTATCTGTAAGATATTTAAATACTTCTTGTATTAATCAACTTTAATTTGATAGTAAAACTGCGTTTCAGGAGGAACATCAACATCTTTAGGATTTGACTTTTACTAATGCAATTGCTTTTGACTTTGCAAAGAAAACATTTTCTGATGGCAACCGAATCTCTATATATCAATGAACTGATCAAATAATGCAGCAAAACGATATTGGTAATATTTGTAAACATGATTTATGTTGTTAAATTCAGAGCAGGTATACTCATTGTTACTGTAGGACTTTCATTTAGTACTGTAAGTGGTTAGATCTTTTGATTTAATGTTTAGTAGCTTGTAAACATTTCTTGGGCTTTGAGTGCCATATTGTAACATAAAGAATGCTAGGTCAGGAGCTGTGCATCACAGCATAATACCCCAGGTGCCATTTCAGAGTTGTACAGTGAATCTGGTGGTTAGCATTGTTGACACAGAGCCAGCTCATCATTTCAAATCTTGGCTATTACCCTTAGTGTGAAGTTTACATGTTGTTACATGTACTTGTATGTCTTCCGGCCCCTTCTGCAGCCCTGAATAGGATTAAACAGGTACAAAAAGTGACAACCACCAGTTCAGCATACATGTTAGCTCAAGTATTTTTTTAACATCTGAAATAGCAAAAAGAGTAAATAACAACAACAACAACAACAAAAACATATTTTTTTTCATGCCAACAATAAGTCACAATTGTTTTTAGTATCCACACCTGGTATCCGTACTGTAACATTAATTGAAATGGGTTCCTGAGTTACCACCATATATTATTAGATCACAACTGCTGACCAAAAGGAATGCAAAAACCAGGGATTCTGACATTCAGTGAAACAACAAAAGGGGGAAGTTACAAGTATGCAACCTTTTTGATATGTTTTGATTGATTGTTGTATTTTTCTAACAGTGAAATGTTCAAAAAAGCCAATAAACACATTAATGTCTGTTTTGTGTATTGACAGTATGAAATGGTGTTAAGTTCCTGTTTTAATGTCCTACATTTGATTTCATGTCTGTAGGTATGCATAGGGTATGAGTATGATGAGAACGAGTAGGAAAATTCCTAACATATCAGACAAACGTACCTTTATAAAATATTAGGTACGCTATCTGAAAATGAGGGATTTCACATATTATCTCAAACATCAGCAGGGGATTCTGATCACTGCTTCTTGGAAGGTTTGATATCAGTGTAGTTAATTGCACTCAACTCCTTATGTATTATCCCTATAGTTCTATCTGACTTTCATTCCAGGGTTACATATAAAAAGAGGGTGACATGAAGCAAAAAAAAAAAAAAAATTACATTTCAAACAACATTGTGGTGTACACAGTGTAAGCTCTGTAAGAAAACACTGTTGTAATTAATGATTGTGAATTGGTATCTGATTTGCCCCAAAATCAGTCCAGTATTCAGAGTGAAAGTTATGTTTTCCTTGAACAGTATTTTCACCTTCGAATGGACTACAGTTATTATGTGATTATATGAGTCTTTGGACCCAGCCATGAAGGACTAAACTACATACAGGAAACAAAGAGACTGGTATAAAAGTGATTAATTCCCGAATGCACTGCACTAACCCACCAAGGCGGAAGAGGAACGTGTTTAACTGTGTGACTACATTACATCATGTTTTAACAAAAATTCTATCCTTGAAGGAAGTCGGTCTCTTCACCACAGGGCACTGCAATGGTGAGACACAAACAAATGTGGGAGACTCCCCTCTTTGCTGGTGGGGAAGTGAGGTGCTGCATCTTAGAAGTAACCATGGATCCAAAGTAAATTTTCAATCTACCGTCTGGGTAATTTCTGTGTTCCGGCCAAAGAATAAGCCTTAAGCCTGACTTATTTATAATTCTGCAGAAGGAATCGAAAAAATATCTAAATTCCACAACAGAAACGATGTTTCTGATCACGTCGCTGAACTAATGTTGCCCCACCATCCCATTGCCCCACCAACTACAATACACATGTGTGCACTAGTTCCTCTAGCTGAGCGGAGACTGAACAGAGACTAAAAACTATTTGGTTATTGTTTCTCGATAATCAGGTGGTGCCCCAACTTGGGAATTTTGATCTAAATGACTAATTATGTTAATAATTGTCTTTGACATTATTAATAGCTATTCATAGCTTAACCAAACCTATTGTTGCACAACAATAAGAAATACTTTAAAAGAAATCAAAGGTTGATGTAGACATATAAACAGAAATTTGAAATGTGTGTAGACACATGCAAAATAACAAAGACATTGTTTAAAAAGTCTCAAAAAGTAACAGTGAAGGTTTTACAGGAAATATTGGTTAATTCTTTTCATTGCACAAAAGACAAGAGGCAGGGGGTGCACATGATGATCTACACTGAGGCATATTGTTTATGGCAGTTGTATTTGGGTGTATCCAACTAAGCAGTTTACCTACTAAACTGGGGACTCAGTGTAATAAGTTTCACTTGTGAAATATGGCCTTTGAACAGCACAGACATTCCTCACGCAGGAATTTCCTGCCTCCCGGAGGAATTAGAACCCTTGATCTGATTGTTTTGCTCTAAAGTTCTCTTTCTCATTTGCTATCTATCCCAACAAAACCCCAGCCCCCCATTTGTATCAGGCCTCTTCTTGGTTTGGACTATTTGTTCTGGCTGTTCACACAAAATCAACAATTTTAGCTCTCTCAACAATGCCCCACAGTTTGTATGATGTGGTACTCGAGTTTGTCTATCGCCTTGCACTATTACTGGAATAACAGACTGTAAGATAAGGAGATGTATGATAAAGGAAAAAAGCTGAATGATGTATTGCATTGACACAAGAATTCTTTGTTAAAAAAAAAGAAGCAACGAATAGATGGGCTCTTCACAGTTTTTGTTTTTCCAGAGGATCACCTCTTCATTATATAATCTTGCAGCTGTAATTCAAATAACACTTATAAAGTCTATTTTTCTCTCTTACAATAATACTCCATAGACTATAGGCAGCAATGTTCAATGTCCACCGGGAGCCACTTTTACTGTTTTACCTCTAGGTTCTTGTTACTGGTAATGATGAGAACATGCTCCTGCACTCTCTCTACAGCTCCTTCTGTAATGGCTGTCAAAGCCATAGAGTTGCACACACACAAAGGATTTAGGCACAAACAAATATGCAATTGGGATTTTTCAAAAACAAGCCAGAGGATGTTTCCCAAGTGAATCTAAACAGTGTGAGATTCTAAGTGGAGCATATAAAAATACCCCGAGGGGTGTACAGAGCAAAACTCAACAGACACATGCTGAATCGCTGAGATATGGAATTTGCAATGTGTGCATGATGCCAACATGGGCATAGTTGGGAGAAATTGTATGTGGAGAGTAGAGGGACAAGTCCTAACAATCATCATGTGGTAAGAGGAAGTGTCGTATTCCTCTCTGATTGCAGAAATCATTTAAATCATCTGCCAGGACAGTGTTGTTACTCCTCCAGTTCATGTAAACTATATGTTGAGGTAATGTTTTGAGCAATGCATATCTTACTGAAACTGACTGAGAAAGTTTATTTTCATACAATGTCTGGTGCACATGTGTTTCATCTCATTAGCTTTGCAGATCCCTTTTTAGACCATACAGTTTAGATATTCAAGAAAAATATCAGCACTTGATCTGAGAACATGTTGAATTTTAAATATGAACATAGTATTGTAGACTACATGTGCCAGCAAATCCTTGCCATATGTTTATAGTTTGCTCGGGGCAACAAAGTGTTGTGCCCGATTGCCGATAAGCAGAGGATCTGAAAGAAGAGCTGTAAACACATTCTCAAGACTAACATTTCCTTTAACAAGAAGCCACATTGACTTTACCAGAAAACCTATGTAAAAGCAGCAAGCGTTCTGCAGTTGCAAGCTTGCAACCTAATTGAGGAAACAGATCAAGTGAAGTGAAGCAAGACTGATTACATCTTCTAGCATTCTCAGGCACAAGACACCACTGAATACACAAAAGAACATCAGGAATGGAAGACAGCGATGTAACACTGCCAATGCAGAGAACTGAAAAACACAAGGAGACATATACTTCTTGAGTGCCTCCCATTACAAAATTAGGTTTTTCCATTGTGAAAGTCTTTTGGCTTAATTTCCAGCTGTTACACATGAAGAAAGACTGGTCAGCCATTACAATTTTACAGATTTGAATGATAAAGCTGAAAGAGGTCAGTGCATGGAATTGTGGTGAATACAGGCCTGTGATAACAATTTTAATTATTATTAAAAAGGATTATTTTTATTTATTTTCAGTGCTGTTCTTCAAAAATATTACCAGTATTAGTAACAGTATATGGCATCGATCTACTAGTCTGTAGCAGATCAGTGCGATTTAAACCAGTGAATTTGTAGGAAAGTGGAAACCCTCTTACAGCACTGGAAGGCCAATGGCAAGTTGAACTGTGAACATTTATACTTTTAGGATAACAATGCTATATTAGCAGATTTTAAACATTTACACTGTTCTGAGTAACTGTTTTCTCTGCCGAACCATGTCCATGTTACTATATGAAGTTATACTGTTTGAGGTCTCTAACTAATTGGCTGTGGGATTACCACCCCTGCTTAAGGTTTCTACAAATCTGCTGCAGTATGAGATCTTTATGCTTTATTTATTTCATATGCTTGATTTATTTCAGTATTTAAATTCAAAAAAGAAACTTACCCACAGAGTGACATCTTTAAGTTTTTTGAATCAAGCCATTAAAGCAGTTTTGGCAGATACTAAGTTCTGCTGGAAAATGAGAACAGCGCCTCTTTGAAGCTTGTCAGTAGAGAATATCCTGTTTGATGACTGCACTTACATTGGACTTCATAATACAAGGTGTGTACTAACACCAGCAGATGACCTGATTTCCGAAATTTTTACTGATGGGGAAAATTTCATGCAGGACCACTGGGACCTTGATTTCCAAATCAAGTTCACAATTTACTTTCATTTGAAAGGAGGACTTTGAGCCACTTAAAAACAGTCCAGTACTTTCCTCCTCAGCCCAGGTAAGACTATTCAGGAGTTTGTTAACACAGGGAATGTGGCAGTTTATAGCCCATTTCCTGGAGAAATTTTGTGTGCTGGCTCTTGAAGCACTGAACCCAGCTGCAATCTTTCCCAAACCTTTGAATGTGCTGCATTTCACAATCCTCTCAAGGCTACAATTATGCTATCCTGAAATGTGTATTTCTATCACATTTTTTCCTTCGACTCAACTGTCCATTAATATGCTTGTCCAAAGCACCCTGTGACCAGCCAGCTTCCAGCCAGATACCAATGAGTATCTGTGGCCTATCCTCCATGTGGAGGATGTCAGTTGATGTCTGCTAAACAGCTTTTAACTCATCTGTCCTTCCCGTAAAAGTCTGGGCTCTAACATAACCAAACATAACATTCCATTGTTTTTTTTTTTGTTGTTTTTTTTTTTTTTTGTTTGTTTTTTTTAGAAGTTACATAATAATCTGTTCTTTATTACGTTTACGGTAGGACTTAGCATACGTCATCTACCCAGAATGCATTGCAGCATAAACAACATGGCGACATCTGTGTGACAATATTTTAATCAATTTTAGAAAAACTAAACAGCCAACAGTATTTTTAATGTATTGTTTTTACATCTTAACTAAATGTTTCTCAAATACAGTCTATTACTACTAATCCTGGATCCCTTTAAGGACTGAATTGCGGGTTTTATTATTTCCCATTAACATCTAAATCATAATTAATGAAGATGCATCTGTATTTGACAAGATCCATAGTCAAGCTATAGTTTTTTTCTTTCCAAAGAATTCAAATCACATATTTTTTATTCACTTTTAATTTTTCACATCTTACTTCTATTCTTGACTTTTGTATTATGTTGAAAACTCTCAGCTTGACTAATTCTCACTATCCCTGCCCCACTTTACCCACAGCCAGTATGTGCATCACTTAGTGGTCTGCTCACATCACGAGTAGAGTGCTTGTATTTAAATTTTAATTATTACTTTTGTTTAATCAGACTTTTTTTGTTCTGGGGTACTTTGCCACCACAATCTGTATATAACATGTCCAAGAGCTTAATGAAGCTTTTGCTGAATACATCTTTATTTAAGAAACAAGACCAGTTTGGAGGCGATTTTCTTTTATTCAGCTTTTATTAAATAATGTATGCAGCATTTAAAACATGTTTTTTAAAAGAAAGTGACATTTTTAAATAAACTTTAGTTGTTGCACGAATTTATCTTGTTTTAACCTGCTCCAACTATTTTACCTCATTTCAAAAGCTGCCCTCAAACAGTCAAGCATGGTTAAAATACATGACTTTAGAACGTCATTCCTCACTGCAGCAGGTTTATGCAAAGGTAATTGATTTTTGTGGAAATAGAGAATGTGGACCAGTCTGTGTGTTGACTTTGGTCAAAAATCCCACCGCCATACTCTGGAAATTCTGTTGCAACAATATCAAGGCTGCAAGTAATTTATCTTGTGACTCAATCTCTGCTTTGCAACCTAATTAAAAGCATGAAGAGGTGGAGAAATCTTGATTTCTGCAGGGATTAACACGTCACTGCATGGGACAGGTAAGAGGAAGAACAGGGATTTATACATGAAAAATAGAGGCAGATGAGAAGATACTAGCTAGAAGAGAGAGAACAGCCAAAGATGTTTTAATAGTGTGCAAAAAAATGTGTTGTGATTTACATGAAGCTGCAGTTGCTGGCTCATTTGTTTTGATAATGGAGAATCCTGAACACAGAGCTGACGCCACCACATTTATCAGAGTTAAATATTTCACTTCTCGTGTTAAATCACCACAATGAATCAAATGTACATTATACAGAACTTTGCAAAAGTATTCATGCACCTCAATGTTTTTCACATTTTGTAACATTATGACAGACTTCAATTTATTTCATTTGGATTTTACACAAAGTAGTGATTGATTGTGAAACAAAAAGGAAAATGATACATGATTTTCAAACCCCTTTTTACAAATACAAATCTGTGGGGAGGGCATTTGTATTCAGCCCCCTGAGTCAGTATTCTGTGGATCCACATTTTACTGCAGTTACAGCTGCAAGTCTTTTGAGATATGTCTCCACCAGCTTTGGACATTGAGAGCTTGACATTTTTCCCCATTCTTCTCAGGAAAATAGCTCAAACTTAGTCAGATTGCATAGAGAGTGTGGACACTAATTTCTACATCAGTCTTGCCACAGATTCTCTATTAAATTTCGGTATTGATGATGAATGTTATTTTAACATAGGGATGTGCTTTGATCTAAACCAGGGGTCCTGAAATCCAAGCCTCAAAGGCTGGTGTCCTGCAACTGTAAGATGTGTCTTTGCTTCAGCACACCTGAGTCAAATAAACAGGTCATTAGCAGGACTCTGGAGAACTTGACTGCAAATTGAGGAGGTAATTCAGACATTTCATTCAGGTGTGTTGGACCAGGGACACTTCTGAAAGTTGCTGGACACCGACCCTCAGGTCTGGATTTGAGGATCCCTGTAGCACCGGCTGCATGTTTTTATGATGTCCTGCTGGAAAGTGTACAAGTCAGGTTTATTTGTATATCACATTTCAGCAGCAAGGCAATTCAAAATCTTTCACATTATAAAAAACATCAATCAAGTGTACAGCAAAATCATCAAGCAAATATCAATGCATCATAATCATGAGGATCATCAAGCAAATATAACTCGAAAATATTGATCAATGTTCCACTTACTAGTAATCAAAGGCAGCTCTAAACAGGTGGGGTTTTAGCCTTGATTTAAAGGAACTCAGTGTTTCGGCTGTTTTGCAGTTTTCTGGAACTTTGTTCCAGATTAGTGGTGGATAAAAACTGAAAGCTGCTTCTCCATGTTTGGTTTTGGTTCTGGGGATGCAGAGTAGACTTGAACCAGAAGACCCGAGTGGTCTGGAAGGTTGATACATCAACAACAGGTTTTTAATATATTTTGGTGCTAAACTGTTCAGTAATTTATAATCTAACAGAAGTATTTTAAAGTCTATTCTCCGAGCTACAGGGAAACAACCTCCCCAATCTGAAGTCTTGTGCATTCTTTAACTGTGTTAAGTTCCTGGAGAGTAGCTTTGGCTGAGATAATGCTCCCAACAACTAAACGCTCTTCCTCTCGAGCTATTAAGTTTTTATGTTTCATTAACATAGAAAATACTCCTACATCAGTTCTTCTGTTTCTTTTTATGTATCTGCTCTGTCTTCTCAAACTTACCATGACTTACTGGAGAAGGGCACTCGTACTGAGCCAGTTTCTGCTGTAGATTTCTTCCTATTAAATGTTACAACATGCATGCTCGGTATGAGGGATTGCTGTAAAGTCAACGACACAATGCAAGTGATTGTCTACTGTCACTACATGCTCAACCAGGACTGAATGCTGCAAATCAATGACTTGGTTCAATCTGCTGGGTTTCCTTAGTTAGAAAACTTTTTAAACCAATATGAATGATGAAATGAACTTATTCCACTGGTTGATTGCTCGGATCAACTGTAATGTATGTGCAGTTGAACTGAAATGACTTGTTCATAAAGGGCCTCGAGACGACAACTGCTGTGAATCGGCACTATATAAATAAACTGAATTTAATTGAATTCCAGGATTGCCTTATATTTATGTTCCATATTTTTCCGCAAACTGACCACGTTCCATATCCTGCGAAAGAAACGCATACCCTCACCTTGATGCTGCCACCACCATGCTTTCCTGTAGGGAGGATTTGGTTAATATTCACAGTGAAAAGCAACATCAGCTTTCTGGTGGTTCTTGCAAATATAAAACCCCTTTCTGAGATTTATTTATATATTCTGGAAAATATCAATTATTCTTCTGAATTAATATTACATATTTGGTCAACTGAGTTGTTTAAGACTGGAAACTTAATGTTTGGACTTGATCTTTGGGACTTGATGCACAACTACATGTCTTTCCTTATGATTTGATTCAAAACTTGAAGGCTAAGATTTGAGACTTGTATCTTGTTAAACAATGACTTGATTCCACCTCTGGTTTTTTTCTACTCCACAATTTTATCCCTCACCTTCCTGGTGTGTTTCTTGGTGTTTAAGAGGCTGTTGTTCAGTAATGTTCTCTAACAAACCTCTGAGGCCTTCATAAATCATGTTTATTATACTGAGATTAAATTACACACGGATGAACTGTAATTACTAATTAGAAGATTCCTAAAAGCAGCTGGTATTATTGTATTTTATTTAGTGACATCAGATTAAACTATGAACCTTTTTCTTATCACTTCACAAAATGCTTTGCTTTGTGCTGATTTTTCATATCAAATTGTAATAAAGTACATTAAAGTTTGTAGTTGTAATGTGAAAAAATGTGAAATGAATACTGAAAGCTCAATACATGGCACAAAGGGAGCTTGTTTATGTCAAAGACACCAGGTTTATTTGAATGTACCAGTTCACATGAGCTGAGTACCTCATCACTGAATCATAGGCCTTGTCTTTGCTGTCTGCTGCAAAAAAGAGAGGCATCCTTCTTATGTCTTAGTTCCCTCACTTTTCTAAGTCATTAATTTTAAAGAGCATGCAAATGTACAGCTCTTCCAAAATCCCTGGGAGTCTTCATGGTTCCAACAACAGGGCAATAAATTCTCATTAAGGCTTTCCTTCCCTGAAAGGCAGAAATTGAAGTTGGTGTATTTGTGTTTATAGTCTGAGGCAATTTGAACAAATGAGGACAACTTGTATAGGTAAGATAGGCTTCAAACCTTAAGCGGGTCGCCTCTAATTCTCTCCCATTTACCACCCCCTCCTCCCACCCTCTCACCCTCTGCTCCATGGGGAGTGTCAATGATGAAGCCAGCCACAGGGAGCGACGGCCCCTGCACTGCTGCGCACAGAGTCTCTCCCTGTTGACAGGGCCCATATTTCACCAGACTCATTCTCCTGCCTCAACGTCACCGCACTGTCAGGGGGGGCTGACTCCCATCATCAGATCAGTGATTCCACAGCATGGTGGAAGCAGCCTTCCTGTCCCTTCTCTGACAAACATGCCCCCATTCCAGACAGCTTGGTGACCCCCTTCTTAGTGGTGGGCTCTTATCCCTCTCATCCTATAGATGTACATATCCATCTCAATAAATTACACTAAGATTAATAAATAAAATAACAAAATTACAATGTTACATAACATCCAACATATAGAAGTTTTGTTGATATGTGATAGTATGGTCTGCACATTCATGGGGAAGACTGTTGACAGTTCTCCAGCAGACAGTCATCAAGACTGTCCACAAGGTAAGGGTGAACACCAAAATCAGTTTGCTTAAGAAGCTGATTGTACAACAATTGCTGTATCCAAGTATAATAATAAAAAGTTGAGTGGAAGAAAAAAGTGTGGTACAAAATAGGGACATCTGCGGACTTGAGATATTGCAGCTTTGAGAGGATTGTAAAGGAAAGTGCATTCAAAGGTTTTAAGAGGGATTCACAACACATGGACTGCAGTTGGACTCAATGTTCAAAGAAACACCATAAACATGAATAACCAGGAGATGGGCTACAACTGTTGCATTCCTGGTGTTAAGTATTTCCAGAACCAGACACAATATCAAAAGTGTCTTATGATGATCCACTGTAATTTATTAAGTTTAAATTCAGTTTTTAAATTAAATTATAGAAAATGATTACATTTTTGATGATTTCTAAATTTATTAAGATGCACCTGTTCTAAGCAGCAACTTCCATTTTCATTTAATACATTTGTTATCGAAATGGATTTCAAACATTTTAAAAATATTTTTCTTTATAACTTAATGCTAACTAGACCAGTTGGCACAGTATGAAACATCGTTATAAATCATGGTCTTTTAATCTTGACCCATCTTACTTAGTATGAAAGCCAATTTCTGCCCTGTGATGTTCCAGAATTTTCATTCATCGACAGCTCCAACCACAAAGCCTGTTTCAGAACGCTTTTATCTCTTTGGTTTCATTGTTGCCAGCTATCTTCTCTCCCTCCTCATAGCAGTGGTGATTTCACAAGCTAAAGCTAATTTAGTGGTCTTTGGTTGGGAGAATATGTAAATTCATTATACTATAAAATGGTTCAGTGTGCTTGGAAGTCAAATATAAATTTGGGGTACATTGTGCTTACATTTCACAGATTTACCATTTGCATTAAAAGAGGACAACAAAAAGGAAAAAAAAAAAAGTTTTACCTAATTCAGTCCCTAATAGTCCTGCTGGCCAAAAGTGACTACACACAACAAAAAGGTTTTGTAAAGAACTGATGCTCTACCATATTGACACAAAGCACAGCTCATGAATCAAGATAATTAGCATGCCACTGGTGTTCCTTTGTGAAAATTCCTCCTGGGGCATATCTTTTCCAAACAGCATGTCAGTCACTCCCATTGGATTATAGGCATTCCATTCAGTCCAGTCATGCATCCAAAACAATGATCTTGGATGACTAATTTACACCTAATTAGATGATAATTGGAAATGTTGGAAATGGGAATCGGTTGGAGGCAGAGGGGCTTATTAAACCAGGCTTGTGGCCTTATATGCGTTTTCTACCAAATTGGTTCCAGTTTTTAGCCAGGATCGGTGCTAGAGCCAGCTTTTAACTGGTTCTAAATAAGTACCAGTTTGATTTTCCACGAGATCACAGTGCAGGAAAACAGACTAACTATACAAACCAGCTTCCACTTCACTTGGAGATACCATAGAAGGTGTTAGTTTACAGAATGGAGTATTGTCAAGTACTGCTAATGAGCTCAAAGGACAACCACTTGTGGGGTTTTTTTTAAGGGTTTTTCTTTGTATGTTATTTGTATTCTGTACAGTTGACGCAAAGCCCCTGAATCTTATATAACAACACTGCATATGTTTCCAGATATTCCATCAACAAAAAGCACTTGGAAATGGTTTGTGAAGAGTAGTGGCAGAACCGGCAAACCTGACAGCTTGACAATTGATCTGGTTAACCAGTTTGTCACACCATGTCTCCAAGTGAAACATTATCCAAGGTGTGTTAATAATTGCCATATAATGAGCAAGGTGAGTTTTAACAACTGAACATGTGAATATTTTGAGTGTAGCACCAGATCCACTAGTCACACAATTAGATTCTCCAACGATTCTCTTCTTTACTTTGCAGGTTGCTTAATATATACACTTTTGATTGTAATGACTTCTATGTTGGCATGTCACATAACTAGTTGAGCTGATATCAAATGAATATGTTTACAGATTGCAAACATGGAAACGGGACGCAGATAGATATTTCTACCAGTTTAACTTCTGAAGAAAGTGTCATGGTTTGCTTCAGTCTCTGCATCCATGTTAGCATCCATCATGAGTGTGAATGCTCAGAGTCATTTTTTGGCTCAATTATATATGGCTGAGCTCGTTGGAATACTCCCTTTTTACTTTTCTCCTTCGAGTTGAAACCTTGTTGAAATATGTTAACAGTTACTTGTCAAGCAAAGTGTTAAATGAAGGCAACACTGATAGCTCCTGATGATAACTGTTCTAAGCAAGCCATAGCACCAAATTAGCATCAGAGCCAGTTTGGTGGCAAAAAAACCCAAAAGTAGAATTAAAATTTTGAGGCACTTTGTGTTAGTTCTGACAAATTGACTAAGTAACTACTTAACAATAGTGAAGTTAGAATTGGAGATCCTTTGAGTCCAGCCTTTGGTTCTCCATTTAAGCTAGATAATGATGACTGAATGATGTATTAAAAAAGCTGAAATCCGTAATTACCAGCTCTGTTTTTTACTCTAGAAATGTCATGTTTTTGTTGCTGAGCCATCATTGTCTGTTACAAAAGTTATTCAAAAATCCTGGACACAAATGTAATGTTTTCTTTTTTTACTTTAAAATCTATATTTTAGTTGTCTGATTGTTAACTCCCCACTTTAAAAACTTCACAATCACATGAATGAACAACTCAGTACCATGCATTGACATCCTCCTTGAGTCATTTTGTTTACTCATTTAAAGGTTTCGCCAGAAATCTGGCTACGGACTGGATTTCCTGCTTGCAAATTTCTATCTGAGTACCTCAGAGCACCTTGTCCCAACCCTTTTTAATTTTTTTTTCTGGGGTTGACAGAGGAAACAGTTACGGCGTTATGACCAAAAATCTGTGAAGGGATTTGCTCAAATACACAGTCACACCTGTGTGGCTGCATGGTTCCATGTGTGTACACCTTTATTTCAGCATTTTGGTGTGTCAGTGTGACTTGGTGTGTACATATTTAACAGCATGAAAGAGCACTTTATTTCCATCTCTCTTAAGAACTCAAATACAAAAAGCCACTGTGCTCTGTCAGCTTTAGGTCATACCATGGCCTTCAGGTGCACCTTACTTTATTCTTTCCCACCAACCCTCTCTGCTGCACCATTGATGTGACTGATCACAAGAAAGACCTGCATGTTTATGTGCTTTGTTCTGAGCATAAATAGTCATGTTTTAATCTGTCCTTTTGAGTACAAAGAGCAGGTTTAAATTCAAACCATAATTTCTAAAATTTGTGACACAAACTAAGACAACCATCTGAAAGCAGGGGTTAGTTTGCCAAGGCAAAAAAAAAAAAAAAAAAAAAAAAAAAAAAAAAAAAAAAAATTTACTAATTTTGCTTAGGCTACAGATAAAGATTATAGCATATAGAACACGTACCGTCACTTTGTGTGTTTGCTTACCTTCATATTATAAGAAAGACAAAATTTAGTCCCATGTCTTCCACTGAATCTGAAAATATCAAAAACACATTGCAAATTTGGTAAAATAGCATTGTTTTTTCACATTTAGAAAATTTCAGTTTGGGTTTGTACTTTGAGTCATTCATCTTCCACCTTGACAGGATTTTTGTTTTAGTTCATGTTTGTCTTTTATGAGGTCATTGTTGCTGTGTTTTCATTTGATCCATTTTTTCTTCTCATTCGTTTCCCCATTTGTTTCGAGTCTTGTTAATCTCCCAGCTGTTGCCCATCAGTTATCACACACCTGGTTCCAATTCCAGCACTCAGCCCTTGCAGCATATACCTTCCAAGAGGATTCATGAACCTTTCCCATTTGGTTGTTTTACAAGCACAACCTAATATATTTTGGGGGGGTTTTTATATAGCAGACTAACACAAATAGCAAATAATTAAGTAGAACTAAAAGGTGACCCCTGTCCCTACTGCCACATAAAGTTCTAAATGACAGTTGCGTATTATTTACTAGTTACCTTTTAAGTCTCTCAGTTTTGTTTTTTGTCTTGCAATAAATTCTTAAATACAACCGATGGGGTCATTTTAAAACATGGATACATTTCGATCAAAATCATTCCAGCCCTGGCTGTATGTCTAGGGAAACTGTCCTGCTCTACGTTGAACCTCCAACCCATTCTTAAATCTTTAGCAACAGTTTTTTTTTTTTTTTTTTTTTTTTTTATCCCCCAGGATGTTTAGCTCCAACCATCTTTACTTCAGCTTATACCAGCTTCCTTGTTGCTGCTGAATTACATGATCCCCACAACATGATGCAACATGTTTGCTGTGTTCTTTGCATGGCTTGTAGCAAACTGCTAACAGGACTACTTATGGCTTTCTTCTTACCATTCTTCTATGAAGGGCAGATTTGTAGAGTACATAACACATAAAGAACCATTCAAGAAGTTACAATATTATTGAAAAATTCATAATTTCAGAAACTCAAATCACAAAGTTAAACACATTTTATAGATTAATTACACAAAGACTGATGTTTTAAAGCCTTTATTTCTGTTAATTTTGATTATTTGTTTTGCTTACAGCTAATTAAAACACAACATTTAAGATTAGAATTTTATACTAGACCATTAAAAAATGCTTAAAACCTGCTCATAGGTTGTGTTTTTTAAAAGGTATCTGACAAATAAGCTTAATCGGAAAACATATTTCAATATTTTTACTATGAATGTAGTTGTCCTGTCAACAGATTCTCCCACCAGAGCTGTGGGTCTCGGCTGCTCCTGCCAAACAGGTTCTGAAGGACAATGGACTACTGCTGGCCGACAACCAGTGAGAAGGAGAGGAGGAAAGCATGTATGGACAATGACTGGTGAACGCAGACTGGTAAAACTGTTCTACCAAACAAAAGGTAGAAAGTTGTGATGGGAGCAGATTTTAATGGACATGTTGGTGAAGAAAACAGAGAGGATCAGGGGGTGTACTGTATGTTGTAAACGAGAAGAAAGCAGAAGGACAGATATGGTTGTGGATTTTACTAAAAGGATTGAAATGGCTGCGATCAGAACACATTTTAAGAAGAGGCAGGAACATAGGGTCACTTGTAAGAATGGAGGAAGAGTCCACTCAGGTGGATAATATCCTTTGCATTGCAGAAAATGCCACGTGAAAAAGGTAGTGGATTCTAAAATAGTACCAAGAGGAAGGATACCCTTAAAGAAAAACCCCATGGATTTCACATGTTCACATGTAGCTTACATTTTCCACATGTGATCAAGTATTTTGTTCATGTGTTTCGCATTTGTTAAACTTGTTACCACAATATCATTTGATTGTGGAGTGCCATACCCCTATTACATGTGTCCACATGTAAAAGTATTTTGAGAACCTATTGCCATGTAAACTGCATACTAAAATTGCACATATAGTCTACTTAAGCATCCTATAATATATTGTAGTTAATATACTGTAGACACATTACAAAGTTTGGGTTATCATAAGACTATTCATTTGTTCACCATTTTTTAGTTTAACCTGTTTTCCTTTTCCTATTTGTTTATTGGTGTAGAGGTGCTGCAGAGGCAGAATTAGATAGATAATTCTGCACCATGAGTTGAATGTCTGTTCTGTTTCGTGACATCCTCTGTTTGTTCTGAGCCTAAGTTAAAACTGTATTCTAATAGCTCTACCTTGGTTGCATCTGCACTGGGAAGATGGTGTGTGTGTGTGTGTGTGTGTGTATATATATATATATATATATATATATATATATATATATATATATATATATATATATATATATATATATATAGAGAGAGAGAGAGAGAGAGAGAGAGAGAGAGAGAGAGAGAGAGAGAGAGAGATATATATACACACTGCTCAAAAAAATAAAGGGAACATCTAAACAAAACAATGTAACTCCAAATCAGTCACATCTTTGTGGAATCAATGTCACCAGTTAGGTAGTAGCACTTATTGTGAATCAATTTCACCTGCTGCTGTGCAAATGGAACATACAACAGGTGGAAATGAGACCCCTATAAAAGAATGATTCCGTAGGTGGTGACCACAGATCATTTTGCTGTTCTCGTCCTTTCTGGTTGAACTTTTAGTCACTTTTTTTTTTTTTTTTTTTTTTTTTTCAGTGTTGTCATGTATAGAGGCATCATGAGGCGTTTTTTTTTTTTACAGCCCACTGAAGTTGCTCAAGTAGTGCAGCTAATCCAAGACAGAACATCAATGTGAGCAGTGGCAAGAAGATTTGTTGTGTCTCTCAGCACAGTGTCCAGAACATGGAATAGGTACCAGGGGATAAGCCAGTACATCAGGAGACATGGAGGGGGCTGTAGGAGGGCTACAACCCAGCAGTAAGACTGTTACCTCATCCTTTGTGCAAGGAGGAACAGGAGGTCCACTGCCAGGGCCCTACAAAATGAACTCCAGCAGGCCACTAATGTGGATGTTTCTACTCAAACTGTTAGAAACAGACTCCACAAGGGTGGTATGAGGATCTGACATCCACATATCGGGCCTGTGCTTACAGCCCAACACCATGCAGCACGATTGGCTTTTGCTAGGGAACACCAAAATTGGGAGATTGGCCATTGACGCCTTTCACAGATGAAAGCAGGTTCACACTGAGCACATGTGACAGACATGACAGAGTCTGGAGACACCGTGGAGAACGTTATGCTGCCTGCAACATCCTCCAGCATGACCGGTTTGGTGGTGGATCAGTCATGGTGTGGGGAGGCATTTCTTTGGATGGCCGCACAGCCCTCCATGTGCTAGCCAGAGGTACCATAAGGTACCGGGATGAGATCCTCAGACCCATTGTGAGACCATATGCTGGTGCAGTGGGCCCTGGGTTTGTTTTTATGCATGACAATGCTGGGCCTCATGTGGCTGAAGTGTCAGCAGTTCCTGCATGATGAGAGCATTGATGTTATGGACTGAACTGCCCATTCCCCAGACCTGAATCCAATTGAGGACATCTGGAACATCATGTTTTGGTCAATCCACCAACACCATGCCGCACCACAGACTGTTCAGGAGCTAACTGATGTTCTAATCCAGGTCTGGGAAGAGATCCCTCAGGAGAACATCCACCATCTCATCAGGAGCATGCCCATGCATTGTCAGGAGGTTATACAAGCACATGGAGGCCACACATACTAATGAGCCTGATTTAGACTTGTCTTGAGAAATATTCACTGACGTTGAATCAGCCTGTCATGTTGTTTTCCACTTTCATATTGAGTATGAATCCAGATCTCCATGGTGTAATTTCGATTTACATTGATCATTTTTGTGTTATTTCCTTCTCAATCAATTCCACTGTGTTAATAATAAAGTTTTTCAATGAGAATATTTGAGATCTAGGATGTGTTATTTTAGTGTTCCCTTTAATTTTGTGAGCTGTGTGTATATGTGTGTATGCATACATGTGAATTTTCATGTGATCACATGTGATTTCTAAATGTGAAATCATGGGATTTTTCTGTAAAAATAGCAAAGCAGCACAGGATGGTAATAGTTAGGATGAAGGTGGACACAAAGAAGGGAAAGAGTGTAAAGGCAGAGCCAAGGATTAGACAGTGGAAAGTGAAGGAGTGTTGAAAGTTCAGGAATGAGTTAAGGGAAGTTCTTGGGGGTGGTGATTCACTACAAGAGGCCTGGGAATGGGCAGCTAAGGTTGGGTGAGAAACTGGTAACAATGTGTGTAGTATAACTTCAGGCCAGATGAGAGAAGAGAAGGAAATTTGGAGATAAGAAAATGTAGAAAAGCATTCAGTATCTAAAGAAAAGATACTGAAGAAAAGAAAAGGTTGAACAGTTAGAGAGATGAAGTAAGGCTTATGATGAACTCTGGCAGAGGTTAAACAGTAAGGAATATGAAAAGGATCTGTACCACTCAGCTAAACAGAAACATAGAGCTGGAAAAGATGTACAGTAGGTTTTGTTTTCAACAGATAAAGAAACTCTGTTGATGAATGAACAGACTGTTAAGAAGGTGGAAAGAGAACTTTGAGGAGCTGATGAATGGGGAAAATAAGAGAAAGATTAGGACAGATGGAGCAGAGATGTTGAATTAGAGAGTAAGGAAAATCTGTAGGGGTGAAGTTTGGACAACTTTGAAGAGGACGAAGTGTGGAAAGGCAGTTGGTCCAGATGACATACCTGTAGAGGAATGGAGATGTCTGGGAGAGAGGGCAGTAGAATTTTTGACCAGCTTACTTATCAAAGTGAGAGTGAGAAGATACTGGATGATTGGAGGAATGAATGAATTCAAAGAAGGGATGGGATATGTTGACAGATGATGTCAAAAAGGACACTCCATTGACCAAGATGTTTGCAGATGACATTGTAAACTGGGGTGAAAGTCTAAAGCAGGTGAAGGGAAACTTAGAGAGATAGAGCTTTGCCTTAGAGAGAAGAGGAATAAAGGTCAGCAGAAGCAAGACAGAATAAGTGTATGAGGCAGGTACAAAGGTGAAGCTGGAAGGAGCACAAGGAGCAAAACCAGCAGTTTAAATACCTGAGGTCAACCGTCAAAAACAATGGGCAGTGTAAAATAGAGGTGAAGAAGAGCATATAGGTGGGGAGAAGTAGATGAAGACGATTGTCAGGAGTCAGGTATGAAAGAATGATGGCATCAAGATTAAAAAGGAAAGTCTATAGGACATTACTGTAACTGCTATGATATATTCCTCTGAGACAGTGGCACTGTCTAGAAGACAGAAGGTTGTGTTGTGACAATGTTTAGGATGCTGAGATTTTTATTGGGAGTGATTGACCAGAATGGACAGGATTATAAATAAACAGATCAGGAATAGCTAAGGGTTCAGTGGTTTGGATGTGTTCTTAGAGACAAAGAATATACTGGAAAGACGATGTTGACACTGCCAGGCAGGAGGAAAAGAGGATGAACCTAGAGAGGATTAATGGACATAGTGAAGGAGGATAGGGAGATGGTTAGTGTAACAGTTGAAGAGGCAAAGGATAAGTTGAGGTGGAGGCAAGTAATCAGCTGAGGCAACTCCTGAGGCAAGCACCTGAAAGAGGAGGAAGAAGAGTCAAGGAAATTTTAGTTGTAAGAACAATTTTAAAACTGTCATTTCCCTTCCACTTTTATTTCCCCAGTAATGCATCAGTTTGTGTTGGTCTGTTAGGGAAAAAAAGAAGTTTGTGGTTGTAACTGAATGTATAAATGTTCAAATGTGTGATGTTGCAATGTGCCCTGTGCATAACTCCCTTATTTCTGCTGTTGGAAGTATTGCTGAGGTTTGGCCAGATGAATAAAAAACCTCATTTTAAATCCAGCATATTGTGAAATCCAGACCAGAGCAACCGGAGATACACTATAGAGGGACTAGTAGCTTTCCTTTTATACTTTATTAGCTTACTCTCAAACTCAACATTGTGATATTTAGTTATCCCATGTTAAAATCCAAATTCTGATTTAAAAAGCATACAGTAATGTAAGATGTGAAGAGTTTCCTCACTTTTTTACATTTGTAAACAGATTTCACAGAGGTGTTACATGTTTCAGGGTTGATCCATCCTGAATGAATGTGTTGTGTCAAATACCGCTGTATACTTGATGTCACAAGTCTTTGCTGTCACTACTTGTCTCAAGAGGCCTCTATAGGTGCAGCAATTACAGAGCTTGTTGTTGGCTGCTAGTGGGTCCTCTGGGCATCTATATTGTGGTCTAATTTCATCTCCACTCTGCGGGGTAATTCGATCATCTTTCACAGCTTGGGGAAAGGCACACAGAAGGTACAAGGTGGGAAAAAAGTCAGATAAATCCATGTAGACTATTTTTAATCTATTCTATGGTAGTTTCTTGTTTGCAATGTGTCAAAGGAGAAAATGTTTGAAGCATGTGAGTATAGCTTTTAGTGTAGGCAAGAGGCACCAATCACACTAAGTATCTCAGAATCCTCGTGTTCTTGTAAAGAGTTTTCTTCTAGAAAAACAGGAGCCATCTAGTACCCCTGGTGGTTAGTCTGTGGGGAATGCTGAACCAGGATTATGGGTATATAGTGCCATCTATAGGTAAGTAATTTGCCTTCTCTGATTTCTGATAATGACAGTGTTTCAATGTGACTGAAGGATCATTCTCTGTGTGTAATGTTTTGGAAACAATATAAATCACATTTTAATGACCAAAAAAGAACATTTTTATGAAATGGGATAAACAACATAAAACATTCAAACACAACAATGAATAGCAAATATAAAGAACCTGGATGAATGATGCTTACACCGGATCAGTGGTAGTAAATGTAAATGACATTGCCTGTATATATTGTCTTCTTATGTTCCAGTTTGTAATTCCACCACCATGACTGGCCAGTCAAAATCACAGCAGAATAAGGTAAATTAACTCTATGCTTGTGTTTGTGAAGGGTTATTAAGGGTATTGTGGTGGCTGAATTTATTTATTACATACAAGGTCCATCAGCGCCCCTGTGTGGTCATACAGCAAAACAGTGAAGGATAAGTCTTTCTTCAAATCCACAATTTATTTTTTTCAAAACATTTTTAAAATACTCTAAGATGAAGTTCAGAACAAGAAAATACTTTGTTTACTTTATGATTCAAAAACTATACGTTGAGTTAGTTGATCCTCAATAATTCTGACATTTTTATATGAAAATACATTCCATATGCAGAAAGCATGAGAAGTAGATCCATTTTTGCTTTTGTTCATATAAATCTCTATAACTAGAGGTTTTTAAATTAGCAGACAGCTCTTATGTCATTACAACAACAGTTACTTGAACCTATTTCCTTTTCAAAGTGAAAAAACAAACACATTTTTATGAAATTTAAATCTAAACATACTTCAAAGAATTTGAATGCCATTTAAAGCAGATTTGGATTTAAAAAAAAAAAAAAGCAGCTACCCACAAATGTTCACTGCTATTTTTTTCGGCTGTTTGAGTTTTCTTTTCCCCCCAATTCTATCTTAGATGTAAAATGGTTTTGATGTTCTGAAGTTAGGTTTTGGCATTAAATCTCTGACATCTCTTGATGATGCTACATCTGGTTTTCGTTGTACTGCGGGCTAGAGAATTGATCCTGCATGGCTCCAGTAGCTGCTCCCATGGCGGCCTGCTGGGCTGCTGCCTGGACATGGGGGTTCTTCCAGGCTCCTGTAGCCCACTCCTCCTGAGCTTTGGACATGCTGGCTCCAGTGCCACGATAGAAATTATGGATCTGCAGGCAACAGGGGATTATAAATTATTAATGATACAGTTTCTCATGGGAGATACAGAGATTTGGTAGAGAATGTTAGTTAACAAACAGCATCATGATGACCAAGCAACACAACAGGGTGAGGAATAATGTGTGAAACTTTAAAGCAGAGTTACATTATAAAATAATATCCCAGTCTTTGAACAACTCACAAAGGACTGTTCAGTCCATCTGAAAATGAAAAGGGTATGGCACATTTCCTAATCTAATAAGACATGATCATCCACTGAAACTGACAGGTGAGGAGAGCCTTAATCAGAGAAGCAACTATGAAGGCCATGGTAACTGTGGATGAGCAGCTCAGATGGGAGAATTTGTCAGCAGGAAAACTTTGTGAAGTGCTCCTCAAATCTCGCCTTTGAAAAAAAATGGCAAGAAGAAGCAGTATGCTGTGGGGGATGTTTTTTTTTCTCTAGCAGTTTGCCACAAGGGTTACAGGGGAAGTGAAAGAAGGTGCTCTGGTCAGATGTTATCAAAATGTAACTTTTTGCCTTTGGGGTGAATCATTCTGACTAAATTTGAGCAATTTTGTGAAGAAGAATGGGCAAAGAGATCAGTCTCTATATGTGCAAGGCTAACAGAGATACCCCAAAAGACTTGAAACTGGAGTAAAAGGTTCCACAAAACCTTGATTCAGGGGGAATGAATGCTCACTGAGAATCTGTGGCAAGACTTGAAAATTAATAGTCAACCTGATCCAATCTGACTTTGCCTGTTAGTATCTTTTTAAAACAGAATAGGCAAAGAAATTATCCA
This sequence comes from Anableps anableps, assembly GCA_014839685.1. Lineage (NCBI taxonomy): Eukaryota > Metazoa > Chordata > Actinopteri > Cyprinodontiformes > Anablepidae > Anableps > Anableps anableps. The sequence continues at coordinate 10,145,414 of CM026067.1, read as the reverse complement.
CCAGAAGTTCAAAGCTAGAAAAGACATTCCCCCAAAAACATTTGGCAATAGGTGCTTCTAGATCATATTTACTCGGGAGGCACCAGCCTCCCCGTGATCCTGCATGGATAAGCAGGTACAGACAATGGATGGATGGATGGATGGATGACTAGTCAAGCTATGCATATACATTATTTGGTTTCTTCATATTTATTACCTTATGCGGCTCTACAAAGCATTGAACTTGTAAAACCTTTACCTTGGTAAGTGCAATGAAGGACAGCGAGGCCACGGCAGTGAACATGATTGTAGGGATCAGCATGACCAATGCAATGAAAATATTATAGCTGAAGAAGGAGATGGTGGCCAACCAGCCGCTGTAAAACAAAGAAATGTTAGAAAGAGTCTTAGAAAATTTTATTGAAACGAATTCATTTTACAATCAGAGAATCTGGACAAAAGAGAAACATAAACTGTCTCATGCTGGATTGTGTGATGCTCCTTCACATTACAAAGCTGAACATCTGGCTGCTAAATCCTATAATATTCATAGATTTAAGTACTGTGATTAAAAAAAGTTAAGATTTTATGGATGAGAATATCCCGATGCACATGGTGACATTTACTAACTTTATGAAGGCTGTCATAGCAATAATTTCTGATCATCAGTGTGAGTCAGGTGACATTTACAAGATTACTTTAATGGCCTCTCAAAGTATAATATGAGGACTAACATAAAAGTTATATAGAGCCAATATCTGAGAATTTGACATCGTCATTTTATGGGAAGCAGTGAGAGATAAAAATAGATGATGTTTAATTTGGGAGGCACCAGAGGTAGATTTTTTCATTGTCTGTGATTTTGACTGATGCAGTCAAAAAAAATCCAGTCATTATCATTCAATTTGTTAAATGATGATAATGATTCATTAATAAATAATTATTCAGAAATCATTCAGTTTATTTAATAATTAGTCTGAACAAGCTGAACAGAGAATCCACATTGTGCCATGACACATCAAGCAGATGAATACATGTAACTTTTTTTTTCTCCACAGTGATTAAAAACCACTGACTGTGGCCTCAGTAGCTACATCAAGCAACTTGATGTAGCTACTGGGGCCTAGCTGATCAAATATATTAGCTAATCAAATGTGTCAAGGGGGCTTTTTGCACATGCTATGGTCATGCAGTTTTGGACTTTTGCCACAGACAGATGATTTCTCATTGAAGTTTTAATGTTGTTCTGGAGGCTGAATCTGCGCTCTGCTGCCACACTGGAGACTGGAATTACAAGCACCACATCAGCCAAAGTTTTAACATTTCTCCAAGTGAAACGATTAGAAGTCAACAAAACTCTTTGAATGAGGGGTTTTAGATCCTGCAAACACTCGCTTCAGCAGGAGGAAATCCCACAGCATGCGCTGCTTCTGCGCTGGTGGTTCAGCGGCACCAGTCTGTGTCCTGTAGTGGGCTCCTGTCCATAACTCTTGAATCCACTCTCAGCTCCCGGATAGCCAGATGTACTGATTGTAATTTTCAAGTCAGAGTTGATGTTATGATAAGAATCTTTTTTATTATTATTAATTAAGTTACCTGTACTCTGTGCGTACAGGTGAAAATTTCTGCATGTCTGCACCGAGTGGTCAGGTGTGTGAATTGTAATCTGTCAAAATGACAGATGGCCTTCAGATTTTTCTGTCACCATTTTAGTGACCTTCATCCTTTTGGAATTTGATGTATTTGGTTGTACAGTCTAAAAAATGTGTTTTTAGTTCTTTGTCATTCTAAATATAAAAATGGGTTTCACATTTTATCCATATCGACATTTGGCAATTGACAATTGATTTTACTGGGATTTGTTTGTGTTAGAACAACACAAAGTAGTGCATAATCGTAAAGTAAAAGTAAAATGTTTAGCTAAAAAAATCTGAAAAGTGTGGTGTCTTTCTGTTCAACTCCCTTTACTCTGGTAATCTTTAATAAAATCAAGTGCAACCAACTGCCATCAAAAGTAATTAGAGAACGGAACCAACCCATCTGGGTGTAATTTAATCTCAGTATAAATCCAGCTGTTCTGTGAAAGCCTCAGAGGTGTTTTAGAGAAAATTAGTGAATAAACAGCATCATGAAGACTAAGGAATACAGGGATAAAATTGTAGAAAAGGTAAGAGCAGTGTTAGGGTATAAAGAGTATCACAAGCTTTGAACATCTCATGTCCCATATCTTCCTTCCTATGCTTTCATCATTCTTTTCTATCACCACCTTGATCTAGTGTTAACCTTCCTTTGTCCGGTTTATTGTTACGCTTTCTTGTAAATTTATGATTCTGTTTTGGGCTGTTCTTTTACTATCTGCCCAGCAGCACAATAGCTTGATTTACATTAGCTTTACCTGTATTTATATCAGACTATTTTCTGATGGCGTAAAGTTGAAATATTTCGAATAAAATTTGGGGGGGGGGGTTAGCAAAATTTAAAAATATTTTCTTTCAGCAATTCTAAGGTAAAGTGTTCTTAAGAAGTGGAGTGGGTGAGGGTTAGGAAATTTATGTTCAAATCACCAAGAGTTCAAATGGATGAAGCCACTTCAAATTATTTCAACACCAGATGGACAAGAAAGTTAAAAATCTTATATTGAACTAGATATTGTGAGTTGATCCTCTCTAACTCTTACCATACTCCCCATCCTGGGATACCGATGCTCTGGATAATGCTGATTCCAACTTGGGCCATGAACACAAAGAAGAACAGCATGAAGTTGAAGGAGCTGTCTGACCTAACAAAAATACAAAAAAGCAATAAACATTTCAGTTTACCAGACATTTTATAGGCCTTGTTTTCTTTTTTCCAGTCAATATGGATTTGGTACATTGGCCACAATTGTTGACAGCCTTGGTAGACATGTAAAATCCTTAAAATAAATCTTTGAGTGCAGTAGCATAATCGCACACTAAAAACTTTCTTGCAGTTTTCTAACAATGATCTTTGAAGAATTAGTTTTACTTCCCCAACCCTATTCTTTAATGTTCATGTAACCAAATAAACTTGGGTATTTGTACAGCCTAGTTAATCACAATTGCAGTTGCTCAACTGTAGATATGGGCAGGTTTTGAGTAAAACTTTTCTTTTAGCCGTTATCCATGCTTTTGAAACTCATCACAGATCTACCTTAAGCCCTGTTTACACGACAACGTCTTCTGGTGAAAATGGACAGGTTTTGTTGCTTTTGTAATGTTCATTTACATGACAACGGCGACTGTTTTCTCTGACAACAGCACAATTTGAGAACGGGTTTCAGAGTGCAATGGTTTAAAAATGTCTCGGGCTCCGTTGTCATGTAAACAGAAAAACTAGATTTTTCTTACAGGGAATCCCTGGCTCATGCACAGTATGACAGATATCAGATGATGCACACCAACACAACAAAATAGCTGCCTACAATTTTAAAAACCACAGAAGAAGAAATTATCGACAATGGCAAATGACTTGAAATTTGGTAGTTTTATAATTCAGTCACCTTAAGCAACAGTTGAACGTCATCATCTGTCCATAGAAACACTTTGTTCTCTGCCATCTCGAACGTTTATTAGTTGTGCCAGCTTTTAGGCAGAGAGTTTTCAAAGAACATCACACTGACTTGTGGCTTGGTGAGAGAATTATATCATTTTCACGTGTTTACTGTTCCCGTGTAAATAGATATTATAATTAAATTATAATTATAATTAAAATGTTGGTATATAAACGTGTTAACAGAAATTGGAAAAAAAAAATGCTGTGGATCATTGTCGCGTAAACAAGGTCTTAGTTAAATGGTATGTTCTCCTGTTTTTCTATTTTTAGAGAGTGTCTAAAAGAACTAGCATTCTGTGTCATGCAATTTTCATATTTAGTCATTCAAAATTATATATTCATAACAATTATTCTTGAAAACTATGCATTTTAAAATCTTAACTTACTTGAATGCCTTGTAGATGGGCCTAAACCAACATACGTAGGAGCAAGGAGTGAACATTATGAGCCAGATAAGGGATAATCCAAAGTTGGTCACTCCACCGCCACCAAACATCCAAGCAAAGCAACCAATGAAATTTACTGCAAGGGTGGCACTGTTCACTGTAAAGGAATCACAGAGACATTTCTGGTTTTGGTGCAAAACACAAATAAAGCTTATATCTACTTCATGCACATGCACATGCAGAAAAAAAGTTTAAAAAAAGAGAAATAAAATTCATAAGAAGATAGCCTGCACTAACATAACAGGCTCACAAGAAGTTTTAGCTTTAGACTTATAATTGGGACTTTTCATGCTGGTTTTGTTTCATGAAAGATGGGCAAACTGTTTCAAAACTGCATTGACTTGAAAATAAAGTGTTTTCGGATTTTAGAAGAAAAATGTAAAGCAATCCACTGCTTAAAAACACAAAAACAAGAAGAGAAATTAAATAATATTAAAGGGGCAAAAACATCCACACACAAAATCATGCTGACTTCAGATTTTCTGTGAAAACTGAAAAAGCAGAAAAAACTGTGTGGAAACAATAAACATGCATGTTACTGTTGCACATTACGGGATTTCACAAACTGAAATCTGGCGCAGGAAAAAAAAGAGAATGTCTTCAAATCAAATACCTTCTGCTTAGCATTTATTTTAAAAAGACACCTGCAGAAAGAAAGAAAAAATTATGAACTGTACAGCACAAGATACATGGAGTTTCTTGCAAAAGATTTCATAACTTTTGAATTTTTCATATTTTGCCACAACCACAAACACTATTGCATTTTATGTGGCAAAACAAATCAGTTCATGATTATGAAATGGATTGCTCTGTATTAAATATAAATATATAACCCCCCCACCCCTATCAACCATCAACTTGCACTAGATTTTCTGCCCCTGCCAAAGGAAAGCATCCCCATAGCATGCTGCTGCTACTACCCTGTGCCTCATTAATATGTATATTGCTCAGTCATCCACTTCCAGCTGCATCAGTCTCTCTGTACCTTCTCAGCTTTTCCCTCTGAGTAATTAGTCAAACATTGTCCTTGTCCAAGTAATCAACCCCATAGCTATTATTCCTTTCTGACTCCTGAGCACTCAGTCAGTTTCACCTGTTTCAACTAGTGTCTTCTGTTAGTTTTTTGACTCTAAAAACAATATTGTGACTTTTGAAGGCAATTGGTTGCAGTGGGTTTCAGTTAGCGATATTAGATCAAAAAAGGACTATGCATGCCCCACTTTTAAGATGTATATTTGTAAAAAAAAATAAATCCAAACTGTAAACCCATGCATCATTTATCTTCCATTTGATAAATATGCACAATGTTGTTTTGGTCAGTAATTTTAAATCCAAATTTAATACAGCAAAGTTTGTTGTTGTAACATGAGAAAATGTGGACAAGTTATTGGAGCATTATTCATTTAGCAAAGCACTGTCAGCTGATAAAATGCCAGTGACTCCAGTAACACATGGAACATTGTTCATGAGCACTCACAGATCCACAGGTTGTACATTTTCTTGCACATGCTGCGATGCTGTTCAGGGATCTCCTCAAAGTTTTGATAGAAACAGGGCTTCAGAGGAACAAACCCGGGCAGTGGAGGGAAATTGGGCTCTGTATCTGTAAATAATTAAAAAGCAGTTAGATATACCTACTTGATTTTCATTTGTTTTTTTGTAAATGTCCATTGATACTGACCAGCCATGAGGACACGTGGTGGTTTGCTTTAAGATGTAATCTTCCACCAGGTCCTTGCACCCTATCAAACAAGAACAAACTTCAGGTTAGTACAGACAACTTCTGGATCATTTTCAGATGATTTAATACTTGATGAAGTGAATTGTATAGCTACTGCACTAAACAGTGAAAAAAAGTAGGTTAACAGTGGGTGGGACAGCTCATGGTTGCCATCCAGGCGTTTGCGGGAAGACTGAATGTCTGCCAATTTGAACGACTCAATCTTTTCGCTTTCATCATGCATGCAGAAATACTAACACACACACCGGGCGCACAGGCTGGTGACAGCCTCGTGCAATCTGGAAGCAGATGAGACGCACTATTGCGTACTGCGAATGGTGAATATGTTGGAGCTGGCTGTCGTTGCAGGAATTACAGATTCAACGGGAAACTTAATCTTCTTACCTCAGAGAGCAGCGGCTCCTCGGTGTAATATGCTCACACACGGCGGCTTCACCTGTGTCCTGAACACACTGCGAATACCAATCCACCGCTACCTAAGGCCTAGCAATTGGAAGATAACAGTACTTTTTCTGCACGGTATAACTGCAGTAATAAATTATGGCTATCCTAATCCTCCACCAATCACCGCACAGAGCTCTGCTGTCACATTGATTTTGTCCAATAGTGGGATTACTTTAATCCTTGACGTTGAATTGTTGACCCAATCGCTGTTCAGAACCCTGTCCATGGTGCTGAACCCATACACTAAGACGTCAATTTATTAGAAATGACTGACTTTCATTTTCAAAAGCAATTTGAGATGTTTAATGCAGTAACAGCTCATATTGCGCTACATGTCCATTAAAATACGGAATTTTATGGGACTTTTGTCAAGAACAAATCACGTCTCCCGCGTTCAATCATTAGGGGACGGGGCTTATCCCCTGTTTCCGAGTTGTCTTGAACACATCATGATCCTGACTATAGTCTATATTACTCTTTAACAACCTATTTTACAGGCGCATCTAAATGAATTAGAATTTCATCAAAAAGCTAATTTATTTCAGTAATTTAATACATGTGAAACTCTTTTTCATACTGATTCCTTTTACGCAAATGATGTTTATTTCTGTTAATTCTTGTGATTTTGGCTTAAATGAAAACTTTTTTTAAAATTTTTTTAAATATAGAAATGTTGTGCTATAATCTATATAATCATGAGCAAGAAAGCTGACTTTGGAGTTTTTAAACATGTCATACCTGTAGAAACACAGTGCTGCATCCAAGCATAGTGGAAAGTTGAGGGGAAGGAAAAAGTGTGATAAAAACATAGAGGTCAGTTCAGGACATGGGTTACAGCTGTTGCAAAACTCTCTGTTAAGCCAGTCAGAAACTGAGACATGGAATAAAGAGAAAAAGGTCTGGACTAATGTTCACTGATCTTTTTTCTAAAAGTACATATCTATTTCATTTGGAAATCAAGATCAGAGAGTTTGGAGGAAAAGCGGAGAGGTACAAAATCCAAGTTGCTTGAAGTCCAGTGCAACGTTTCAGTCAGTGATGATTTGAGGAGTTATGTCATCACTGTTTTGTAGCATGGTGTGGTAGAACAATAATTTTATCTTGAATGTTAAAACAAAGGAGATGATTACAGATTTCAAGAGAAAGAGGGTAAGGTTAAACATTATTTTCATCACTGGAGAGAAAGTGGGGTGGTGGCGGAATTTCAATCCCTCAGTGTCCACCTGCACAACAGACTGGACTGGAGTTCCAACAGTAAAGTCATCTACAAGGAGGGACAGAGCACTTCTTGAAGAAGCTTAGGTCCTTCAACGTCTGAAGTAAGATGCTGCATATAATATATAAGTCTGTTGTGGAAAGTGCACTGTCTTCCTCTATCATCTAACTACTGTGGAACCTCTGGAGATGATGGTGCAAAGAAGGATTCTTCATAAAATCAAGAAAATTATGGAGAACCCTGAGTATCCTCTTCATGAGGCTGTTATACAACAACAGAGTGTCTTCAGCCAGAAGCTTAAACAGAGTCTCTGTAATACTGACCCCAGGAGATCCTTCCTGCCCACAGCCATCAGCATCTACAATAACTCTTTGAAGAAAGTTGTGTAATATAAGACACAACAACATTTAATTCCCCTCTGAGATCAATAAAGATTTTTTTAAATTAAATTTTAATTCACACTGTGAAGTGCTTTGCAAATGTCGAAATGATATTAACATGGGTGGCTGGATGCAAAATTTCCCAACAGAACATCGTCCAAAGCATCATATCCTCCCCACCCCACCTCTTCCCCCACTTGTAGAATTTCCAGTGCACATTGGATTTGTTTCTCAGCTAAGTGATTCACACAGATGTGAAGTAAAAGAAAACACGATGCATCAGACCCACCTTCTTCCGCCGATCTGTAGTTCAGTTCTAATACTCATGTGTCCATTGTCGGTGCTTTCAGTGGTAGACAGCAAAGCCAAAAATCAGTCAGGGTTTGTTACCTATCAAAACCAACACTGATTTCTTCAGCAATCTAAGTCAAGTAGGTCATCTGTTGAATTGGACCTCATCGTATAGTATTTACTCCCAATCTGCCCTTGGTCCTTGTCAAATTTGCTTAAAACATTTTTCATATGCTGCTTCTAACACATCAACTTTGAGGGCTAAATGTTTACTTGCCTAATATCACCCCCCCCATCAACAGATGTCATGATGAAAAGCTAATGAGTGTTATTCACTTGTCAGTGGTCTTAGTGTTATGCCTGATCGGTCTGATTTATGTCAAAACATGTTCTCCTCCCGATAACTCCCCAGTTTAAGTTTCCTTCCTTACTGTTTATCTAAATAAGAGGTTTTGAAGCCAGTCGGCCTTTGGCTTTACATAAAAAACACTACAACACAGATGGCTCAACTCCTTTATGTTTATCTCTTCTTCGACTCATTTGTTCCCTTCAAAACAAACAAGGACACCACTGACATAAAGAACAGATTACTTCTCCCTTTTGCCTCATTCAGAAGGTAATAATAGTCTGTATGAGTCCACCTGGTTCCAACAACTCCACCAGCAGACCACAACTGCTTTAGTCGATAACGATTAGAGAAGGAGTTTCATATTTTTCTCTCATGTGCTCTGATATTGAAGCATTGGTGCAATACAGATAAACTGTCATGGGTCACTCTGAACATTTGTTTCCAACCTGGGAGGAGCTGCTGATAAATAATAGGATGTTAATTGTTTAGTGAAGCACTGAATGAACAATAAAACGAGTGAGTAAAATATAAGAACAACAAGGACAAAAACAAGAAAAAAGAAAAATAGAACCATGCAAGTCTGCAAATGTTGGCAAAGCAGTTCAAGCTCAATCAGGCCTGACTGATAGAACCTGTGAACATCAACTTTCAAATGTTGCCACAAATTCTCAATTCAATTTAGGTCTGAAAAAACCTTATTAGTAGCTCTGGCTGTATGCTAAGGGTCTTTGTCCTGCTGGAAGGTAAACCTTTGCCACCCTCAACTTTCAAAATCTCTGTTTGAAGCACAGTACCCCTGCAGTCCTGTGTCCTTGTCATCCTGAGGAGAATAATTTAACCTTGTTGCCCCCGTAAACCTATGTGCCACTGTTTTCTTAGTCTCTATGGAGATCTTTCCATGCTGACCGAGCATGTGGAGGGCACCCCTCCAGCAGAACAGGGTGGAATAACACTGTGGCAAAGCAAATATACATCACTGACCATGATATATAGTGTTTGCTCTCTAAACATTTCACTGTAGATGGTTGAAAGTAAACCTGAAATAGAGCAAAAGGGAGGACAAAATATTAGACTTGGGTACAACAGTTTCAAGCCAACAGATTCAGTGAAATACAGATTAATATGCAGATTTTATGAGGAATTTCTTTCACTTTTTCAGCATTCTGCTTCAGACTCGAATGAAATTGGTTTGGGTAGGATGTGGTCACACCACCTAAATCCAGACAGGGGCACTGTTGTCACTGTCTGCAAGTCTGTTACAAGTTTGTTTCAGTTCAACCAAAAGCAGTTAGTTGGTTTTTACCTTGAATTAAATGACAGACAAGCAACTCAGTGTTTAGTTGTTTTATACATGGATGCAACAAGCTTGAGAGAACCAGTGACACTGATGCAATTTCAAAAACAAAGCATTAGATAAGTGTTAGGTGAGACATTTTCCATAATCCACAGCCAGACTTAAACTCTGGGTTTTTATCTATGTGTACTTTATAAAGTAATGGTAAAAACAGCAATATAAGAATGTATAAATCTGTTAGTGGTAGGAAAAAGTAGACAACAGAAAGTGTCTTTCAAAAGTATTCACACCCTTTAAAGTGTAAAAAAGTGAAGCATGCATCTGTATGAGGCAATGATTTGTAGAACCACCTTTCACTGTAATCACAGCAGCAACTTTTTTGGGGTGTGTCTCAGTCAATGTAGAGAATGAAATTTTTGGCAATTCTCCTTTGCAAAATCACTCAAAGTCAGTCAGATTAGATATAGATCTTGTGTGAAAAATTATTTTCAAGACTTTCCACACATTCCAAATTTGATTTAGGCCTGGATTTTGAGTGGACCATTTCAACACATAAATGGCTCAGTCTAAACCAGGGGTCTGCAACCTGCAGCTCCAGCGCCGCAAATGGCTCTTTGGACCTTGCACAACGGATCTTAATCATTTTGGCTAATGTTTCAAAATATAGATATAATAACAAATCCATGTTTTTGCAGTTTTCCTCTTTATTGGAATAATTGCATGTAATTTCCATAGAATGACACAAAAACCACTAGTTATATGTTTTAGATCTGTTTTTCTCATTATAGGTTGAAAACTATATGCTTTGAATTTTACATAATTTTCTACAAATGTCAAAATACCATAGAACAATATGTATTCATTGTCTTTTTTGCAAATGTATTATGATTTCTTTATTTTGAAACCTAAAAATAAAAAATAAAATGGCAGTTCTTTAAAAATAACACATTTCCTACAGTAGGTATTTATCAAAAATTGTAGGTTGTCTTTTTTTCAAAATATCATATAACACTGGTGGCTCTGAATGAGTTTTATTTAGCTTTACTGAGGGCAAAAATGGCTCTTTGGACTGAAAAGGTTGCAGGCTACTTATCTAAACCATTCCATTACAGCTCTGGCTGCATGTTTAGGGTCATTGTCCTGCTCAAGTTGTTTTCAGCTCCTGATAAATTTTCTTCTAGGATTGCCATGACTTTGGCTCCATCCATCGTGACATGGACACATTTTATCAAGGGAAAAGGTCATGTTTCAGTGTGATATGCAGTGTTAGTTTTCCACCACACAGTGTTTGGCAGGAAACTGCTGACAAGAGTTCTTATAATTTTCTTTGAAGAATGACATTCTTCACGCCATGGTTCCATATCAAGCCAGATTTGTGGAGGGCGCAACTAAAAGTTATTGTGACAACAGATTCTCCCCCTCTGAGCTGTGAATCTCTTCTAACATCACCTCATAGCAGCTCCTCTGACAATGCACTTCTTGCCAGCCCTGAAAGAATTTCCTAAGTCATGTATCATTTCACTTATGCTTTAAATTTTTGCATTACTTTATGCTGGTATTTTACATAAATTTCAAGTAAAACACATTTAGGTTTGGAGTTGTAATGGGATGAAATAGGAAAAAATTCAGGGGGTTACTAATGTTTTTGTTCAAGGCACCGTAAACTGAAAGACAAAAAAAAAAAACCCAACAACAACAAAAAAAAAAAAAAACATTTGATCAGGCTTCTAATTTAATTGACAGACTAATTAGCTTTCAGGCATCCCAGTCTCACACAGGAGATGTCATTTCAGCAGGAATAATGTAATTAAAGAAAGTGTTTTAAATCACAGAATATATATTTAGCAATTATTCTTTGTAGTAAAATAAACACACAAAGGCACACAAGGGAGCGACAATCAGGCAGCTAACACAGAAAGAAAACAGGGCATCAGTGTCATCATTAGCTGTATCATTAACTTTCTTTGTTTCATCCTGCTGAAGTTACTAATTTAAAGCATTTTACTGGTGTTAATCAGTGCTACACTCTGAGCTCATGTGCAGGTCATGGAGGCATATACATGTGGATTTTAATTATCAGCAAAAATTGCATTTTATTTCATTTTTAGCTTAATATTTTTGGGACTGAGTCATACACCTTATGGAATCTTGAGTTTGGTGTGTAAATCATAATTTTCATGTCTGTATGCTGATCAAACCCTTAGAGCCATCTGATTCTCCTGGATGTCTTGAGGTTTGGTCCTGGGATGTCAGCAGTAGATCCTTAGATAGGGGGTTTGTAAACTGGAATGTCTGGAAAAAAATGCCTCAGTGTTCAACTCTTCACCAACCTACTGCTGTCTGCAGAAAAAGAATGTTAAGAATGTTAACATACCTGTAATATCTTGGAAGGAACAGCTGGAAACCTCTTACTGTCTGACTGATCTCAGAGGTGTTTACAAATAAATTGCCTTTGAGGTCTATATAAAAACAAATTAAAAGTTTATTTTGAATATACAGTGCATTGCAAAAGTAATTATACCTATTGAACCTGTTTTTTCACATTTATATTACAGTCAAAAATTTGAGTAGATTTCACTTGGATTTCTTCTGATAGACTGACACAAAATAGTTAATAACACTGTGGTAGAAAGTGAATAATACGTTTTTGTAATTTTGGTTACAAATAAAATCTAAAAACTGTGTAAAACTCTGCAAGATCATCTTTCACCACAATTGCATCTGAATGTCTTCTAGAGTACAATGGATCCTGTCATTTTACGCTTCAGTAGTCACAGATTCACCTGTTCACACATTTTTTTGTGGAACATAACTCCAAATTATTCGTAGGAAACCTGCCTATTCATTGTTTTTGTAGCTCATATCTAAGATGTTCAAACGAAAGTGCAGCTTGGAAAACTGAAAAACATAAGCGCCATGCTACTTGACATGCCATTTGTTGATGTTTGCAAAGCAGCTGCGCCATCAACTTTACTTGGTGCTGATTAGCTGTACCCCCAAAAGCAAAAACAGGGAAAAGTGCAGATTTTAGCTTCTGCAGTATTGCTAACATGGTTTCAACCATGAGTACTAATGCATGATAATGTATATATGGTGTGTAAATGATTAAAATACTCATTTATAGGCATTTTGAGAGTTTTTGAGGCTCAAGTATTTGTGGATTTTAGCTATTCGGGTGTGGCTGTAGTCCCTAACCCTTGCAAATACCTGGGGTACACTGTACCTGTATATCTCTACCAGATGTGCACAACTACAAACTTAAAATGGCTATTTTTAAGTTTGTAAAATGTTTCAAGTTCAGTCAAACTCAATGGAGAAAGTTGGTAAAACTAACATTTGCTGCAATTTTTGGGGGTATTGTCTCTACCAGCTTTGCACATCGAAAGACTGATAGTTTTACCCTATTATTACGTGCAAAACAGCTAAAGTATACATGTTTTTAAAATATAAATACCACTCCAAAAGTGAGGCACGCATATGCATTCAGCCCTGAGTTGATACTTGTAGAACCACTGTTCACTCGATTACTGCTGCAAGTCTTTTTAAGTATGTGCTGTAAACACCTAGAGATAGCATGTTTTACCGGTTATCCTTTGCAGAACAGTTTATATTAGGTCAGATTGAATGGGGAGTATCTGTGATTTTCATCCACAGATCTGGCTTTCTACCATGCACAGCTTTTTGTGTATACTCCAAAAACTTTCACTTTGTTATATCTGACCAGAGCTCATTCACCAGCATATTTACTTTGTCCCCTTCATTCAAAAATATTCTCCAGGCTTTCTTTCAACAATGACTCTATGATTGCTACTCTTCTATAAAGGGAAGGTTTGTGGTGTGCACCACCAATAGGTGTCATGTTGACAGATTGTCCTACCTGAAGTGTTTGTGATTATGTGTTAGTTGGTCTTAGTCTTTCATATTCAATCCCACTAAAATGCACTTTGAGGTTTGTGGTTAACATGAGACAAATTTTGCAAAACAGTTCATACTTTTGCAAAGCACTGTGAGTGGGACAAATATCTTGCCATATATTTGGAGGAACAAATTAAAGACAAAGCTTTAAATGTTGCTGCTGTGTATTGGCTTTCAGATCAGCTTACTCCTTATCAGAGATTGTTTATATAAGGTAGCTTCTCTCCACCTGATGGGAAGCAAGGTTTCCTCTTCTCTATGTCTCTGTTGTTTGTGCTGCAGTAAAAACCTGTAAAATCTCCTCCTCTGCATAGGTGCAACTTGCATACTCAACTTGCATCCACAGGGAATCAGGTGGAGGCACTCAGGCAGCAGTCCAAATTCTGGATTCATTATTTTACATCAGCAGAGGAAGAAGGATAAACAGCAAAATTACAGTTGAACAACAATCACAAAAGATATAGTCATTTTCTCTGGCTTCATCTCATGACCCAACACCCCAGACATTTGCTTTAATCAGACACCTGGGAGATGCATCCATCCCATTTCATCAGCTCCAATCAATGCTGCATCAATGAATACAGTGAGGAAGCAAATCTGGATACATGATATGTTATTACCAGAAGGAACCTTTTATCTCAGCGTGATTTGATTCACTGTCAGTTCATTTTGTGTTAGGCAACACAAGAATCTCTAACCATAATAATAAAATAGCAGTTATTTAATAGCACATATAAAAGTTATGGGGTTAAAAAAAAAAAAAATCTGCGAAAGGCTTTCTTTTTGACTCAGCAAGCCATTTCTGCTTGAATGTCTTGTCATCTGGTCTGGAACTTTAGTAAAACTCCAGAGAAATGCCCAGTGCAGTGCTCTGATGCATGTGTTCAAGCCTCGGCTCTGCGTTCGTCCTCGCCTACTGCTGGTGAGTATTAGGGATGGTGCTGGTATCAGTGATGCTGGGGGCGCTGCAGGAGGCGAGTCTTTGTCTGCACTGGGTAGGCTCGGCTCCAGCTGGCTCCTGCTATGTGTTTACATGCAAAAGTCAGTGGGTCCCTCAGCACATGGAGCAGTGGTTGGGGCAGCTGGTTGATTGATTGGGATGCAGAAGGAGCCCCCCTCCACCAGCCCACCTCTTTTTTTTTTTTTTTTTTTTTTTTTTTTTTTTGCTCAGAGAGCACATGAGCCCCTCCAGCCCCACCCCCCTTTTCTAAAGCCTGATCTCCCTCACTAACAAAGGTGCATGCTTTCACACAAGTAACAATGCTAAAAATGATAAAAGCAGATTTTAAGAATGAATGTATGCATATCTAATGCATTGCTTGCATGTTTTGTGCAGCTTCTCGTTCTGATCTTCTAACTACAGTACAGCCCACACTGGGTTCATTTAGGGGCAACACATTAGTAGTCTTCACAGACACCCATCCGGACCGTTCTCGACTCTTTATTTTGCTCCAGCACATGCAGAATCCTTGTCCTAGATGACCCCCCCGCCCCCCCTGCAATCAGCCATGGGGCTGAAATGCATTTATAACACATTTCCAAGTGCATTTCTAGCCGGCAGAGTGTCTGCCACGATCGGGTCCCCCAAGGGACAGTGGAAGGCATGGATCTCAACAAAAAGAAAAAGGCGTGCGTGTTTGTGTGTATATCACCAAAAGCTTCTCGGGACTCCAGCGGACTACGAGCCAGCCACTGTCTGGTAAACGAGCGCGTGCGTGAGGAGACGCGCGTGCACGTGTGCGGCCAAGCGTGTATATGTGTGTGAGGATAGGAAAGAAACACACATACACACACACACACACACACACACACACAGAGAGAGAGACGCTTAACATTCGCTCGCAACATGGCGTTGAAGCGCCGAGAGACACGACAGCTCTGCCCCGACTAATGCGGTGCTTCTGTGCGGTAAGCCCGGGGACCGCTGCCCTACAGAGACCCAAACCACCACAGAGACTCCTTTACGCACCGCCGTGGACAATAGCGGATTCCAGCGTGTGCATGTCGCTGTAAGGGCTTAAAACTACGGTGTATGTGATTGTATACAGACGCACGCTTCTACCCCGCTGGTGGAAATCAAAGGCTGTACATGGCGGTGGAGAGTATAATTTGGCTGTTCTGTCTTTTTTCGGTGTATTGGGGTCCAACAAAGCAAGGTAAGACTCTTCTTTAATCATGTCTTAAAAAAAAAAAAAAAAAAAAAAAATGTTTCGGTGGGGTGAACTAGCCGCTCATGTTACATGGAAGTGCAGTAATACCAAAGTCGGCTGCGAAACAGACAGGACAGAGCTGCTGGGGAAAATTTGCACCTTGCGCCTTGCTGCGTCTCGTCGGTTTTCCGTCGTCACCTCACATGGCCTCTGTGCTGTTTAAGAGATTGGGGGTGTATTGCTGCTTCGGTTGCCTCTTAGCAAAGAACGCGACCGTAGGACTCTGGGGCTGTCAAGTTGCAGAAGCCCAAAATGTGACCACTGGGACGGCCACGGCGCGCTTTGAGCTGAACAGGGAAAGTTTGGTGGCTCACTGTGAAGACAAGTGAGTTCTGGCTTTCTTTCCCCCCAAAAGCGCAGCCTTACTTGTTTTTAATCTCTATCCAAAAACACAACAAAGGTCCACTATTTTTTAAATTTAAACTAATTATTAAACAACTAAACAACAACGAACAATATATATCATGATTTGCTTTTTTTTTTAGGTCCTAAAAGCAACAGTTTCCCCCCCTGCTCCTGCTAAAATAATGCTGCACATTGATTATTCCGGTTAGAATTGCATAACATTTATTTATTGTTTATTTTAATAGACTTAAGTGAAATTCTAGAATAATGTAATTTAAATTTAATTAGAATTTAGCTGTAGTTTTCAAGTGCTTATTGGGAGAAATGTTAGAACTTTTTGCCAGTTTGTGCATTATACAGTAAAAACCACAGTTTTTTTTCCTGAATAAAACAGCAGACTTTTACAGGCATGTGGTTCAGTAAACTGAGGTCTGTATATACCTATCCAGCAGTTTCCCTTACTGGGACAGACCTGCACACTGTGGTGTATACAAATACACTGACAACATGTCAAAAAGGGAGCTGTTACACTTAGAGCAACTTTGTTTCTCAAAAACAACAAAAGCATGATCCAGTAATTTCATATGTCAGCAACTTTCTAATTAAAGTATCTCATTCAAATTTCTGTTCTAATAAACACAAGAAAGTGATAATCAGATTTTGTGAAAAATATTTGATGACATAATAAGGGTTGAGACAGATTGTAAACTGGTGAAAATCTTCATTTTGAGTGATACAGTTATGGTGTTTCCAGTATGGCTTAATGATGGACCCATTTCTACATAAAACAAACAGATTACAGCACTTAACTCTGACAGAAAAACTAAGCAGAGACTCACACTGTGTTTATGCTTAACTGTTAATACCTTACGTGTTAACTGTTAATGAAATATAATCTTGTTAAGTTATGCAATCTAGAGGACATAGTATAAATAATTATGGGGCTTATTTAGAGTAAAGAGATGTTTATGAGCCTGCTGAAAACAGACCTGGCATGGTCCTGTTCCTCCTAATTTGGCCTATTGACAGAGGAAATACTGTCCAAGAACCATTCAACTGGTAAATTTATCTAAGGCTTTTTGAACATCAGTTACCAGCTGTTTCTAGTTGAAAAGTGAAGTTAGCGTCAGATGAGAAACTTACAGATTTGTAATTAAATGAGTGAAAAATGCTTTTTAAATAAACCTTTAAGAAGCTATAAATCATACCAGAACTTCAAGTCATAAGGACAACAGCACACTCGTACTGATATAAGTTTGCAAAATTGCAAGCTAGAGAAGAAGGGATGTACAATTACATACAAAGTGATGTATGTAAGATTCCATGATGTTCTGCTTGACTTTAATTTTCTTACACATCAAGTATTTGATGTATGAACTGACCTCTTTAGTAAGTTTAAATAACATTACAAACTGATGTGTTGATTAAAAAGACCATTGTGATTAACTTCATTAGTATTTATTTGTTTGCTTAAAAAAGGTCCCCAATGTGAAGAAAAAAGCAACTCTGAAATGGTATTATTATAACTCAGTCTGAAAAGAATGCAAAAGGAAAAGGTAATACTATTAAACTGAATGAATAAAAATATAAATAGCTAAACAAGACAAATTAGAAAATTTAAGACTTTAAAAATTTTAAATGAAGGTAAAAAGTGGGATTACTGAAAATACAGAAGCCTGTGTTCACACTAATCTTTATAATTATTCAGTTTCGTTATTATGTTGTTGTTCAGCCTAATTATGTTCAGTGTTCAACTTCATGTGCTGGTAAAGCAAATGGTGAAATGTATTTCTGTTTTTAGCTGCTAACTGCTTTAGTAATAATTGTTTAGTAGCTACAAAGTTTTTTTTTCTATCTTTTTTGATAAAGCTTTTCAAATAACATGTATGTATTTTAATATCCAATAGCATAATTTCAGTTATGTTAAACCATCACTGGTGAATCATTTGGCAGCTCATGGTCATTGCCCCAGTAGAAGCAATGGTATAACTGAACCTGTTAGATGTCCTTTACTTTTCTGATTAAAATGTGGTACACCTGTGTGCACAGCAACAGGTGGGGGAGGGGTGCTAAATAAGGTCATCAGAAACTCCATTCACTCTGGCACGTTCTCTGGCATCTCATTAAAAGGATTTTATGCAGTATGACTAAAAATCTCAGGGGTTTTGAAACAAAAACCTTTTAAAAACCTGTCTATACCTTGTTCTGACAGGACCTCTATACCTGTATGACAGCGGTATTGCCACTAATATGAGAATATTATTTTGCTACATTAAGTCAAGCATAGTTAAAACAGAACAGCTGATGATTAGTTTCTCATTAGCTGGAGAGAGTCAGAGGCAAGTTGGGCAGAACAGTGATAGTGGTGATCTCATAGGTTTATCTGTGGCAGGTTTGTTATAATGGGTGTTCTTACACTCAGATGGTTGGATGCAATGTATAGTTTATGGGCCCATACACGTGGAGCTTTGTGTGTGTTAAATTGAAACAGTTTCTGCTTTCTACTACACACTGTAAGTTTTGCTGTTTTTTTTTTTTTTTTTATTAAAATCTCTTGAACAACTTTTATTCCCATTCAACAGTTGTTACTGTTGAATGGGAATTGTTTAACACCTTGTGCTGCTTCAACTTGAGTATCTTCATTTTTCTCAGTCGCTTTGGTGCATTTCTCAGAACAGAATTGAAATTCTCAAAACTACTTGTTCAATCATCAAATCATTGTGTCACTTGTGCACACCAAAAAAGCAATTTCTGATTCCTTTGAGCAAGTTGCAAATGCTTTTGTACATCATGCAAGTGATAGCAAATGTAGGAAAAAGCAGAAAATTGCAATTGCTTTTGTCATGTTGATCAAAATGAATTATATGGGTCTCTGTTATAATAGTCTCAACCTCCACAACATTTAAGCATAAGTTCATTGTATACGTATTTACATGCAAAGTGCTTGAACAGGTTATTATAATACGTTAAGCATATTTCTACACATTTTCATTAGACTTTTTCCTGTCCTGAACTGATAAATTGCTTCTAGGTGAATCCTAAGCTTCTCCAGTGTAGGTAAATGTGTGAAGCATTAGATCAACCGATGATCAACCAGTTTTCTGAAATAGATCAAAGGTGCCATGAACAATCAGCTGGCAAGAATATAGTATACATAGCTGGCATACAACACAATATTACATTTCTGACAATGGAAGGACAAGTATTTAGACAGGGTCAATAGCCAGAGAGAAGAGGAAGAAGAGTGAGGCTGTCGCAGAGGAGTTAGGAGGCAAAACAGAGGAAGGGACAGAAGAGGCTGAGAACATTTGCCAGTTTCCATTCAATATCATCAGGCAATGGTTTGCAGCCCTCAACAGGATGCTGATGGAGTTCCCCCTTACCTTACTCCTCATTCCTAAAAGATTCTTTCCATGCTGCATTGCCATAGAGGACATTTGTTGTGATATGGATGAAAGTTTTTGGCCTACCAGACATGTTGGTGGGCCAAGTTTTCATTTCTACTTATTTTTTCTTTGTGCTCTTCAGTGCTGTATTTTCCTTTCTGTATCATAATGACATTGTCTGTCAAATTATAGTAAAAGCGTACATGTGAATCTTTTCCAGTCTCTTTCCACTGATCTTCCGCAATTACATTTTACAATACTTGTCATCAAAACTTTAGCCATAGTTTACAACAGAGCATCCCTTCAGAGTATACTGCTATATTGACAACATGACTAAGGAATCTGGCTGTCTTATCCATACACACTGAAACAAGGACTTGTCATTCTGAGGCATTGACATGTTCATTGACAGATATTTAATTTGAGAGATGAACTAAGGATTTTGAGAAAGAGACTGGAATTTGCAGGTTGTTTTGCTGTTTGTGTGAATTGTTTTGAGAAATTCACTTACTGTTTTGCAAATGCCGAAAATGATTTGAGAAATGCACCAAAGCGACTGAGAAAAGCTGTAAGTGTTGTTATGAGTAATTGGAAAGAAAGCAGGACAGTGCACAAGAATTGATGTGGAAGTGAAAAGGGGTGAGTCTGAAGTGCACAACTTTACAGACACAACACATTTTTCTCAAATACAAAAACTTCGAGTTGCATTTTCTGTTCTCCTAAAGAAGGTCAAAAAGGAAGATAATGAATGTGTTCTTGGTTGACTTTTATCTGATAAATGAATAGAAGGCCATGGATAACCATGTGCTACAGGCACAATAAAATTAAGTCAGAATAAAATTAATTCCCATTGAGATCCTCCTTACATGAGAGTTAGTCCCACAACAGAGGCTATCACACCAAGAACAAGAAATCTCTTGCAAGTGGAAGCAGATTAGTATGTAGGTTGTCTGTATAATGAGTGCAGAAATGGAAGATTTATTGCTTAATGTTTTCACTTTGGGCATTTAACTGGTATCCTCGCCTGCTATAATTTCATCAAATATGTCTACAAAAACATGTATATATTTTTGAAATATTTATGCTTTAATTCTCTGAAAAGTTTAGCTTTTGATCGACCAAACAATATTTGCATACAGGAGCTTAATATTAACTTTATCCTTTGTGATGAAACTTCTTTTGCACACTTCAGCTGAAAAGCTGGATTTTATTATTTGGCACAGAAGTATAAAGCTAGTATATTACAACAATTCTCTGGCTTTCAAAATCATTTTTGGAACATTCTGTTTAGATAAAGCTATATGCAACTGCGTTGGATTCTCAAATAAGAGAAATAACATGTAGGGATAAAAGTTGAACAGAATAATCCACAATTTATCATCTAATGGTTCATTACATTCATTACATCAAAACTGAATGTGAAACTTATTTTATTCCATGAAGTGATACCATGCGTTAAAATACCATTAATGTTTAAAAGCAACTGTTAGTAGATGGTCCATTTATACATCTACTATGTTCTCCTTATCCGAAATTGGGTTATAGGAATAACAGGTTCAGGAGGGAAACCCAGATCTTTCTCTCCCCAGCGACTCTTTCCGAGCAGGTCCAGAGTTGTTCCCTGGCCAAATGGGATGTGTAGTATCTCCAGCATTTTCTGTGTCTGCTCAGGAAACTCAGCATTTTCTTCACCATAACAGGGCCCCAATTCATCTGTCTGTCTTTTTCTGAATCATTATAGAACCAGATAACATGATATTTAAACTCTTTTTTTGCCGATTGAAAAAAAAAAAAAAAAAAAAAAACCAAAGTCTTTAGGTCAGGTGAACTTCTCTGAGCCAAAGACTGACCCTGAACTGAGATAAGCAGTCCACCTTTTCCATTTGAGAACTTTGGTCTCACACTTACAAAAGCTGACTTTTAGCAGACAGTGTTTTGGGTAAAAATACAAATATTTTTCATGAAATCATACATCTATGAAGCTGTGGGATGAATGAGGAAGAGCTCTCTTTGATTGGCGAGATAAAATGGTGCATCTCTCCCATTGCTCAAAAGTTTACTTTTGATTGGTTGTTTATGCTTGATGTAGTTCAAATGTAAGTCACAGTAAATGAAATGAAAACTGTGGAAGCCGGGTATAACGGAGTCAACCAGGATTAATCACCCTGAAAGACTATATTAAATGTTTATTTACCCTCGTGTTCTATGCTAAGTTTACTAATTTTGAGTGAAGCTCTGCAAGACTCTCCACCAAAAATCCTCCTGTCAGCGAGTGTGGTTGTTGGTCCGTGTGGTGATGAATTACAGAGTCATAAAGCCCAAAAATGAAACTTCAGGGAAATGTTTGAGTTTTGCGACGTGTCTGGAGACTGACCAGCCCAAACTAAATAAAAGAGCCTTTTTATTTAGTTTGGGCTGGTCTGTGTTCCAGATAATATCCCAGTGGATCATTTGGTTGTTTAGTCTTTTTATTTTAACTTAGTAAATTTACATTTACCTGTTGTTTGTGTTCTATCAAGTTAGAAAATAACCTGAGAAATAGCCATCCTTTCTGCCTTCACAGTAAGAGCCTTAAGCAATATCTTCTGTCTCTGCTAAAAAAAAAACCATAATGGTGTGAAAGCTGGGTGCATTCTTTGTTTGGACTGCAGACAGATATAATGTGACATAGGAAAGTCTGTCTGTTGATGACAGAAGTAATGAAATGATAAAAATGCTATAACACCAGTACTCAGGGGAATATTTTCCATATTTGACAGGTTTTTTTTTTGTTTGTTTTTAAACAGTGATGGAAAAATTTGAAGGCCGTTTGAAATTTGACAGATTATAATTCACATACCTGACCATTTAGTGCAGATGCGTAGACATTTTCAACTTTATGCACAGAGTACGTCGCGGAGGTAACTAAATCAATCAGTAAAAAAAAAAATCCCTTCTGAGTATCATCTCTGACCTGGACTCAATGCATTTCACAATCTAGGAGCTGACAGAAGCTGAAAGAGTTATGGACGCTTTGGAGCATGTCTGGTTCAGAAGCTCATTCAAAACTTTGGCTGAAGTGGCACTTGTAATTCCAGTCTCCATTGTGGCAGCAGAGCACGGATTAGAGTTTATATCTAAAGCCCAACACCAAAATTTGGCTGAGTCGAGCCAAAATTATTTCCTTGATGGTCATGTCTGGTTGGGCTCAGGCTTCTGTTGTGCGTTTAATAAGCCTACAATACATACAGCACAGAGAAAATTCATGTCCATGTGGACAAGTAGAGAGTTATGAGACCACAGCAGGTGAATGGTCCATAATTTAAGTGTGATCGTTTAATGTCATTGTCATAATGTCATATGTAGTTACTGCGGTCACAGTCAGTGGTTTTTGTCACTGTGGAGAAAAAGTTACATGTATTTATCTGCCTGATGTGTGATGGTATGATGTGGATGTTCCGATCAACTTGCTGAATATTAATTACACCGAATGAAAATTAAATGAAATTGAATATGTCATTATTATCATTTTAAAAATTGCCAGGTAAAAATAGCTTATGTAGGATATTTTTTGACCGCGTCAGTCAAAATGACAGACAACGAAAAAGTCTAGCACAACCTTTGCTAGTACTAATAATAGTGATGTTTGATTAAAAACATTTATTCTGATAACTGCAAAAATTAACACACAATAATAGTGATCCAAAATGTTTGTATTGGTACTTATTTGTGTTGTGAGAAGGAAATTTGCCCAAGTGTTCTTGTAATTATTGACCCTTGAAATTATAAAACATTTCAGTAGTGTTCACTGGCTTGTATGCTCTGTTATGTATTTTTTTCTGTTAGACCCATATTTTACATAGGAAAATCATTATAAAGTTTAGACAGTGATTTTACTGTAAAAACAATATTTTTACTATTTCATCCAACCCATTAACAAGTCAGCAGACTTTTTTGGTTTTAATAACCAGGGAGACTTGTTGACTGATGAACATTACAATTATTTATAAAGGTCAATAGTTCACTGCTTGAATTATTACCAATTATCTTAGTTTTGTTGCAGACCTTTGACTACATTTCACTGACCTCCCAAACTAGATGTTTTGAAAGTAAGTGGGTGTAGTAATACAGGCTGGTAAGCAGTGGGGACAGTGAGGGATGTCTTGATGGGTGCTGGGCAAATATGAGGTCAAGTTCTATTTCTGCATGCACAAAGAATGTATATCTGTTCACTCTAAGTATCAAATAGAAATATGTATGCTATACCTAACTCAACACAAGCAAATTAATTTAACAAATATCTAGATAGATCTTTGATCTCCATATGTATAGCCAAACAGTACAGCAGTTATTAAAAAAGATAATTATCTACAGTTATGCAAGACTTTATGAGAGACTAAACTGGATTTTAAGAATACTGACTCACAGGTACCACACTAACTGAGCACTTACCTGAGTAACCCACCATTTTTATCACTTTTAAAACTCACATCTATCTTATCCCTCTGCACTGACAAGTTTTTTGATGTGTTTCTACTTTGTCCAGCTTAAAACCTCTAACTCCCACTTTGGCAATGCCCTATTCAACAGCCACGCCCCATACAATTCCACAGAAGCAGCAGAGTGTGATATGCCTTGATGAAACTTAAATGTACATTCATCTCTTCCACTGGTCTTGTCACGGTGAATTCATCAAACAGTTCTTTTCCTCTTAGAATAACCAAGCAAATAGAGCATATATGAATTCTACAGAAAGGTCTCCGCATGTAAATTTGAATTAGTTTGTCTTATAGATTAGAAACCAGCTGTTATTCAGGTGTGGTGCATTTTTTGCAAAATTCTATAATGTGCTGACATTATTATCTGAAGTTCTAATAAAATGTCAGTGACAAGCTTTTCTTGGATATAAATTAGACATAATGACCTCATTGTTTTAATTCTGAACCATTCTATAATGGGGAATGGCTGGAATGACATTTTCACAGTATGATAATCTTGAGTAAAAATACACAGTACTATATTTTACAGTAACATTTTAAACAAAAATTTATAACATGAACCAATTGTTTATATTTCACAGAAAAGCAATAAAAATCCTTCTGCTATAAAAATAATATTAATTTATGCAGCAATATTATCTCTATAAATCACATTGATTTATTATTTGATTTTGATACACAGACTAAAGCAAAAATACAGAATGAAACACTTTTTCATTTCAGTAGTATTGTTAATCATCTTGGGGTGACTGTGGCTCAGTGGGAAGAATGGTCATCCTAAATAATAAAGTGGGTTTAATTCCAGTTTCCTGTAACACGCTGAGATGTCCTTGAGCAAGACACTTAACCCTAAGTTTCCGATCTGATTTGGTGTCATATGGATGTATGAATGTGAGTGCGACTGGATGAATGTGGGTTTAGTATGGTTATACTGACCTGGGATGACTAGAAAAGCACTATTTAAGTTCACTTCATCTACCAATTAGTTGTAAGGGCTTCATGTACAAAATAGTTTCCCTTTTTGCAATTCTGCATTTTATTGAATAAAATATAAAATAGAGAATAGTTGTTTTTTAAGTTTAGCCTCTGCTTGGGTAAGTAGCATGGAGTTTGCTTTACAGGCAAGCTGATTATTACCTAACGTGTAGGTTTAAAACAGCATTACTTTAAAATTAGTGATATGTGACTCTGTTTTCGTTCAGCATCATGCCATGCCATTTCTAAACAATTGAATTTGTATGTGTAGGAAATGTGTGATTGCTTTCT
Organism: Anableps anableps; assembly: GCA_014839685.1. Taxonomy (NCBI): domain Eukaryota; kingdom Metazoa; phylum Chordata; class Actinopteri; order Cyprinodontiformes; family Anablepidae; genus Anableps; species Anableps anableps. Next base: position 10,120,101 of record CM026067.1, on the reverse strand, counting down.
TATAGCCAGCTGACAGAAGCAAAAGGAGGGTTGGAGCAGATCAATGTTACTTTGTTCTCTATGCAGCTTTGTTCACTTCAGTATTCATTTAGATTTTTTTATTAGAAATTTTTTAAACAACAGGAATAATATGATACAGTTTGAGCTTTTGAAACTAACTTTTTAGACCTTTGTATATTTTGATACCATTATCTGGCTCATTCCTATTATTTAGTTGACACTTACAGTCTTAAGGAATCAAAAACAAAATGCCTAGGTTATTTTTTTTTTATACCTTTTCAGGTGGTAGTGACACCAAAATGCAATGGACCCCTGCCTATTTGCGCTTTAGTTTTCACAATATTCACCTATTTGCAGATTTTTCTGTGGAACGTGACTCCAGATTATTAACAGAAAATTCAGCTATTTGCAGATTTTTCCATAGAGCATATCTGAAATATTTGAAAAAAAAAAAAAAAAAAAAAAAAAAAAAAAAATGCAGCTTGGGAAGCTAAAATACCTAGACACAATGCTGCTTGGCACACCATTGGCTGGCGTTTGCAAAGCAGCCAATCCAGGAGTGCCATTTGTTTTCTTTGGTGATGATTGGCCGTTCCTCCAGGAGCAGGAGATAAGGAAGGCTGTGGAGTTTAGCTTCTGCAGTAGTGCTAAGACAATCTCCACTGTGTATTAAGGTATACTTGGTGTTTGAACAATTGAAATAGGGAGTTATAATCAATTTAGTGGGGTCTAAGGTATTCAGATTTTGGCTTTTTGCATTTGTGGTCCCTAATCCCTGCGAATAATGGGGGTCCACTGTATATAGCACAAACATGTGTAACTTTTAAAATGATGTATTTAATCATAATTTTCTGTTGAAAACCTTCAATCTATATCAGAGCCTTGCACATTTTTTTGTCATTTATTAGTCATAGTCCTTGAAATGGAAAACAAATTGTCAAAAATTGAAATCATCTATTAAAAGTTTGATTGGTGCATTCCTGCTATTTCTAATATCGATGTATGAAATTTTTTTTAGATCACAATTTGCTTCAGTTTGTGCAGTAAAATTTATACTTCACACATTTAACAAGCTAAAGTGGTGATTCAGTCTGATATGACATTGACCAAATGAAAAAAAATATAACATATTGATCAGTGAGAAAATGTGAATGCTGCAAGCTTCACTTTAAGACTTTAGGTAATTATCAAAGTAATACTTCTCTATCAGGGCTTTTTTATGATAAAAATGTCTACTCCACACCTTTGATCAGACTCTGGAGCCTGCAGTGGAAATTTGAACTTTCAAACAGGTACTTTATAAATCTTTTGGTGACATTCCAATTAAAAAGCTTACTGCCATTTCTTTGCTAGAGTCTCTGAAGAGCATCTAGGGTGATATTATAAAACTGAAACAATCAGAGGAGCATTTTGAACTTGTAAGGGGGAAAACATATTAATACAGTACTATATTTTAGAATAAGGCATCAAATCACTCTAAAAATCACTTTTTATAATAACTCCAGTAAAGGATCTCTAATTTTGAGAATGTAGGAATGTGGCTATAAATATGAATGAAATATTAAGTCCTGCAGAAGAAATGTATCCTTCCTGTTGTCAGGTTTGAGTGATTATCCCTTCTGTAAAGTATGTGATAAACATTTTTGTAAAGCTAGCAATAAAATTTAGAGAACAAATATCTGAGCCATGTTGGCAGAAATGTGTAGAAAGTGTTTTTGAGACAGAAAATTTATTCCACAGATGTGCACTGTGGTGCTGTGTTCAAAGTCCGTTCTCTAACCTAAACCACATGGTAATGTAAAGCTGCACTATGGGGAGACATTTTGGGGTTGACAACCTGTCAGAGAAGACCCATGTTACATACCCACCTATTTCATACATTTAGCTACAGCACATTTACTCTGTAACTTTATCTTCAATGTACTCCATCCACAACTTTTTAAATTGGTCCTGTAGTTATATCTTAAAAAGCTTTCCAATATGGATTTGTACTTTCGTATGCATTCACTACTTGCTTTCCATAAGTATTTCCTTGTTGATTTTATTCAAGAGCAATTTTGTTTATACTCATTTCAACAAAGTCTGAGGGCAACAGCATGCTTAACATAATTTCTGCAAGATAATTTTACAGTTATATTCAATAAATTAGAATATTATTGAAATGTTCATTTATTTCAGTAACTTGATTCACAAGTGAAACAAATTATATGGGTTGATTACACACAGACTGATGTTCCAAATTTTTATTTCTGGTAATTATGATGATTTTCTGCATGAAACATGACATTCAAATTAAAATATTACATGAGGGCAAATGGAACACATTTTTAAGATAGAAATGTGGGTTTAATGAAAAGTATGTTTAATACCTGATTACAGTTATTTTCAAAACACTTTTAGCCTGACAAATAAGTATCATCAGAATGAGTATTCCATCCATCTATCCATCCATTATCTTGCACGCTTATCCTTTCAGGGTCACGAGGGGAGCTGGTGCTTATCTCCAGCGGTCATTGGGCGAGAGGTGGGGTACGCCCTGGAAAGGTCGGCAGTCCATCGCAGGGCGACACAGAGATAGACAGGTCAAACAACCATGCATGCACACACTCACAGCTAAGGAGAATTTAGAGAGACCAATTAACCTAACAGTCATGTTTTTGGACTGTGGGAGGAAGCCGGAGTACCCAGAGAGAACTCATGCATGCACAGAGAGAACATGCAAACTCCTTGCAGAAAGATTTTCCACTTGAGATGAGTATTGCAGAGTGCTTGCATCTTTCAAGTTTTCTTTAAGATTGTCTTATTTTTGCTCTCCCATATTAACAGCTGGAAGTGGGTTAGGCTGAGGGTATTCGGGTTTGCATCAAGAATGCAGAACAATCCAGTCAAATGTCCTGACTGTTTTGAACACATAAAATGTTGATGGTGAGATTGTGGTGGTTTATTATTATAGTTGCTGTATATTTTGGTCCTGGATGCTATATGATGATGTCGATAGTAGCCATGGCAGCTTGTATGTAAAGCTACAACCAATCATGCCCACACAGGCTGGCAGTCATAAATTAATACATTGCTCGAAGCACAGGAGCTGCTATTTTCATCACATCGACTGGTTGCAGCCAAAAGTATCTCACTAAGCAACTGAAATTAACAGTATGTAATCTTCACTCCCAATAACTATAGAACCATAATTGGTACTTTATTCAGACTGCAGAACCTGGCTATGGTTGCAAGGAAAACAATATTTTTTTTTGTGTGTGCATAGTTCATTCTGATTCCAATGTGCTAGTCTAGATCAAAATTAATGAGCAAGATGGCACGGTCAGTGGTAAGGAGCCCTCTGTAGAGAGATGTCATATGCAGCTGATAAACAGATTAAAGTCCTGTTGGGTTTTGCTTCTCCACAGCAAGGCTGAAACAGATGGTGGAGGTGCAGAAGCCTCCCAGTTATTTCAGGAAATACTGTGGATGAAAAAAAGCATCTTCTTGCAAATTGAATAAACATGATGAGATATCCAGGAGGGAACATATCTGTTTGCCACTTGCTAAGACTTTATTAGTTTAATGTTTTCCATCACACAGGAATAAGGTGCTGTACATTTGCTATGATTCAGAAATGTTTGAATGGTCTTGGAGATCCATGAGACCATAGAGGATTCTTAAACTAGTCTGAAGCAGGTCTTAGCCTGAAGGAAAACCGTCCATAAAGGTTTTAAAGAGGTTTCAAAGTTTGTTTTAAAGGCTATGTTCAAATTGACTCAAAAGCTTTAGCTCTAAATACAAGTTTTTTTCTCCAGCTAATCTCCAACTAATGCTTAAGGTCCCAACATACTCTGGCATACTTCACTCTGCAGGGGACCGCGCATACTTTAGGCAGACTCAGTGCGGACTCAAAGCGGATGTTCGCGCGAAGGTCAATTTTTACAACCACGTACGCACACTTGGTGTCGCGCAGTAAACTACTCGGCAGAAAACAGTGTTCACATCGAACTGTTTTGTATCCGGCACCGAGCTGATGAGGTTGAGAGTCAGCACAAACAGTTGGAAGGACGTGCAGTGTGACTGCCACTCTCTGTGCTGCACTGACAGTTCTGCTGTGGCAGCCCTGATCGAGAAGAAATGGGGTAGGTGCCCAACTAGCTCATCAAACTTTCGAATTGTGGGAAATGAAGGAATTTGTCACGAAAAATGTAGGCAGTCGGTACGCTTGACTATGAAATCCTAGCCATGCGCGGACAGTGCATACAGAGTTCGCATGGCTCACAGACATAGCTTACACACAGTACGCCCTAGTATGTAGGAGCCTTTGGTGTTCAAAGAGAAATTAGATTCAAGATTAGTTTGAGCTGTTTGTTCAGATACTTAAAATAGGAATATTAATTAGACGTTTTAGATCTTCTAATGACCCTCTGCACTCTAAGGAATTAATTTGTTGTTGGTCACCCAAAAAAGCTGTCATCCTTTTTTTTTCTCTTTAATGCTGCAGCCATCAGATTTTAGTCACTTTTTGTTTGTTGTTTGAACACCTTGACCGGCAGATGAAAACCTTTGAGTGATATATGTCTTAAACATTTTCATTGAAAATAGATGCAAAATTCCTGTGGAAGGACTTTCAGAACAGTTCTAAAATAAATTCAAACAGTCTCTGGGGAGATGTTATTCTCTTAGAAACGATGACAGTAACCCATTTTAAAGTAGGCATAAGAAAAGAGGTCTGTCTCTATATATTACATATCTGTATATTAAGTATCATAAGGCCTTTATTTCACATCCAATTCTCCACCCCACCAATTCAGTTCATTCATTTTTTATTGAACTATGTTAATCAAATAATATAACTAAAGATCTTTGCAAATAGTCATAGTGTTGATTAGACATTTGGTCTAAATACAGAGCCCTCTTTAGCATTTCTGATACACATGCTGATATCTTGAGACTTAAACAATAGAGCAGTGTCTTTAGAGAATAGCTAATGACACATTAGAGCAAATTAGGCTTCTGTCTGTTTGTGTGTGTATATGCATTTGGTTAGGTAACGCAATGTACCTAGTGTGCCTCCTTGCTCGTTTGGGAGCTTGGGTGTGTTAACTGTGATTTGTGACTGCATCTTGATCCATTCCACAGAGAGCAGTTACTAAATTAGGATGCATATTATTTAAAGATCCCCTGGGCTAAGTTTTATCTGGGTATATTGGTGGAATGAATATGTTGACTTTTATGGCATCTTGTGTATTAGCAATTAGGGAGAGAAAGCGTTAAGTCAGTGTCATGGTGAAGGTTAGTGCATGTTTTTATTCAGTTGTTAGTAACAGTGGCTCTTAAAATGTCCGAGCATATGGCTCTGTTTGCCAGTTTTATTTCAGTAAGCGTTATAATGCATCAATGTGTTCATGGTGAACATTTATCAGTTAATAAGAAATAGCAAAGAAAATGCTGATCATGTCTTTTCTTATACCACCAAACCTTTCTACAAAATGATTTATACTCAGTCATATGGAAAAAAATGAAGTCCTTTGACAGCCTGTGTTTTTTTTTTTCTAATATATTTGGTCATGGATATTTAGTATCAACATTAAGAATGCTAAAAATTCAAGTAACAAAAATAAGCAATAAAAACTGAAGAAAAGCTTTTTTAAAATTTGAGAGTAAAATGTAGAAAAAAACCATAATTTTTGGTTTTGGGTATTATGACACCCTCACATTTAATCCCTCGTAAAATGCCAAAAAACACACTCAGCTGTATAACATAAGGTGTGCCTAAATAGAACATCATTACAAAGTAGGGGTGCAACAATTGATCGGCCCATCAGGTCACAGTTGACAATTTAGCGACTTTGTGGCTATATTTAACAACTTTTCAGATCCTGCTAGCGACTTTTTTTTTTTTTCAGAAAAGCAATATTTAAAAAAAATGTTTAAAAAATTGATATTGGCCAAAATTGGAATCAGCAGATCAGGATTTTTAGGGATCGGTGATTGGCCAGAGAACTGCAATCAGTGCAGCCCTTTATTACAAAGTATTTCAAAGGTTTGTCTTGCTTAATTTTCAGATATTTAGTTTAAAGTTCTTCTGACTGTTGAAGTGACAGTGAACACCATGGTAAAATTGAAAGAGCTTCCTGAGGCCTTCAGAAAGAAAGTTTTAGCGACTTAAGGGTCTGATAAGTGATTTAATGAAATGACATCAAACTTATATAGCGCTATATTAGGACACTCAAAGGCACTTTACAATGAAATCAGTCATTTCCCATTCATGCACTGATAATGGCAAGCTACAGGATTGTAGCCACAGCTGCCCTGGGGCAGTCTGACAGAAACGAGGCTCCTGTACCCATGCCATCTGCCCTTCTGACCACCACCAGCAGGCAAAGTGGGTGAAGTGTCTTGTCCAATGACACAACGATAGTGACCCACAAATTGCAGGATTAGCTTCTACCTTCGTCGCCACCATTGCCCCAAAGAAGGGTCAAAAGCATTTGAAATTAATCATTCATTCCACTATATAGAAAATGGAAGACAACACTAGACAATGTCAAAGCAAGTTCACCCTGAAAACAATTAGCAGGGACTTGATACTGCTGATGTAAAAATGCACGCCTATACAATCAGAAACAGACTGCACACGTTCAACTTTCATACGAGGTGTGCAAGGAGGAAAAGATTTGCCCCCTAAGAAAAACATGGCAGCTAGACTAGAGTTTGTCAGACAGAACATAGACATAGAGTAGGACTTGTGAAATAATGTTCTTTGGACAGAAGAGTCTACAGTTTTTTGGACATCACGCCAGAGGACATGTTTGGAATAAACTTAATACACTGTACCAGGAAAAGAACCTCATACCAAATGTGAAGCATAGATCTGGGAGTGTCATGATTTGGGGATGCTTTGCTGCAGAAGGACCTGGCCAGCTCACCATCATAGAATGCCCCATGAGCTAAATTGTGCATCAGAGGGTACTTGATGAAAATAATAAGACCGTCTGTAAAATAATGGAAGCTGAAACAGAACTGAACTCTGCAACATAATTACCATAAACATACCAGTAAGTTCATAAAGGACTGTCTAAGATTTAAGAAATGTTTATCACTTGCAGATATTGTGGGGTGACTTGATATGGGGCTGTGCATGCAAGAAATCTCTAAAAAAAAAAATCCCACAGCTGAAAGTAAGGAGTGCGACAAACGTTTCTCAGAGCAATGTCAGAGACTAGTAGATGGCTACAAGAAGTGTCTCACTGAAGTTATTTCAGCCAAAGAGGGGAAACACTAGCTATTAGGGGTTAGGGGATCCTAAAGATAGATGTAGCAGAATATCTCTCTTTTGTCTTCTCCTCCACTCTGTTGGATTTGTTGGCAAAGGTCTATACTAGTCATGTTTCTGTGGGGTCCAATGAGAACTTAATGTTGACACAATTTTTCTTAGACTTTAAGGTTTCATAGTTAGGTTTTATGTAAAAGAGGAAACTTTGGCATAATAGCAGTGACATCCCCAAAAACCGCACTACAAAGATGGATAGATTGTTTATTGATTTGATGTCAACACACCACCGAGACATATGCTAAAGCAGTACTTTAAGTTTAAGGCTGTATACAATAATCTCTTTGGCTCCAGGGCGCAGGTTTAGTGTGCCATATATGTAAGCTTTTCTCCTTTGTGTCCATCCATCCCTCCATTCTCTATTGAGGTCCAACCCAGTTTGAGGTCATGAAAGCTGGAGCGTATCCCAGCAGTCAGTGTCTGAAAGGCAGGGTGCAACATGTTTTTATGAAAGCATTAGCAGTCCTGGCAATATTCACTTACTAATCGAACCACAGGTCACCTGCTCTCAGTTTCTCCTTGCTGTTTGCTCAGCCTCTTGAGAGCAGAGTTGCTCTGTAGGTGGCCATGCGGGGGGGGGCAGAAGTGGGTTATTTGTAGAGGTTTACTGATGTGTATTCTGTGTGGAGAGGCAGTTCTTTGGAATTTCTTGTTGAGCTGTTCTTTCATTTGTAGGCCACTAATATTTTCCACTGCAACAGAATAAAAAGCATGTTTTATGGCTCTACTTAACAAATGTTTGTGCATTCATACTGAGTATGCTAATTCTCCTCATTTATATGCAGCATACTATTCAAACACTATACTACAACCCTCTGACAGGAAATGTCTTGTGAAAATCCCACTGTGAGCACATGTGAGGCTTGATCAGAGCCTTTCCTTTCCTTTATACATTATGTCAAATGACTTGTGTAGGGTTATGCATCATCCTAATCTTGAGTGAAATCTGTGCCCTTGAAATATCATTTTGATATGCTTCAGCTTCATTTTTCAGAAAGGAACAATTAGATTAACACAAATGGTTCTGAACTTTGGAAGTGACCAGCCCACGTGTTGGTTTTTCTTTAAATATACATTGTCATAGTTTCTTTTTTTTCATATCAATTAGTCCAATTAGAAATTCTACTTCATAAGCTGGTGTTACCAGTTCCTTACTGTAGGATTGCTGTGCTGTGAATTTAGATGTTTATATCCGGAACCTTTTTTGTTACTCCTATGTTAGCTTTGTTGCAAGCCTTGTTGACTCTTGCAAGTGCATCAGGCCCTTGACATGGCCATTTGGAAGCTTCATGTAGCTGGGAGGTGGTGCAATCAGGGGAGGTGCTCTGTGATTGGAGGAAGCTTGACTGGTATGAATGAGCACTATACACGGAACAGGAGGCATGAGAGACTCCAGTGATATGCCCCCTCTCATTCTCGAGCTTTGCTTTTTGTCACCCCACATTAGTGCATCAAACTATTCAAATTTAACAATACAGTTGGTGCTGTACATTTTATTTAAGTGGATTTTATTCAGTATTTCTGAGTAGAAATTAATGGCTAATAGAAAACAGTTTTAACTTATTTTAAAATTTACTAAGCAAAATCAGTAATATTTGAACAATTTTATTAAATCATTATGTTCATTGATTTATTTAATTATTCAAATAAATTACATTCTTTTTAACTGGTCTGTGTTACATCAGCTTAAACATTAGACACAATAGGCAATACTTCCATGTCAATTAATATTTATTGACCAAATGATATTTATATTTATTGATCGAATGACAGAATTTCTGGACCAAATCACAGAACAAGACACCTACAAAATCAAAACTAGGTTAATAAGATGTTACACAATGATAATATGTATTTAAAATTTCTTAATCTAATATTATCTATTAAATATACATTTAAGATCAACAAGCTCAAATTAGTCAATTGGTAGCGAGTAAACTTATCAGTTTTTAAGTGTCATTGCATTTCCTAAAAGCCCGAAATTATTCACATCCCTTTCAGGTTTAGGTTTAAAGGAATCTTTTAGTTTGATTAACATATTTCCTCTTGCTGGAAGTAATATTAACAATTAGGAGTGGATAATTAGGAGACAGAGTCCTGACTTGAATCTAATAAAAAATCTGGTAAGGGAGCTAAAGATTAGGGTGATCCCAAAGACACCTTTCAGATTTAAAAATTTGGATTCCTTGCAAAACATGAATTTCCTGAAAAAATGTACATAGACAAACTTTTTTTTAGAATTGATACTTCTTTTACTTTGTTTTATTATTTTATGAGAGATTTGGGGTTTAACTCTACAAACCTCATCACCTCTGACACAGAAAATAAGCACTTAATATCATAGTTGCTTCAGGCATTTATTTTTATACAGCCTTGCGATTAATACAAAATTAAATCCACCTTGAGTCATTTGAATTGTGTCCTTTTTGATTGTAAAGAAAAACATTACTTGATTTCAGTTCAGCTCTAATTAAAGAGTTGCCATGAAGATACACAATTTACAGAAATTATGTAGTGGTATGTTTTACCTTTGCGAAAACCTTTGAATTATTATATGAGCTTTTTAAGACTTTGAAAGTGATTGTGTTTCTGCCCACGAATCGGTGTGAGAAAAACATTGGTGTATCCATGTGGGAGGAAACACAGCTGGAATGGCTAACACTTGACACAGCAGCTGTTCCATGGCTGATTGACTAACAGCTTTACTGAGGCTCCTCTCCACAGGATATGGCAAGTTATTGGTTAATCATTTTCTCAAGAATCACCGTACTGTATGTTATTTTTTATGTTTATTTGTGACAATTTTTTTGATGCAACTAAATGAGTGGAAACAAAACTTTATCAAGCATTTATATTTTATTGATGGGCAGTGTAAATCAGCATAAAAAAATTGCCAAACACAAAATGACTCTCTAAGATGCTGAAATTCCAGTGACTAAACCAAAATCAGGACCTTGAAAATGTAACCTTGAAATATCTTGAAAGTTCTCAAGACTTCTGCAAAGTAATGTACTTTAATACCTAACTGAAGTACATTTACAGTTACAGTTATTTATTTATTTCCCCATTAAAAGGCTATTTAGAATTATGAGAGCATTGCATTATCTAGTTGGCCTAGTTTAATAAACAGAAATTGTACAGTTTCAGCTGTAAATATCAATCAAATAACAAATGACACTAAGACAATGACAGGCTGATTTTAGCTAGTTGATTACCATAGAAGTGGTAGCCAGTCATTAGGCTGTTTATTAAGTTAACAAAAAACTGACTCTTGTTGCAAGACAGTGAAATCCCAAAACAAGCAATAGATAGTGCTCTTGCAAATTTGAAATCCTACTGGCTCCTCTGGTTGCCGGGTCATAGCTATATTGTTCTATGTAGCTGGAATTATTCCCGAACAGCTGACTTTGTCTTTATAAATGGGGAAAAAGTTCTGTGCTTTCTTCAACCATCACACACAGCTGACTGACAAACCAGCAGAAGTGTGAGAAGAAGTATGAGCAAAGATCTCTGAGAACTAATCCACACAAGTTTAAAATCCAGCAGTGGTGTAATGGAAAAAAGTGGAAACATGCACATAGCTAGATCCAATACACCAATCAATATTTTTTTTTTCTGTGAACATCTAAGTATTTAGACAACAGTAGCATAAAACTGTCACTGATACCCTGTTATTACACAAGCATTCCCACACTCACAGTGAAACCAAAGAGTCTCGGTCTCCCTGCAGCATTTATCACAGCTTGCTCGCTTTTGATATCAAAACTGTGGCTTGAAAATATTGATTCATTCACATGGTGGGTGTTGAGAGTTGATTTTTTTTGACCACATGCATTTAAAAGTGGTTGGTTATTTATTTCTTACCTTGCTTTAGTGATCTAGAAGGTTAGAAAAAGAAGCACTCTTGCAACAAAACACATTTGTTCTTGATTTGGGACAATCTAGCTTTTTCGAAAAAAGTGCTATCATGTATAATACATTTCAAAAATTATCCAAGAGCAAATATGTTGCAATAATTGCTGTTGATGGATCAATTTAACAGATGTATTAGCCAGAAGCTGCTTTGTGCTTTTAAATGGTAGCACCTATGTGTTTATAATCTTGTTTCACTGCACACTTTCATTCAAATCAGAAATGTCTTATACTATATGCACTGTTCAATCTTCTGCTTAATGTAAAAATGCCTTTTCTTTGTATTACACATTTTCTTTCCCTTTTTTTGATGTGTTATATAACTTTTATGTAACAATAGGCTGTGAATACTGCATGTCTAACAATTTTCTGTTATGACACCAACATCTCAACACCATCTTGTTCAAGTTTGAAATATGTACAGTATGTGATCGGTTTTCAACAGTTCAGTCTTTGCACAACCTTTCATCTAATTTGTAAGTCTTGGGTGACCATAATCTATTCTATTCCTAGCCTTGAGTATTGTGTTCATAGCTCAGATTGATAAATTAAGTTTCTTATTAAAATACCTTGCAGACTACAACCCTTAGATGAGCATCATTGTACCTAGCAAAATATTTTCTTGAGAATGTGAAATGACATCAGCATATTTTTAAAGCACCAACAATAATACATGTTACAGCCATTAAATGGCAATTTTTATACATTTTTACTTATTTTGAAATACATATTTGACAAAGAAAACCTTTCACTTACTCTATTGGGCCCTCTATACACCAGATTAAAACTGTCCTATCATCACAAGGATCCCCATGATGTTGCTGGATCTCAAGAAATTAGAAAAGCATATTTTTTGTTTGAAGGCAAGCACTCCTGGGACTGGGCATGATGTTTTTCCCAGCAGCTTTCTTTGCCTGTCTCCCTCAGTGCTTTTGTCACAGGTATCACATCTGAAATAAAATGTTTCCTCATACCCCCATCACACTAATGCCTTTCATTTCATTTGTATAGGGAAACACAGTGTGATAGCAAAAAATAATTCTCCATCAGTCTTACTATGTATTTGACAGTTAGCATAGACAAGATGATTGCCGGATGAGCCAGGCTGTCACAGACTTTCTGGACATGATGAAAAATGACACCAGACACTATAGCTCAGGTGGGAGAATAGCTGGAACTCTATAAAGTTTTGCATGCCATTACATAGTACTGAAGAAGTTGAGACCTCCAGAAGATGTATGGAACTGCTAACTTGTTTTACTTTCTGAAAAACTCAGCTGGTAATTTTCTGACCATTTTGGTTAGCATTAAAATTTAATTCCCAGATGGTCATTTGATCCTTAAATGTGAAATAAATGAATTAAATAAGATGGTGTTGTCACAGCAAAAGCAATACAATAATGTAGCAGAACACTGCGCTTTCCACATTCTTGATATCAATACACATGAACTATTTAGAACAGGAGGACATTAAATGTGACACACATACTTCAGAGAAGTAAACTGATTATTTTTATAATTTATTTTCCTTAAATTTAGACACTTGTACTATGTTTTGCAAAATAGGAAACAGTGTGATAGTAGTTGAACTGAGTTAGACTGCTGTCCCTATGGCATGAGAGGTTTCTGTGCCTCCATCAGCAGTTTAGGCCTTGATGTGGAGAAGGAAATGTGGAGGAAAATTTTAAAAACCCTAGTTGAGTGATTTTCACTTAACAGTGCTTGTTAATAATTTTTTTCCACAACAGAAACTATCAGTGTTTAAAGCTTAAAGGTAGTTTTCTGTATGGAAAACTTTTCATTGAGAACAGCAAACTGTGCATATCTCACCCAGCCAGCCAAATGTGTGATTTTTTTCTGATCAACTTGAGCTGATCCAATGGAGGCTTTGAAACCTATAGTTACGTATTTGTGAATAATGCTGTGATGATTGAAAAAATACATTATAAACCCCACAAGTTGCTGCTCTTGCTTTTTTTCCCCGCTTCTTTTTTATTCTTCATTATTGGTAAATATGAAACCAGGAGTTTTTTTGACCATACCTTTTGCAGTCTGTAAAAACTCATGAGTTTATTCAGTGAATAAGCACCCAGCTTGCAAGTGCAATTTGGAAGTGTTTCTGTTTCTCCAAGCCAGGAACCCCTTTCCACAGAAACCATGGTGCAGACTGATTTCTATGAACTCTAAGAAGATTGAGCACTATTCCTGAACATGACATGCTTTTATTTTTTAGGGGATTTTGTGATGGAGAGAGAGGATTGTTTGTTTGAGCTACTAGTTGTGGGTGTAGTTATGCTGGCCAGTTGCATGGATGTCAAATGTTAAGGATAAATTGAGCTGTCAGCAGGCTTATCCATGCAGCACCCAGGATCGAAATTTGTTGCAACTTTAACAATGAACCACCACAATCTCACTACTGAAGGTTTATGAGTTGGGTAACTCAATGGCTATTTTAACTGCAGATCATTGTTGTCATATGTCTTCAGATATTGACTACAAAGCTGGCATACACACATTTTAATTCAACTTGTGGGGCATGTATGGGATTTTCTTAACCTGTATATAGACATTTCCTCATATTAACACTGTCTATTTTGGGAACAGTCATCCAGAATTGGACCGAAGCCAATTCTTAATGTGCCATAGTGTTCATTCCATTATCCTGGCAAGGGTTACAGTTAGTGTAAAGTGTGCTTAAATGCTTAAAGACAGTTTATGGATGAGATTCTTTGTATGAGTACCCATCTCGTTTTTGAATTGGGCTGTTTGTAATGGATGGAAGTCAGCGTAATTTGGCAGGATCTACAACATTGGCTTTTAAAATTCTGTGTGTTTATGTGAGTTTGCAGACAGATAATGTTAAACTGATAGCATGACACCTCTGTCAAATACCTCCACTAATATTACAAGGTGAGGAGTGTAGGTCTGGCATGATCCATAAAACCCAAAAAATGTTAACTATTTAATGATCTGGCAAATGGTTCCATGGCTTTCTCCATTTCTTCCTAGTGTGACCAAAACTGCAGTTTGAATCCAGATAATAATATTTTGGGGTATACATAACTGTTTGCGTGTTGTTAATTAATTTTGATATCGATGTAATGATGATGAAAAATATTGATACCTTTTGAACCATTTCACAGTTTGTCATGATAAAATCATAACTACAGTATGTTTCAAGTAGTGTATAATTGTGATGTAAATACAAGAGGAAACCTGGTTTTCCAAATCTTCTACAAATACAATAACAAGCAGTGTATATATATATATATATATATATATATATATATATATATATATATATATATATATATATATATATATATATATATAAAATACTACCATGTCTTAAAGTACACTTTTTAAGGCAATTTCAGCTGCAAGTCATTGCAAACCTGAACCATTAGCCCAGTCCTCCTTGTAAAACAGTTCACTTTGTGTCAGATTGGATGGACAGCATCTGTGAGAATCAATATTCGAGTATTGCCAATTGAGTTTACATCTGGGCTTTGACTAGGCCATTCTAATACATGAATTTGCTTTGATCTAAACCATTCCATTGCAGCTCTACTCTGTGTTGAGGGTTTCTGTCTTTCTGAAAGCCATTGACAGGTTTCCTTCCATTGGTGCATTGTATTTAGCTCCATCCATCTTCCCATCAACTCTGAGCAGTTCATGTCATTGCTGAAGAAAAGCATCCTCACAGCATAATGCTGTCAACACCATGTTTCACAATGGACATGGTGTATTTAGTGTGAAGTGCAGTGTTGGTTTATTGCCATAAATATCATTTTGCATGTAGACAGTATAGGATCATCTGAGTGAAGCATCCTCTTCCACATGGTGTTGTGCCCCCTACATGATTTATGGTAAACTAAAAACAAGACTTCTAATGACATTCTTTTATGGATGGATTTCTTCTTATCAATCTTTCATAGTGATTACCATTGCCCAACTCTGGAATAGCTGTAGCTTGTACCTGAGCTGTAAATCTCTGCAGCTCATCAAGAGTTACCATGAGCCTCTTAGCTGTTTCTCTGATTGATGCTCCCCATGCTGGCCCTGTCAGTTTAGGTGTATTATTTTATGAAATAACCCTGCACTGAAGCTCTCTCCAACTTTATCCCTAAGCTAATAAACCTCTCAGGTGTTCACAGTACAGCTGTATTAAGACTGATTTTTAAATTACACACACTGATTCTGTTTACTAATTAGCTGATTTTTAGAGGGTAATGTGTTGCATTGAAGGGTGTAAGAGGAAAGCAGTAGATATGCATGAAACTATTTTTAGATTTTTAATTTGTAAAAAAAACTTTAGAAAACCATGTATGTGGTTCATTTTTACTTTACAATTATGAGCTTCGTTTGTCTTTCACATAAAATTCTAATTACTGACTTTAAAGTCTGTGGATGTCATGTGACAAACTGAAATGTTCAAAGGGTATTAATACATTTGCAAGGCACTGTGGGTGAGATATGTTAACTCACAAAAATCACCTTCCCAATTTGAATCTCATCAGGGAGCTTTCTTTATAAAGGTGCTCCAGTTACCACCTGCAGTTAAATTTGAGTGTCTGTATTTTTGCCCATTTTTCTTCTGTGTTGCTTCTCTATTTATGTTTTCTCTATGCTCAGTTGCTTGTTTCTTTTTAAATCGGTGTTCCATCACCTGTGCTTTTTGTACTCTGCTGCTGTTTGTTACAACAACTCAGTTAGGCCACTCAACAGCCTCCCAGAGTGGCTTCTGTTCTTTCCATCAGATATAATTTGTGAAGAAAACTGGCAGAATGACCATGTCTCCGATCTTCCCCTCTTTCATTGCACCATTACCTCATGTGACACTTACTGTTATTGCGTCAGCGTTACAACATCTTTCATTGTATATTAGTACATGCTAGCATGTGTGACTTTTCATTGTGCGTGTGCACAACTTTAGCTTCAAATTGTCACACTCCCAAGATTTATGGAGCAGATGTATGTGAATATCAAGTTGGATTACATGTCTGATCTTTCAAATTCTGTCGCAAAGGACAGAAGATTGTGTTAAACCATGTTTCAATAAATCTTTCAGGAAATCTTCATAGCTGTTTCCATATTGTTTGATTTATTTAATATATTTAATACAACATAAAATGTCCCAACTTTTATTAATGAAAATGGTTGTGTAATTCCCCCCCTGTTTTTTGCTGCCATCACACCTTTATTTCCTTTGTGCGGGTTAAAACAGAATCATACTCACCTTTCATTTAATTTAACTTACTTGCAGTAAGCTGGAAAATGGCTATTAGCATTTTAATGACTTAATGAGACCTAATTACCTGAAATGGGAAAGAGGATGTAGGGAGCCATTGGGTGATATGTCTGTGTTGAAACACATTAACAGTTGGGTTAAAGTTTTAATATGCTCCCCATGTGCAACATCTAAAGGCTTCGGTTTGAATGATTTTGAATGATTTTGCGTTTGGTTTATGTGTGTGTTAATACATCTGTACAGCAGCTTTTTTTCTCGTGTAGACGTGTGCATGTGTTAGCTGCCTCACTCAGCATTACCTCTTCATCAGGAGGTGATGGTGGGGAGTCAGGCCTCATTTAATCAAGGGAAGAATTTCATTTCCCATTAACTTAATTAATCTGACGGCAGAGACAGGGAAACTAGAAGTAGTTTGCCTGTGTGTATGTGAAAGTCTACTAATGTAAAGATGAATTATAAAAATGATTTTGAAATTATATTATTGGCAAACAAAGGTATGACATTATGTTAAGCTGAATTTTCTACATTAATTAGCAAGATGTAATGGTTAACTTTGGTAATGTTTTCATGAACATGTATCCCTGTCACACTATTGCATATCTGCCTTTCATTTCCACTGGTACAAAAACACAGTATCATAGGACAAAACACTGCTGGACTGGTGCACACTGTGCTGTGCAGATGCTATATCTGAACTGATGGAGATTCACTCAGGATGCAGAAGGCTGGAAACTGAACGTGAAACTTAAAAGTTGACCTACTTAGTAAGTAGTTCAGCAAAAACTTTTTTCAAACAAGACCTAAAAAGCAAAGGAACGCTGTAAAATCCAAGTAGTTATCATTGCTTAAAGAAAGCATGCAAACCGATTGCAATTAAAAAAACAAGTACAGAGAACCACATATGCCAACTAGTGCATCCTTTGTAGAGTACACTTATACATGAGTTTAAACAACTAAATCTATCAAGTAGTTTGTACTTGATAACCTACTTTAGATGTACTCTTGACTTAGTAAAGACTACTTGGAATTACTATTTAAATCTACTAAATCATTGCAAGTGAAATTTACTCTGTTTAGTTAATACAATATACTTATCAAAATTGGGCTGACCTAGCATTTCTATATGATATTTACTTGAACAGCAATCTGAGATACTTGCTAAAACCATGCAAACCAATTGCACTTAAAAAAACAAGTGCTACATGCCTCGAACATCTATGTATACATGTTAAGCATCACTCTTTGAATGAAACCAAACGTGTTTTTCATAACTGTAGTCTTTTAATCCAAATGTAAAGCATATGACAGTCAAAACAAGAGGCAGAGTGCCTCAGGTAGGTCGTGGAGATGATTCAGCACAATACCTCTTTCAATAATGGTGGCAGTAGACACAGGGTGAAAGTGGAGCTGATTTGGCGTGAGTTGCACATCTTCATGGACAACAGTCAGCATCCCGACAGACACTTGTGCCCAGGACTCATCAGTGTCAGAATCCTGTGATAAAACCAAACAAAAACATTACATTACAACAGGAAAATGTTGTGAATTGTCAACATTGCTTGTCAGTATTGTGCTTAAAGAAATACTTAAATATCTGTTTTGTGTTTGTACATCCAGTAGCTAGCTTTCAGGTCTTACCATCATGTCTTAGCTCAGCACAAACAATAGCTATAGATAGAAGTTAGTGGCATACTTGTTAAAAGTGAACAAAATATTCACTGGAATTATTTGTGCTAAGCTAAGTTGCGATGCTAACAGCTAGAAGTCAGCCACTGAAATATATCAATCTAGAAAACATCTTAAGATTCTTTTGAGACATTCCTGATTTATTTGATAGTGACAGTATAGACAGAAAAAGCAGGGGAGGGAGAGGAGTAAGCATACACTGAAGCACACCTTCCAAATCAAACCACAGATGGTTTGGATTCAGCTGTGATATGTGAAACGTCTCTATCAAGTGAACTACCAGATAGACCAACGATGATTTTTTTTCTTAATCTTAAGTGAAATAAACAAGGTCGGGAAGGCTCTGGCAGCTCACTTGGTAGAGCACGTATCACATACTGAGCCTGTGTTCTTACTATAGCAACCCTGGATTTGAATTTGTCCTGGGCCATTTGCTGCAAGTCATCCCCTTTCTCTCCAGCTGCATCGTCTCTCTTTATGGCATAATTCAAAGTAAAATAGAAACCACAAAAAAAGAGTATGTATAAGGTCTTGCACTTATATAACTGTTCTGAAGATCAACCATGTATTCCTCTCACTTCACAGGAGCTAGACTGGTAACTTCATTCTGCTGGCGTACACCAAACTATCAGTTAGCAAGCAACCCTTGCCAGTGTTTGTACTTAATCACCAATATATCCATTAATTACTTTTTTATCTCACCATCACTGAGACACTGGTAAATACAAATCAAATGTTCCCATCTGTATGTGCTCCTCTTACATCCTCCTATGAGAACTGACCATGCAGGTTATGTAGAAGTCACTGGGGTCATGACCAAGTAGAACTTGGAGACTTTGGCTTACGATGGTCTTAATCGCTGTCACATCTGGTTTCTAGAAGTGGATGGTAATAATTAGTTTCTTGTACAAACTAGTGATGTTAGAAATATTTAACTGACTAATCAGGAGCATCCCAAATCCTACCTGCTCAAATTCGCATGTGTGACATCATAGTTTGAAAATGAGCAAACGCTATGGTGTCACACAACCATTGTTGCTGCATAAAAAGCAAAGCAGTATTTAGGCCACTGAAAAAAAACAAAAAACAAATACAGGCCTAAAAAATCTATTCAAGAAGGAGAAGTTGGAATTCTGATGATAAAATTCAGAATTCCTCAGATTTCTAACTTTTTCAAACTTCTGACATTAATGTCAGAATTCTGACTTTTTTCTGGAAATGATAAAGAAATTATTTCACCCCTTACATTTTCTTTCTCTGTGGCCTTATTACACTTCTAAACAGAACAGAGGAGTTGCAGTACTGCAAAAAATACTCAAAGGTAAAACTATTTCTAATATTATTTTTTTCAGAACTTACTTGTCTCTTTGTAAAAAGAGCTGGCCATAAAAACGTCCTCCAGATATAAGCTACTGGCATCTTACCTCCACTGCACTGGGACTCTGTAGATAAGGCAGCTCTTCAGTCGCTCTGACCAGTTGTTCTGAAAAAGACAAAGAATTTAGAAGTTTAAATGAAGTTTCACTGACATCATGGTTTGTAGATTACAGATACATTCCTTAATTTGTGCATGATTCACACAGCTATTACAGAAAGATGTCTTAAAGGGGGGTGTTATATATGCTTTGCTGATGTGCTGAAGGCGGTGTTGAAAAGAGTAGGAGCTTCTTAAAGAGAGAGAGGCCAAATTCAAGGAATCAAATCACAAAATCAAATTTCTTTTAAGTTATGCTTGGTATATAAAGCATTTTTATAACTGAAGATAACAGTTACTTGATTGTGCTATAAAATGGCACTATGTACCTGGAAAATACATAATACCCCCATTAAATATTAAAGTTTAATTTCAGGCAAGTTCAGTCTGGGGCTATAGTTTCCTAATATGTTTGCTCATAATGATCTTTTTTTTTTGTTGCTCCTTTTACACAGTAGTTCTCCCTGTCCTTAAACAGGCACAACAGATTTAAATGCTAGCATATGGAAAAAAGGTTAAATGTAACTTTTGAATTTTACTAGACCTTAAAGGTGGTCATTTGGGATAAAAAAGATGTCTCAAGATTTCTTTTAAAAATATCAGAGGTGAAGGTCTTGCTTTAAAAATTCATTAGACATAAAAATTGCTCCTTGAAAAACAACTTCGACCCCAAAAAGCAACCATAGTCGAAATGTGTACATTTGATAAGTACTTGAGGAAAATTTCAAAAGTGAGACTTTTAAAGTACCTAGGCTTTGAAACTGTTAAAAGATTTAAAGCTTATCATAGGATTATGGCGGGAAACTGCCCAAACTTGCCTTAAACATGGGCTGAACAATCTAATGTTATTCCTGTTTGGATCGTTAGCAAGCTAACTAATGCTAACAGTAGCTAGTGAATGCTAACAGAGCAGTATTTTAAACATATTCACAGACATACTTGCTTGATAACTTACCTTATTATTGTTCAAAAGAAGAAACAAGACAGTGCAAATGCCTGACCAGTCCAGCCTGTGTGCTGAGCAGAAGGGACTGAACTGCACATGTGCACTTCTTCTTCTTTGAATCCGCAGTGAAAGAGATGTTGGTAACTTACTTTTTGCAAGTAAGCTTAACTCTTAATAAAGTGATGTTCACTCTAAATACTAAGTATTTTGCGTTTTTCACCATGTAAGTAGCTGTTACTTCATAAATATCCGTTATAAGTGCATTTTTTTGATAGCCTAGTAAAGTTAATTAATTTCTGTAAGTGAGGGTAGCTATTGGATTTTACAGTGAACATACCTGGAACATACAATCTTAGATGCACAACTAGATGTACAACTGATAGTCATGGAAAATCCAAAACTTAATTCTATTCTTGGAAGAGCTGGATCACACTGACAACTTGCAGCAACCAATAATAACTTCAAAGAACCACACTTGAAAAAATCCAAACTAACTCTTTAACTCCTGTAAACATGATTATAAAGAAAGCTTATGCAGTCAAGCATGGAGCCTAAGCCAAAATCCTTCACTATAAAAGAAATCTCTCGTCATGAGCTTGAATCAGTGGTTCATGGCTGTTCAGTGTGACTGCCAATTTAGAACCAAAGACAAGCTACAACAAATATCAAGCAGTATCAGATTTTTCCAGGGAAAATTATTCAATGTGATTCTTGTCCTGTTTTGCCAAGGGCTTTGCTTTTCCTTCTTTTCCATCCCAGATAAACATTTCTGCTAGGTTTACTGTGTGTCTTTCCCTTATGCTTAGGAGGGAATGAGTGTTGTCAACCCAGAGCTTTTATTGATGGTACAGATGTCTTCAGCAGTAATGGCTATTAAGCTTCAGATAATTGCACATACTGTAAAACAGTCAATAGCTAAGGTCAAGGAGTTTTAACTGCTTCAAAAAAAAAAAAAAAAATTTTTTTTAGAAAATAAAAACATTTGCTCTGTCATATGTGATTTCATACATCTGTAAGTCTCATAGCACATCATAAGTGTGCGCATAATTTATGCAAATCTCCATAAGACCAACTTTACAAAATGTTTTCACACATTTTCAAGGTTTTCAATTTTTTTGCTGCAGTATCCTTTTGTATGTAATGATAAATTTACTTTGTTCACTTTACTGTTCAGTTAATATAAGAACTATCTTCTCTGGTCTCATGCATATTACTACAAAGTGCATGTTATACATAATGTAGCAAAAGGATGCTGCCTGTCAAGAAGAGTGATCAGTCTATTGAAAGCCATGCAAAATAGCTGCTAAAAATACAAAAACAATGCAGTATTTTAAAGCTGTATTGTTTTTGGAAAAGTGTCAATATGGTGCTTGGACAGAATGTGTTTTATTTTAACCATGACTAAATTTCTGCATTGTAAAACATTAAACATCGATCAGCATTTCACAACAATTTATGCAGACTTTATTTAGATCATGAGTGTTTTAATGTACTAAATTATCACATAATGGAATGTACCATAGCCTAGCTCCCTTTTTCAGCCTTTTCAAACTAGTTATTAAACAACCTGCAGAAAAAGATATTTGTACTTTTATGGAACAGAAAACGAGATATATATAAATAAAACTGAATGTCAGCTGTGCTCAGTTTCTGATTAAGAAGTGGAAAATTCGGGATTCTGTTGATCAGGTAGACCAAGAAATAATCCAGTCAACCAACAGCAGGAAAACTGTTCCGGATTCCAAAAACAACACCCAAATAATTTTAACTAACATACAGAACTACAGAAAAAAGTACCATGGTTGTTTCAAGATGCACAATAAAGGAAGCACTTGAAGGAAAAGAGGCTTAGTGAAGTTGCCAACGTACCTGGCCTGCTTATGATACCACACAACACAAAGACAAGCCTCAAAACCTGAAGAGACCAAAATGTAACCTTATGGCTACAACCAGTGTAACATTCGTAGAGGAGTCAACATGGCCTATAATTAAAAGTACACCATTCCTGCTGTGAAACACACAGGTGGATGGCTGATGTTTCTGGGATATGTGAGCTACAAAGGCACAGGGAACTAGGTCAGAACTGATGGGAAGATAAATGCAGCAAGAGTACTTTTAAATAAATTATTATTTTAAGAATTTATAATAATTTAGAACACCCCAACCTTTAATTTGAGTATATTTATTCATTGGTGAAAAAAACCCAGCCACATCATTGGTGCCACACTTATTAGTGATCAGTATGGTAAGGGAGTTAAAATCAATTTCCAAAGCTTACTGTATAGGAACCGTTGCAAAGAGTGGTATCTTGAGGTCACCAAGTCTCCATAACAACCGTTAAACACTGTCTACATGCCAGCCAGCTGCTTAAGAGGCTTGCCAAAAAGAAGTAATTGCTGTTGTACCATCTGAAGCGTAAACATTTGGAGTTTGCGTAACTTCACTGGAACTTTAACTGGATGTGTGAGTTTAGGCCAGATAATACAGATTGAAGTTTTCAAACATGACAGGAGGGACTGACAGGAAACAAAGGACAAATATTCAGAAAAGTACCTCAAGCCCACTGTTAAGCATTGATGAGGATGTGTGATGCTGATGCAGAAGGCCGTTTTCTCTTCCAAAGGCCCTGATTACCTTGTAGGAGTGTCTGGCATCATGAGGCATCAGGGGTATAATTGGGTCTTTCAGTTCGATCACGGTTCTAAACATATGGCCAAATAAAAAGACAAAACAACAGCGTTCTTCCAAGGCTGTCACAGTGTCCAGACCTAAATACAGAAAACCTGCAAGGTGAGCTGGAGAAAAGAGAGCATAAGAGAAGGCCCAGGATTCTGGATCATCTAGAGACAGTACAAAAATGAATGGTCAAAGATCCTGTACTCTGTGTGCTCAATAATGTGAATTATTGTCATACTGGCAAAAGGAGAGTTGTAGAAAATATTTACAACAGGGGAGCCAGTAATTGTAGGAATCGTGATTTTGTTAAAAATAATTATTTCTTAACGTGGGATTCTTCTCCCACTGAGTTATGTACCCAATTGATTTTCCATTTTATCCCACTTCATTAAAAGATTAATTTATTTATGCTTTTTACAGATCTTTACCTTGGGTAAATGTGGAGCGCGCTTCTGCTGTGCCAATCTCATTTTCAGAGATCTTCCTCCTCTAAGTAGGGTCTCATTTCTGTTTCAGAACAACCTTCTTTAAAAATGTACTATTAAATCCATCTGTTCTGCCAACAATACTGACTTTGCTGAGATGGGTAAAATATCTCAAAATAGTGAGCATGATGGATTGCCCAATTGTATCATATAGTAAAAGAAGTTAGACCAATGAGGAAAAATATTTTTTTATTACTGAGAGCCTCTTGTAGAAAGTTGCTAACATATATATGAATGCAAACTTTAATAAATAGAATAAAGCAAAACTTGGTTTGCTCTAGACTTTTCATGGTACATCCTAGTTAACTAACCTTTTTTTCCTTTTGTCCTACACAGAAAAGCCTGTTTCAGTGGAACTGAGCTGTGGTGCTGGGCCCAGCCATGTAGTTCTGGAGCTCGGTTTGCCTCTTTTGCTGGACTGCAACCTGGGGTCCAGCGACACTCCTTTCAATGTCACCTGGTTCAAGGATGGCCAGCTCCTACCACAGGTGCCAGGAGATCACCTGCGGTATTTGACCAATGGATCCCTCCTCTTGTTGCCCACCTCTGCAGACAGCCAGCCTCCCCAGAATGTAGAAGGTAGTTACAGTTGTGTGAGTGCCAGCGCCATTGGAGCCCTGACCAGTCGGACTGTGAACGTAGTACTTGCAAGTAGGTGTTACACAATCACACTGAACACTCTGCTTTCATTTGAGGTTTGTAATTAAGCTCATGTAAGACTGTAAGAGAAGGCTGAGGCTCAGAATTGTCTATAGATAGGCATTGCACGAGGAATCTGTTCATGTGTCTGTTGGCTCCATTCAGGCTTAATTATGTAGCTTCTCTTTTTCTGGGTGGGCTGACAACAAAACATACAACGTAAAGATTTTCTAAAACAAGAATTGGATACACAAGTTTGAATTGATTGTGGATTTTCTCTCATCCACACAGGCTGAATTATATGCAAATACCTCCACTGATATGCTGAAATTTCCCTCGTCTATAAACAAGCTTCTGATTGATATCTACCTGGATATTTCACCACATTTCTTATCAGAAAAGCAGAGTTCATTTAATTTGATCAGTTTCTTGACATGGACTCTGTTTTAAAACAGTGTATCAAATGTTGAGTTGTAAATGGGGCCATTTCAGAATCTTTTTATCCATTTGAAAACAGTTTTGATATGTGTTTCATATATTTTCCCTTTTGGAATCCCAAACTACTATGTATCATTCCACCAAGAAAAAAATTATGGCACAAATAAACCATTGAAAGTCCTAAGTTACTATGACTTTCATGGCAATAATGATTGCATAAGTTTCTAATCCAAACTTTATATGGATACATTTTTTAAATTCCTTTATTTTCAACCAGAGCATTATTAGAGGTCAGAGTCCAAGGAGGCCAACAATCCACCAATATTCATGAGGTCAATGCATTTTGGCTTATAAATCCTAAATTCAGTAAATCACACCATAAAAATCTTGTTTGTATTTTACTGTCATATTCAATAAATTAGAATATGCTTTCTGATGAGGCTCATTTGTCAGATTAAAAGTAGACTTTTGAAAATAACAGTTAGGCTGGTATTAAGTATACTTTTCATTAAACCCATATTTCTGTATTATAAAATGTTTTTATTGGACTGATGTAATATTGTCATTTTAAATGTCATGTTTTCATTAGTGTAAGCAGAAAGTCATCATAATTAACAGAAATAAAAGCTGGAAAACACCAGTCGTTTTGAAAGTAATTTATATAATGTACTTCACTTAGTCATAACATTCCTAAAATATATTGACTTTTGAGTTATATTAAAATTTATTGAATGGGCCTGTAACCCTTGGAATCAATGGAGCAATATGCATAAAGTAGACCAGTTCACACTCATTTCTCGAATGAATGGTCTCTTATATGGAGATGAAATCTGTCCGTCTATAGCACTTTATCAAGTCTGACGACTCCATTTGCTCTGCAGTAGCTAGTGGAATTTTATTGTCATTGTGGGCAAAATTTTAGGATCCTCAGCAGCCATATGGTTCTAATGCCTTATAAGGACAGGGTCAAATTACAGTTTTCTCACTTGCTCTGGTGCATGTCTCACACCACTGTTAACATTTGCACAACAGCTTGTGTATTTCTAAAAACAATTTGTACAAACTGCAAAACCTGGTTGATAACCTGCAAAGGCATGTCACTTTCTAGTGATGGTCAAATGGCTTTGTCATGTTTTCAATATGACCGTTCACTCTGGAAGTGTTAAGTACCTGAAAATGCTGAAGACAGCACTTTGCACTATTTGCACAGTCACATGTTACTGTATATAGTGAAGTAAATGAATACATGACACTGATTACTGATGTTTCACATCTTTAATACATATGCTCTTTTCAATTCTAATTTGTTCACTGCACTGTGCAAAAACAAACATAAACTTACCCTTTGGGTAAATCTGTAAATAATACTGTTGCATATTTTGAAACTGAATTGGAACGCACAACATACACGGTACTATTATTCATTCTTGCACATCTAAAAATGAAATGGTACACACTGCCCTGCTCGGTTCATATGCTTGCTAACTGAGGGTTCATGGGATTCAGCTCTGAGTGACTGGAGAAGTGGCTTATCATTAGTTACAACTGATGCTTCACACACTCCTCATCAGGGAAAGCTGAGGTTCACTTTAGAGAAACTGCTCAATTTTATCTTTACCTTTAATTTTATCTTTTCATTCTTTATCAAGAATGATAAAGAAACTCATAAAATTTGCTTGACAGATTTTGACACTAGTTCAACATTTTTGTTTGTAATGATGACTAAATGAGGACTTTTAGTATTATAGGGAATGACAATTCAGAATTCATAAGCATAGTATGTTATGTACATTATATATAGTATTTAATGTTATTAGGCAGTTCTAATTATGATCTTAGCTTGTAAGTTAGAAGTACAAGCATCTGGCATCTGGCATGATTAAGAGTTACATTGCAGCTGTTTAGAGGAGGGCATTAAGGATGTTCTTGCCCACAATGAGTCAGATTGGAAAGGATTTTGTTACTATCAACATGTAACCCCCAAAGAAAACAGTGCAAGCTGGAAAATCACATATGTTTAGTGGAAAATTCATACATCCTTTGGTTGTCCAGTCATTTTATAAAAGTTTCTGTAGTACTAGCAGTCTTTATTCATTAGTAGCTAGACATGGTGCACTTCCTCTACCACTGAGCCACTTGGCGCCTCGCCTACGACAAAAAAAAAAAAAAAAAAAAAAAAAAAAAAAAAAAAAAAAAGACATTTAGGAATTTGATCTTCCCATCACTTGGCATTTAAAAGGATTCTGACTGAGTTTGATCACTGGCCTTTTGATTGGTACATCAATACTAACTTGTCTTCTGCAGCTGGACACTTGTTCTCCCCTAGTGTGTAAAAAAAAAAACAGTTTTCTTTAAGTCTTCTTCCTATGCTGTTTGAAGGATGATCATGTTTTTCAAGCCCACAAGTTCACACAAAGCCGTGTCATTTTTCAATTATAAGCCGCAACATCGTGATATGAAGCAACAGGGGATAGATTGTATTTTTTGTTTGACTAAAGGGCTGTCTTTCTCTCAAACTCCTGAGTTCTGGTCTTTATTTAGTCATTAGCTTTGTGTAAGACCAGACACCATCCACTATGGATGCCCTGTCTTTTGTCAGCTGCTGCATGCGTATTTATGAGGATCTTTTCTTTGAGGAACAATAAGGACTAAAGTACAAATGGGGAAAGGAGTGGGGGTGTTAGATTAAAGGCTGTGAAGGGTGAAAATAGCAAAGGAGAGTTAGGAAAGTTATAGCTTCTAACACAATGAAAGTGCTTTGCAAAAGTATCCACACCTTATGTACTCACATTGCAGTCTCAATCTTCAATATATTTTATTGGAATTGTATGTGCTTAACCAAAATAAGTAGCACAGAATTATACATAAAAACGTTTTACTTCAAAAACAAAAAAATCTAAAAAGAGTAAAAACTTGTGGCCAGGAAATGTATTCATCCTGCTTGAGGTAATACTTTTGTAGAACCACCTTTTACTGCAAATGCAGCTGCAAATTGTTTGGTTTATATCTTCACTAGCTTTGAACTTTTAGAGGCAGATTTTTCATTTGCCACTTCCTTATCTGCTTAGTCACAGGGCATGAAGAGTGTCTGTAAAGAGTAATTTTAGTCTTGCATTTAGGTCGAGACTTTGACTGGTCCAGTCTAACTCATGGAATTACTCAGATCTGAAACTGAGTAATTCCATTCCATTGTAACTCCCTGACTGTATGTTTAGAGTCATATTCCAGCTGGAAAGTGAATCTCCACCCTAAATTTGAGTTGTTTGCTGCCTCCAATAGGTTTCTGCTATTGGACTCTATTTAGTACTGAGATGATTTTTGTTTTTTGGAGGCAAGTGGATTTTTTAGGGGCATTGGGATTGAATACAAATGCATACAACTAATTTCAAATGTTTACCTATAAAAAAAAAAAGGAAGTCTCACATTTTACTTTTATTTCACAAATATACACTTATTTTTTGGTAGTGCATATTTTATAAAATCACAATAAAATACACTGAAGGTTGTATTTTTAATGTGGCAAGATGTTTAATTTAAGGAGTGTGAACACTTTTGTGAAGCAAACTAGGTATCTTTCGGCTTGTGTGTGAAGGTTTCTGTGTGGAGTTTTTGAATTTAACCAGAAGTGAGAAACAACACATCAGATGTGAGAAAGGCTGAAGCTGGACTGCCTGATCCTCAACTCTTGAGTAGACATCTTCATTCCCCACAGTGTCTTCGCTTGCAGGAATGAGAGTGATGATAGAATGTAGCAGAGATCACATCTGTGAAAACACATTAGGAGAGCCACCTGCTCTGGCTTCGCAGTCGCTGTGTAAGTATGAATCATGTGCTTGTCCCTGAAAGGCATAGAGACAGACAAGGACTTTTTCTCCTTTTTTAAATAGTTTCTGAAAAGGATGGGTCTTTTTCCTCGCCTTTTTCTCTTTTAGTCTGTAGACAAAGGCATCAGACAGTCTATTCACAGAAGAGAAATAAACAATAAAAATGCTCATTATAAATGATGCCAGGTAGTGTGTTGGTTGAACATGAAGTAATTAAATTGTTTACATTAATTATGAGACAGTTTTGGAGAATTCCAATATATTCGAAGATGCTCTTCTCCAAGCCAGTAAGGCTTTTTTTTTTTTTCTTTTTTTCAAAACTTACACCTGTGCTTGGCAAATTTTTTTTAAAGCACCAGAACAGGTCCACAAGAAAACATTTCTAGGACTTAGTAAAAAGCTTCCTTTTTGCAGCGCTCAAGGGCTTTCCTGCTCGCGTGTCGAAACTGACTGAGCTGCACATGCTCTGCAGTAGCTTTTACAAATAGCCATCGAGGCTGGAGGTATGCTTGATGAGCTTTTACAATCTCAGCCTTAGAGCCGGGTAGCAAAGAGGTCACGGGTGGAATTATCTGCTTGCACAAGGGGAGGGGAAAAACGCTGCAATCTGATAGCTGAGGGGCCGAAGAGTGAGGCACATAAAGAGGGACAGACAAAGACCGAGCAGGGGGGAAAGTCAAGACAGTTGAGAAAAATAGGGACAAACACAATTTGGCCCTTTTTCTTTTAGAATTTACAATAATCTTCGTAATTACAAGCTGCCTGAAAATCCTCCCTAAACTATAACTGTGTCCTGGAAAGTCACCTTTAGCTGTGAGCCCTTTAATGAAAACTTACCTCTGCTGTCATCACAGCCTCAGAGCTGTTTTTAACCAAGTGGGAGATCATCAGGGTATGGGTTGGATCTGCTGTGGAATTTCATTTCAAATTCAGAAATCCTTAAAAAAATTACCACAGTTATACTTTGAAAGAGCGGAGGTGGAATCTCGGCCAGTCACCATTGTCCCATCACAGTATGGGCAAAGGGCCCTCTTTGAGCACCCCCCTCGCTCTTTTCATTGACATTTGCTGCTGTGCACCCTTGCTTATCTGCTGTCATTCACCCTCGTGTGCACACACAGTTAGAAAAGAGATACACAAAGTAATCCACCAATGCAAACACAAGGAGTCTGTTTATAGGCAATAAGGCAGAATTAACAGTGAGGAAAAAAGTAGCTTTACCCAAAAGCTCTGCGATTCACAAGCTCACCCACACTCGGATAGTTTGGCATCATGTCAAGAGCTGGCACACGTCATGCGGAACTCTGGGATTTAGGGCATCACACAGAGTAATGTGCGGAAGTGGCAGGGGTTAATCATCAACACCTCCTCTGAAGCTTGTAGCTCAGCCTCTTTCTGAAATGAATCAGATCTTTTCTGCTACTATTACCACATGTCCTTCAGTCTTTGTGTACTCATGGAGAAACTTTGGTCTCTCAGTGCAGTGAAGCACAGACGGACAGTTTGTTGTTACCACTAGCAGTTATTGTGATTTGGTATAAGATTCGCCTATTGATAGCCTTGAGTGGTAATACCACAGTTTCACTGTATCAGTAACAGTAAAGCAACAACGCAAAAATAATAGAAAATGTTGGGTATTGTGTCGCATTTCTTGTCGATAACATGTATTTATAGTTTTGATATATTAAACAACACAAAAACTAGAATTAACAACTATTAAATTTGGTCGCAGCTTTTAAGTAATTATTACAGAAAATATCGCTTTTTTTTGCAAACTCAAATATAGGTGGCACTCCTTTAGTTTCCAAGTCAAGACTTTCCATGTTTTTGGGACCACAAATATTTTCCAAAAAATGTCTTTCTTGTAAGCCAAGTGAAGTGTAGTAGCCATTTTTCTTTCTTTCTTCTTTCCTTTTCTTCCTTGATATAACATTGGATGTGAACTGGAGACGTGTACTTAAACCAAATTGAAAAACACTCAGCTGACCTGCAGTGTAGGGGAACAGGTGTGGGAGGGAAGCGCTATTTTACCATGTGCTTCAAAGAACTGGAAAACTTAAGTCACTCTGATATTTTCTCTGGTATCTCATTAAAAGGAGTATGAACCATTGAAACAATGTGAAAGAAAATTCCTGTGGTTTTTGAAACCATAACTTTAAAAAAAAAACAAAAAAAAAAACCTTAGTATACCTAATTACCAATAATCCGGCCCATGACTAGCTGAGATACAGGTTAAAAGCTCTCATAGTTTGTATCTTCAAGTCTACAGTGGTTTGGTTTGGATCTAGAAAGAACCAGCCATGGAACAAGCTATAAATATCACATTTGAAACCATTGACTATCTTTTTAACTTTCCAAACATCCCACCCCATGTCCAACTACTTTGTTGAATTAAATATAAATAGAAATGGAGCTTAGGCGTAAATTCAAACTGGAAGACTTCCCAGCTTCTCCTGCATCATCCAGTTGCTGCGTAATGCACCTCAGCTGCAGCCCATCAGCTTCAAACCATGCCTCCTTGTCGCCAATCATCGTGCAAGTCTCTGCTTATAAGGCTCTCTATCCATGGCTCCATCTGCTCCTAGTTGAGCTACAACCCACCTCCGCCCCTTCTCTACTCTCATTTTCTCACGGCTCCATCAGGCTTCCTTCAGCCTCCACTCCACCACCAGTGTCTGAGCCCCTGGAAGGAAGACGTCTCTAATCCTAAACCTAAAAGTTCATCCATGTTTATTGCAATTTACAGCATAGACGTCTTATGCCAGGGTCCGAGCGCTGAAAAACCTTTATTCATTCATGTCAATAAAACTTTTTAATTGCTGCTCTGTTTTTCTGTGAGTCTCTTCAGGTTGAAATAATAGTATACATACAAGGACTCCTGGAGTTGTAGCTGTTGATGAATTAATTTTGAAGATTATATAAATAAAATAAATGAGTAAAATGGGCAAATTGAGCCTTGTTTGGATCTTTTGTTTGTTTTTTTCTGTTGATCAAATTCATGAAAAGAAGACTCAGTTTTTGATTTGTACATGCCTAAACACACAACTTGTTCTCTGACACATTTTCTTTGACTTTAGTATATAAAACAGAAAAAGGTCAGAGATTTAAGCTGTAATGCATACTTATGGCAATCCCTTATTTTTATGTTGGTTAGAGATATCTCTATCAAAGAAGCTGCAGAACATCTTTCTTCAGTGTTAAGTGTCTGTCATGTTCGATTCTTGCGTTTTTCACAGCTTAGTTTGTATGTGCTGTGTATCAAAATATGTTTCAGTAATTAAAAGCCAGTTTGTTCAATACAAATAACCAGAACCAGTGGGTCAGTCCACAAAATCCAAACCAAGAGAAAAAAAAATCTGACATTGGTGTCAGCCACTAAAGCCACTTCAATACATCTCCAACAGAAAACATCAGCTTCACTTCATTGTTGACTGCTTATATATATATATATATATATATATATATATATATATATATATATATATATATATATATATATATATATATATATATATATATATATATATATATATACATAGCTCTACTGAATACTCTTGACGTCAAGTTGGACAAATGTGTTCTGAATTAGTTATGCAGTTTTGTTCACACAGAGAATCTATCACAGAAATCAAAAGAATGTCTGAGAAGCTTCTGAATGCATCGCTCATCTGGATGTCTCACTGTTTGTTCTCACATTTCACTGAATCTAACACAATTAATATAATGTTAGTTTTGGTGTTTCACAGTGGTGATTATAACTAGAAACTATATCTGTCTCATTCTCATTGAGAGTTTTCAGTTTTCTGTTGGCTTGGTATTTTTTTAACTCCTTGGTTTGCCCCTTCCTGTCTTCTTTTTGTGCTTTCTCTCCTTTAATCCACCCCCATACTTTACTTCTCAGTCAGGCTTAAAGCTGAAGTGATGGGGACACTTGGAGCTGTTTTGTTCATCCTTCTTACCCCCATCAGCATGTGGGGGTAAGAGGTCATAGGTTCACTGACTTTACTCATTGCTGCCCTCTGGTGCTTAGCATTACTAGTCTGGATCACATATCCTTGTTTTTAAATTTGAGTTTAAACTATGACAACAAGAATTAAAACTGTATGTTTAAAGATTCATGCAAGGACAACTGAGCTATAACCTTTGTCATAGACATTTCAAAATAGTTTGAAAACATACTCAAGTACCCTGTTAAAAACTGTTCAAACCACATTGCTGTTTTAACCTAAATAATAACACAGTAACAAAGAGAAGGGAGCTGTGGACCAATTGGGGATCCAGGCTTGGTGTTTAACCTCGTTCAATGGGTTATGAATGCAATGTTTCTTTTCACTCCGTAGGTCTGTCCGGATTCTATCAGGAGCCAGCACCACAAACAGTGATCACTGGGGGATCAGCTCGCTTTGAGTGCCAGATTGAGGGAGTGCCCACACCTGACATAACATGGCAAAAGGACAAAGTGGCTATCACTGATGAGACAAGGTAAGTTGTGTGTTAAACTGAAGTATATTTAGTATTCTTTCTCTCAGATGTTGTTGCTAAAAGGTGATATGCAGAAAATATTACCACTCATTTAAATTTTTTCCCCACATTTTGTGTGATTACAGCCACAAACTTCAATGCATTTTATTAGGATTTTCCATGACAGACAAACACAAAGTAGCACCTACCTTTGAAGTTGGAAGGAAAAGGGTCCAAGATTTTTAAAACTTTTTTCAAATAAAATTCTGAAAAGGTATGGCAGACCCCTAAATAAAATGTAGTGCAGCCAATTGTTTTTTTAAGTTATTTAATTAGTAAATTGAGTCCATCTGTGTGTCACTTAGTCTCAGTATGAACCAAGGTGTTTTGCAAAGGTGTCAGAGGTTTGTTAGAGAACAGTATTGAACAAGGCGTGTCATGAAAACCAAGAAATACACCAGAAAGTTCAGGTATAAAGTTGTGAAGAAGTCCTAAGAAGCGCTAGGTTATAAAACAACATGCTAAGCTTTAAACACCTCTTGGACCACAGTTCAGTTCATCGTCCGAAAATGAAGAGTATGACACAGTTATAACCTCACCAAAATATAGCCATCCATTAAACTAGCAGGCCAGACAAGGAAAGCAATAATCAGAGAAGCATCCAAGAGGTCTGAGTAACTCTGGAGTAGCTCCACAGTGGAGGAAGCAATGCTCTTGTCACATAAGACCAAAGTAAAAGTTTTAACTTGCATGCAAATTCCTATGTGTGGAGGTAAACAAATAACGCATATCATCATATGCTGTCAGCAGGGGAAAAGGATGCTGGTCAGTGTTGATGGGAAGATGAATGAAGCTAAGCACAGGGCAATAGTAAAAGAAAACTTGTCAGAGGCTGCGGTAGACCTGAGATGACATTAAGTCGGATGTCATGAGACAGGGGTAGGGATTCACCATCCACCACGACATTAATAAACATACACCCAAAGTTACAACAAAATTGTTTAGATTCATGTCTTAGGATGGTCCAGTCAAAGTCCAGACCTGAATCCAACTGAGAATTTATGACAAGACTTGAAAATTTCTCTTAATAGACTCTCTGTTCAATCTGACTGAGCCAGAGCTATTTTGCAAAGAATTAACAGTTTCTTTTGTCTCTGGATGTGCAAAACTACAAGAAACAAACCCCAAATGACTTGCAGCTGTAACTGCAGTGAAAGGTAGTCCCACAAAATTGATGCAGGGGAGTTAAATACAAATGCAGGGTAAATAAGACAATACATGTGTTGCATGTGTTTCCTTTTTTCTCACATAATGAGAAGAAGAGGCATATTTTAAGGGGTTAACGTTTACAAGGCAAGGCACTGTACCTGATTCTGTTGCAACTAATATGGATCTAAATTTGCTGAGAGATCAACCCAAGTGAAAACAAGACTGTATAACCCAGCAATATATATGTGCACATCTTTACTGGCAATGATGTTACTTCACTAGACAAACACTCAACTTTGAAACAGTCTTGATAACTGTCTGCTCCTATTGAACAGAGCTGTTTCTTTCCACCCAACAGCAGAATGTTTGGGTGGTGTAGCCATACCATTATTTAATGATGCATTTAAAGTTCAGATGAGAATTTATTTTCTTTAGATCAAAAACTGGATCAAGATATCTCCCTTCAAGTATCACAAATGGCAACTTTGTGTTAAATGGGAACATCTGAGAGAAGGGTGGTTTAAAAATAACATGCTTAAGACTTAAGTTACTATAAGAGGCACTCTGAAGAATACTCTTGTGAAAACAAACACCTCTGTGTTAGTCTTCTGTGTGCTTGTTAAAGAAGATATAGAAAAAAAAATTAAAGTTCATGTTCACACCCTCAAAAGATCTCCCTTTGTCAATGCGCTCAGAAATATTCTCATTTACAGCTTTGCGAAATAGACATTTTGCTGTTGGCCAGGGGTCATTGAATTTCTTTTCGGCCTTATTACGCAGATAGAACTGTTAATGTCAGCTGTATAACCACCTGACCTCAAGATAGCTTGCTGCTTAGAAGGTCTTGTTGGTGCAATATGGTTCTCCCAACCCCAGGCAGTATTAATGGTCTCTCACAGAAATCAGTCAAAGGATAGCTGATGTAACACAGTGCTTTTTTTCTCCTTTTGTTCTCTCTTGCTTTTATGTGTCTTTTTTTCACTCAGACTCTCTGCCATCTCTTAGGTATTATCCCCTTATCCTCTGTTGCTGTTAACCTTCCCTTCCCTGTCCTTTACTCATGATATTCATCTTTTCTTATTATTTGCTTGTCCTATTCATTGCCTTTCCTTAGTCACCCTCTATTTTAAACTTTTCTCATGTTTTCTTTGTGTCCTTTCACATTCCCCTTTAATGAAAAGACTGAAGATAGCCATGGTTTGGTTATGTTAGCTGTCTTTAAAAAACAATAAGCTGGACAGTAGCATAAAATCATCTTGGACTTGATGATTTAATTTCCAAAAGTAATGTGTGTGCACCAGCTGAATTTATCTCCAGCATGTAAATCTTATACTCAAAAATAGAACTTTTTTTGTGAATTATTTTATTCGCTGCTAACAAGTAAAGTAAATAATGCTTATCTTTCTATCATTGCATCTCTTAGTGGGTGGGAATTATTTAAAGCAAGTGGACATTTTATCCTAGAAGTTGAAGTAGAAGCAAAAGACGTGGGCAAGCATAAGGTTTGGAGGGAGTTGGGAGACTTGGTCAGAGCATCTGCGAAACTGCAGCTCTTGTGGACTATTCCTGTTCTGCATTGGTCAGGTTCTATCAAAACTGGTTCAAGGAAGAAACAGTGGTAAACTGGCAGCAGGGTCACGACGGGCCAAGGCTCATTGTTGCATCCAAAGACCAAGGTTGATTTGTGTAGTCTGATCCAACAGGGAACTGTAGCTCAAACTTCTTTGCTTTAATATATTCCAACATGTGGATTTCTTACCTGGAGAACATGAGGCACTAGAATGCTATGTGGGAGGAAGGAAAGCCAGCAGAGACAAAGTGGTGCTTTTGGGCGGGGTTCTGCTAGGACTCCTTGAGTTTTCTCATCCATGGTATTATTAAAAGTACCACCTACCTAAATGTTGTTGTACTTCATGTACATCCTTTCATGGAAACTGCATTCACTGATTGCTGTGACCTCTTCCAAGAAGATAAGATACCCTGCCAAATAGCAAAAATGGTTTAAGGATGTCCTAAGAGGCACAAGTTTGAGGTCTTGACTCATCCTATTTTTTTCAGTATTTTCCTGATATCAGTCCAAAGGGACTCATTAGACAAACGAGTCTGACCCACGGAGGCCCCAACTCACACTTTACAGAACGCAAAGGATCTGTGCTAATATCCTGCTGCCTGATACCACAGCACACCTTCAGGTCCATGTGTCAATGGGTTAGCGCTATTTCATTAGAAAAGGGGGACCAACACAATTAGGTAGATGGTCATTATGCTTTGGCTATTTGGTGTATAGCTAGTTATTGAAATCTTGTCAGGTCAAATCTCCATAATCTGAAAAACAAAGTTGGAGGTGATTGAAAACAATGAAACAGTGGTGCTCCGTGGATCAGTGTACAAAGCCATTTATAGTAGTCTCCCTCTCTTTGTCTTTCTCTATTTTATTTTATTTTATATATTTTTTGCTTTCCTTTTGGTGCAACAGGTTCATTTCCCTTCCTAATGGGGTGCTGCAGATTCTAAAGGTGACTAAAGAGGATGAGGGCTTCTACCGCTGTGTTGCATCCAGTTCTGCCAGGAAGAATATCAGCAATGAAGCTAGACTCACTGTCATGACAGGTGAGGTCTGTTGCTGTGCTTTGTGGTGTTTGAATTGGGAACCAGATTCAAGTGGAAGTTTTTTTAAAAAGTTTTCTTAGGCTTGGAGCAAAATCCAGGTAGGTGAATCGAACAAATGGACACACAACATAAGAAACATAGCATTATTATTATGCTATGTTGAAATTTAGCTTATTGGAGAGGTAGGATGGCTTGACCAAGTGGGACAATTAGGCATTGCTGGAGAGTCCTGCTGGTCATTTTAGGCTGTAGCTAAACAACATGACTGGAATCAAGTAAGTTTGTGACACACCCTCAATCAAAAGCACAGCAAGAGAGCAGGGGGATCAAGAAGGAGAAGCAAAAAAACAGAAAGAAATCGTGCTAAGTATACAAAGTTGTCAGTCAGAAAGTTTCTGCTTATTGGATATGTATAAAAATATCGTGTCTCTCCTCTCTAGCCTTATACAAGAGTTACTTCTGACGGACATTTTGCTGCAAAAAATTGACAGAATGCATTTAACATAATGCTTTTATAATTGATCAATAAAACTGTTGAACTACTAAAAATACAATGATTGAGTCTCCATATTATTCCTTAAATAAGCTGAACATCAGCACCATGTCAATTGCAGTAATGTTTCATATTCCTGGTGCTATATGTCTCAAGGTGATTCATGAGAAATTGTTCACCTTCAGTGGATCCTGAGAGAGCAGCCCTCTGGTTTCACACTATACAAACATATCTGTACAAGTGAGGTCATCCATCTGAATAAATCACATTAATTTGGCACTACAAGAAAGGTTGCATGCTGACAATACAATTACAAAACTATATCTTGGTTCATATTAATCAAGGAATGTGATATCCTTAGTGGTATGAATAACTAATATGGTATGTGTGGACTGTCGTATGTGTTATCGGCGAGTGAATTTTAAAATAACTGTTTGTTTAAATGAGATAAGTTCAAGTAATCAGTTTATGCAGCTGAAACCAGATATTTGCATATAATTTATCAAAAGAGGCATACGGTACCTTCTCACAGTTTTACATTTTCAGACTAAACATTTTGTATTTCAAACTCGTTACAATTACCAAAATTATTTCACTTTATATTATGTGGAAATATTAAAACAAAGTCTAAAGACATCAGCCAGAAAACTAAAGCTTGGGCATGGGGCCTTCAAATGGAAAATGAACCTAAGGATATTTGCAAGTTAGTTGTATGGCTCAAAGAGAATTCTACAAAATAACAAGGAAATGTAGGTAAACGTCTCCTATTGAAGAATGTATTTTAAAAATATGCCTTTTGTTATTCTGGTATCTTGCAAATAGAGTTGCGTTTGATAATTCTAACTAATCCTCCCTGACCGAAAACAGAAAAAGTTTTGTATGATTTAATGCCACTGTAATGATGATTCATTGAGACACCTTAGGGATTGCCAGCAGAGGCCAGACTTTGGTTGAGGAACTGTTTAATTAAGCTCTGGTTGAACAAACAGCCAAAGTCCAACAAATTGTTCTTGTTTCAGCTGCCTTATATACTAACCTTGTGGACATGGAAGAATCTATTTCTACACCTACGTGCATTAACTGATACTTTACAGAGTAGTTAACTATAAGTTAAAGTATTCCAAGAGCTTAACCCTCAAGAGTTTTCTAAGGGTAGTGATACTTCCTGGGTTTCTTCAGCTGTGTCCAAAGTTTTGCACTGAAGTCAAATGGCAGTGAAGAAAATAGGCATGAAGGTTGATGGTACAAAAATAGTTTCAACTGTATGAACGGCTTGAGTGCTAAAACAGACCATGTACCGACAAAACACAGTGGCAAAATTAATTGAGAAAATTGACCAACATGACTGTTATTTGAGTTGAAGGAGAAATAAGTTCAAAGTAATAAAAACAATCATCAAATACATTGCATGTTGCAATTCATGAATTAAGATTCCTGACAACGACGTATCCCAATCCCATGCCAAGTTACTTTTAAATGATATTGCTTTGAATCCAAAAAATGTGATTGTGGTTGAAAAGTAAAAGATAAAAAAAATGTACTCTTTTCTGATTCCTAAATGTCCTTGGGGTTAATGAAACTGAATTGTCAAGCTGTTTATTTAGACCGAATGTAGCCTCTGAACTAAGAAAGTCAAATTTTCAACATATTCCAATGAAAATGGTATGAATTCCTCTTAACACTTAATATGCATCCTTTCCATTTAAGCCACAGTTACCTCTTTTAAATTTTACATTTAAGCAGTAGATTTAACATTGGTTCCACTTTGCTCTCAATGAAGACATTTTAAAATATAATACATAAAAATAGGAGATTTGCCAGAAAACGTGATGATATTTCCCAGACTTTTGGGGAAATGTGTCATGAAGATTTTGTCCAGACTGTTTCAAAATCATTGGCATGACCCTAAACAGCACATTCATCCTCAAGGTTGTATCTTTTCCATAACTGAAGAGTTGATTTGTACCAAATTAGGGAGTACAGTGATTTCTCAGCAGAGTAAAGACCAATGAATTGAGCACACATCTGAGGAACTCATGCTTATTTTGATGAACCATATTGTCTGACTGACTGTAACTCTAAAATCAAGTTACAAAGTGAGACTGTTAAACACTGATGAGATCTCAAGGAACAGAAGCATGCCACAGCTGATTTTGTTCTCTTGGTGGGATCTTCAGTAGTTGGGACAAGGTGGTGTACAAAGCTTGTTCCTGTTGACTGCATCATTTCTGGACTGACACAATATGCAAACTATACTGGATTCAGATATGCTGAGAGGTAAATTTTAAAGCTATTAACACTTCCTAATGACAGCTTAGTGCCACAGGCTGGTTGTCACTGAGGCAGGTTGCAGTTGCTTTTTCTGGCACAGGGACAATGGTGCTGATTTTCTTTATCCTAAACCAAGACAAAATCAATAGTATAATTTAGAATAGTGTTGAAAATAGTATTACATTTGGTGCCTTTCAGCATTTCGTGTTTTGACTTGCATGAATCAATGAACATCCTCATCTGCTACTGCAGAGAGATCTTGTTTTCAGGTTTTCCAATAAAATTGCTGCTTTCATAAAAAAAAAAAAAAAAAAAAAAAAAAAAAACCATCACGGAGGTGCTTGGTGATACTGTCTGTTTACATTAAACAGATGTCAGATTTAATGCTATCACTTCTTTGTTTCACTGCCATGAATAGAATAGCTCAGCATCCACAGCAAAGCTTTGGCAGTTTTGTGTTGAAATAATAGACTCAAATACTTAACTTCAGAAGTTGAAAAAAAATCTAAGACATTAACAGACGCAGCCAGAGGTTTTGTTTTTCTTTAGTCTGTTTTCTGCTATGGTTTCTATTTTTGGAACTACACTACACCCACACCTATCAGATCCATCACTTTGTAGGCACCCTCTGCTAGAAAGTTGTTGCAAAGGCAGCCTGACCCACTTAAAGCCTTTTGCATCGCTAAGGTTCCCTGCATATAATTTCAATGATTGTCTAATTTGATTACAGAATGCAAGACCATTTTGCTTAGATCATTCCTTTCATTAACACTATATGGACCTTTTATGTGATCAAGAAATGAGCACTTATTAAACCCATAAAAAAAGTTTTCTTTGGATAACTACCTTTGTCACTGAGGAGCTGCAGAATTCCTCAGTTGAATAACTGAAGCCATCCTATGAAGTGACACAATGGTTTACCTTTTAGGCCCTTGAAAAGCCTTATTCTTCTGTGTAATCTTCTCTTCGTCTCAACCTTCTGGCTAAATACTTCGCACTATCAGGTGTTGTCATCACTAAGAACCTCCGGTTTCCTTAGTTTCTTCTGTTTCAACCCGCCAGGTAATGGTTCATCGCTGCTTTTGAGCTAAGTTGCAAGTGAATACTTTGAATGAAGAATATCTACTTACTTTGAATATCTCACATGTCAGAGAAATGCTTTTTGGACAAAATTTAGATTAAATTAGTGTAAGCGAGTAGTTTGTAGGCTGAAACATCACTAAATGCTTACACCAAATTTAAAGTAAAAGATCTTGTCGTAGCAGTATTGTAGTACAGCAGAGGTCTGTAACACTGAAGTATACTCCAATATCATTGTTACAGGCTCCATTGATACTCCAAGCCCAGTTGTGATTGTTGTGCCACCTCAGAATGCCACAGTGGTGCTCGGCCATCCTGCGGTTATGGAGTGTATGGCACAAGGCCAGCCAAAACCATTGGTGTCATGGAGCAGACAAGGTAGGACTTTCAAAGATTTTGATTCATTTTTTTCTCCTAGTCCATTATTTCTATATTTTAGTCACAGCTTGGGGTGTTATCAATTTTGTTGCTTAGTGTGTGTAGTGTTCTCAGGCCCCATTATTCTCAGCTCTTTCCTTGCTCATGATTTAACCCTAAAACTGAATCATAACTTAAACACCCAACCCTAAACCTAACCCTGTCCACTTTCCTTAAACTTTCTTGAGGAGCTGTAAAATTGTTAATTTGCCTGTTTGCAGTAGTGAGCCCAAAGAGAACTTGGACATGTTTTCTTTGCACATATGTTAACCAGAAAGAAAGGTGAGTTGGGAATGAGCTGGGAACGAGTTGGGAGCGGTTTTCGACTGTAGGGCCTTGGTGCTTAGGGTGTTTTTAAGAGTGTGGTTATTTAGTATTGCATGTGGATATCTCTGTGAACCCCATTTAAAAAGATAGAGAGCCCCCTGTTGGTCACTTTGTGACATTGCAAATCCTATCTCTTGCTCTTCAAAGCACTTGCACTTCCTTTCTGTGCCATTTCTCTGCTATTTCATCTGAAAGACCAAGAAAGGATCTCTACTTGTTTTAGTTGCCAGTAGCAGTTTTCTCCTTTCTGTTACATCCAGCACTGTGCTGATGCTCCATATTGCTTTCTCTTTTGATCAGATGGAAAACCCATTTCCACGGATGTGATCGTCCTTGCAACAAACCTTGTGATTAGGGACACAAGGGGTCACCATGGTGGTGTCTATGTCTGCCGAGCAAACAAGCCCAAGACTAGAGAATTTGTCTTTGCTGCTGCTGAGTTGCGTGTAGCTGGTAAGACTAATACTATGGCATTTATATGATGACTTTTTTCTTGGTGTTGAAACACCTCTAAGAGCTGATTCAGTAAGGATAGTCTCTATCACCATTGTCACAGTATTAAAGGTCTAATGTAATGTAAAGCATAATTAAATATATCTTGGAGGCTATTTCTAACTATAAAGTGTTTTCTTTGCACGCTTACAGGTAAATATCTATAATTTATAACTGCATCAACACCAGCCAATACATACAGAACACTGAACAGAAGAGAACACAAAAAACACAACCTTTTTTACTTTTTTACATTAAATTAGGATAAACCTTTCTTGCTTATGGCAATTAGAATTTCTAATGTTATTTATGTTTGCTAAATGCCAGAGTAATAGGCCTAAAACTGTTTTTTAAAGATAAGTTTTAAACTTTTTTCAAATTCAGAAGTCAATATACATTTCTTTAGTATTTGGTAGAATAGCGTTTTAAACTGTATGACTTGGGTCAGATATGTTGGCCATCCTTCCACAAGCTTTGCACAATAGTTTGCTGGAGTTTAAGCCCATTCCAGTTGACATGACAGGGTGGTAGGCCACCTACAAACCTTCCATACAATTGAGATCAGGGTTTTGTGATATGCTGTTGATCCTGATCCATTCTGAAGATCTGTGTGAACAGACTTTAACTTCCTGGCTGATGTCTGGGGATTATTTTTTTTCCTCTTGATCCCATCTACTATGTGAAGTGGACCAACGAAACATGATCTCCACCTTTGTGCTTCACAGTTGAGATTTTGGTTTCAGGCTTGAAAGTTTCCCTCATCGCTGCATGTTATGATGGTCATTATGGTTCAAAGTTTCAGTTTTAGTTTCATCAGTTCCCAAAAGTTAAATTCTTTATCACAGAATGCATTTGGAAACTCCAGCCTTGATTTTTAGGTTGCTTTTGGAATATTGCTTTTTTTTTTTCTCTCTGAGTGGTATTTTAGCCCATGTGGGTACAAGACTCCTTTCACTAGGAATGACACTTTCTAACTTCTTCATGATTCTACAAATTCTTTGTATCATTATTTGAACAGAAGAATGTGGCATATTCAGGCATCACAAAATTATACGTAATGATGAACCAGCCATGTGAAAGTCCACAATTCTCTTCCTGTTAGCTTGCTTTATTTCTTTTTATATTTTCATGATGACAAAGTTGTGACATCATCACCTTAGCTTTTCCAAATTGCTTAAAGGGTTAGTACTTTCAGTGTAATTTAGGCTTCAAAATTTAAAGAACATGGTAAAATTATCAAAACAATGTCTCACTTAACATTCTGCCCTTAAAGAAATAGAAATAACTTTTGTAATCCTAAATGGCAAAAAAAGATTAGTTTAATTTGATGGAATTTCAGAAAAGGAAAAATGTCTCTCTTTATACAGGGTATGTAAATATCAACTTGGATCAGCC
Organism: Anableps anableps; assembly: GCA_014839685.1. NCBI lineage: Eukaryota > Metazoa > Chordata > Actinopteri > Cyprinodontiformes > Anablepidae > Anableps > Anableps anableps. Next base: position 10,076,697 of record CM026067.1, on the reverse strand, counting down.
ATTTCAACTGCCCCTCACATTGTATTAACTTATAAAGTAGAAAACCATCAACCTGAAGATGGGCAAAGAGTATAAAATATCAGATCGACTGTTTAAAGTTTTGGCACCACCAAAGCAATAAACAATATTTTACACCATCTCATTTAGGTGGGAAATTTTCAAAAATACATCTTTGTCATAAAAAATAAGCAGGATTTTTCTGGGAAAGTAGAATGTGAAATGAAATATATAGTTTTGTGCAATATGCAGATTTTGATGCTCTTTTTTTAAAACTTCAGTCTGGATTTGAGTTACAAGTCTCAAGAATTCTCCACTTTCTATTTTAAACAGCCCCTCCAGTTATTGTTCAGCCCCCGGAGTCGGTGTCCCTCTCTAGGGGAAATACTGCCAGGTTTCTGTGCAACAGTTCTGGGGAACCTCTTCCAGTGCTGCACTGGCTAAAGAATGGCCAACCCATCAAGTCTTTCAGACGTATGAAGGTGCAAAGCCCTGGGGTCTTGCTCATCAACCAGCTGGCCCTGGAGGATGCAGGTTACTATCAGTGCATCGCTGAAAATGGGCTTGGAACAGCCTGTGCTACTGCCAGGCTGACAGTCATTGTGAAGGAAGGTCTCCCCAGCCTCCCTCGCCATCTGACTGCTACTCCTTACTCCAGCACAACTGCCCTGCTCTCCTGGGAGAAACCTGAATACAACACAGACCAAATCATCGCCTACTCTGTGCACTACCAACTCACTGCAGGTAGTTTGCTTTTAATGGGATGTGGTGATGAGATGAAAAAAAAAATCTACATATTTGATATTAATTTCATTCTTTATAGGGTCGGATAATCAGGACTCTTCATTTGCAGTTAGCAATGACACCACGGAGTATCTCGTCAAAGAGCTTCTCCCTCATACTGCCTACACTTTCTTTGTGGTGGCTTATTCGCCCATGGGAGCCAGTCCCCCATCACTGCCTGTAACTGTGGAAATGCTTGAAGATGGTGAGTAATTAAACCTTTGTACAAGGCAAATGAAACTAAACACACAAATGGAGCAAAGCAGTACAAAGTAAGGTTGTTCTGCATTCATGCTGTGTTTGTGTCCAAGCTCCTCCTGAATGAGTTAGGTCTATAGGCACAGTTCCACAGGTAGCTAGCAATTAGCGGATTTAACTGGAGCTGGAGCACAGACAGATCTTAAAGAATAAAGCATTACGCTGCAGTATTTCCAAGAGCTAACAAATGATCAGTTCTATCCATGTTAAATGCTTAAAGATTAGAAGAATTACTTCACTGGAGAAATCCAATTGACATTCTGTTTTACAATTTCATTTTGCAGCTACATATGGATAATTTTTAACCAAAACACTGCTGTGTTGTCAAACTCTATAAACATTTTGGAATTATTCTGCAGGACAATTAGTCTGATTAGTCTGTTTCCTCTTCATAGTGCCGAGTGCACCTCCTCAGCTCTCAGCAGCTAGCACGTCCCCCACTGACATCAGGCTGATGTGGCAGCCGCTGTCCTCACAGCACAGCCGAGGAGCTGTTACCCGCTATCGCATTGATTATAGTGCCCTGGATCAAAGTGAGTAATCTTCACTATTGACAAGCTCAACACTTTTTTGTGACCCACTGAGAATTACCAAAAACTAATCTGTGGTTAACAATCAACTGAAAAGAACCGTAGCAACCGTTGATGACTTAATATTTTGTTGTTCAGTAATTTTTCCATAATAAATTATCCACAGTAGGGAGTTACACACTGTAGGTAGTTTTTTTTTTTTTTGATAACATGTTTCTGTGGATGCAGAACAATAATATTTAATCCAACCTCTTCTGGTTACAATTTGCATAGTTTTGTCAGACCAAAGCTCCAAAGGACCTACTCTCATAATTTTGTGAAAGAAAGGATTTTACTGTACATAATATAAAGCAGAAACAGCACATTTATTTGAGAAGTAATTTGCACAATCCTCTATTACAAGATAAAATAGTACCTGTCCACTTTCTCTTTGAAAAGTCCTTGTGGGTTTGTCAAAATCTGAGTTTGCTTTACGTTTTCAATAGAGGACACTGTGTTCTCAGTGGAGTTGAGGGGCAATGAGACACAGTTCACACTCAGGGAGTTGCGCCCAAACCAGATTTACCGTTTGAGGATAGCTGCTGGAACTGCTGTCGGCTTTGGTGTTCCTTCTCAGTGGGTCCAGCACCAAACAATAGTTCGCAACAGTCCCAGTGACAACAACACAGGTAAGAGAACCACCATGCAAGACTCAGTTGTATTCCTACTTTCTGTGTATTAATTACTCTATATGTAATTTTGGAAGTCATGAAATACTAAAAGTAGGCAACATGTTACTCAGAAAATAATTAAACATTAAAACTGAGTTTTCCTCAGTTTCGAGGATCATACCTGCTATACTCAAAAATAAAGAAATAGTGACAGTTAAATAAGTCATGATAATAGCAATAAATAAAAAAATGTTTAAATAATGTTGGATCTATACAATTTATCATTAGTTTTATTTATTTTAGTTTCTAACAAAAACTTGCCTTGGTGTAAATAGACCTATTTATTTGGTTTTCTCACTGTTTATTTCTTTCTTTGTTGTTTTCCCTTCTTTTTTATTTAAATTATAAAAAAAATTAGAATAATTGTATGTTGATTTTGTTCAGCAGACAGACATTGATGCCCTCCAAAAGGTGGGTAAGCCACAAAAGGTCATTGTTAGAGAATCCAAGCATATTAATGGGAAGTTTAATGGAGGGAAAAGGTGTATCACAAAAAATTCTACAGGCAACAAGGACATCCATAGCCTTGAGAGGATGAATTGTGAATCAAAAACTAGGGATACTCCGATCAGGTTTTTTGCTGCCGATCACCGACACTAATCACATGGATTGGGTGTTAGTTTTTTGATTTGGTTATAAATGCTACTGCCACAGGGAGGAGGCAGAGGAGCTCAGTTGTTTACACAGATTATCTGTCTCATGTTACACTGTCATGCCATAGTGACAGTTATATGTAAAAAAACACATTTTTACAAGTTATATACTGGAGCTTTCAGGAGATGTTTGATGTGAGAGTAATAGAGCACATTGTCTGGTGGAGCTCTAAGTCTTACATCTCAGTAGCATGTAGCGGGGGTCCAACAGCGAGAGTAGTTGGTGGAACCCAATGTCTTCCACCCCTGAGAAAGGCTGGTCAGCTAGGCTGATGAATTAAATAATTTTTCAGGTTATTTGCTTAGCCTTCCGACTGTCACGCTCATACGGGCGAGTGTTGGCAATTGTGGGCTGCTTTAATTGCTGTCTGACTGCTCCGGGTGTCTTTTTTTTTTACTCTCTGCAGTGAGCCTCGATAACTTACCATACTCCGTCAAGCGCTTGTTTTGACGTGATCACCTGTATGAGGTACAGGTGATCGGGTTTTGAGATCAGAATCAAAAGACATTGATAGGCGAACACTGAACACATACTTTTTCACGGAAATCGGACGACAGTGATCGGTGGCTGATCGATCGGAACACCATTATCAAAAACCATTCAAGAGTTTGGTAGAGATTTACGAGATGTGGACCGCAGCTAGAGTCAGTGTTTCCAGAGACCTCATACACAGACGTTTTCAAGACATGGGCTGCAACTGTAGCGCTACTTGTGTTAATTAATACTTGAACCAAATAAATAAATAGTGGAGAGGCGCAAAAAAGTTGGTTGAGGTTCACTGTGAAGTTTCCACACTCAATGATGATTTGGAGAGCCATGCCATCTGTTGGTCCACTGTGTTTTAGCATATCAAAAGTCAAAGCATCCATCTATCAGGAAGTTTGAGAGCACTTCATGCTTCCTTCTGCTAACAAGCCCTTTGGAGATGTTGTTTTTATTTTCCAACAGGACTTGGCACCTGCATCTGCAATTTGGAGTACAGCGATTAGACAAACTGAAGAGGAAAATTGTAATAAAGGACTAATCTTCACTTTTTAAAAATCTTTTTCAGTGATTTTTGCTCCTTCTGAGTTGAAGGTCAGGACCAGAGTGACCACTCTTAATGTGACATGGCAACCCTCACCAAATCATACATTGGTTTCTGGCTATAAGCTGTCCTATCGGGAAGCTGAACCTGATGGGTCCTCCAACAAAGACAGGCTGTCGCATACACACACCATCAGGCTTCGGAAGAAGGCGAGGCACCACCTGCTGACTGGGCTTGGTAAGATGTTAGTCCTCTCCAAATGATCTGACAATACACTGTTTTCATAGATCTTTACACATATGTCTAATATCAGTCAGAGAAAGTGGAATACTGCTTTAAAAGTACACTGCTCAAAAAATAAAGGGAACACCTAAACAAAATAATGTAACTCCAAATCAGTCACATCTTTGTGGAATCAATCTCACCAGTTAGGTAGTAACACCTATTGTGAATCAATTTCACCTGCTGCTGTGCAAATGGAACATACAACAGGGGGAAATGAGAAGCAACTAGCAAGACAACCCCTATAAAAGAGTGATTCTGCAGGTGGTGGCCACAGATCATTTCTCTGTTGTTGTCCTTTTTGGTTGAACTTTTAGTCACGTTTTCATTCTGTCAGTGCTGTCACGCATAGAGGCATCATGAGGCGTTTTTTTTTTACAGCCCACTGAAGTTGCTCAAGTAGTGCAGCTAATCCGAGACCGGTCTCATTGAACATCAATGCGAGCGGTGGCAAGAAGATTTGCTGTGTCTCTCAGCACAGTGTCCAGAGCATGGAATAGGAACCAGGAGATAAGCCAGTACACCAGGAGACATGGAGGGGGCCGTAGGAGGGCTACAAACCAGCAGCAGGACCGCTACCTTGTCCTTTGTGCTAGGAGGGACAAGAGGTCCACTGCCAGGGCCCTACAAAATGACCTCCAGCAGGCCACAAATGTGTATGTTTCTACTGAAACTGTCAGAAACAGACTCCATGAGGGTGGTATGAGGGCTCGACGTCCACATATAGGGCCTGTGCTTACAACACAACACCGTGCAGGACGATTGGCTTTTGCTAGGGAACACTAAAATTGGCAAATTGGCCATTGGCGCCCTGCGCTCTTCACGAATGAAAGCAGGTTCACACTGAGCACATGTGACAGACGTGACAGTCTGGAGACACCGTGGAGAATGTTATATTGCCTGCAACATCCTCCAGCATGACTGGTTCGGTGGTGGGTCAGTCATGGAGTGGGGAGGCATTTCACTGGATGGCCGCACAGCCCTCCATGTGCTAGCCAGAGGTGCCATAAGGTACCAGGATGAGATCCTCAGACCCATTGTGAGACCATATGCTGGTGCAGTGGGCCCTGGGTTCGTTCTTATGCATGACAATGCTGGGCCTCATGTGGCTGAAGTGTGTCAGCAGTTCCTGCATGATGACGGCATTGATGTTATGGACTTCCCGTTCCCCAGACCTGAATCCAATTGAGCACATCTGGGACATCATGTTCCGGTCAACCCACAGACTGTTCAGGAGCTAACTGATGCTCTAATCCAAGTCTGGGACGAGATCCCTCAGGAGAACATCTTCCATCTCATCAAGAACATGCCCAAGCATTGTCAGGAAGTTATATAGGCACGTGGAGGCCACACACACCACTGAGCCTGATTTAGACTTGTCTTGAGGAATATTCACTGACGCTGAATCAACCTGTCATGTTGTTTTCCACTTTCATATTGAGTATGAATCCAGATCTCCATGGTGTAATCATTTTGATTTTACATTGATCATTTTTGTGTTATTTTCTTCTCAATCAATTCCACTGTGTTAATAATAAAGTTTTGCAATGAGAATATTTAATTAATTGAGATCTGGGATGTGTTATTTTAGTGTTCCCTTTAATTTTGTAAGCAGTGTCTATCTCTCCTTGTTTTTCTCTCTGTTTGGTCAGTTCCTGACCGGCAGTATGAGGTGAGGGTCTGGGCATTTGACAAGCAAAAGGATGGAGCAGCTGCAGTGTGGAAGGGAAGGACGGATAAGATCCATGGTAGACGTAAGACTTCCTTTAGAGGCATGCATCTCTAAAGAGTAAAAGAACCCAACATATGTCTCCATGTTGATAATGCCAGAATGACATTTACATTTTCTAGCATTCAAGGGAGTGAATTTATACTTATGTTACAGCTTCTGGGCCATCCTCACCCCCTCCGTTGCCTCCCAGCACCATCCAACCTATGGCTAACAGCTCCACCTCCATCTGGCTCCGCTGGGAGAAACCTCGGTTCATTAACACGCATATTATCAACTATACAGTGCGCTGCAGCCCAGCAGGAACCACCAACGCCTCTCTGGTCTCTTATTACACCAGGTCAGAACATCAGGATAAGTATCTGAAACAGTTTTCAGCATTGTTAAAATTGAAGTTAAAAATTTTATATATCCAAATATGTTCGAAAAACACACGGGCCATCATAGAGTGTCTCAATTTTTCCATATAACTGCATATAGAACAAACTAAGGCACAGAGATGGGGATTCGTGTTTAAGACTTGGACTTGAGTTGCACAAAAGTCACAAAAATAAATTGACATTAGATTCGACTTAAACTTGTGCCCTAGTAATATGTGATTGTTTAATAACCACTGAAGTTTTCTTTGTCCTCCTTCCTCTCTTCTATTCATTGGCACTCAGACAGAAACTGTGAGTGCTACACTGCCAGACAGGACACATTTTAAAAAAATGAATTTCACGGATCTTGAACTATTAAGAGCACGTAACAATCTGTGTTAGCAGTAGCTTCATAATTATGAAGGTAAATAACCATAGGACTAGTAATTGAAGGGTTGCAAGTTCGATGCATAGTTGTTGTCGCTCCTTTTTTAATTATTGTTTTGCCACTCAATTTTAGCTTAAATAGATCTACATTTAGACTTCTAAGAAACATCTAAACTCATTCTAAACAGCCTTTCAACAAACTCTCATTCAAATTTTGCCTATATGTCCATAAATCATTTAGACATTGCTTGGACTTATTTTTGAGAGAATAAGGGCTCATTATGAATCCACACAGGTATAAAATAAAATTAAACACTGATTTTGTGTGAGGAGAGAAATCATAAAGTATGTGCACAGCACATTATATGGTTGTTGATTGACTTGTTGCTGTGTTGCAGTTCTTCTCTGGAGATCCTACTCAGGGGACTGAAGCCTTTTACTCACTATGAGCTTGCAGTGCGGTCTAATGGACTGAACACTGCAGGACCCTTCAGTAGCACTGTGGTGGAGACCACCCTGCCTGACCGTGAGTCTTCTTAGAGCAGTATAAATATTAAAAGTGTTAACTTTCTTGCATGCATTTGGTAAAGAAATCAATTCATGAAAAAGTCTCAGCTCCTTATTTTTTTAAGCTCTCTTTGATGTTAACACTCATATGCAGTTTCCTTTGAGCGAGTTGATTAAAGAAATTTAATTCATAATGTTTATTGATGAGAAGCAGCAAATGACAGTCGGTGAGTGTTTTCTTTTTAAGTTCATCCTGTTATCAGTTCCATTAAAAGTAAAGGTCATCTTGCTCTTTTTGGAGGTCCCCATAATCTGCAGTGTGTACCTCTGGCAGTTTGATGGATCGCATTATATATGCAAGTAATTATGTGCACATAGCAAACCAATAAATTAACTGTTCAGATGGGGATTTGTTGTTGGCATCATTTGGTAATAACTGGCTGACTAATTAAGTTCTCAGATGTAGAAAAAGCCAGCAACCTTGTTTGCTGAATTTGTTGGTGGTTTTTTATATCATTATTGCAGCAGCTAACCCCTTCACACTCTCCTCTAACGTGCGTCATCACCTAAGCCTCCCCCCCCCCATTGCCCTCATAGTATATCCTCTCTTGTACCCAGGTGGCAGGAACATGAGGACACAGATGGCTATCACACAGCGAGTCAAATCCCCCACAAAGACAATAAATACCCCAGCTGTGAGGTCTCATTTCTGGGCTCTAATGACTTACCTGATCCTCCTGTCTCCCTCAGGGCCATCCACACCACCTGAGGAACTGCAGCTGAGCGCTTGGAACTCCTCGTCTGTGTTGGTGAGTTGGCGCCCTCCATTGGAACCGAATGGCATCATCATCAGCTACAGGATTTTGTACACTGTTAACCTGAGTGAGCCTGAGCACCAATGGAGAAATCTCTCTGAGGATGGTATGTTCACTAGTAATGAATACATGTTAAAACATATTCATATTTGAGCTATTAGATACAATTCTTTGTGTCATCACTTGTGTCAATAATGCTCTCTGTCTCAGGGGGCGTCGTTAGTACAGAGGTCCATGGTTTGTCAGGGGGCACTCGATACTTCTTTAAAGTGGGAGCTTCTACAAAAGTGGGACCAGGGCCTTTTTCACCTGTTGTGGATGTTCAGACTCCCCTGCCCATGTATGGTATGTGTAAATGGAAATCAACAGGGAGTTCATAACAACATAACACCATGGAACAGAAAGACAAATGTTAATGACCATGATAGATTAAAGAAGAGCAAATGTGCAGACTTGCTTATGGGTGGGTGCAATGATTTAATTTAATTAATAAATCCTACCAGTATTCACTCATGTACAGTGACCACAAATGCTTTACACTGTCATTTCATCCCTGCACCAATATCAACATACAGCTCTGTAAGACATCTCTGCTCAGCTGTTTTGTATCATTTTAAAGAGGTAAAATTACAGCACCTTGCAAAAGTTGTTGAAACATGTGAAAAAGTTTATTCTGATAACCCTAAATAAATTCCAGGATCACAAATTGCCTTCAGAAGTCACCTAATTAGTAAATGGACTCCACCAGTGTGGGATTTGACCTCAGTATAAATATAGCTGTTTGTTAAAGAATATTGGTGAACAAACAGCATCATGAAGATCAAGGTACACAGCAGACATGTGAGGGTTAAGCAAGTTGAAAAAGTTAAAGCAGTGGCTATAACACACAATCCCAAGCTTTAAAAATGTTATGGAGCAGTGTTTAATCCATCACAGCTGCAAGCTTACCAAGGCATGGCTGTCTAAGAAAACTGACAGGCCAGCAAAGGACAGCCTCAATGTGAGGACCAGCCAAGAGGTCTATGGAAGAATTGCAGAGATACATAGCTCAAGTTGGAGAATCTGACCATGACAGAAATCCACCCTTGTTGGGAAGAGTGGCATGAATAAACCAGTGTTTGAAAGAAAGGCGTAAAAAGTCCTATTTAAAGTTTGCTACAAGTCGTGTAGGATACACAGTAAGTATTGCTTCTCTGCTTCAGCTAAACACCCCACAATCCTGTGCTGCATCACTATCACTGTCATATAACCAAACAGGCCACGTGACCAACCCTCTTCCCTCCCCCTCCTGAAACACAAACGCCAACAAGATAGGAATAAACATTAATATCTGCCCACTTTTAGTTATTGGACCAATACCTATAAGTTAAAAAATGACCAACATCGGGACCAATATCAATAATGCTGATATATCATTCATCCCTAGTTCAAAGTACAAACCCAAAACCATTTCAGAATTTAGGGCAAGACTTGAAGTTTGATGCTCACAAATTCTCTCCATTCAGTGTGTTTGAGCTTGTACTGAATTGAACTGAACGGGTAAAATAAAATTGCAGTCTCTAGATGAACAACTTTGATAGAGATATATCCCAAATGACTTTCAGGTATAGATTTTCAGATTTTTATTTACGAAACATTTTTGAAAAACTAATAGCATTTTCCTTACGTTTAAGAAATGTGCACTTATTTGTGTTGCTTTATCACACAAAACATCAATAAGCATGCTTAAATGTTTTTGCGAGCATTGTACCAGGCTTGTAGAAGAACTTGTTGATTTGCATGTTTGCTGTCTAGCAAACAAAATGGTCTTTCACTTTTTCTTGCACTGCAGTGTGTTCATTTTTTTTCTCTTTTTTACTTTCAAACTCTTCAAGTAAAACTTTATTAACACTTTATTTTGTTTGCATTTCCCATTGTGAATGGAACTGGAACTTGGTGGGTGGCGGACTCTTCCTGCCATCTGTTTTTTTCCTCTAGTGCTAATCCACACTGCCTACATCTAGTATAAATGAATATGAATGAAGGTCTGCTCTCCTAAGTCAAATGTAGCCAACTATCTTATTAAAGCATTAACGTTAGCTTACATGAAAAATAAGTCCATCCCAACAGCCGTTTTGTGTCAAACCTGTGATGACCTCAGTTTAGTCATTGTTCTAGTTTTCAGTATTCCTTAACCTGGAATAATAACCATGCCTGTAATGCACTGGGGGAAACACTACACAGCAGTGTGCAGTGCTCCATCCCACTCACATTGAGGCAGAGATAGACTTTTAAAGGGCAGATATAGATAAATTAGACAGTTAAAAATACATTAAAAGTTGAAAACTTATCGTTGTTGTTGGCACTCAGTCTTACAACATTTCCAGCCGCTCTCTGCCAGGGAGTGAGCGGCAATGTATGCGGTCACGTGATCTCAAGGTTTGGCTGCTGAATGTGCTAATGGATCGGCAAACACATGCACATATCGGCTGATCCCGATACAAGAAAAAAACAAATATTGGCTCAAAATATCGGCCAGCCAATGTATGCATCGGCCTCTACAAAAAATGTATATTATGTATTTTAATTAATTTGTTTGTTTGTTTTTTTTGTCTTTGCCTTTTTTAGGACTCTTGTTGGTGTTTAAGTATTGTCAACCATGTCATCCAATAACTTTGAACATTTTTTAAAACAAAAACATGGTGGGCCACTGGTGGACTGCCTTAGCGACCGTACAACCTGGCTTAGCAAGTTTTCTGGAGGAAACCCTGGATCAAATTTGAAAATCAGTAGTTGGATAAAATTTTCTTTTCCTATTAGCATTTGTGGTAGGTTGCAAAATCTTTATGTTTATTCTAATATACATCCAAATTTTTCTGTTTTGTCGTTTTACCAGAGTTGGACATTCATGCAGTCACGGGCATCATAGTCGGTGTTTGTTTGGGACTTATTTGCATCCTCCTTTGCATGTGTTTCAACTTTCGAAACAGTAAACCCAGGTCAGTGTTTTTGTACTGTGTGCATGTTTGGTATTTTAGGTTCAGTTCTCAAAAATATCTAAAGGTGGATTTCAGTAAATGGAAGTACCACCAAAAGGGTATTACAGTAATTCAGTTAAAAAAAGTGAAACTCCTATATTTGAAAGATCTTTAGACAGATATTTTGGGAGCATTTATTTCTGTTAGTTTTGATGAGTAATGTTTTCAATAAATGAAAACCCAAAAATCTGTTTCTCCAAAAATTTTAATATTACATAAGACCAATAAAAAATTTATGCTTAAGTTCAAACAGCTAGGATTCTGCCTCTTTGTGCTTTCCTGTTTCCAGATGAAATGAAAAAAAACCCCCTCTTTTTTCTGATTTGTATTTTTCTCAATTACCACAAAACATTATCAAACGATAAACATGAGAGATACTCTTAATTGAATCATCTCGATATCTCAGTATACGTCACTGATTCTCCTTCTGTATATAATCTATTTATTCCAATTTTCTCCCGTTTGGGTCTTCTATAATCTTATATGTCAGTTTTTCTGTTATGTAGATTTCTTCAATAATTACAGCCCATCGGCTTAGAAAAACATTCAAAAGCAAGCTATATCCAACAGTGTTTCCCAGTTCATTATGTACTTCTTGCCAAAAAGTTTTTTTTCTTTGGGCACATCTAGAATATATGATTGTGGTTATCATCAATCTTTTCATATTTTCTCTGACATAGAAAGTTTGTTGAAAAATGTACTCTTAATTTAGGGGAGTGGGAAAAAATATATTTAAAATTTTCCATGAGAATTCCCTCACTTTTGTGAGCTAGTAGCTATATGGTGATTTTTTTTTTCCACATACATTCCTATTCCCTTGTTTATTTTTTCAATATTTACTTCTCTTTCCATCTTTTCTTTTGCATTGTCACTTGAGTGTTAGTCATTGGCAATACATGGTAAAATGCTGAAAAAAAGTCTATTGGATTGCTTTTATGTGCATCATTAATTAAATTCTCATGGGATTTTCCTTTATTTTGACTTCATTATTATAATAATCTGTTGCTTGTAGATATTTAAAGAATTTATATTTATTTCGGTCATAGTTATCTGTAATTTCCTGGAAACCTTTCAATCTTCCTCCTTTCTCCAAAGCCCTTCATGTAGCGATTCCTTTCATTATCCAGTGTATGAATCAGTGATTATAATCACAGGGTTTAAATTCATTATCATATGATGTCCTCTTCATACTTCGTAAATAATTTTCACCTTTGTATTTTTTTTGTCTGTTCTGTACTGTTTCTAAAGTCTTAGTCTCCTTTTCTAATGGTGAGATTACAACTCCACACAGAGAACTATCTGGAGGTCTGAACTCCACAGCTGTGACTCCAGTCAGTGTGCCAGAGTGCAGTGATAGCCATGAACTGGAGACACTGATGCCTCCAGGCACCCAGGAGTCAGGTCAGCAGCCAACAAAAGATCCAGAGGAACAGAGTCTGATGGCAAGTTCTAATCCCGGGGAGGGGGACGATGCTCCTGCACCTGAACCAAAGGTCAAAACCTTCAATGGGGGCAAGCCTTTAGTTCTTTATGATTTTTTTTTTCTTTTTTAATGCGCTAATAAAGTAAGAATTCTCATCTTGATTCCTCCGCTGTGTTATTTATCTTGCAGATTGCTTGGAATGGCTCTGTGAGTCATAATTGGGTCAACAGGATCACACGATACAGAGATACAATAACAGAAGACTCTCCAGCGCTGATTAATGGAGCTCTCAACGTGTTTATTACTGCAACTGGCATGGTAAAGTAATCAGCAATATACAGTGACTTATGTTTTAACTATGAACCAATCTCTGTTAGCATCTTGTGCTCTAGAATGCAAAATGTTTGTTTTCCTCTCTTTTTATATAAAGAGTTTATGTCTGTGATAGCAGATAGAAACATGTTTTTTAATGGAAACATGCACCAGTTTTTGCAGCTTCAAAACAGAGACATAAATTTTTTTATCAACAGATTCTTGATAATGCATTTTCATTTTTTTTTTCTTAATTCTCTGTCTAAGATTTTGTTCTTGGTTAGTAAGATCTTTGCCTTTTTAGGTCTTTTTAGGTTAAGCATACCAACTCTGTCTTTATTGATGCTGCACATCTTTAGATGCTGGCCATCACAGCAATAATGTTTTTCAATTTATTTATTTATTTCCTCTTTATATTCACTGCTTTTTAATGCTCATACATACCCTTCAGCAGTAAAAAATTTAAAAAAAAAGCACCTGCTTATTTTTCCATCTGGAAGGACAAGCATTCCAGCATTTAGTCCTCTTGTGTTCAAACTAACTGCACAACACAATGTTCGCCAAAGCAGAACAGAGAGGACTCCCGGCTATGACTAAACTCTGCTATTTGGAAACTTTAGGCTTTACATGCACCTACAGGAGAGAAAAAGGTGAACTGAAGCAAAACTTTGTCAGGTTATGCTTGTCAGAGCAGCTGGTTGTAAGATGCTAAACAAGTAAAAAAAAAAAGCCTATATTTTGATTTTGTTTTTTGTGATTGAAGCGTAGTGAATACATACATTGGGTACCATTACACCCCAAACTGTATCTGTCCAATGATTTGAATAAGCAGCAAGTGCACTGAAGTATTCGTATCATATGAAATGCTTTAGTAAGCTATAGGAGTACTCCAATCATCTACATTTTCTTGTATCTGGCATTTGAGATTTCTTCCACTGAGTCTATAAATGCTAGTAATGTTCAACAGTTTGATCTAAATCCATATCAACCATTGGATAGTACAAGTAGGATGTGTTTAAAGCATCATTTTTAGTTTAAGAGAATAGAATAGGTAACTGAAAGGCCTAAAATAACAGCAGCCTTACTGTGTTGCAGGAAACAGATGATCATCTCTGTTCATCTCTGTGCCGTAACCAGGTGGAGGCAGAAGTCATTGTTCACTCTGAGTTGTCAGACCCCAGTGGGAAGGAGAAGGAGGAATGCAGTGAGAGAGATTCTAACACCACCAGGGGACCCTCATTATCAGAGGCCGTATATTCTCCTTTGAGTCAGCCAAGTTCGCCAAGAGTACAGGAGGAGCATCTAGAAGACCTTTCAGTAGCTGAAAGTTCCCCAAGTCTTCCTGCAAGAACATTGGCGGCTTATCACAATGAGGAGGCAGAAGGCACCAGACAACAGCAGAACGCAGACAGGGAGCCACAGCAGGACACATGCCTCACCAATGGCTTCCACTCTCCTAAGACTCCAAGGTCCATGCTGAAATCTGAGCATTTAGAAACTGAGGACTCCAGACACTGCCCGTCTGCAGCAGGGAAGGCTATCTCTGCCGGACTACCTCCTGCACCCTTTGTCAGCCCTGGCTTTGTCCACTCTACCTCAGCTGCTCACATATATCTGTGCCCTTAACTTTATCCACACAGAAACATTTTTTTTTTCCAGGAAGAATCCATGAAAAATATTTTTATGCACATTATCACTGGATTTCTTTCTCTTCCTTGCATAGTTTTATAGGTACTTTTAATTCACCATTTCACATATGTGTCTATTGTGTCTACATATGTCTCTACATAAGAAGTGTTTTTTGAAGAGGTACAGAACTGTTTCAGGTTCTACATCTTTGTGTATTCTTTCAAGATCACAAGGAAGAACAGGAAAGTTTGAATATAGCAGAGCAGATGGGAGTGAATTATTGAGGGCTCTTCCCATTGTGTTAATCTTGGTTGTGTTCCACTCAGGTAGGACATATAACAAGATGTGATTGAGCAATTGGACAGGGTTTCATCAGTAGTGTTAGGGTGGGTTGCTTGGGGGTGTTGTTTGTTCTTCCTGGGGATGCTTTATGGATACTCCCACAGTGTGGTCTTGAGAAATGAGCCTTAAAGAGTATTTGTTAATCTTAAAGTGCAGAACACTCACGTCATGTAGTCTCAGGGTCCAAACACTCAAACAGGGATTATAGCTAGCACCTGTCCTACATACCATTTTACAAACATTTCCTGAATGAAGAGTGGCGGTCCCAGGTGCCTAAGTAATCTAGGTGCATTTATAACCTGTGTATATTTTCTATTCAGTACAAGTACAAACCATGTCAACATGAAGTAAACAAAGTTCAGTAGATGTGGAGCATACAGATGATGCCATATGTCCTTTTGGTGGGACTTTTTAAACCAGGGATGCTTGGTTTTTACTGTTTGTTAGAGAGGGGCAATATCATGTTAAAATCAGAGTACCTCAATGTTGACATTGGTTGCATTAAGCTGGAGGGAGAACAAAAGGGGAGTTTTTACAGCAATCCATCTGCAGACCACTCTCCTGATTTAGCTAAGCAGGGATGCACCTCTGTCCATGCTGAAGTCAGAACACTGCACCGTTAGATGAAACCATTTATTAAAAAATAATTTTAAAAAAACATCAAGCCAATCAACCCCAAGCCTGTCTGATTCCAGCTTCAGTGCTTTAAAAAGTATTTGCCCCCTTACAGATTTCTTGTGTTTTTGCTTTTTTTTGTATATCAAACTTAAATGTTTCAGATAATTAAACTAATTTTATTATCTTGCAAACATAATCATAGTAAATGCAAAAAGCTATTTTCATGTAAGAATGAAGTAAACAAAGTTCAGTAGATTAAGTGAACTTGCAATGAGTTTCTTTTGATGGTTTTTGAACATGAATGCCTTGTTTTAGGCCACGCCACAGCAGGATCTGTGAATATAGTATGTGTGATGTTACTTATCTGAAATGCTATTTTAGTTTTGTCAGCCATAACAGGAAGTTCAACCTCCAGAACTTTTCAGAGTGTTTCATTTGTCCACAAAATATTTTCCTATATGATTAGAAATGGTTTTGTCTTTGGAACTCTCATAAGAATTCCATTTTTTGCTCGGCCTCTTTCTTATTGTTGGAAGACGAAGACTGACCTTGACTGAGGCAAATGAAGTCTGCAGTGATTTAGATGATTTTTAATAATTATTGGAAAACAGCTACTCCTAGGAAGGTTTGCCGCTGTTTCATGTTTTGTCCATTTGTGGATAATGGCTCTGAGTATGATTCGCTAGAGCCCGAAAGCCTTAGAAATGGCTTTGTAACTAACCACACTGATGGTTGTCAATGATTTTATTTGTAATCTGTTACTGAATTTCTTTAGGCATGATGTGTTTCTAAAACCATTAATCCTACTTAATGTTGTCGGAGGGGTTCTATTTAATTGATCTTTTGATTCTACAGGCCTAGCAGTAATTTGGCCTGTTTATGGCCAGTTAGTTCATGACTTAACAAGGGGCCCAGGTTGTATTGGATACATTTTCCCTCTAAATAAATGAAATTGTCATTTGAAAAATACTTTTTGGATTTACACAGGTTATCCTTGTTTTATATTACAATTTATTCAATGATCTGAAACATGCAAGACTGACAGAAAGGTAAAAAATTTAAGAAAAAATCTATAAGGGAGCAAATAGTTTTACAGCATGATATATGGAAAAATGCTCCCAGTTTTTGTATATATGCTCATGTGATTTTGAATAAAAAGTTTAACATGATAAAAATATTTCTTGTATTTTAGATCTGATTCATTTTGTCATGATTAGTAAATTAATACCAGGTGTCATTATTGGTTGGTGCAGTGTTCACACAGACTGGTGCATCCCTCTTTTTTTTTGTCAACATCACTACCTCATTTCTTTTCAGAAGGGTTGTTCTATTTGTTTTAACCTAACTGGCTCCTTTATACAACAATTTTTCTAAACTCGTCAAACTTTTAAGCCTTTTGGTTTTCTGTAAAAGAAAGTATCGGACAGCGACTATGTGGTTGTGCTTTTATATAAAAAAGGAATGCATGTCCTTTTACCATTTGTGGATTTTGTCTCTCTGTGAAAAGTTCCCTACTGCATTCTGTGCTCAACCAAAAGCATTCATGCTCAGTAGCTATTTTGTCAAGCACCTTAAATCTGAAAGCGTGCTTCAGAAGTTTTAGTGGATGTAGGTATGAGGCATTTGTGAGTTTTTGACAGTTCTGCAGCTGAACATGTCAATAGTTGCAGCTGGTGTCATTGTTTGTGTCTTCTGTGAGATAGCATCCAGCTGCTTCCATTCTGCCTTTTATTATAAATAGACTTTCTGAAGGCTAGTAACTCCATGATTTGAGAGATTTTTACTTGTGATGGAAAGAAGGTACAAACTTTGGTTTGTATGACTGTAAATAGATATTACAGCCTACCAGACAGCTCTGTTATTTTTATACACAAGCAAGGGTTTGAGGATGGTATCTTTTCTTTGGCAACACAAGTTGTTTAGTAACAAAATATGACCTAAATTCAACCCTATAAAAATGTGTTGCAGTCTACATAGGTCCTTACAAAAGTACTCCGCCTTTTCACTGTTTGTCACTTTACAACCACACACTTCAGTGTATTTTACTGGGAAACTAGATGATCAGCCAGCACTAGTGTAGTACATATGTTAAGTGGGAAAACAAATGATACAAAAATCTTTTACCAACAAAATGTGAAAAGTATGGCATGTATTTCTATTCAGTCCCCTTTGATCTGAAACCACAAAAAATATATAGCAGTGGTGTTCCACAAGGACAAGGACTTACCACTAAAATATAGCCACTGATTTCCTTCCGAAGTTACTAAGTTCATAAGTTATCCATCCATGTGAACTTTAATTTTGTATAAATCCAGCTTTTCTGTGAAGGGCTCAAAGGCTGGGTGGAGAACATCAGTGAACAAACAGCATCACGAAGACTTTCAGGGAGAAAGTTGTAGAGAAGCTTAAAGCAGGGTTAAATGATAAAGAATATCACAAGCTTTGAACATCTAGTAGAGCAGTCTTCAATCTTTCATCTGAAAATGTATAGTACAGCTGCAAATCTACTAAGACATGCTGATCTATCTAAACTGACAGGTTGGGCAGGGAGGGCAAAAAACAGAAGACAGTCAAGAGAACCATAATAATGGTAGAGGAGCTGCGGTGATCCACAGCTCAGGTGGGAAAGTTGACCTTTACAGAAAACTGGCAAGAAGAAATCACTTTTACAAGAAAGCTAAAAGGGCTGCTGTTTTTCAGTTTGCTGTAAGGGGACACAGCAGACATGTAGAAGAAGGCATTGTGATTAGTTGAGACTGACATTTAAAAGACAATGTGTGATGGAAAACTAACACCATATATCACTCTGAAAACTCTACCCACGGTGACACAAGGTAATGGCAGCGTCATGCTGTGTGGAAGACAGGCAAGCTGGGTCAGAGTTGATGGAACTAATTACAGGGCAACTCTGGGAGGTAGGAATCAGTTAGAGACTGGAAAAGAGACAACTTGAGACTGTGAAGACCTTTCAGCAGAATGACCATAAATCTACAGCCAGAGGTTCAATGAGTTAAGGTAAATGGTCTCCATCCAGGCTGACTGAGCTTGAGCTATTTTGTGAAGATAAATTAACATAATTCAGTCTTTAAATGCCCAAGGTTGGTGGAGACATACCATAAAAGACTTGCGGAAATTGCAGTAAAAGGTGGTTCTATAAAATATGGAGTCTGAGGGGCTGAATACATATGCACATCACACTTTTGTCATTTTTATTTGTAGAACATTTTGAAAACCATACAGAAGTTTGTAGTGTCCCACTTTGTGTTGATGTGTCACATAAAATACAAATTAAATACATTGATGTTTGTGGTTGTAGTGACAGAATGTGAAAAATTCACAGGCTCTGTATTACTTGTCTTCTTTCCGGTGGTTTCCTAATCAAACTAGACCTGACGCGGAATCAAGCCACCCTTTCTTTACTTTCCATGTTTCTGCACATTTCTGGGCTGCTACGACAGTCTAACAAGCTCAGCCCAAGTTATTACATGTTTCAAAACCACCACAACGTCTTTCCATCAACAAAACATTGTTTTCTCTAAAACCTAACCTCTCTTGTCAATCAAGATGCAGCGTTAGTACATCTCGAAGAAACCTATTCTTTTTTTTATTTTTTTGCTTTCCAGTGCATATTTGTAATTGTGTTTTATTTTATCTGTAGTTAATTTATCGACAGAAATGAATGTTTTCTTACAGAACCTGAGTGAGAAATTAATTCCGAAATGCAGGAGTGAGGGGGTTGTTAAAAAAACACAAACTCACAGAAGAAGTACTGCTGCATTGAACAAATTAAAGTGCCAAGCCAGTTTTGTTTCCAGCCGATCTTTGATCTCACTGCAGATTTGCATTATTGGCTAACTAAAAAGTCTGCTGTGAACACATTGATCGGAGGAGACTGATTGTAGTCTGTCGACAGTAATACACCTTCAGCTCTCTGCCTTGATGTGTTATGATAATGCTCTTTTTGAAAGCTCGGGCAAACCAGTAAAACCCTGCGTGTGGGGTTTTTCCCCTAGAGATATATAAATACTGATCTTTACAGTAAAATCATTCCCAAAAGACTGTGTACCTAAAATCCTGAGAGTAAACCTCTCAAAAGCATTCCAGTATAACTCTCAGCCATGATTAGGCATGGAAAATTAGCAAAGGTGCTATAAATTCCCATTTTATGTTCCTGCAGATGTTACCTACTAAATTCAGTTCCATTCTTCCGTCAACGGTGTATTCTGAGCAAGTTTAGTCATTGTAGTTAGAAGGACTTTTTGTAAAAGCTTTACATAAAGAGCTTAGTGCATTTTCTCCCCAACTCAATCATTTTCAAATTGCTTCTAGGCTTACAGCACCCTTTTTTTTTTTTATCAGAGATAAATATTCTGCACTCTCTACACTGCTGCACCAGTTGATTTGTATTTTTTTTTCAACTAACAAAAATAAACTGGCTGTAAAAGACACAGCTTGGTGATAAAGTATAGATTTCCATGGCAGCATTTCATAAAATACATTTTTAAAGGGCACTGAAAAAACCCCTGCTATTTCTGTTTTTTGTGTACATGAGTTAATGACATCGCAAGAGGTATTGAACTGGTCAGCTGGCAATAGTGAAAAATTTGTTGGATTTAACAGATTTCGGCTTGGATTTTTTTTTAGCATTCAAGTTGCACTTGGTTGCAATGAACCCCAAACTATAAAGGACAGAGCTGTGAATAGCAAAGATGAATTCTTAACTTCAACTGGTAGCAACTCATTAATAATTCAATTTCTGTTTTGCCCTCTAATAGGTTACCTATTTGTAAAATGCAGGTGCATTCATATTAGTTCTAATAAGTCTGTTTCCTGGGTAATCATTTTCTGTTATAGTGACCAAATTTTACTGAAATCCATGCTGTGCAGTAGCCATATAGAAAAAAGTCAAACAGATACATACACATACTTTGCATAACTGAGTAATTGCCTTATTCCTTTTGTGATGTCAGTAGAGGCATGTGTGTGTGTGAAAGTTTGTTTTTGCAAGGGTAACATTTATCTTGATTACCTGTCAATTTATAACAAAACAAATAGAAACTGTCCTACATGTTGTATGGCTGACAACCTATATCTAAAGGAAATTTGAATGATTTGACAGAAAAAGTCTGTTCTGTGGCTTAATTATTCATTTTAAATGTAAAATTTACATTTTTAAATGTAAAAAAGGGTTCTGAGATGGACATAATTCTACATTTGTTATATATATAGTTTGGTTAAGGTGGCAGAGATTCGCAGACAACCTGCTAAAGGACAGCTGTCCTCCTCACAGAAGCTCTATGAACAATATTATGTCTCCAATATGCACAACTTTATTTTACTTTTTTTAAGCTAGAAAAATCACATATTTAGAGAAAAATATCACCTTCCCTAATGTTGCATGCTTGATTTAAAAGAGATTTATGAAAATAAGATACCTCATGTTTGTTGATTCTGATCAGCTTCTTGATGCTGCACATTTTTTGTAACAACTGGAACATGTAGACTTTCTATTTTTTATTTATTTATTTATATATTTTTTTGTAGACATAGGTTTACCCCAAAGGATTAGTAGCTGTTTTGTCATAACTCAGCAACAGTTTTTACTCTTTAGAGGCACAGAGTGGGTCTTAATTACAAGGGTGAACAAATGTGGTAGAGTGGAGAATTGAGTTTTAAGTGGCTTCATTTAGTCTACAGGGGGTAATATATATATATATATATATATATATATATATATATATATATATATATATATATATATATATATATATATATACGTATATATATATATATATATATATATATATATATATATATATATATATATATATCTATATATATATATATATATATATATATATATATTCAAGAGGGATAAAAGTCTTTTGATATTCCTCCCCACATACACACTTCTCTGTGCAGGCTGCAATTTACTGACAAAACAGTCTCAACTCAGGTCATATTTGCATGAATGTGTAAAGGTTCATGCCAGCATAGCCAGTTAGGAAACATGCCACCTGTTGCTTGATGTAGTCATTTTCAAAAGTAACAAGGAAATCAAGGAAACTCTTTTATGCACAGATGATGTCTTGTTTTATACTTCAAATCTCTCAGTATGGTTCTGCCTCTCTCTACATTATGGTGCTTCACTGTGAGCAAATTCTTTTTTTATTATTTTAGCAGTAATGTCTTGTGCAGCTTCAGGATGAAACCATCTTGTCTAGTTTATGTCGGCTCTGTCCTGCTTCTCAGTGTGTTAGCTCAGACTTAACAACTACAGCTAATTAGACACCTCCGCCACTATGTGCAGACAACAACTTCATTCACCATCACAGACCATACTAGTAAATTGTAGGAGCACTTAGTAGACTATCAATCTTAACCTGTCTTATTTACATTTCAAGAAGTGCAATTTCTTAGCCCATAAGACCACAGAGAGATTAGTTATTGTAGCTAAAAGCAATGTGTAAAAAACTTGGCTTGTTCAGAGGAACTGATCAAAGGATATGCTTTGCTTGTGCTCTGTGATAATATGCCTCGTATTATCATGTGTGGAAATGTAAAAATCTCACAACGCCTGAAAACTTGTCTTATGTAAATAAACATTAACAGTTAAAAGTAATGCATTGAGTGTGTCTTTGCATGCATATATTTCTTGAACTCAAAAAATGTTTCCTTGTTCTTGCTGTCTTCAGAGATTTATCATTTTCACTTCCTGTGTGGGGTATTCATGCATTTAGCCCCATCCATCTTCCCATCAACAATGGTGGAGTTGGTGTGTTCATGCTCATGGTAAATTGACTAAATCTATGTAGCACTTCTCTCATCATACTGAACTCTCAAAGTGCTTTACACTAGAGTCACTCACTAAATTGCAATAATTCATACACTGCAACAAATACTATTTCAGATTTAAGACAAAAATTGTAATTTTGATCTCAACTGGATGGAGTACCTTCTTCCGTATGCTTCCTGTGTTCCCTGCATGGCTTGTAAACTACGGGTTCTTATGACGGTCTTTGAACTATAATTGTCTTCTTGCTGCTCTCCCATAAATGCTAGAATTGTGGAGTCTTTGACTTTTTGTCTCCCACCTGAGTGATGGATCTCTGCAGCTCCACCAGATTTACCATGAGCCTCCTGGCTGCTTCTCTTGTTAATGCTATTGCCAGGCCTGTCAGTGCCATACTCTTTCCATTTCCAGATGCTTGAACAGAGCTGTGTGACATGTTCAAAGCTTGGCATATTGTTTTATAACCTAACCTTACTTTAAACTCCAACACAACTTTATCTCTGACATGTTTGCTGCTGTGTCCCTTGGTCTTCATGATGCTCTTTGTTCAGCAATAATCTCCAGAGCAGTTGGGTTCATCCTTAGATTTAACTAAATGTGGGGATTTATGAGTAAAACAAGTACACAGGGTCTGAAAACCAATGCATGCCACATTTTCAGATTTTACTTTTGACATAAAATCCCAGTGTGATGGAGTATGTAGTGAAGTGTGTAATTAAACCCCCAAATTAACTTGAGGGAAATGGGAACTTTCTGGGACTTTTCCACCTTAAGAAACTAAACTGATTAGGTCTGAATTTGTCAGTGTACAGTAAACTCACAGCAAACAAATTATGATTTTAAAATAGCATACAGAAATAATTATTTTAGATTACTTCCAATAAAAAAAAAATGTATTTAGAGGGTTAATACTTATTCCCTCAAATTTTACTTTAATTTGTTTCTTGTACTTCAATCTCACTTCACAATGCAAGGGGATAGCATTACCTCTTAGTAATTGAATTATTTTTAAAGGTACTCTTAGAATCATACAAATAGGTAATCAACAAAGAATGTTTTGTCTGAGTTACAAGATCTAAATAAGTAAAAAGCATACATTTTTATGTTTTCTGGCTAATCTGTCTATCCTCATGTTTACATCAATAGAAATGTATACATAATGCTTTATTAGTGTTGCACCTACTATTTATTCAATATAGCATGTTTCTTTTAAATGTCACATTACAGGCAGAAATGTCAATGTTTTTCATTTGGATTTTATGTGACAGACCAAAATGGACAGAGGGAAGTAACATGATACTTGGTGTTTATATTTTATTTATATATACATATAAATCTGAAGTCTGGTCTTTATTTTTGTTCACTCCCCTTTAATCTGTAATCTCAAATTTTGTGTGACCAATTGCCTTCAGAAGCCAGTTAATTAATAAACAGAAACCGATCAGCTTTTTTAGAGAACAAGCTAAAATGTCAAAACCTATGGTCATTGTGTTTTATTCTGTATTCCAAATCTAAATCTCAGATTTGTTTGTTTTATGTATTATCGTATTTAACTGTTGTCAGTTCAATAAGTTGTCAGGTTTTTAATTACAGTATATTTTATATGCTGTTAGCTGCAGGCTTCTGTGTTGTATCTGCCAAAATATTGTCAAACAAACAAAAAAACAATGTGGTGTTTGTTACTGCAGGCATATTATCTCACCAGGAAACAAATTTATGATGTATAAAGGTCCTGAAAAGCAGAACACAGTAATACTAAAACACCAAGATTCTGAAAACAGGACAAATTTCAAAAGAAAGAAACTGAAAAAAAAAAAAAAAAAAAAAAAAAAAAAATATAAATATATATATATATATATATATATATATATATATTCTCACAAGTTCATTACAATCCACAACCTTTAAAATTATTCTGCAGTTGTTGTTCTTTTTATGCTTCCAAATTTTATTTCCTTCTCCTATAACATAGATGTTCTCTTTCACTTTTTCCTGATTTTCTTTCATTTTTGTTCATTTTAATGTTTTTTTTTTGTTGTTGTTGTTGTTGTTGTTGTATTTAATGTTGCATTTGTTTATTATCTTTTAAACCTTAGAGTGACTATAGAAATGTCAAAAAGAAGGGCAAAACTCAAACAGACTCAGCTTTTCTCTAACTGAAGAAAGAACTAGAAATGACCCACTTTGAAATTTGACAGGACAAATGCTCTGTTCTCCACCATTAAGACTTTTAAGTTATGGGAGAAAAACAGAACCTTCTCAGTACATTAGAGAGGTATAAATATACAGTTAATCAATTGCAGGAATTATAATTTTTAGAATTTACTGTTCCCAATCAGTCAGTTGAAAACATAATTATACACAAAGTGTGATATCTCAGAGGTGCAAACCACAGATACATTTATCAATCATATTAATAACTGGCCTGTCAGTTTCCATTTAAGCTCACATTGTTGCTAGGTAACAACACTCAAACACTGCGTCCCCCTTCTCAAGCTACAGGAGAGCTTCAGGTCATTGTCGTAGGTGCAATCTTTAGAGTAACCAGCAGGGGACAGTGTTGTCATTTCTCACTGTTCTTATGAACCCAGCGACTTAATTTGTGCCACTCCCATGGAAGACTAAAGACAGCTGCCAGAATTCTGGTGCCCTCAGACCTGGTTTGATGGCTGTATGGCAGTGGTGTCCAAAGTCGGTCCTCGAGGGCATGCATCCAGCATCCTGGTGGTAGTTACTACCTCCTCAGCATGTCAATGCTCTGCAGAGGTCTGCTAACAAGCAGATTTGATCCAGACTGAACCAGGGAGAGAACTGAGAAATGCAGGATCGCGGCCCTTGAGGACCGACTTTGGACACCACTGCTGTATGGATCACCAAGTGTACTTGAAATGTTATTTATCCTCTATATGATAAATGACTGACAATAAAGAGGTTAAAAATATTTTTTATCACCAAAAAAAATTGATACAGTTTTGGGTGTCATTGAATGTAAATGGTGCTCTGCCCAATATTGTGATAAAGAGTATACTGCAATAGAGTGTATGTCGACAGTGGAGCTGTTTTAGAAAAAGACTGACTCAAGGAGGTGATGACCAGATAAACCCATAAGGTTTAAGACAGGAGCAATGAGCCAACATCACATGTGACAATCCCCTGTAGAGTCAGATAAAAGCTTTAACTGAGTGACACAGGGATCGTTCTCACTATCTTTAGTGTTAATCACCAATCAAGGTTTCCCTGCAGACTCCTAGGAGGGGTCAAACATGTGCAAACTCAAAAGTGAAGGCATTGCATTGTGTATAATAACATGCACAAACAATGAGGACCTGGATTTTCTTTTTCTGCTACATTGTGCCTGCCTGAAATTGTTTCTGTCCTTCAGCAAAAACGTAGAGTTAGAGGGGCTCATATTTCACCTGAGAGACAGGCGAGGGGAGTGCAGGAAGTCAGGTGAGGGCTGTACTAATGAGGGAGAGCTTGCTGCCTGTGGGGAAATAACTGAGTGAAGATGTTGAAACGGTCCATTCATTCTGCCTCTTCCTGCCAGTGCTCCTACAATGGGAACCTCCCTTGGTGAAAGGTAACAGCAGAAAAAGGCAAATCTGGTAATAGTAAGCAACAGTTAAAGTAAAAATAAACAGGGACTAATTACTAGTGTGTTGTATGATTAGTATTGCAAGGCACACTGTGTCTTGCAAATGTATTCAAAGTCCTTGGATCTTTTCAAATTTTGTCATGTAATAACCACAAACTGTATCTTACTGGGATTTTATGTAGTAGACCAACATAAAAGTAGTGCATAAACATAAAGTGGAAAGAACATTTGGGAAAATTACAGTGACATGCATTTATATTCATCCAACTTTATACTGGTACTCCAAACTAAAATCTAATGCAGATGTTCAGAAGTTTCCTAATTAGTAAATAGACCAAGGAACACAGTAGACAACTCAGGGATAAAATTGTGGAGAAGTTTAAAGCAGTGTTAGGTCATAAAATAATATTGCAAGCTCTAAATATCTCATAGATCACTGTTAAATCTATTAATTTAAAATGCAAAATGTGTGGTACAACTGAAAACCTACCAAGACATGACTGTCCACCTAAACTGCCAGGCTGGGCAAAGAGAACATTAATCGGAGGAGCAACCAAAAGGATCATATTAACTCCAGAGGAGGTGCTGAGCTCAGACTGAAGAATCTGATTCCAGGTGTTGTGCAGCAATGATCTTGTAGGCTATCAGGTGCCATTAACAATTTTTTAACACATTTTTATTACAAAATGAACAAGTTGAGGCACCACCTGATTATCAAGAATTTATAGCCACATACATTTCAGTCTACGTAGGTCATTGTTCTCCAAATACCATCTGGTGAGATGTGACATTATACAGACTGATGGAGTGAAACTGCACACGGGTGTTTTTAAACAGCAAGCACTGCACACATATACAGAATAAACACAAACAACTTCTCTTTGAAACACACCTGAATTCATCAGCACAATACTTCAATTTTACAGTTAAAATGTATGAGTCAATAACACTTTAACTATATTAGCAACTTTCAACTAAGCGACCAAGGGAAAGAAAAACAAAGACAGAGAACAAACAGCTAAGAAACAAAATTCTTAAAGTTCTCAATGCAGTGTGTATGTGTCAGAACCAAGGTGTGTTAACTGAGAGACCAGATGGGGATGAGGACAAATCGTTACTAAGGCTAAATAAACAACAACAGTTGGATGTGGATTTACAGGCCTGTGTGTGAGTTTGGTGCAACGGGTAATAGGCGAGGAGTGCAGCGAACAGACCAAGATGTGTAATAAACAAAGTTACCAGTGTGTGAATGTTCTTTGGAAGATAAGAGGAAAATGAAAAGAAACACAGACAACACCATAATTAGAGACATTCGTCCTTTCCTGGAGAATATATACTCAGATTCTCCTCATGCAGGCTGGTCTCAGTTTTCCACCACTATGGTGGTCAAATACACAAACAACCGACAAAGTTTTTACTCAGTCAGCAAGCTCAAGACGTTCACGCATGGTTTCTGCAAGGCAGCAGTTTGCTCTTCCTAACATGAATATCACTGGAAGGCAAGTCGCCTACTTGTGTTGTGCTTTTGTAGCTCTGTGACATCATGGGAGATCCCACCTTAATGGGAACTCTCAATCAATTGGTTTATTTCACAACCAGGTGTAAAATGCATGCATGGATTCAGAGTTTTTTTGTTTTTTTTCTCCAGTCATGCAGTCAGACATGTGAAGTTACAAACAGTGCTTTGTCAGTTGACATGGTAGATTCTCGACACAGGATGACTATTAGCTGTGCACTCCTTATAAAGACACACTATGGGGTTTAAATAGCCCAGCTAAAGTCCAGAAATAGATTCAAATGAAAATCCATGGCAATACTGAAAAACAAATGTTTACAAACACTGTCTATTCAATTTATTGAGCTTGAGCTGGTTTTCAAAGAAGAATGGGGTAGAATTTTTGTAGATGTGCAAACCATTAATCTTTTTTTTCTTCCACGTCAGAATTGTACATAATAATATATTACTATTATAAAATTGCAATAAACTTTGAAAATTATGATTATAACAGCAGAAAATATGAAAAATATCAAGAAGTATGAATATCTTTATAAGGCAAGGTATAATATTTCTTGTCACAGTGACAAAATGCTTTAATATTTTATTGCTAACATGAAACTCTCACCATGGAAACCTGGTTAAGTTACTGTGTTGTTATTTTGTCAGACAAATGAACATGAGAACTGTCCAGTTTGTGCCTTTTTATTAATAATGTTATGTATGAATACTCCATCCTGTAATCTGATGGGATTTTTTTTTAACTTAAAACAATAGAGTTTTTGCATTCACCTTTTTCTGCCTGTCTTTGCTTCATATCCTATCATGAAAAGCTCTAGTCTCTTAGTGGTGTGTATGTAATACCTGTTGATGAGAGGCACAGTTCTGGTTCATCAGATCACTGTCCTTCTGTCATTAAATGTCTGCTCTCTTTGTTTACTTTAAAACATGTCAAAGCATTAGCTTGTCTTAGACAAAAAATAAAAATACTGATTGTTCACATGGTTATTCTTGTTTCTGGCCATTACCATCTTATGATCCCTTGTTTTATTGAGTTTGTTAATTCACTTGATAAATGACTGAATATATAATTGCTATCTACAAAAAACAAACAAAAAAAAAAAAAACAAAACAAAACAAAAAAAAACCAACAAAAAACTCTTTTGTGACCCTGCAGGGGGTTAATACCTGCCCATAAAATATTTCCAAACTGAACAAACACTGCCAAAACAGTGAAGTAGGACATAGACAAAGTGAGGCAAAGAATGTTTAGGAGGTGAATAATTGTAGGAACAGTCATCATCTATTTTTACACACACATATCTGGATTTTTATTTAATCATGTGTGATCTGTTGTTAAGCTTCAACATGCCATATACCACAGCTGTAGGTGAGCTCACAGGGGAATGGCAGGCAGAGAAAACCAGGGAGCTGTCAGTAATGACTTTAGACCGTTTGCCTGGGCCTCTGCTGTCCCCTGGGATCTGTGTGCTGCTCTCCATTCACTGTTGGCAGGCCAATATTAGACCCCAGGGTGGTCCAGCTTTAAAATGTACTATACACCAATTTTCTTCACTATAACCTGGGGCAAAATGTTATAATCTTGTATTAAGTGGCAACTCCTAGACTCTTTTGGTTTAATTGAAGATATTTGTGTAATTTTTATAGGCAGAGAACAGATCTGTTCATTATTGCTTTGAGTTCAGTCCATCATCCGAAACATTTTAAGGCTATGGCACAACTGCAAAGCTACAGATAGTTCTTCACCTAATCTGACAGGCAAGGCAGGGAGTAATATTCAGGGAATCAGCCAAGCGCCTATGTTAACTCTGGAGGAGCTGGAGAGATTGACTGCTCAGATAGTGGAATCTGTTGATTGAATATGTTAGTTGTGCATTGCACAAATCTGGCCCTTACTGAAGAGCAACAAGAATGCCATAAGAATTCCCATTTACAGTTTGCCCCAAGCACAGTATGAGACAACAAACATTTAGAAGAAGGTGCTTTTGTCAGATTAAACTGAAATCGTTCTTCTTGACCCACATGATAAATCTGATGTGTGACAAAACGTATGACACACATCACCCTAAACTCATCATGCCCTCCATGAATGGTGGTTGCAGAATTACAATGGAATAGTTTGGCTATAGTTTCAAATGTGTTAGAAAGGCACAGTCAAAGTACAGGGCATTACCAAGGATCTTTAGAAAAACTTTAAATTTGTTTTTTTACAGGTGCTCCCTATGTAATCTGACTGAGTTTGAGATATTTGGCCAAGAAAATTGAGCAAAAAATAAGCTCATAAATGCAAATATTGGTGTGCTGTTGAACTAATTAAAGCACAGAACAAGTTCTTTTAGTTTTGAGTGTCTTCTTCTTCTACCAGATGCATCTGGTTAAAGACTCAGCAAAATGTTCTTATTGGCTTAGCACAAGATCTAGTTTGAATTGATCCAGATGCTATTGTGAGCCAACCGTGGCAATAAAAGCTTCCAGTTTTAGGCAGTGCATGTGGACTGACAACTGCGCTTGCTTGCCAGTGAGACCTTGGTGAGAGTGAAGTACTGGCTCCCCGCCATCTGACAAGGGTCATTCAGAAAAGGTTTACTCATATATGTATCATATTCAAGTCTGACCTGATGTCAAAGCTGCAGGAATTGAGATGTCTACACACATTGCAACAATTCTGCACATTGGGAATGCTTTTCAGGAATACAAAAGTTTCTGTTGTGCTGTTTGGCATCAAAACTCAAAGCCAGGTTGATTTTGCTGCTACATGATAGATGGTTTTCTCTCTGCATTGCTGAAACTTAAAAAGTTACAGGAAAATATTAAAACATAATATAATATTGCAGAATCTATGAACACAAGGACAAATCCAATGCATATGTAACTTGAACATGTAATGTGCCTCGTCATACATTTTACAATCCAAAAATGACAAGTTTCTGTTTAAAAATAAAGATAGGAAAAAAATTGCTTTCTGTTTTGTGTACATTTGTGCAGTGCAAAGCTGGGTGCTGACTGTGGCACTGGTTGGTAGTGTCGCCTTGATAGTTAGATCCAATGCAGGAGACTTATTTCCACATCAGTGAATGGTACAGGCTGAATCTCAGTGGGCTAAGTGACCCACTTTCACCACTCTCCAAATGTGTGTAACAACCGTGCTTTTTACATCACATAGTACTTGGCTGTTAACTAGATCTGCTCACTAAGTCACAGCCAGCTTCTTGTAGCTAAAGGCTAAAGGATGAAGGCTTGGAGAGGCCTGCATTGACATCATGTTCTGAAGAGCATCAACAACAACCTTAAAAATAACTAGCTTTATACCTGTAATTTGCTGTCACTGACCAACTATTAATCATTAAGAAGATTTCTTTGTAAAATTATGAAGTTTGAACACTTTTAAAAGTTGGATTGTTAATTTTTGTGTAACAGATGCACAAAGCTATCCGAAGGTGCTACATGTTTTTAATATTGTATGTGTGCCCAATTCTGAAACTCAACGCAAAGGCAGATCTGTGCAAATATATTTTGATAACATTTAAATGGGGTATCATGCATGCATTTAAGGGAAAACCTGTCCATAATTATATAAATCACAGCCACAGAAAATTACTCCCAATTCCACAAAACCTGTATTGCTTGTATTATGGAGATTGTTCTGCCAAAATACAAGTGAAAAAAAAAAAAAAAAAAAAAAAAACTGGCGCAAACTTTGGTTAAACAAAAGGTAAAAAATTCCAGACTTGCAACATTCTAGCATTACAAACAAACAGGAGATAAAATCATATTCTCACTTTTGTGGGCGACAGCGTAGGTAGGGGTTTGTTCTGTAACTGGGTTGTTAGTTCGAACCCCCGCCATGTCTGTTCCTGTCACTCCACCCTCCTTGCCTGCTGGTGGTGGTCAAAGGGCCCGATGGCGCCGACTGTATGGCAGCTTCGCAGTATCTGTCAGTCTGCCCCTGGGCAGCTGTGGCAATAATGAAGCTTACCACAATCAGTGTGTGAATGAATGTATGAATCGGTGAAAGACTGAATGTAGTTTAAAGTGCTTTGGAAACCCCTAGACAAGATAAAGTGTTATACATTAATAGGCCATTTACCATTTGTGAAATTCAGAACTTCATGGTTGTGGATCTCTCTAACATATACTTACATATGGAGTTAATTCAACTGATTCAAAATAAATTAACTTTTTAAAGAAGATTTGCCTGTATTTCGCCACATTGGTGAGATGCAAAAAATCTCTGCCAAACTTAACTGCTGGGGGTGAGATAAGGAACCAAAGTGGGGAGCAAGTAGTAGAAGGTATGGCAGGGTAGGAAATTCTTTTAACATGGGAACATGGAACTTATTTAATTGGGCAAGTATATATATTTGTATTTTGACACAATTTTAAAAGGATTACACTTGTAGAATATACTCTGCATATATTAATTTTACAAACTGATACATTTTTACCTTCAGTCAATGCTTTCTACCTTTGAATGAATCAGATAAAGGGCTGCATTGTTCCACTGTCTTACAATCTGGATCATCACATACTGATTTGTAAACACATTCCACCATTATCATCTAATCAGATGTTGTTCTTAATGTTCTGAAGAATGTCTCCTCAATTCACATCCTTGTGTCTTCATTAAGTGATGTAACATTGTCCCATGGACACAAAAAATGCTCTCTAAACAGTTATTAAAAATATATTTTTTGTAAGTCTTAAGTATGTATTTAAGAATTTTTTTTTACCTGCTTAGCTGTCAGTGTTTGTCCTTAAAGTTTATTTTTTAGAAAACAACTTGTTTTTGTTCAATCCAGTATATTTAATGTGGTATATTTAAAGTCCATGAAAAAATATATTCTATTTGTGGAAAACAATAAATCATGAAAATCTTGATATTTTCCAGGAATTACAATGCCAGAAAATGAAAAAAAAAAAAAAAAAAAAAAAAAAAAAAAAAAAAAAAAAAAAAAATCTAAGAATACATGGCTGTCCATCTAATCTAACATGTGAAGGGAAACCACATTAGTTAACTCCAGAAGAGAGGCAGAGATTTACAGTAACAAATTGCTGACCTTGTTGGACAGAATTGCTCCTGCATGTATTTACTACAACATAGTTCTTGAATCAAGTGCAGAAATAAAGTAGATAATGGAAGCAAAACAGTTGCAAAAATGGAGGAGAATGCAGTGCTCAATGAATTGTGCTCCATCATTCTCATTCTGGTGCAATATGAAAAGCTAGAAAGGTTGCAAGGATCAGCAAATATAGGCCAGATTTTGAAAAAGTTGACAACTCTGCCAGGTCTTAACCTGGTAAGCCATAATGCTGATGTGAAGATGACAAATAGTTCTGCAGTATGTGTAAGAAGACACAATGTAAAGCCAGAGGCAAATGGGCATTTGGAGACACAGTGCACTAGTACAAGTAGACCTACTTCAACAGTGGGCAAGAGTGCCAAGAATCTAGCAAGCAGATCACTGGAGTATATGAAGGTTCATCAGAGTTTAAGACTATAAAGAAAACTGACTAAAGGTACAAGCTTCAGAATAGGATTCACAATTTAGAAATCAGGAAGTATATTGATGTCAGGGCTATGAGTCCCCTTAGATGTAGATAAAGTATTTAGCAACTTTGCGATTTTATACACGAAGAAGCAAAGAACATCAATATTTTTTTTGATAAGGGCAGATACATGCACTGCTATCAGCAGTGCTAAAGATCAACAAGCGAATGGCCTTTGAAACCAAATCTTTTTTTCCTTAAAAACTAGTATTAGCACTGCAGCACAGCTAGTTGCTTCAGGAAATTAGAAAAGATGCAGTTCAAAACTGGGTCTTTTTTTTTAAAGTGAGATTATTTAAGGTCTGTATATTCATTTTGTAATGTGGCAATTATTTAGGCTGATATTATCTGTTGTGAAGCTGTTTTTAGCATTGGTGTTGATAAAGACATCTTTAATATTGGCAGTTAAAAGTAACTATACAAGAAGTTCCTTCAGTGTTTAAGCAAATATTCATAGCCTGACAAGGCTATAAAGAACAAAAGAAACAATACTCCGTAACTCATATATGCATTGATTTCTGCAAGCAACTTTTGAGGAACACTAAATATTAAATTACCAATAACCCCACCAGAAAAGAGTTGTCTTTCTGCACACTTGTTCATATTCCTCTCTTGTCAGTCATCTGCTATCTTACAGCAATATATCATTGTGTCCTTTCAACAAATACTGCATTCTTTTTGATAGTTACATGTTATGTCCACTTCCCTTCTGAAGGTTATGACCTACCCTTGCAGTCTGAAAACAGATCAACGCTTTCACTTTCACTTTCATCTGAGCTTTGTGGGGCTGTAGAAGATTACTGTATTATTGTTGTTTCCTGTATAAAAATGCCAGAAATAAGAAGACACTGACAAGACATTTGCAAAAAGTCATAGAATGGACAAGCTTTCCATTCATTTATATTCTGTAAAAGTACAATACCTTTCAAATATATTCATACTTAATGCATTTTTATACACTTTGTGAAATTGCTGACACAGTTTCATGTATAGGGATTGTATGTGACAGCACAAAGTAGTTTATAACTGTGAAGTAGAAGTAAAATGATTCATGTTTTTTTTTTCTAAAAAAATGTGAAAAATTGATATTCAGCCCCCTATGAATCAGTGCTTTATATAAACTATGTTTTGTTGCTAACATATCTGCAGGTCTTTCAGGGCATGTCTCTTTCCATTTTGCACATCTTGAAACTCAAGTTTTGTTCGTTTTCTATTGCAAAATTGGTCAAGCTGAGTTTGATTTGATAGAGAGCCTATGTAAACATACCTTTTTTTTTGCCACATATTCTTGATTGGATTTAGATCTGGATTTTGCATATTCTAACACATAAACATAGTTTAAATCACACAATTCCAATAAAGCTCTCAATGTTAGAGTCATTGTTCTGTTGGAATGTAAAACTCTGCCCAAGTTTTAAGTTCTTCGCAGCCTGGTAATATGTTGTTTTCTCTGACTGCTATTTATTTAGCGCCATCCATCATCCTATCAACTCTGCTCCTTGGATCCAATCAACATAATACTGTCACCACCATGTTTCACTATGGATATAATGTTAACTTTTATCCATACCAAGTATTTTAAATAATGGCCTAAAAACTCAAGAATAACTTTCTTTTGAAATGGCTTTGTTCTTGTCACTCTTGTATAAAGATTGGATTTGTAGAGTAACATCATGTAGGCTTAAACATGAAGAGAACAGGCTAACTCCACACATAGAAAAGTCAAAACAAACAGATATTTGTACCAATTAACTGCTTGTTGATGGTGTATATAAACATTTTATTTACAAATCATTACTATTTAGGCTGCTTTGAATTATATTAGAAATATTCTAAGTCCCAGTCACCCAGTAGAATTTTATTTTGTATTTTTTACTTTTTGAGTGAAAACTTGGTCATACATGTTGCACAAAACAAAACCCACTTTTTTTTTAAACACATTACATATGCTAATTGTTTCTTCTTTTGTACAAGAACATCCAATAAAAATTCTGTTTTGACAATGCTCCAAAAAAAAAAATATATATATGCTCAACTAGGAAAATAATTGAGTGCAATAAAGGAAGGTGAAACTTTCAAGAATTAAAACGTTGAAAGCAATTTGCTTAGTATTAATGTACTTTTAAAAATATAATGTTGCAAAGTAAAATTATTTTAACAACAATCTATAGACAATTTTTGTTTGTAGAACATCTAGTTCCTTTTATGCTACCTGTATGAAAGAAAATAAACCAAATATAGTCACACATGGCAGGTGCTATGAAAACAATACATCAACAGCAAATAGTTTGCACTTCAGCAAGCAGTTCTTACCCTGTGTGACCATTGTGCAGTCATTTTATTCATAATTTATAAGCAGGGGCCTTTTTTAGGCTTCAGTAAACAGAACAATTATTCTGTAATCTTTGCATTAGGATATGTGGCCGTTCAAACTGCAGCAAACCATCAGTGACCAAATGATTTTAAACAAAGCACTAAAAGAAATGACTTTAGGGCTGAGGAGCTTATGCATGGCCTGTTTATTGCTGCGAATCTTTACAGTAAATACCCATGAGATGCTTTTAGGATGACATGTCTGTAAAATGTGCTGTGTAATTGCAGTGCTATCTGCCCTATTATTATTATAGCCAT
This sequence comes from Anableps anableps, assembly GCA_014839685.1. Taxonomy (NCBI): domain Eukaryota; kingdom Metazoa; phylum Chordata; class Actinopteri; order Cyprinodontiformes; family Anablepidae; genus Anableps; species Anableps anableps. The sequence goes on along the minus strand of CM026067.1, from coordinate 10,041,236 downwards.
ATTGTTCACACATGGGACTCAGCTATGGAGATAGCAGTAGGAAAAATGGAGGTGCAGAGTGTTCTTAGTCTGCCATCTGTGTGCATAATAACATCCGTCATCAGGGGTAATGAGAGACACGACTGATGCAATAAAGTAATATATATTTTGGTATTTTGATGTAAGAAATACAAAGTAACTGATGCAGTAAAGTAATATATATTTTCATATTTTGATGTAAGAAATACAAACTGATGCTGTGAAAATTGGTAGACTGATCCGAGGATGCAAGGAGGACCTGTATATGGAAGCATTAAGAAGATTTCTCGTTTCATTTTAGTTCTACTGGAGTTTGGTCGTCATCTTGAGAGCATCTGGGAAGCCATTAAAACAATAAAGAAACAGTGGCTGCTTGACTTAAATCAGACTTCTTGGCAGCTGTCTCCAATAGCTCTTGGCAGTGTTACCAAGGTTTGATGCAGAGATGGCCAAGGCTTGACCCTCATTTTCTGTTTGTGTTGCAAAGGTCATTTTTGGCTGTCATCCAATACACTGAACCTAAATGGCTGAAAATCCATGAAAACCACAGATACGGAGCAACTCAGGGATCACATTGTGATTATTGCTAATCATTGTCTGGTATGACACAGCTGCAGTTAAAAAAAAAAAAAAAAACATAGATAATGATCTATTAATATTTACTGATGAATATAATTGTTCACATTTTGAAATACTAATTTTATGGGAGCAAATTACAATGAATCACCTATCTATTAAAGTGGACATTGTGCATCACTGTCTATAGTTTTCCTGTAATTAGTAAGACATGTGAGGATGTATTTCATATATTTTTCAAAAAACAGCAGCAAATGATTCTGCAGTGCTCTGAGGACACTGAGGGAGCTAGAGATGCAGAAGTAGTTAAAAGAAGCTGAATAGGCTCAAGATTTGCCACCTGAAAATCACATTTGGATACTCAAATAGACCTGATTTCAATGACGGAGCCTTGTTTTTTTTAGTATAAATAGATGTTCATACATGACTGGATATTACTGAGTTTATTGTGGAATCGCTTCCTTTTTGTTTAGTGTCATGAACAATACAAGCCTATTTGTTGCTTTTGTAGAAACATTACTTATTGAAATACAGAGTTGAACAGGAGGAAGTAGGAGGTTTGAAGAATCAAAATGAAAAGCTAAAGAAGGGCAGGATGATGCAGAAGTGGTAAAAGAGACTAGTCAGAAATATTTTTTTGTTTTTGTTACACTTGAAAATATAAGAAAAATAGTAAAATATGGTACCACTTTATATTATGTCATAGTTTTCCCCCAATAAAAAGTAATATTGATTTGTTTGTCACTCATATTTCAAAGTCTAAATTCTGTCCACCTGAGTGGACATGTGAAAAAGTATTTCAAAAGTATATATTTAAAAACATTAAATTATGTTTTATTCATGTCAGAAAATGCTAAATATGATTTAAAACAGAATGTTGGAGAAACTGGTTATCATAATTCATTCATGAAAGTGTTAATTTCTCAGCCTAATGTCTTCTACAGAGAAGGTACTGGCACTCCAAGGCAAGCAGATGAGTTGTGCCACAAAGTCATGAGGACAACAACACAACCTGAGAGCGCTCAGCTGATTTATGAGTTCCACACTCTGTATGAGCTGACATTATTATGCAGGCAGCTTGCCGGGCTTCAAGCAGCTCCATAAAGGTTATTAGAGGTGCTCCACCAATTCACATGCAACCATATGGAGACACTAAGGGCAGATGAGCTTTTAACGGCCATGTTGTGGATACACTCCCTCAAGGGAAGTTGGGGTCGCTTCTATAGAGCTGGTCAGCATAACTCAGAGCAAAACAAACACTCTCTCCAGCACAATTTCCAAATCTGAGGCTGAGATCTTTTCAGCAGCTTTCACCCAATCATCAACATGTGGGTTCCTTCATTCATTGCTCTGTCCAAGCTCCTGCCAAAAGTCTGTTCTCAGGTTCTCAGAAGGACAGAGGTAAATCAATATAGGATTGATTCACCCATTCTGTGTTTCAAGGGTTTGTCATGTAAACTAATTTTCTTTCCCATGTATGTGTTTATTGGGTGCAGAGCCTGTACCTGGGCAGGATTAAGTACCATTCAATAACTTGAAAGAGCTTATCAAAGGTATGTCTAAAGGTTTGTCAAGAGAATCTTTCATTTTAAGAATAATTCCCTTGTTGTTTAATGGCAATTTATACACACTTTATTGGATGTCCAGAACTGGGGAGCATAGCATATAAACTTGTGAAATTTATCTGAAACATTAAGTATTTAGTGTTTTTTAACTTGTAATAGCCAGCTGGTTCAAATGTTTCTTAAATGGTTTTCTCTGGGCACTGAAAGTTCACTTTTTTCAGATTTTTCATTCTCAAAGATGACAATGGGCAGCAAACCAGGACAGCTGACCACATTTGATTATGACGTTGTGTGTTGTTTTGGTTTTTTTTGTAGTTTTTTTTCTCACACATCATCAGAGTTGTGCATCGTTAAATTTCTCCTTCCCAGGTAGCTGCTTTCAATCTATCACATTTTAAAGCATTTTGATATTGTAAAGCAGTAGCAACCTAAAATTGCTACTGCTCCTGCCTAAAATTTCTTGTTGGATTTTCTTGCTAAATCCCCTCAGTGAATTACGTACTAAGCCTGTTCTATTTTGTCTGCACCACTGGAATGTTTTTAACCTGACCCAGAACAGCAAGAATACTAATTTGTGTTATGTAACCATGCATGGTTAATCACTGGATGACCTAGCTGTTTAGATATTGAGAGAACAGTTTACATGCATTAGGTGACACCAGGTGCAATCTGGACAGTATTGTAAGATGGCATAAGTTAGGAGTACATCTGATGCCCTTTTACCCCTTACTGCCTGAACTTGTTTAAGTCAAGTCAAGTTTATTTGTATAGCACATTTCAGCAGCAAGGCAGTTCAAAGTGCTTTACATCAATCAAGTATACAGCAAAATCATCAAAATTATACAGTAAATACACATGAAAATCATCAAAATCATTGGCAAAAATATTGATCAATGATTCAATTACTTTATTTTACTGATTTACACTCAAACTTCCACCCTTTGGAAAACCAAGCTCATCTTACCCAGATTTGTTTGCAGATTTATGGTCCAGACTACTAATCAAAGGCAGCTCTAAACAGGTGGGTTTTCAGCCTTGATTTAAAGGAATTTATTGTTTTGGCAGTTTTGCAGTTTTCTGGGAATTTGTTCCAGAGTAGCGGAGTAAACGTTGGTAAATGAGTTATGAATATGGGGTGCTAAGGTATCCCATTTTCCCCATAAAAATGTCTTTGCCACTTCGGCACAAGTATAGAGTGAAAGAAGTTCAGTGGGAAAAAAAACAAAAAAACAAAAAACACTAGACTCAGAACAAAACACAGATGAGCCAGCTATCCACCAGCATTTAAACGCACCATTTACGCAGAAATCTGGGAGCTCTCTATAAGTGTGAAATGTATCTCAAAAAACTTTGTGCGCATGTAACCAGATCTGTGCATAACTGTCGTTTTATCCATGTGTATCAGGCGATTCGTGTACAGGTATTTAACAATTTGTATGCGAAATTCAATTACAATTTGAATTCGTAATTGTCAGATTTGTGTGTGTACTTTTATTTATTTTATTTTGTCTTTATAATTTCTTAATATTTGTATGTGTATTTGAACACATATTTACAAGTACCTGAAGTTATGCACAAAATGTTTTTCATGGTTTACAAAACATGTTTTACCCATACAAGCACCAAAGACAACACATCGGCTTACACAGATCACAAATCAAGTATTACGTACACACATATTTTGTCTCCATAAATCAGAATTATGGGAACAACGAAACACTGCTGCTTTGGTGTCTGCCAAAGTGACTCGTGATATGGTGATATGGTGATTAAGGGACGTTTTATCCCATTTCCTAAATCCCAAAGGAACACTGAGAAATGTCAGTGCTGGATATGAGCTTGTAAGCGAGAGGGGTTTACTTTAAAAAAATGTGACCAAAGACACCTATATATGCTCTCTATATCTCATCTGTGGAAAGGGGCCAGCAAATGACTTTCCAGACCCAATGCTAGCGACTGCAACGTCTGTCCAGGAATGTTTATATGGCTTTTTCTCAGCGGAATGAAAATGTCAACATACAATACATGACATCCCTGATCTTTGAATTGTAAACACACCACATACACAGGACATTCAGACATTCACAGATTTACCTCCAGAAGCCAGTGACGCTTAGGTCTGTGTGAAAATCCTTAATGAAAGTATTTTATTTATTTTTTTTTTGTTACCCTTTAACAACGCTGTAATTCTACACGGATTCAACTGGGTTCTCCCTTATGTTTGATCTGTGGTGCGAGAGGCGATGTCAGGCTCGATCGGGACAAACCAGAGAAACTTTTAAGTGATCTGGCATGGTCAGATCACAAAAGGTTTTATGTCAGAGACATTTTCTTTTTCTTGTATGGTCTACTGCATGAGCTGTTTCATGGTGTTATTGCTTAATGTGTTTTGGGGGAAAAGTCTGTGTGTCTGAACAGCTGATTTTGAGTGTAAACGGCTGATATAGGTTATTAATATGCAATATACCATATAATTCTCACAAATAGTTGTTTGCCAACCACAAATAAGCTCAAGATGAAGAAGACTTGACATTGAACTGTTTTATATGTGACACTGAGCTAATGTAATGACAGCATGAGCGGCTCACGAAGGTTTTTCTCACCATGGTGCGACAGGAGATTCAATCGATGCCCAGGTCGATATTGAATCTGAAAGAAAAATTAATTGCAATGCATTGATGGATCAATATTTTTACCCACCTCTATTTCCGAGCAGGAACTTGGCTAGGGCTGTATAACTCTGTGCTAGCGAGTGCTTTCTAACAACATTGCCTTCTTTCCGCTCGCTTTGAGCCCTCTACATTTCAACCAATGTTTAAGTTGTTCTGCCCTGTTTCTGTATTGAAGCATCTTGAAATGAAGCTCCTGTGATGTCATCATCTACCAAAGTTATACACATTTCAAATGTTGCCATTCTAAGTTTGTTCTCTGTTTGTCCATACATCCGGACAATTAGCACGCTCATGAATATTACTGAGCAAATGTGACATCATTCCCAGAGCTCTCGAGTCACATGACATTTCTCAAGCTGAAAAATAACAAAGCCCATACTGAATGGGCTATGAGTGATCTGTTCACTGCACTGTTGGTTCAGAGCCCAGTTTAAGCCCCTCCTTCTGGGACTGGACCTGCTTAGGCCTTTTTCCCGCCTATAAGGAGAGTCTGCAGGGAATCCCCCTTCTCCATTCAGCAATGTGCGAAGCCAACCATGAAGACGAAGGCCATCGGAGGTTGGAAGTCGGAACTGAAATAAATTATCAGGTAATAATTATTTTTTCCACTACAGTATATTGGTCGGTTGTTAATAGGGAACAACTTAATGGCATTGCACTGATCTGCATTCTGCTGTAAATCTTCAACTGGAAGCGACAGGTTGCATGAAGCAATGATATTTATGGTCATTTTCTCTCCTCCCCCTCGTATTTATCATTATACAATCATGATGAATACGAGGATCATACTGGATAATAAAGTAAGCTGAATTAACTTTCTGACACTTCAGTGTATAAAAAAAACTATAATTTGAACCCTGACAAATGAAATTCCCCTGAAATGCAGAGGCTTACATTTTGTGATCAAAAAAAACATATTCAACATTAATACATACACTGGATTTCTTTTGGTAACACCTTTCAATTAAGCTCCACTCCACACATTACAGCTATAGAATCAGCAATCCTGTGCATTTCAGGGGAACTTGATAAAAATATTTTTTGTATTTTGTATCTATCCTTTATCATTTGTTCTATTTGTGGTTATTTGAAGCAAGGATAATGTAAAAATTAGACGTTTTTCTTAATGTGACCAAGGGGTCACTGCGGCCAAAATATATATAATCTGTAGTTTTTCAACCCCAGCAAACATAATGTCACTCCAAACTTTTCATGAAACTTGAGAGCTCTGGCGATCAGTGCCATTAGTCAGATAGCCAGTTTACAGTCAGATAACACTCATAGCTTGCCAAGTGTACTTTTAAAATTTATGGGCGGTACTGAATCTCATAACTGTCAGTGTGTGGGGGGGTTTTTTGTCCAAAAACATTTCAATATACCCAGTTTTAAAGGAAAAGTTGCAATAAAGTTCTTTCAACCAATTTATAGGCGGTATGGAGTAATGGATATAGGAGTGGATATGCAGGGTTACTCAATACTCCATGCAGCTGGAGATAACTTTGTTCTGTTTCTCTGTCATCTCATTAGAAGAACTGTCAACTGTATAACAGAATGGCAAACCTTAATAATTACTGATCCATGCAAAACTGGGAAAAGCCTTTAATGTCAGATTTCTGACAAATTCACATTGGCATTTAATATGGGACTTTGGTTTTAAAGGAACTATTAAGATTCTTGAAATTCATCATCACAAAATATCCATAAAAATATATATTTGCATATCAAGGACAACAAGGAAAATCCTTTTTAAAATTCTATGCAAAAGTATCATAAATATACACTGTGATGTAGCACAATGCTTGTTTATTTTTGCTTGTTTGTTTGTTTGCATATTCTTTATTGTCTTGGGTGGATATATATACCTTTTGAGAAAAGAGAGAAACGAATAGCCTGGTATCCAGCTATGCCACATGTCTGTTTAGATAACAACAGACACTTAAGCAGTTTTGTGGGAAGTGATGAAAACACTCTCACTGACCATCTGCCGCAGGGCTATCCTCAATCCTCTGCAGTCTGGATGGAAAGAGAGGCAGACTGCTGGTGCCCAACACTCAAACTGAAACATAGCTGCTTTCCAAGTGGGACGTATATCCCTGCCCAGTTACTGATGGTCAGAAAGCGAGTTGTAGCCACAAGGAAGTTGTTCATCTTAAATTCTTAAACTGTCACTGCTGATATTTGCAAGCATGGGAACCTGACTGAATCCAAAATGTCATGTCATGTCTCCTGAAAACACTTACCCACCCACACATGCATGCAGATACACAAATGCATCCAGAAATATATACTTCACTGTCCAAATACATGCCCTTATCATGTCATATGTCATGGTAAAAATGAGCTACAAGCAAACTTGCTATGTATCAAATGTAAAGAGCTTTGGTTGATTATGATTAATGGTAAAACTGCCACAGTCCAAATGCTAATACTGAATGCTTGCATATTAGCTTATGCACCTCTTCATGCAGTGTCACATTAGCCTGCAAGGCAGAACATGGCCCTGTTAAGGCACATGCCATAATTATTTCACGTTTGCCAGCAGTCATGCTAATCAGCAATTTACATCTGACATAGTACACATGATGGCCATTTCAGTTTTAATGTATTGTTTTGAAATATCCACCACTTCAACCCTCTTATTATCATCAAGTCAGAGGAGATAGGATTGCTGTTTTGCCCTTTAAAGTGTTATTGCACAGTCAAAACCAGTAATAATGAATAATTGACAAAAGCTGAAAGCTGGAGCATTCACTCAGTACACGTTTTCTGCTACTTAGAAGACACACAGATCCAAGTTACAAAGAGAAATATACAGTGATTTAAATTACACGATTTCCTGTTTGAGCCGTCTTAATGTACAAAGCATTCAGATTTTGCTTATGATACCAATCTGTATGATGTCATTAAATTTGAGGCAATCTCTCCCTCTGAGCAAGTAATTGGTGACAATGGAGAGGAAAAACTGATAAAATTGTTGTAATCAGGAAAACAACAACGTGAATCATTATGAGCAAATATTAGCCTCCACAGTTTAGGAGTTTGAGAAGACACACAACACACACACAGACATAGGAAACACACAGAGCACAACTACTGGTTAAGGAGTACTTTCTTTGCTTAAGAAGACATAATTGCTTTTTCTTGGAGCGAAACACAGCTAAACAGATAACCTATGAGCCAGAAATACAACCTATAAGATGAAAGAGCAAATGCAGGTAGATAATGGCAGTATTAGCTTTATGGCTTTGTCTATGACAGGGCTTTTCCAAGTGTGGGACGTGCCTCCCCCTATGGAGTGCCAGAGTTTTTTGGGGGGGTTGACATGAGGAAAAGAAATAAGCCAGAAAAAGTAACTGCCGTTATTCAGCCAACCTTGCCAAACCTATGCCAAAGAAAATGGATTAGTTGTTAGTATCTAAAGCTATGGTGAGTGACGAGACAGTCTGGGCCAAGCAAAATAAAAAAAAAAAAGAAAAAAGCATGACCATGATATTTTCAGGTTCGGATTTTCATGGGCTAGATCCTCGGATGCTCCACTACCACTGTGTTGTCTGCCAAGAGGTGCTGGCTAACAATGCCATGAGACCATATTGACTCCAGTGTCAATTTAAGACCAAACACCCAAGTTTGATGACCAAGCCCCAGGAGTTTTTTGACAGGATGCTAAATGAACTGTGGTCACAGCAGAAAGTAGTTCAACATCTGTAAATGATGAGGCAATTGAAGCATCTTATCATGTGGGGCAACACATAGCTAAACCAGGAAACCCCACAAGATCAGTGAAATGTATAAATGGAACATCAAGTGTAACGACAGAAAAAAACTACAAAAAATAATAGCAATAACGTAGTCGTGGGGTGCAGTCGTCTACTTGCTCTCTGAAGGGGGGCTAGATGTCATACACTTTGAAAACTCCTTTTCTATGAGACAGACAAGGTTACACAAGGAACATTTGGGGTGAAGAGCAGAAAGACCTTGTAGGGAAATACTGAGAGTTCAAGGTTTAATTTATACTCCATTGTAAATTGCCAGGAAACATATGAACAGAAAAATCTGTAAAGTTATTTTTCTGCTTGTGTTAAATTGCAATGTTTCTTTCTAAAATACAATTGAGTGGAGCAGTATTTAAAAGCTCAGTCTTTATTTAAACCATGAGCTTTGATCCAAGACACTCATTTACTTCTCAGCCAGGCTTTAGGCTGGTCATGAGGTCCCACTGTCAGAATGTACAGAGAGCAATCGGCTGAGGTTCAGCACTGTAATTACACATGAACAGATGGCCCTGCTGGAAGACTCTTTTCTCTCAATCCCTCCTTCTTTCAGAGCTTGTACCTGCAGTGCATTGAGCTCTCACTGCCCTTTGTTACACACAGATTATTGTCTGCAGTATGAGGGAGGGGGGCTGACTTCACAGTTGGAGACACCAGAGCTTCATCAAGTACCTCTGGATGTTGTTTCACAGAATTCCATGAAAAATATGCAAACAGATAACATGAGATCTTTTGTTATTGTTAGTTTTTTAACCTGGTTTAAATTAATTCTGAATTCTCTGACTGTATTAAAAAGAAGAAAAAAAGAAAACAAAAATAACACAATGTGGTACCGGACACTCAGATAGCTTTTCTGTGGACTCCCATGAGGTAAAGATGAAGTGGTTTAGATGCAGGGAAAGCCATCTCCTTTGTTCTCTCTTTGAAATTTTGCAGGTGATTTATGAGTGAACAATACAAATAATGCATCGCTTGTGTTTTGTTGTGTTTCAGAGGGCCAGTGCAGACAGAAGCAGACACATTCATCACTCTGATGATTTGTCAGGCTTAGACTTTGTTCAGGAAGACAAAAAGATTTAAAAAACACAGAATTTATTAAACCTTTAAATAAACCTTGCTGCAAAAAAGTACTTAGGGTTGCCATATAAATGATTCGGGGCCTACCAGTTTTGGAGAAGGAAATTCGCAAGCAGCAGATATGTCCGATTCAAAGTCCTCAAATGAGCAGTAGTCAAAGAAATTAAATTGCAGAATGCTCTTGATACAGACCAGACAGCTGCAGGCTTTCAAATATAAGAATTTGTCAAATCAAAGTGATGTACTTACCACCATACAATTTGGTAACTAGATTCTAGATGCAAGCACTTCCTTTTTAATAAAAAAAAACTGTAAAAATCTATTTGTCAACTGAAAGTGACAGCCCAATGACTGCATTGTAAAAGAAAATGTTATATTTTACCCTCCCAAGGCACCGTGTCTGTTTGTTATAAAACTGTCAGCCAGCAGAAGCAATTACAGCATCGTTTGAGCCAACCACACGGTAAAGGCTGACTGCTCAGTGTCATGGCTCACTTCAACCTCACATCTATCAGGATCCAGTCAACAAAGATATTGTCTTGCATGTTCTTCCAGAAGTCACATTGGTGACCCCTCTGTGTGGCTAATGATCATAAGATTTCACTTGTCTACCACAGTGGTGAGCCATTACTTAGCGCCCAACAAGTTAACGGGTGACCTGTGTGTGTAAATAGTTCACTTTTACCTAACTTTTGTGACAATAGATCTATCTTTCATTTAGTGGAAATAACTGAGGGACCTGTAATTACCCTTAGTTTGGAAGAGGAGAAAGGGTTACATCTATATACCCATGTGGCACAAAAACAAAGTTACTTGGCTGTAAAATGATGCATGTTTTTGCTTTTAAAAAAAAAAAAATTTTTACAAATAAAACACTGAAAGTGCTTATGTATTCAGACTCTCTGTGTCAATACTTTTTAAAACCAGCTTTTACTTCAGTTACAGTTCCAAGTCTATCGGGGTATGTATGAATTTTGTTCAGTTTTGGCCACAGCCCCCCCCTGATTCTGCCTTTGGGAGTATGGTCACACAGTGCACAGGGTGGCATCCTATTTTCGACCACCATTTGTTGCAAGTCAGCCAATGTGATTTTGTTAGTTACATTAACAGCATACAGGCCAAGTTTTGGGCAAAACCCGCATACCCTCTGCTCTGCTTTTCCTTACAAATGTGGCACCATTTAAGTGGAAATAAACATGATTCCCAACCTTATGAAACTGGACATTATGAGAGTGCAGTGTAAAGCTGCAATCAGTTTTAATATTCTTGATCAATTTGGTTTCTAGTCACCATCCATTTCATGGTGTTAACTTGTAAACTTTAATAAATTTTGTTAAGGTTTTAGGTTTTGTGCTATGTATTAAATTAATTCTGTCATTCTCTACTCTCTCTAATATACCTAAATGTTGGAGGAGTGATTGATAACATTAGAACTCCCAGATTATGGTCTCTTTTTGCTTGTGTACTGTCTGCCTGACATTGCTTACAGCAATACTTCAGGCACTTTTTTATAGTGAGCAATAACTTGAGTTTTCAAACTCCAATTCATCATCATTGGCAGTTATTGACTCACACAGCGGTCTCTCTTTTGTTTACAAAATACCAGCCCTTGTAAAAAGTTTCTACACACCTTCACATTCAACATGCATGAATATGAACTTTTAACTAGTAATGTATTCAAGTCATGTACTACTCTTCTCGTTCCTGCTGTGATTGAAGATATTGGCCTTACTTGCACAACACGCTACGTTATGACTCATCCACACTCAAAGAGACATTAAAAATCTTCACCAACTTTAACAACAATGGATCAATATGAACTGTTTTCAAGAAGCAAAATAAGAAATTAAACCAGTGTCATTACATTATTTATTTCCCCTCAAAGAAGTCAGGCTTCCTTCTGGGTGACAGCAGATTCTGTAGCATTGTTGCTCAGAAATGCTAGTTGTGTCCTGTCTAAAATTACCTAAGTTGCATTTAGTAGAGCAAATGTTTGAAAAAAAAAAAAATTGCTGTTGTGGGACATATATGTGCTGACAGACTAGCTTTAAAAACTAAATAGTAAATCAAGTTATTTTGTGTCTTTCCAGTGTGTGTGGTTATCCCTCCATCAACAATTAACCATTCTGACATCAGATTATTACAAAGGTGAGTTCTTACTTGTTTTGGATAAAAAGCTAGCTTTTCAAGTGCAACATTTTGACACATTTAAAGATCTTATTGCTTCTGCTACAGGTTACATCATTCTGAAGGATGTTTGTAAGCAGGCCATATATTAATGATGCAGTTTAACTTAAATTTTAAAAATGACAAAATACAGAAGATTTTCGCAGGATGATGTCTTTTTCTTTTTTTGTAAAGTGCCTTGATACATTTTTTGTGAATCTGTTCTATATAAATACATTTAAAAAATGGTTGAACTGAATTGAATTGAACAAGTATCAAAAATTCTGTGACACAATCAGTGGAATTAACATCACATTTCAAGAGCTTAATGTTACCCTGCTTCATCCATCCTAAAACTGTTTTGATGTGTGATTTGGATCATTGCTTGCTGGTACACCCAATTGTGTCCAAGCTTCAGCTATTTAGATGATGATCTGAAGTGAAGCTGGAAAATTTAGATGTAGTCCTCCATCCATTTTATGTGTTGCACCAGGACCACTGGCATCCAGAAAAGACCCTCAGCATAAGGTCACCACCACCTCCGTGCTTGTGTCTGGTTCAAGTGCCTCACCAACTCATCCAAACAAATTTCTTGTCATTGTGACCAAATAGCTCAGCATTATCTCCTCTTGTTCCATACTGATGATAAACTGGCTTTATTGTGGGTAGTGAGACAGCTGCAGTTTCTTTCAGTTTTTTTCTTCAACGGTTTTAGCTTCTTTCAGATTATGCTTAGCTTCAGCCTCACTGATTCCTGGATTATTTCTAAAAAATTTTAACATTTCCTTTTCATCAGAAGTCACAGTTTTGGTTATATGCGTGAAACTTTGGCACAGCTGGATGTTCCAGCTAGACAATGGTACAAAACTTATATCAAAACTGGCTTTGGAATGGATTAAGCTGACAAAATTAAGCTTCTGCAAAGGCCCTGACCTTAATGCTACTGAAAATGTACAAGCTATACTTGAATGCAGGATATATGCTCAGAACTCAACCAATTCAAGTTAACTTCACCAATTATACATAGAAGGGGTACAAATATCCAACCAGAATTATGCCAGAAAGTTTTCAAATGATGACTGGTGTGTAAATAAATATTCACAATCTCAAGCCAATATCTATAATTTTTAAATTGTAAGGAATAATAAGATCCCAGAATAAACTTGTGCAACTTTATGTTTATAAAAAGATTTAAGATATCTATGTATGTTGGTAAAAAGTATGCTGGATTATTATTTACCCTGGAAGAAAGGGTTCTATTAAATCTATGAGCCTATGATAAATGTGATGTTCATGCTGATGAAGGGTGCTTGTCAACTTCTGTACTCCAAGCAATTATCTAATGAATTTCTCTAAAGGTTTTCCTACATAGTGTTTATCAGAGTTTTTCAACTATGTTGTGATTTCTTTTCCTGACAGGACATTATTTGACCATCTAAAGGTCAAATTAGATTTTTTATTAGCAAACATCTTTGTCACCAGTCAATGAGGAGGGGCTGTTGTCACCAATAAAGGTGTGGAGCATAGCAAAAGGGCTAATGCTGTTCTCCGGTTTGACATTGAACGCCACCAAATTTTCACATTTTAATTGAATTATTAAAATAAATAATCACTTTATGATGGTCTAAATTACTACACAAGTGAACATTATTTAATTTATTAACTAAGTGAATGATGTATCTTAGCTCATTCAGATGTATTCATCATTTGTGCAGAGTTCCTCATGCATCAACTGGGGCAGTTCTCTTTTTAATTTCACTGAAACTCAGCACCCACAACAGTTTAATGTTACTTACTCTGGAGCTCATGAACTGTTTACAACAGGATAATCGAACTGCCCAAATGAATAAATAAAATCAAATATGCATGCTGGGAGTAACAAAATATTCAAATTAGTTTGCAGTCAAGCAAACTTGGCTGATAAATATTTTAATTAGATTTTTCCTGTGAGCACTCATTTGTCTATGATTTCCTTTTAACTAAACCCTAATAATGGCCCTGAACCAGAATGTTTGAAAAGAGTAGTGTCTTGTAAAAGTTGTCATATCCCTTGAGCTTTTTTGTCACTCTACAACCACCAACTTTTATATATTGTATCTTTTATAAGATAGATTATAAAACATGTTAAACAAATAAAACTGTAAAAGGTGTTGCATGCATTTTCATTCAGCCCCTTGAGTCAATGCTTCCCAGAGTTACCAGGGATCCTCTTGGCTGTTTCTAAGGTGACTTTTGAATGCAACAGATTACACTGGATTTATTCAAGAGAATCAGTTGGCAATAAACACATGCACACTACACTGTTTAGCTTTTTATCTCTGAAAAATTTGAAAATTTGAAAAACCCTTGCACTACTGTTGGTTTGTCAAGTTAAAACCTCATTAAAATACATTGTGGTTTGTGGCTCAAGCAAAAAAATGTGAAAAAGTTCAGGATGTATGAATACTTTAGAACAACACTATAGCTATGTTTCCATCCAGTTGTCATGTGAATATTGAGCATTTTTAAAAAATTTTGCAAAAAAGAAAATATGAATTCGGTGTGTTTCCATGTACTGGTTTGGAGCTAATCAACCAGGGTACACTAAGCATAATTTCAGTAGATGTTGACGTGATGCATGGCTGTAACAAACAGGAAGTAGAAGTTGCAAACTAGCATGGACCACACATCTCAGAAAAAGGGAGAGAGGTTTTTAAGAATGTGTTGCTATCAGGCAAGTTCTCTGTTATGTCAACTAGTATTGATGATGTCAAGTGTTGTCCGGAGATGTAGAGAGAGAAATGCAAACGCCAACAGTGAAAACAGTTGATCAGTCATGTGAGGTAAATGTTTGCTACGTCAGAATTTATTCGGTAAATGTGTTTACATCTCCCCTTTAGTGCATAACTCTTTTTGGGAAAAGCCAAAAACCACCTCAAGTGAATGTAGAAACTTTTTTTGTGAAATTAGGGAAGTTATTTTGAATTTGGCTGTTTCCATCAACCTTTTCTAATGTGATACTTCAAAACGTGCATAAAAAAAACAGTGATGGAAACACAGTTTATGACAAGGCTGAATTAAAATGTGTTTTTACAACATTCAGTAAAACTATACCATAAGAAATAACATTATTACTGTCCTTTATTTGTTGCAAAAAGTCATCATATGAAATTATTCCTAATAATGGCTTGAACCTACATGAGTCACCCTAGATTGTGCCCAAAAGGTAAAAGACCATCCAATTTGGAAATGTGTCTGGTTTGAAATAAAAGCCATGCTGGTAGAGAATAATCCTACTCCAAGGAGAGCTCCATCAATCTTGCCCTGACGAATAAACAGCTCTCTGCTTTGAAGGACACAGAGAAGTCCAGGTTGGAGGCTTCACTGCTGACAAGCTGTTCCTCATACATAACAGCTGGCAGCATCACATTATCACACAGATGGACATGTTCCTGTCCCCCCCCCCTCCACCCCAACCGCCCTTACTTCTGGATAATGCAGCCTTCTCTTGTTGAACTTCACTGCTGTTTTTATCACTCAGTCACACTCTCCCTTAACTGGCTCCTGTAACTTCAGACTTTATTTTAAGGGATTTAATCCAAAATCAAAACTGCCATGTTACAGTAAATGCAATCAACAGACTCATCCTCAAAGATAATTGATCTTTTTTTTGTTTGTTTGTTTTTCCACCATCAGCTTGTCCTTTGCATCATACTACAGATAATGACCAAAAAATTCCCAGTGGAGCTGACAGAATGCAAATGAGAGGTCAAGGTTGTGTGGGTCAGTGTAATTTTGCATCTTGGCAGCCTTACTGGGAGATGAGTCAGGTGAGAGTTTTCATATTATACACCTTCTGGAAGGACAAAGGTGAGAGGGGAGTGTTTGCCTTTTATTACATATTTAGCTTCATAGAGCACATGTGTCTCATTTCCCAACCTGTCTCTTTGTTGAATAGCAAGTTAGCTCAGCCATGACAACAAATTTTATTTTTCTGTGGTTTTGGGGGTATACGATGATCTGTTGTGCACTGATGAGGCTGTGTGAATGTCAAGAGTTGGTATCAAAAGCCCTCCTCATAGGCGGTCAGCTGTGTTTCTTTGCTCAAAAATGGACAAATCAGAGAACAGTTTATCTTTCTGTATAATTCATATTCTCCAATTGGAGCACATTATCAAACAAACAGCCCTACACCTCCCCTCCTCCCTCCAGGTGATACACCGGCTAATTTAAGGGCTAAGTTGACCTAGCATGTCTGGCTACTCCACTTGAGAAGAGGATGGCTACTGAAAAGCTGTTATGTCTAAGGGAGCTCAGAAATGGACGGAAGTTTACACTTACTCCTGAAGGATAAGAGAACCAGAGAAGAGTAGCTGATGTTCATTTATGGGGAAGTACCATGCAGTTATAACCTCAATTTAAGATGATATGCAACGCATTTTACTGAAGAGTTTCCATAATATGGTTGTAGCCAATCAGAGTGAAGTCAACTAGGTAGAGCCAGCTATCATTACCGTACCCAAGTCTTTTACCAAGGAGGGAAATCTGGCCTGCCAAAACAACCCCCTACAAAAAGGTGACAATTTTTTTTAATGAAATTCTTTGGAGAATTGACGTATGAAGCAATATCAACTACATGAAATAGTTTATACAATGATGCCACCACTGCTTTAAAATTGTTCATTGATTTTCAAAGCCAGAGAGACCTCACACATGATAACAAAAATCATAGATATAACTGGTGTGGGGTTACAGTGTGTGGTGTACAGCCACATGGCAAAGACAACGCACCACGCACTGACAGATTTCACTCACAAACATTAAGATGTCAGACAGGAAATCTTGCAAAACCTCTCGAGATCAAATGTGAGCTTAGAGTAAACAAACATGGCCGACAAAGAAGAAGCAATGGCAATAGTTTGTTAGACCATTTTTAACAGAAAAAAAAAAATACAAAAAGATGTCTCCAACATCCACCGGACTTTCTGGTGTGCCATGGCAGTTGTTTTGTCTTTTTTGTGTTTTGTCTCTGTATTTTGGATTCTCCTCCGTGTTTCTGTCACCTCACTTTCTGATTGGCAACACAGCACATTTAACAGGGTGCATTTGTTCTTGGGGAACACACCACATGCTGGGATATTGACCCAAGACAATCCAACATGTTGAATATCCCCAATTTTATATCCTTCCAATCAGGCTAGATCACTCTTAGAACAGTAGAATTATATCCTACGATTATCTTTAGAGCCATCACAATAATCAGGGGATCCTTAAAATTGTTGGAAGATCGGGTCAAAAATCGACATAATGATCTTGCCATGTGAACCAGGATTTAGACAGACAACTTTTACCGACCGGCATCACCTGTATCTGAATGTATTACAAATACTATCCTTTTAAAAGGGAATGATTACCCTCCACCGTGGCCGCATGCTTGCACAGGAGGAGGAAGTGCTGCAAAGTCAATGACTCTGTATAATCAGTTGGGCTTGTCATAGATAGGTAACTTTTTACCAACTGACAATATGGGATTAACTGAATGTGCATATGCATTGTATTGTACTATAATTCAAATCTTTCTGTTTAAAATAATTGGTTAATTTCCATTGTTGCCATAAGCTTACCCTTGAGGAAATATCGCTGCAAATAAAATGACCTAAAGCAGTTTGATACGCTTTCTTAGAAAGAAAGTCTTTACCTTCTGGCATAATATGAGCAATTGAATCTGAATTTACTGTGAATATGATCTCCCTGTTAAAAGGAAGTCTTACCTTTACACTCTCTCCACAAGCTTGCTCAGAGGAGGGATGTGGCAAAGTGAATGACTTAATACAATCAGGTAAGATTCAGTATCTTCTTTTTTATCAGTTGATACAATATTAACCTATTAACTAGCCACACCAAAATCACCAAAAACGCCTGAAAAAGCATATCCAAATTCAGTCAGCTGCTAGTCTTAAAACCCTTTGGAGTACATGCAAAAGCTTGGTCTCTTTATAAAGATATCAAGCTAAATTTTCCATTTTTGCAGTCAAAATATTTTAACAGCTGAATGTTGATAAATTGTGTTATATTTACACTCTGCTTATTAAAAGGGAGAGGTTTCTTTCAACTGTCTCCACATGCTTACCCAGTGGGATGAATAGGTGGGGCTTCTAGAGATAATGTTTTACCCACTGAGATTACAAAATCAACTGGATCTGAATGTAATGTATCATAAGACTGAATAAGGATTGTATTGATATGACTTGAATTATTACATTCAATATTTCTTCATATTTTGATATAAAGAGGACCTGTTTGTCTTGTGACGTGCCTTGAGAGGTCTTTTTTTCAATAGGTGCAATATATAAAAAATAATTGCATGCAATTATTTTTTGCATAAGAATAAGGTTTCAAAGTGGCACAGTTGCTGTCAAAGTTGTTGTCAAAGTGCTGTTGCCTTGCAGCAAGATGGTCCCAGGTTTGAATCCTGGCCTGAGGTCCTTCTGCATAGAATTAGCATGTCCTGACCATGTGTGGGTTCTCTCTGGGTACTTTTGCATCCTCCCACAGTCCAAAAACATAACTCTCTAAATTGTCCTTGGATGTCAGTGTGTGCATGCATAGTTGTTTGTTCTGTGTATCTCTATGTTGCCCTGCAATGGGCTGGTGGCCTGTCCAGGGTATATCCTGCTTTTTGCCCAATGACTTTTGGAAAAAGGCACCAGCCAACCCATGACCCTGCAAGGATAAACGGGGCTTTAGACAATGGATGGATGGATATATAGGAATATAAAAAGTACTCACCAATGCAGTTGTTTCTTTGAAAAATGGTAACTTTCCATCTTAATTTTGCCCCTGATCTTGCTATTGTTTGCACAAATTCTTGCTTTTTTTCTCTTGCACTGATAAGATCTCTGCTTTTGTTTGAATCCCCCTCCTTCCTAGACCTGAAGCCACAGTAAAAGGAAAGGGGGAAGTTTCACTGTCAGTTGGATTTACTCAATCTCACTGTCTTATGTATTGGCTGCAGGAGCTTTAAAACTATTGGACAGCCTGTGGTGAAAACTGCCTGCGTTTGATGGACAAACACTTCATTTGATTGACAGAAAAATTCCCTAAAGTATTGTTTATGTATCACCCATGTCAAATGCAGAAACCCAGGGCCACAGATGGTCTTTGTAAAAAAAAAAAAAAAAAAAAAAAAAAAAAAAAAAAAAAAAAAAAGGTGACAAATGGTGAGATGTTGATTTCTTCATGAGGGTGATGATGGAAATGCTGAAAGTAAGTAGAGCATAACAGAATAAGAAAACATTCATCTCATGCTCCATGATTTCAAAAAGAAAGAAAAAGAGAGAAAGACTGCAAAAAAAAGAGTACAGCCTTTATGTTTTGTTCAAGGCTTAGTCTTGACTTAAAAAAAATGTATACTTAGATTTTAAACTTTAAAAACAGAAGTGTTGCTGTGCTGTAAACTGTTGCAGTCTAATCTACAAACACCTGCATCAGAGAAAATATGATCGCATGACCTGAAGCCATGTCCACAAATCTTCAGTTAGTAAAATTACTCCCACTGTATGTTTCAAACGGCACTCATTTAGAGTCAAATTCTGCTTTTCTACAGTATTGTGTTTTCACTGTTTTTCCTTTTCTCTAACTCTCCTTTCTCTCTTCAAGCATCACTCACTCTACACTGTTGTCTCCCAGCAACTAACCCCCCACCACCACCACCAAATTTCAGAGCAGGACCTGTCCTTAACTGAGAACTTTTCTGCTACATTTCAGATGGATATGCCTGTCTCTGAAGGAATGCTTCCACCATGTTTTCAGACATAACAATCTGAGTTTTCAGTGATGAAAAAAAGGGTATCAGAGTGACATGACAATCTGCCTCCCTTTTTGAGATGAAGACATTTTGCAGGCAGTTTTCAAGGTTTCCTGAATTGAACCAGTAACAAACATCTATGGAGAGGTGGTTTGTGCTATGGGCAAGCCACTTTTTTTGTGATTCAATAAGAACCTGACTTGGACATGATAACAAATAAGCATGGAAATTTTGTTTAGTTAGTTTGTTGTTATTTTTCCCAAATAAACAACAAAAAGGGAGTGCCAGATGGTTAAAAAAAACCTTTGAAATAGCCCTCTAGCATGGTGCCAGTCATCATAGAAGACAAATTTGTAAACAGAGCTTACACTCTGTGATGCCACATCCCATCTCAGTGAAAATCAATAAAAAACTTTAGAGTGCAACTGACAGATAACATTTCAAAGAAAAAAACTGTCTAGTGCTCAGTTCGCCCCCAACATTTTGTCTCCCTGGGCAGTGAGCCATGTTGTCCATATCAAACACCCACCACTGTATCCATCTTTTGACAGCGAGTGTCAAACCTAGAAAGCACCCAAAAGAGTTTTAAAAACTCAATGTCTTGCACGAGTATTTGGAAGACATATTTTTTGGTTGTCTGAGACACCTCAAGTGCCTGTTTCACCATATCACACTTGTAACTGCTTAAATTAAAATTCCTTGGCAATGCTACATTCACTTCTGCTGGAGAGTGAAAACATGAGTTCTGCTGTGATACTCAGAGGAGCAAACATTAAAGAGAAATTTAAACCCTGCATGAACTATTACCAATCTTTGCTGGTGTATTTTAGAGCTATTCTAGTAATAAACAAAATAAAGAAGATTATATAGCCAAAAGAAAGAGTAGACAGCCGTAGGAGCAACAGTAGGACTAGATATTTACAGTGATTTGAAAAAGTAATAATGTGCCTTCAACTTTCTCACATTGGTTCTGTTAAAATGTGAGTATCTAATTTTGTTAAGGTTTCATGTGATTGACCAACACAAAGTGGCACATCATTGAGAACTGGAAGGAAACGGATACATAATTTAAAACAATTTTACAAATAAGAATCTGAAGTGTGACTTTCATATGTATTCAGCCACCCTGAGTCAATAATACAACCCTTTTTACTGGCAATTACAATTGCAAGTCTTATGGAGTATGCATCTACCAGTTTTGCATATCTAGAGACTAGAATTTTCACCCATTTTTTTTTTTCTTTTTTTTTAGCTGAAATTCAGTCAAATTAGATCCAGATCATCTGTGAACATCAATTACAAGTGCCTATTAGATTTAGGTCTGGAGTTTAACTGAGTCTTTCTCTTAAATATTGTTCGACGCTAATGATTCCATTTTATCTCTGGAAAAATTGAATCATTTTTCCAGAGATAAAATGTAGGTTCCTATATCCTCCCTGTCTCAAGTCTTTTGTACCAAACAGGTTTCTTCAATGACTGACATGTGTTTAGTTCCATTGATCTTACTATAAACTCTAACCAACTTCCCTGTCCCTTTGGAAAAACAAAATCCCCACAGCATGATGCTGCCACCACCATGTTTCACCTCTGGGATGATATATTCAGAGTTATGGTAAACGGCCTGAACTTATGTCGGGCTATTCTAATCATACAGACCACACTTAAAGTGCTTTAGCAGTAGAAGCACATTCAACCAACAGCACTCACAAAAGTACACAAACTCACCCACTGGAGTTAAGTGCCTTGCCTAAGCGCACATTGACATGTGGCTGGTGAGGAAGCTGAAATCAAACCCACAATTTTCCATCTGCATGAGAACTATTCTTCATATTGAGCCAAACTCACCCCAAGGTGGTAACGAGTACAACTAGAAGTCATCCTGTCAACAGATGCAATTGGAGCGATGGATTTCTGCAGCACCTCCAAAGTTATGCTAGTTCTCTTTGCTGCTTCACTAATAAATGCTCTTCCTGCTCACCCTGTCACTTCAGGTGGACAGTAGTCATGTCTTTGTTGGTATGCAGTTATACCATAATCTGGCCATTTTGGAGACTGACAGTGCTCTGTGAAATGTTCCAAGGTTTGGGATATAGTTTTCAGAATCTGATCCTTCAGTAAACGTGTACATGTTTAGCAATATGTTGCCCTTAATTTTATTCAGGGGTTCAAGATATAAGGCGGATGAATACAAATGCAAAAACATTTCAGGATTTTATTTCATTAAAACTATTAATATCTATTAAGGGTGTAACAGTACACGTATTTGTACATCAAATATCCGGTACCATCCTGAAGGCTCAGTACGCACTATATACCCGATTTGCACATGCCGAATGTATATGCGCAAAACTGTTGTGCAACTTTAAAGTGACACCAAAACAAAACAAAGAGGACTCCCAGGTAATACAAATTTTTCTATTTTTCAGTAGCAATAAGGTATGTAGCTCACTCTGTACAATGAAATTAGTCACCTGAAACAATGTTAAGCAGAATGTAAACATCCCTGCAGACAAATCCACTGACTATGGCTATTGGTAGCATGCAATCAGATCATATAAAATGCAAGTTGGATGTTACTCTGTTACTGAGAAGGCATTTTCCCAACAGCTGCGCATGCTGATTTCAGGTACAGCTGGGACACTAGGTTGTCAAAATATCAAAACAACTCTGAAATGATTTCAACAAGTTTTATTATCAAATATCGGCACAGTTTATTTAAAATCTTTGAAATATTAACACTGACCATTTTCCACTGGTTATATCATTCTATAATCTCTATATCCAGGCAATGCCTTTTCCTGTTTATAACATTTTAGTAATTGAAAATTCATTTCAGAAATTTAAAAAAAATATTCTTTTACTGCTGATTGAGGAAAAAAAAAATCCTACATTCTTAATTCTATTTCTTGATATAAGCGAACCCAAAATGTACGCAACCGTGACTTTAAAACCTGGATATGTACCAACCGTGTACCGTACACCCCAACTATTTATTAAAGTTTGCGGATGCAACTTGACAAAATGTGAAATAGTTCAAGAAGTTTTGCAAGGCACTGTAGTGCAAATGTAATTTTTTGGGAAACCATAGTACAATTAAATACAAGTGATTACATTTCATAACTCAAATTAAAGTGTGGCTTTACGGTGCATTGGCACAATTTACCAGATAATATCGATAATTTGATGACTATTGGCTTGATGATTGGAACACTGTTCAAAATGACCCGAATGTTATAACACTTTTGCACAAACTTTATGCACATAGAAGAAAAGTAGACTTTTTTTTTTTTTTTTTTTTTTTTTTTTTTTTACAATATCTCACTAAATATATTTACATGACATACAATTTGCCATCAGTGCAATACATAGGAATGTTGCATATTTACCAAATGTTAGACTCTTTCCTTTATGAAGAAAATAATTCCAATGATTAACGTTGATAAAACTAATGTGTAAAATAACAGTGCAACTTTTATAGTTTTAAACAGCTTCACAGGAAATAAAAAAAAATTAATATCTTAGTACCACCCTATCAACAATCAAACATTAAGCCTTGAAAAAGTAATAGATCACATGTACATATATGCCTTCATACATGTAATGAATTGCTCTTGTACAATATTTAAATAACTTTGGCAGTTTATCAGGAACAAAGTGTTGGAAAAAATACAAAAGAAGGATAAAGTGTAAGCAATGTGATGTAAGCTTGCCTTCCAAAGCTCATGTTCACAGTGGTCGTTCAGGAAGGCTGGAAGCAAAAACCGGAAAATACAAGAAAAAGCCAAAGGAAAAAGAAAAAAAAAACATTTCCACTCTTTTATGTGAAGACTGTTAGCACTGGAGGCTCTTGCCAACTTTGTCACGGTTATAAAATTACAAACATCTACGAGGGTTTACATAGCAGTCATCGCCATTTAAAAAAAACACGGTCTGATTTCAGGTCGACATAAAATACAAACAGTTTGAAGGCAAGGGACAGGACCTTGCTCGGCGGTCACTGTGGAATCATGGGAAAGACATGACTGAGGAGAAAACATGCACAACAGTGCAGAGCGGAAGAACGGGAAGCCAAAAATAATTAAACCAAGGATGCGAAATCAAGACGTTTGCAACAATCAAAACGCCACACGGTCAGAAAATTACTTACACCGGACAAAATAACCGAGCAAATTTCAAACATACTAACTTCACCATAATTCATATATGTTAATTTTGTTTTTTTTTAAATCACTGGTTTGGCACTTTATTGGAACAAATCTCTGCTCAAAAAGACTAAATGTTGTACAAAAGGTATCCATGTCTCATTACAATAACTCGTAGAATATAGTACTTAATAGTGAGCATACGGTAAGTAAACACTTGTACATACTTTAGTTTTAAAATGAACATTCCAACAGATGTTTTACGCACATGCACAAAAAACAAACAAACACAACTCTCACTCTTGCTGCTTTGCCACTTTTGGGCCTGCTTCTCTTCTCTTTGGACGAACTCATTCTGATGCTGTTTCCAGCACCTATCCCAAACAATGGCTGCAACCATGCTCTCTTTTCTCCCCCAACTCTATCTGATCTGAAGACAACACAACTCTTAATACTGCATTTTTTTCTAATTTACTCCACACTATGACACTTCCTCCGCAGATCGGGTGTCTGTCTTGAGACGCACAAACTCTTTGGCCACCTCATCGTTGGTCCTTTGAGAGAGTATCCTCATGATGGTAAGGCCTGTTTCGTCCATGGTGATGCTCTTTACCAGAGGGTAACAGGCCGAGCAGCTGCCCTTTTCTGCTAGCTCTCGGAGTGGGATGACCGTCATGCCGACGATGCGGTCCTCACGGGCAAAGCAGTAGTCCTTTACTGAGATGTGTAGCTCGTAAACCTCTGGACCATGTTCGTTACTCAGAATACTGCAAAAAAAATGACAGAAATAGATCAGAGAGGGGTTCAATAATGTTTACACTATTATCAAACTTCATAAAGTAAGTGTTGGTTAACTAAATAATAACAAAGCAGAAGCTGTAACTGATTTAAATTGAATGCAATTTATTTAAACTGTAGATGATTCTCAAACTTTTATAACAAATACCACGTTGACAAATACCAATTTTTCACTAATACCCATCAAATTCTTGATGGGTATTTTAAAGCAGCACTACAACAAAATTTTTTGAGCTTGTTGTATTAATTTATTTAAAATAAATCAAACAAAAAATAACCTCATTAATTAACATTTCATAACGAGTCTGAAGAAGTCAATGTGACTATGGGTTCCAAAATTTCCAATACTGAAACTGGAAAAATTAAGGAAAAGGTCCCTAAAAATTTGAAATTGATGTCGGGAATCAAATTGCGGTCACCAACCTAGACCTAAACAATGAAATATGGCTGCTTTGCATATAAAACAAATTGACAGACAGTAAAAAGTAGGTACTATCCATTTCTGACATGTTTTTTATTAAATTGTTCATTCGTTTAATTCAATCCTATCATA
Organism: Anableps anableps; assembly: GCA_014839685.1. Lineage (NCBI taxonomy): Eukaryota > Metazoa > Chordata > Actinopteri > Cyprinodontiformes > Anablepidae > Anableps > Anableps anableps. Next base: position 10,016,113 of record CM026067.1, on the reverse strand, counting down.
CAGCCATTTTAAAGTCTCCACTGCAGTTCTCTTTTATGCACATTGGTATTTATGATGAAGTAAATACTACTGTGCCTGAGCAACTCGTCTTGGGCTGTAGGAGTTTTATAGCTTAACATCACAGTTTGTTTATTCATATTTACCTAGAAAGTAATTAATTTCTACCACTAATTTCAGACTTGTAGCATCAGCGGTAATTGTACCACAGTTTGAAAAATATGGCTGCAGATTACCCAATCTGCCCTCAGATCTCCATCAGTGCACTTGTATATGAAAGCAAACCAATTGCTTTTTTTGGACCCTGACATTCGTCTCTGTTCCCAGTTGGATATAACCTGTCAGTAAACAATCATGACTGGATGACATTTTCCCTGTGAAAAGGTCCCCTATTATTTGTATGACAATGATGAGACAATTGAGTCATGTTCTACCACTGAACACTGAGACAGGACATTATTCCTAGACAGTCAAGCTTTTTAAATTTCTTATTATTCTAACAATTCGATAACATTAAACTTGCACATCCTGGCTGAAAAAGCTGATAATTTTTGCATTTTATCAGAAAAGTTGTTGACCCTTTGCATGTGATGTCAAGCTTTTAATAAATGGCCCATTTCAAAATGATGGACGTCAAAACAACCTATGTGCTCCTATAAAGCTTGTCAAAAAACAGACAGTAGCCTAATATCACTTTTATTTAGTTGATTTCACTGTAAAATGGTCATAGGGTTTGGTTTGCAAACCAAACTTGACATTTTATTGTTTAACTTTTAATGAGGAAAGATGACGGCGACGTATAGCAGCCGTCAATCATAACTGGCAATGTATTCATGGATTTGCATCGAACACTTTTTACAGGGTAGGAAGATTAATGTTCATATACTTTATAAGCAAGTAAGATTAGTAAGATGCAATCAAACATTACATTATGGAGAAGGTACATATCTAATCATACCCCACCATCATGTAGCCTACCATATACGAAAAACACTGGTGAGCATATAGACTTTTGTAAGCTTTTAAGTCTGCTCTAGTTTACGGGAAAACGTTGTTGACATAGTGGTATAAATTATGTGGTGTGAATTAAGACAAAGTTGGCAATTTGATCAAATATACATCAGGAGGGAGAAGCTATGGATCGATTTCTAAGCTAGCTATTTTCAGCTTTTGTGAATAGCGCTGTCTATGAGCCCCAACTAGGTGTGCTACTTCTACAGACAAATTAGCCTGAGTTAAACAAGTAGAAGCCATGGCTATATTGTCAAAAACAACTTGGGAAAACTATTGCAGGCACTCCGTTCAATACTCCCGTCCCTTACTTCTGACGTCCATCAGGGCGCCTTGCTTGATTAAGTGATGTAGTTGCAAAGGGTCAGTATGTATTTCAAAATGAAAAATAAAGGTGAGTTAAGCTATTTCAATATAATTCATTTAACACATTTACTTTTGTATTTCATGTTAGCAGCATAACCACATACAATTGAAGAAAATCACATACAGCTGAGTCCAAGGCTATTTATTGCCTTCCCAGATCCAGGTTCTCTTGATACATAGGAGCTACCAACATCTAGACTACCCCAGGATGTTGGGCATCCAAGGGGATTCATTTAAAACCCCAGAAAATAAGGTCAGCAAACTACATAAACTTACTGAATGAGGAAGTTATTCATCTCTAATGGTATAGCCATATTTCAACATGACATTACTGGGTGCATTGAGCTAAGAGGTGAAAGGATCATAAAACATCATTTTCATACATGGATTAACCATCTCAGTCTCCAGACCTTCATCCAAATTAAGGATTTTTTGGATGTGTTGGAGAAGACCTGACATTTTTTGTTTGTTTGTTTTTTACCAGTTAGTGGCATGCAGAAAATTTTGGCTCCATTGAATTGTGGCTAACCTCAGCTGGCTTGGCTTTGCACTTCACAGAATGGCATGGATGGATTACATTACTATAGCAGGTACTTAAATTTCCTAGCTGTTGTTTAAAGCAAAACACATTAGGGACTTCTAAATAATTGGGATACTCTTTAAAGCTTAAGTTAATAAAACTTAAGCTTTAAAGTAATAAAGTAATAAAGGTTGTAACAGCTTTAAAAACTCAATTGTTTATCTTAAAGCAATCCATGTTTTGCAAAACCTAAACAAAACCTGATACTCACTACTGGAATGTTTCATGTATTTTTGGCGACCAGTTGTTGTTCTTGGTCTTGGTGCTAAATTTGCGCTTCTTGTCAGCGAGGTGTGGACCAATGGCGTTGACCTCTACAAATGGCCGGAACATAGCATTGGTCTGCCACATGAGGTTGTTCACTCCAACCACTGAAACGAAGAGGAAATAATTTATAGATAGTGAACAAAATTCCCTGACTGGTCACTCTAAAAATCTGAGACTTTTCTAACAACTGAATGTACCACACTAATGTGGTAACAGGTCATGCAAACAACAGCATTTTTTTTAAGTGGAAGCAGTTGCTGAGAAAAGACAGCTCAAAGTTAGCTTTTTTCAGTATCATTGAAGAGGTTTCAAGATGAAGTCAGACGAACTGTGGAGATTTAAGTGGACGTTTAAAAAGACAAAGGATTTTCTAAGACATGTCAGGACATGTCAAATAATTGTTATAGTTTATTCCAGAGGCAAGGGAGAGCAAGACTTTAAGCAAATAACAGAAAAGCAGAAATATAGCAAACTTGCTCTGTTTTATTCATTTGAGTTGTCAACCCATTTTTCTTGTTATATGTGACAGATTTAATAAATATTGCTGTCCTTGTACTGCTACAGGCTGATATAAAGAGCCATTAGTAGAGTAGATGTTCACCAGAAAAAAAAAAAGACCAGAAATGGTAACAGTAATACCACTGCCATACCATCGGCTCTAATTTAAATGGCATTGGAAGACATGATACCATATGACAATAATATCTACCTTACTATGCATTCAACACTGTAACATACAAAATCTGATCTATTTATAACCCAGGCTTCCATAGCTTTTTTTAAATTGTCAAACATCCCTGTTGCAGGAGCACCACAGCTCTCATGCACCACACGTGCACCAGTGCTATAGCATCCACACATGACAGCTGAACAATGTCAAAGCAATTAACGAATAATAACATTACTAGATCTCACTTTACACAATACAGATATTTCACTCAACTCTAAACACTGGAAAGTCAAAGTAAAACTGACAGAATAACTTATTGTCTGATTAATTCCACTAGTAATTACCTTTTAATTTGGGGGCTCTCAAAAAGTATTGAAATTAATACCCACATGGGGAGTTAATCCTTCATTATGAACAAAAAAAAAAAATACACAAGACAGAGAATATCATGAAAAAATAACAATGATGCAGCAGGACACTCTGAATACCTCACCATTAATCTAATTATGGATGCACAATTCAACACATCTAAAACAACATACATAATTCAAATTCTAAACAGGACTTGATGTTCAGGAAATCCCATCTTCAGGGATTAGCTAAAAATGTCTCTGTAATCATTTTGCAGCTGGTTAAACACAAACTTCACAAGAAACTGAATTCACTAATAGTGAAACTGATGCAGTGCCAAACTAAAATAATTTGTAAAATATTAAAATATGCTAAAGGGAAACATTTGGGAAAATCTGGACATTTAACAGCAAATATCTCAGTGTGTCAGCTGCTACATTCATTAATTATCAAAAACTCTTAACGAGCTTAATCAGTAATAGACATGTAATGTGCATAGCCATGAAATGTTCACTGGAAAGTTGCTAAACGATAACTAGCAGCTCCTCATTTTGCAATATTATTTTTCATTTAATAGGCTATACAAGTTTGTTGCCATAGTAACGATACTGTCTTGTTACTGCCGTTGCTGATTACAGCTGTGAGCCAGTTTTAATGCATATGGTCCTGCAAGGGGGAGGCACGATAGATACCATCGATGCTACTGTGTGGGTGTCATGTTAAATTACTCAAATGGCATCAAACATGAGATGTTCCACCTATATAAGCAAACAATGAAATTCACACCATTCTTATTAAAGAATGAAACATTAAAATATGAACAAGTATTATTCATGCACATATTTTAGAATCTGTTTAAAAGAACCTTTTGCATTTGAAGATATTAGCAGATTTGTAACTGCAGTAAATGAAGTTTTCTTAGAACGTGTATTCGTTGCAGTAGTGGAGATAAAAATCTAACACTGGTACTCAGAAAATTAACAAGTAAATTGTCTGCCATATTCATCATCTTTGTTGATTGTGCAAAGATTTATTACTTTGCGCTTCAGACTAAATTCCAATGAGACTCATCAAAAAATTAAATGATTTGTTATACCAGCACATTTTTATGCGGGGCCACACATTTATATCTTTTGCCTGATTATTACCCTAACTCTCGTTATTTATCAAATTCTTCCACTGATGAGATACTGGTGTGGCTAAAGAAATCATGTCATGATTGGAATAATGTACATTTGATTGCAATCAATCCAATAGTTTTTCAAATCTTTCAAATAAATGCTTTGTGATAAAAAACACATTCTTATAGATAAATCTGAGCTTAATACTTTGGGAAGAAAATAAGCTACAGGCTAATCTCTGCAACAGTTATGGTTTTCAGCTTGATTACTTGATGTGCCATCACAAGTGTTTCACCTTATGTTTCTGTATGAAGGAACAGTTTTCTACAGGGATGCTCCTGTTACTCAGTAAACCACAGGTGCCTCTGAATCTGCAGAGGAGAACACTTCTAATTCTGCAGGTCTGAGTGTAGGAGGAAGCTTACCCTTAACGCTGATTTTGTGTTCTCCTGTGCCAGGGTGAGAGATGAGAGTCACTTGCATTGACACCTCCCCCACGGATCCATTGGATGACTGACCTGGAGACACACCAAAACAGCAACAGGAACATTGGAGAGAGACATGAAGAAAACCGGAGTAGAACGGGGAAGGGAGGCGGAGAGGATGCCAAGGAGAGCAGAAAGACAGAGAGGAGATGCCGGCAAACAATCCAAACCTGTGGGTGAAGCTTTTTTATATAGATGACATATCCAGAAATATCTCCCGAGAGCTGTGTATAAACACCTCTCTATGTCAAAGCAGAAAGATTATAACATGAAGGATAGACTAGATTATACACCAACTGTAACAGAATAGCAAATACTTCCAGGCTTTCCTTTGACATCAAGCAAAACAAAAACAGAAAAAAAAGAGAACCAAGTCATAATGTGTTTGTTTTGAAAGGTATGGAACAGTAGATAGAAAACAAGATTAAACTAAATAAATATAATATTCTACATCACAGTCAAGATGACAAGGAATATAAATGATCTTTACTGTATGGTGCTATATAAAAGCATTACAATATTTTAAACTTTTTCCAAATTTTGTCACATTACAACCACAAACTTCAGTGTATTTTATTGCAAGTTTATGCGATAGGTTAATTCAATTCAAATTCAAAAATTATTTATCCCAAGGGCAATTTAAATGTTGATGTAACTCATTTAATTAAGGAGTTATTGTAGATTGTGATGGCTGTGGGCAGGAAAGATCTCCTGTAGTGGTCCGTTTTGCAACCAGTCTGAAAAAGCCTCTGACTGAAGAGACTCTGTTTTCAAATGACAGTCTCATGAAGAGGACGGTCATGGTTGTCCATAATTTTCTTTATTATTATTATTATTATTATTATTATTATTATTATTTGAAATCTTTTGCAAATAAAATTTTGAAAATATGGGCATATTGTCTGCAACTATCTGTAGTTGAATAAAATAAACAAAACTATATATATTCTTTTAGGTTTTAGAAGGAAGCATGAAACTGTTAAAAGAACAAAATAAATACATTTTCCTAATTGAAAAAAAAAACACATTTGTTGCAAAATTAAGACAAAAATATTATAATTAGAGGCCTACTACAGGCCTATTTGTTTTTCTTCAACTGTTAGTGTCACTCTGTTTTGAGAATTCTACTGCCTGAAAACATATAGCATAAGTGCTAAAACTAGCCCTTTTATTACCTTTTTGTGGAAAAACACTACTCAGGTTTATACCATTTTTTTGGCCAATGTTAAAAAGATCCATTATGCTGAGTCTAAACAGCAACATGCTGCTCATAGACCCCTGAGCTAAGCTAGGCTGGGTGAGTATTCATTAGAGAAGCAGAAATGGTTTCACCTAAATGGAAGACATCCCCACCATGAAGAACAGTGGTGGCAGCACCATACTTTGGGAATCTTTTTATTTGCAGGAAAAGGGAAACTGGTCAGTTCATGGGGAGATGGCTGTTGCTAAAAACAGAGCAACCTAGAAGAAAACCTGTGTTGAGACTGGGACAGAAACTCGTCCAGTAGGACAACAACACTGAACTCACACACACAACTACAATGGAATAGCTTAGATAAAATGATATTCATCTGTTCTAAAGGTTATTTCAACAGACACTCAATTCAATCGGATTTAGCTTGAAGTATTTTGCAAAAATGAATGGGTAAAAATTTCAGTCTCTACATGTGTGAAACTGGAAGCAACATATCACCAAAAAATAGACAGTAAGTTCTAATATAATTATTTTTCCAGAGGGTAAATACACATTTTTTAGATTTTCATTTGTAAAAAAAAAAAAAAAAAAAAAATCTAATCATGATAATTTTCCTTCCATTTTACTGTGTCAGTTTATTTGTAACTCTTGTTCTAATTTCTCATGCATGTAAAATAAATTGAAGTGTAACGCTGTAATGTGGAAAAAAAGTTAAAAAGTTCAACAGTTAAAACTTCTTTTGGAACAGCATGAAGGTGATGCATAGGTGAAGCAGTCAGCTGAAGGGACAAGAACCAAAACATATGCTGAGAACCAAAACATAAGCCTGAAGGAGGAAACATCTATTTAGGCGATACAACGTGTCTGATTACGCCTTAATTACAGTTTGATCAAAAAGGGACAAATGATTACAAAGAACTGCTGACCATGTGTCTCACTTTGTGTAATGTAGGGAGTTCCACCTATTTCAGCTGTCATGTGTTTTACCAAGCTTGGTGAGAAAAAAAAAAAAAAAAAAAGAAAAAAAGATGTTTACTGCTGAAAGGTGTGAGGCGGTTCATCTGATGAAGGGGCGTGTTGATCTGATGCCTAATCAATATGTGCCAAACTCACAGTGCTTATTACAGCCGGTAATGAAGAAACAAGCCAGAGATTTACACTAATGATGGCCAGAGATGCTGAGGGAAGGGCAGAAATGCAGCGGTCCTGCAACGCTGAGGCCTACTATGGTGGGAAATGAACAAACTCCTGCAATTACACATTTAAATTACTGGGTGACAGGTTAAAAGATTCTGTATTGTTTGACAAATCACAGATAATTTAATAAACAGACGGCATAAAGAATGAGTGGGATTAATGTTGTGCATGGAAGATAAAAATGAGCAAAGATAGATACAACAATACAGCGAGTAGGGTCAGGAGTTAAACAGAGAAAAATGGTAATAGAAAAAACAGATAAGTAGAGATAAGATGTTGATCTGATTTGTATTCCAATTAACTGCATTTTTTTTTACAATGTAACATTGCTCCCTCTCAATATTCACACACTTATTAACATTGGATTTTTAGTTGCAGAATATTCAAGTGAGATGACTGTAAATTAAAATATTTATATTCCACTGAGGCTTAAAGTGGCTATTAAACTTCACCCAATCATGTAACAGAGATACATAAAGGTGCACCTCAATACTGTAAATCTGCAATATTACTGAAGTTAATTTCATTAATTTAAAAAATGTTAACTTATGCATCATACAGATTCATTATACACTTACATATTTCAAATGTTTATTTCTAATAATTTGCAGCTCACAGCCAATGAAAACCCAAATTCAGTTTCTTAGAAAATGTAAATGTTACATAAAATTAAGAAGAAAAAGAATTTTGATGCAAAAATGTCAGCCTACTAAAACATATTTTCATGAACTGCCCAGTATAATCACTCAGTGGATGGTTGGGTTAATAAAAATATGAGTTTTTCATTTTAAATTGAGTTACTGAAATAGATTATTTTTTGATGATGTTCTAATTCATCGACATGCACACTGTGAGAGCACATTTGACAGAATTAAACCAGAACAATCTGCTGTCACTGTCAGAGCACAGGGGTGGCTGATTAATGAAACAGTGTCCAAACTGTGCTACATGAAATACATCTCAACCTAAAGCACATCAAGCACCTCGCTACCTCCACTTACAGACATCTTACTGGACCACCTTAGATAAAGAGTGACAGCGCTGCAAGACATCTACGATAGGGTCGAATGGGATGAGAGACTGAGGAGGAGGAAAAGGAGAAACAGGGAGCAATCTCAAAATAGCACACAGCAAAACGCTGTGCAACCTAGCCCATCTGCCAGTCAGGGAAAGCAGCGTGACTGGTTGGCCTGCTGGCTGCCTGGCAGACAAGCCTTCTCCTACAGACTTTCTGCTTTTTTGCTGCCTGCCTATATAGTGTTTTGCAAGGCTTAGCACACTGAGGCAAGCAGGCGGTATGAGCTTCGATGGCCCACTGGGCTGCAGTCCCTCGCGGGGCTATTTGGACACCTGAGGGGATTTCTGCCTTGTTATAGAGAGAAATGGCAGGGGGTTCCATATAAAGACAGAAAAATAAGACAACAACAAATGAGGTCAATAATGACAAAGAGAAAACCTAAGCACAGGGGATTTTAAGATTTACATTAACACATTTGTCAAAATAGTGCTTCAAATATGAAAACATGGAAAAGAGAATGAAATTAAATATCTGAGGGATCACAAAGAACTCTTTTCACAGTGGAATAGACAAATGATAAGTGTTGTGAAAAAGAGTGTATAGATGAAAACAGATGCATAACGATGATACAAATGCCATAATGTAACTACATCTAAGACCGATGGGATTGACTGGACTTGCAGCAATCAATTTTAAACAGCAGAGCTTTAACTCAAAATAAATGGAGGAAAATGGTCTTATTTTCACTCAGAGATAATCGCCTGTGCAGACATTAGAGAGAAACAGTGAATAACTGCAACAACAAAATATTCTCTTGCCGAGAAAGTTCACACGCTATATATGGATATTTACCATCAGGTGCCATATGCTCTACAAATCACAATCTGTCTTCTGTTTTTCCACATACATTCTTCCACTTGCACCATGTTTTTTTTTTTTTTTTTTTTAATAGTAGCTTCCTTAAACACCACGTAGGACAAGGGCCTGGCATAATCCAAAACTTCTATTTCATTCAGTTTAGTTTATTTAGAGCTAAATCACAATATCATCTCAAGCAAAACATAATCAAACCAATCCAGATACACTGAATATTCCAATCAAATAGATATGATTTTTTTCCCCTGAACATTTTAGCTAATTAATTAACTTACTGATGAAATGACATCAGACTTATGATACTGTGATTTTTATTTAAAAACCATGTCTAAGCCCTTACCTTGAGAGTTTTGGGTGCATATATATTTCTTGATCAAGGCATCTGTAGGTTGAGTGTAAAGGCTGAGAGCATATTTTAGGGATTTCATGTCAGGGCTCTTTTCCAGGAAGGTTTTCTTCAGTCCATTCCCACCAGCATGGAAGTATTGCTACAAGAAAAGATGAGAGACCACCATTATACTGGGCTCTTCAAAGGAAAAAGGATTTTAAATATAACTTCAGAAAGAAAACCTCTTCAACATTTTTGCATAACAGTAAGTTACAACCGGCTGATAAATAAGACAGGATTATATGGACAATATGCATTTTTAAACTCAAGAAGCCAGGCAAGAAAAACCATTAATAGCTACTTCGGTAGCTAATTACTAAGCATTTGAATCTGAAGCTGCTGCCTGGATGGCTGAAGTGCTTTTTGTGCAGATAAGTGTGGTAGCTGGGGATCAACAAAGCTTTGCTTTCTTTTAAAACACTGTCCCCACTCCTACATGTGAAAAGTGGGTGGACTGATAAAGGCAGACTTAATTAGAAAAGAAACTTGGGGAGAATGAACACTGAAACATTGATACAGATCTGCGGCCTTTATTTGTTATGGTTAAGCTTTGAACAAGTAATTAACTGTAACAACTAACAATTTTTAATGTAATTTGACAACTGTTAAAGGACCATCAAGATGAAAGAGTATTAACGGTGTTAGAAGAGTTGGTTATCATGATCTAACTTAAAAAGTTGGAACACAGTACATGCATCTCAATGAATTAGAATATCAAAAAGTAAATTTATTTCAGGTATTCACTTCAAATTTTTTTAAAAGATATATTCAATTGACAGCAGAGTGCTATGATTATGGCTTACACAAAATAAAAACCCAAAATTCAATTTGTTCGAAACTCGCAATTTTGTATAAGACCAATAATAAAGGATTACACAGCGGACAGTCACTGACACCCCCCACAAGGAGAATAAGCCTCAAAAGGTTACTGTTAAATAAGCTAGCTGCCCATCGAGTGCTGTATCAAACCATATTAATAGAGAGGAGAGTAGAAGAAAAAAAGTGATGTTGAAAAATATGCACAAGCAAGAGGGATTACAGCAGCATTGAGAGGATTGTGAAGAAAACCTCATTCAAGAGTTTAAAGGAGTTTCACAAGCTGGAATCAATACTTCAAAAGCCACAGACATATCCAGGACATGGGCTACAACTGTCATATTCCTGGTGTTAAATCACTACTGAACTAGACAATGTCAAAAACATCTTATCCAGGTTAAGCAGAAAAAAGGGATGGATTGTTACTCAGTGGTCCAAAGTTCTGTTTTCAGATGAAAATACATGTTGCCTTTCCTTTGAATATCAAGGTCCCAGAGTTGGGAATAGTAAAGAATCCAAATTATTTAAAGTCAAACAAACAAAATAACTGACAAACTTAAATCTTGGGTTTTTCCAGTTATTTTATGTCATAATCATATATGTGCTATATATGTGTTTCACTTTTTGAACTCAACTAAAATACGAAGAAAAAAAAAAAAAGATGATATCTTCAGTTATTGATATGCAACTGAAGTCCCACATATCCACAGACTCTGGACAGAAAAAAAAAAAAAAAAACAACGAGCAGATAAAGATGCAGCTCAGATGCCGCATCTTTATCACATATAGCAACACCAATCCAGGGAAGGTGTTTGTAAATATTTTATTTCTTTGACCGGTGTTCCGTCACGACCCGAGTTACTCCAACACAGTAGGAGACACTGTGTTCTTACCCATGAATGGCTCATGAGTCATAAAATAAGACCAACATCTGCTTCTTGTGAACTACATAAAATATGATGAGCAATGATGAGTCAGAGGTGGAGAAAGAACATGAGATCAGTCACAAACACAATTTACTGTATGTGATAAAATGACTTACTTTAATAGAAGCTACCCTGATGCATGTTGGATTATTTCAAACTATTTTATGAAAGCCTAAAAGTATTTTTTTTGTTTGTTTTTTTGACAAATGCCAAGCAGTGAGTCAATTGACCTGCTTGTCTGCTTACATCATATAAACTTGGCTTTTCTACTTTTAGATGGAGCTATATAGTTTCACTTGATTTCCTCAATTTCTCCACACAAATGCAAGTAAATTCTAAGTAGCACCAGCATCTGTCTGGAGAGACTGTGCCTCATCTTGCTGTGCACCCCTTGCAACATGTTATTCCAATCTATTGTTAATGTTTAACCAACAACAACAAAAAAAATGTTATTTTATCACTGGTACAAAAAAAAAAATAATAATAATTTTAAAGATAAGCATGGCTACATATTGTAATATGTGTCATTTTTCCCAGCTGGGAACTGACATGGTACTGCCTCTGGCATAAAAGACAGACAACTCGCTGGCCTAAAATATCAACCTGCCTCTGGCAAAAACACAGACCAAGAAACACATCTCTGTCTTCTCTCCTTTTCATCCCTTCTTGTTTAATACTAGACCTTTGTTCTTTGACCCATCCATCCATCTTTTTTTTACATGTCCACTCATGTGGACATGTGAAAAAAACATGTTTTCAGACAGAAATATATACATATTTCAGTCACTGATTTAAAACTATAAAGTAAAAAAATTAGACACATACAGCTGAGCCCAAAATTATTCAGACCCCTGGCAGATTTAGATTTAAAATATCACGTTTCTTCTGACTGGAATTGATATCATTTTGGAGTGGTCAAACCAGGGTCCTGATTTGTATCAGATAGAGTTTGAGGAGGGAGCTAAAGATTAGGGTGATAGCAAGAAGGCCTTCTGACCTCAAGCTGCTCAGCAATAATTAGAAGGGTCTGATTGCTGTAAAGGCAATAAGATTTTTTTATTGATTAATGGTGAAGGGTATAAATTATGTTCCACAAAATTTTTTAATGTAAATAAAACAAGCACTGTATTTTTTTTTTCCAAAATTGGTCCTCCTTTTATATTGTTTTATTGCCTGCCTCACTTCCTATTAGCAAATAAACGTCTTGATTTATGAAAATCAATTTGACATCTAAGTCTGCAAAAGATATGAAAAATTTTGGGCTTAGCTGTGTTTTACCATTTTACCATTTTGTTCAGAGTAATAAAAAAAAAAAAAGAAAAATTCCTGCCTCCATGGCATCTCATCTGTACATGCCTCCACCTCATCCTTTCGTCATTCAGTTCTTGGTCTTAACTTTGCAGATCCTCCCTACATCAAGTTGAAGTGTGTATTAATAATACACAATAATATTATATAATAATAAATTATATAAGAAATTTAATTAATAATGAATATTTCAGTGAGAACAAAACAAAAAATGTTGTTAATGACAATTAAATAATAAATGAGAGTCCATAAAGTTATACACAGTCAGTCAGAAAAAAACAAGGCTTTCACACTGAAACGGGTTAATTTTTTCAGTCTTCTTGATCTGACTTAGATTTTAGTTTCAATACCCTATCTTCCATATTCATAGATGCATATCATCTATTCCTAGATTACATGCTCCCTCTTCTGCACATTTTGAATCTTTTAAAGATTTCTCAATTCACTACTATGCAGATGATATTCAATTATACATCTCCTTTAGGCCTCATGAGGTATCAAAACTGAACAGCTTACAGAAGCGCTAGGATTGTGTAAAAACTTGACGATTATCTTCAGCTAAATGAAGACAAAACTGAAACTCTACTTGGTGCTCCATAAAAACTTACATCTCCAATAATAAAAACTTTTGGTTCTGTAGCTTGTTATGCCAAGTGTTCCATTAGGAAATTCTGACTCTGGGTTTACTTTACATGGTCGTCTTCAGTCTCTGGTTCGCTAAGTTAAGTAGTGTCATATCATGATCTGAACTGGAAATTGTTTTTCATGCATTTGTTTCTTGAAGATTGGATTATTGTAACTCATTGTTCACCTGCCGGAAAAAAAAAAAAAATCACTGCAGTTTGTACAAAGCACTGCTGCCAGACTTCTGGACCAAATCAAATGTTTTGTGACATCACACCACTACTTGTCCAGATCCATTGGCTCCCTATCCACTCCACAGTAAAGTTTAAGATCTTGATTCTCACTTACAGCGCATTGAAGGGTTAAGCACCGACATGTATCTTGAAACTTTTACATCCTTATGTCCGTAGCAGGTACCTAAGATCATGTGACCAGGGCCTGCTAGTTGTGCCATGTACGAGAAGATGAAAACTAAAGGTGACAGGACTTTCCCAGGACTCTGGAACACTCTCCTCTCTAGCTTTAGAAGCTAAATAAATAAAATTTTACCTACTTGCTTAGTTACCTGCGAGTATTTATGTCATACACTGAACTTTAGTCAGTCAAGTATTTCCAGAAACAGCACAGTATTTTAAAATTTTAGGTAAAATAAAGCCAGTGGTGTGTGATGTCCATTTTAATGGAAATTTGATTAATTGCTATTTTTTTCCAACATAAAGCTATCATCTCCAAATGTTAACAGTTAGATGACTTATTAGTTGTTCATTGATGTCATACTGGAGAAGGACTGGCAATAAATTACTGAGGTGGTTGATTGTTGGCTATGTGGGTTTAGACTACTTGGTGGCAGTGCAAAGTGACACTCTAAAGTCCAATGATATCACTCATATGCATGTATTCCATCAACACCCACAGAAATAAAAGAAAGTGGCTAACCTGCATTAAAAGGTTGAGCTAAATAAAGGTTGAACATAAGGGTTAAATAGTCAAACAATGCCTGGCCAATCTAAAAAAGCCATTAAAAAGATGCCCATGAATGTCCAGTGTTTGAGGGGATGTGGTTCAAAGCTGAATCATCATTCCTTCACACAGTTACAGTTCAAAGAGGGGGATAAAGGAGGGATTATTAAGCTGCTGTTAAATGGGCCACATATAGAGTCTTTTATGAGTGCATTTATTCATTATTCCCCCCATTAGTTTTCCAGGTTTAAAGGTCAGTCTGGATGAAATATTGTCAGGGATACACACACACACACACATATATACATATATATATATATATATATATATATATATATATATATATATATATATATATATATATATATATATATATATATATATATATATATATATATAAAATAAATCTACATTGAGTGAATGAAAGTGTGTGTGAGTGAGTAATGCTTTTTTGTTTTACCAACTCTATAGGATGGTGCTGTATTTTTCCATTAGGTTGGTCTCCTTATTATACAATGGAACTTATGAGTCGTTTTACAGCATATGTAAATGTCAATATTTACAATGTTTTTTTTTAATTATTAAAATAAACCCTTCCAATTTTGCATTGGATTCAGTGACATTATGCAGTCCCCCCACCAACAGAATATATTTATGCGATCAGTTCAATATAATTAATTTAACGGTGCTAAGATACTGTTCTTATTTGATGAGAAAGAATTCCACTGACGTGACTGATTTAAACCTGCAGATAGTTTCTATGGTGACGGTAAAATCAATTAGTTTTCATGATGCAGGAGCACTTCACCACAGTTTTCGTTTTATCTCTATAGAGCTCAGCCTCTGCCTTCAATCTGCCTTATACCCAGTGCTGCAATTGCTTTTTTATTATAAGGTCTGGAGATCCTTCACTGTGGAGGCTTTTATTACATCCTTTAGATGGATGTATTCATATAGGATCCAAGATGCTACATAAACAATAACTGCTTCTTGCATCTATAATTCTGATTGAACTATTTGCATACCTTTTTTGCACCTGCTTTGCTCTTTAAAGGTCAACTTCAGCCTTTCAGTGCCACCTTTTTAAATCAGCAGAAAACTTACCTTGATAGTGGGAAGCACAAGGTCCATGGCGGCACATTGGCGAGGTGTCAGACTTCTGGTATCCTCTCGAATGACATGCTCCTGGAGCGATACCAGAGCAAGGGAATCAAAACAGAAGGGAAAAACAACATCACATTCATACACTCTCAGCTTCAAGACGTTTACCACTATAATGGTAATAACTATCATTTACACCACTGAGTGATAAACTTCACCCTTGCTGTCTTACATCAGAGTGCTAAAAATCTATTTTAATCATGAAAAATGTTTTTGTCGATTCTAATTGGAGCTTTCCTGACCTTTGAATTGACTGCAGTAAATAAGTTCTGACTCTACTTTATTTCCCAGGTGCCAGTACTCCTTACACTGCACAACCAGAATACGATAAATGTTTTATGAAATGGGAGGATGGAGAAACTAAAGCACTGAAGCAATCATTGCTACAATTCTTGGTCAAATTTTAACCTCGTCCAAAGAATATGGGTAGTCTATAAAGTTTTGCATGAAACTGATTCTAGACATTAGAGAAAAATCAATATCACCACTTTAAAAGATACAAATTCAGGGTGCAAGACTTTGTGCCTCACCCCTGGAAAAAAAAAGATATATGTGATGTCAGATGGCTTGGAAAGTCAAATTTAAATGTATATAAATCTCACTATATAGTATTGCTTGACTAAAAGGGGTAGATGATTTGAACACAGTATTTACTTAAATAGATTGCTAAAAACAACTTAATTTTCAAATATGAGTTTTGAAGTGTCAAGGTATCAGTTTGAAAATAGATCAAATCCCAAAAAATAATGCATTACAGACAACATGTCTCAAGAGATGCACCAATTAGTCAACCAGAGATTGAAACTGGCCAGTTTTCCCTTGATTTACCCTGATCTGATCGGTGATCTGCAGGTCGAATGCCGAAAAAAAGCATTTTTCTATTCACTGAATGGGTCAAAACTAAGACCTCTCTAAATGCATCAACCAACAGCATAAACCTTCATGCCGTTTTTGGAGTCAAAAAAAGCTTTCATAAAGTTTAGGGGACATATTTTTGATGTATAATATGTCTTAATGTTTTAATAAAAATTTGAGCTTTTAAAGCCATTTATATTCAAGAACTTACACCAGTTTGTTAATAAACAATAAGACATTGGTATAGTAAAGCCACTGTACATCTAATGACTAAAAGTACTTTACTATGATATACAATATAGAACAATATTAAATATTCAAAATAATAAGTCTGAATTATTCTGGTGTCTTTGCTGCTATTGTTTCTCTGTTACTTTCCAGTAAAACCCAAATCTATAACAACTGAAATCCTGCTGGGCACATCATCCATGCTGGATGATAAAACGCAGCCTTGACCCGAGTTTAAACATGAGCTTGTAATAACAAACTGTTAAGTCTGAGTAGTGAAACATGGAAACATCTGTTTCAGAATCATGAATGGATTACCTTCAGTTTGGACAGTTGTCCCAAGTCCTTGGCAGCACTAAAGATCATCTGAGCTCCTTGTTGCTGAACATACAAACATGCTTTTATCAGTACATGAAAGTATAAAGTCACATGAGATCGATTTTGTAAACAAACTAAGAAAAAAAAAGAGAGGCACACAAGATTGATGAATAAGTGAAATGTTTAATTTGATGTTTAAATTTCAAAGTAGCACCGGTAATTCAGAAACTTTGTGTGGCAAAATTAAAAACAAAAGTGACACGAAAGCATCAAAACCAGTGCCTTTAATCAAACAAACAAGCATATTTCAGCTAAGTTTAAATATGGATTATTACTTTTATTATTATTAGTTATAAAAGGAAAATCTCTTCTTGTGCTTGAATGTTTAAAGAACTCACAATAAAGCAATTTTGATTTCTAATAAATATTAGCCATTAAAATGGTCTAAGTCAAGCATATTTGTTTATAAATCTAATGTCCCAAAATGGTTAAATTCTAACAAGATTACCTTCTTTTTTTGCAACAATTGCTAATTAAACTTTTTGATTAGAATTTAACTGAAGATGGTGGTTCAACCAACCACTAGTTTCTGTGTTTAGCAGAAACTGGTTTGGTTGTTATATTTATATGGGTGTTAAATACAGATATCAACTCTGTTGAAAAAGAATCGTTATGATACTTGTAATTGCAATTTTTACTGTATTGGAGCAAAAATTTTGATTTTCATAATGGCATATATACAGTCTAGCAACAGTGCTAGTGTCAAAGTCAAACTTGCTAGCAAGCTAAACTTTGAAAATTTATAGTTGTCAATAAATGGCACAACTTTGCTTTGGCTGTCAGGAAAAGCTTTACAAGTCACCTTCTTAAAACAGACAAAATGTTCCAGTATTATGTAGTTCAGTGTTGTTTATGAAGATTTGATTTTCCAGAAGTTTTAATATCATATTGTTTTCCAGAGTATAAATTAACAGATATTGACTGAACATGATAGTCAGAATTTAATTAATCTATTTAAACAATCAAAAGATTACTTTTATGCCTAAAATTTGTTAAAATTAATAAAATTTTCTTGCATAAGTGCATTTAATGAATTTGATCTTTTATAATATGTGTTTATTATATAATTCTTACAGTTTGTTTTGTCAGTGTCGTTTTTTTTTATGAACGAGGACAGTGAGAAATGGGTTTGCTCAAGAGGATAAGGAATAAGCAAATATATAATAAAGTGATCAACTCTGAAAAACTGATCAACTCACACTCTGGTCACTCAGAGGAGGCAGAACAATTGTTCTCTCGATGGTGTTCAGAACTATTTTCCAGAGCTCTTTGAGAACTCTTTTTAGCACGGTCTTCTCACAGATCTTGGCGAATAACATCAAACTGGGAAGAAGCAAAGGGGGATTAGGTTAACACTTACAGCACATTTCATAACCAGATCTAACATAGCTGAAGGCTTCAAGTAATGATGTCTTAATGTATAATATTCATGAAAATGAAAACACCTGTGACTGAGAATAAAAGCTGGGGCTTTGTGCTTTAATCTCGCCACTTTGTGCAAGCAGGGTCTCAGAATCGGCAGGAAGGATTTTCTATTTCCATATCATTAAGAGGATTTCCCATAATACCCCATTGGCCTCTATGTTGCTTTGACAATACTTTGGAGGAATGGTTCGCCAAGCTCGGCTCTGGCATTTTAGTTCTTTTGAGATTGCTTCATAACACAACCCTGGAAGGAACTACAACCCTAAAGTTGAATTAGTAGACTTTCTCAATATTATGTCTCCTTTTTTTAAAAAAAAAAAAAAAAAAAAAAAAAAAAAAAAAAAAAAAAAAAGGTTTTCTATTTCAAATGGCACAAATCTACACCAATCAAGGATCACATTATGACAGCTGACAGGTAGAGTGATATGTTGATGGGTTAGAAGAAGAAGTGGAAGAAGGCAAGCCAGCAGAGGCTCTGTGATGATTTCAGCAACTGGGAAACCATGGGTCTGCCATCTATGTGGGTGTTACCAAGACATGTACCACTTACCTATGCAGTGTTGCAAACCATGTGGCTGGGGACTTTAACTAGGGTGATCTGACCAAGCAGGAATGGTTTGAGAAGCAAAATGATAAAACCGAGATGTTGACTTGACCTCCAAATTTCCCAAATCTCAATCTAATTGAACATTAGTGGAATATGTTGGGGAGAAATGTCTGGTTCATGGTAGTTCTACTTAAGAAAACAGAGAAATTAAATGATCTGCTGCTAACATCTTACTGCCAGAGACCACAACATACCTTTACGGGCCAAACGGAGTCCATACCCCCATGTTTCAGGGGTGTTTTGACAAACATACTAAAAGATCATAATGTTATGCCTGATTAGTGTTTACCATCAAGGTAACAAGTTAACCCACCTTCATTGTGTCCTGCTGAAGAATGTGATTAACAAAATTATTCTTTGATTACTGTAAATTAATCTGGCAGAAAATCTACAGGTTGACAAAAAAAAAAAAACTACTGTTTCTGTCATCATGCCTTCACCAGGTACTCACTTCTTATCCAGAAGGTCCATGAGAGGCCGTAAGACAGTTTCTGCATCCATGGCTGGATTGTTCCCTTTAATTGGCCCTTTCATTTGGACCAGCTCCTGGTTCATCTGCTTCACACAGTCCTCGATTACAGGTTTAAAACTGTGCACATAACAAGAGGTTTTTATGCCTTTTTCTTTATCTTGGTTGAAGCAGTCAATGTTAGCCAGTTTGAGCAGGTGCTTTCTGGATCCTGCTGTTCCCATTAGCTCAACAAAAGAGGTTTTCAGAAAAGAGGTGTCTTTTCTTCACGCTGAAATGTTTTGCGACTTGCTGTGCTCACAAAGCATGAACTTGAGCCAATTAAATTTTGAAGCTGACAATGAATAAGCACCCTTATAGCATAATTTCCCTTTATCGGACAAAATATGGATGCATCAACCAACCATAAAGGATTTGTTACAGACTCACACAGATGGCATTTGAGTTACACCAATACCCACCTGGAGCCAAACACCCCGCTGAGCTCATCCAGCACTGTGTTGAGTTTATTCTGCAGCTCTTTTAGCAGATCACTGGCCTCTGCATCCAGCTGTCAGTGCAGAGAGAGACAGACAGTCACTACATCTATGCACTCCATATAGTACCCCACACCTACTAGAGCCCTGTGTCTCAGGAGGATGCCTCTATTGTGATAGGGTTTGGTGGAGGGAGAGTGGAGGGGGGTTTGCCGGTGGCTTCTTACTTCTTCTGCCTTGCATCTGTATACCAATGGACAGCTCAACTAAGAGCACTGTAATTATGACTGCTTGCTGAGTCATAAAACATTGTGACAGCAATGAGGGAGGGACAACAGGGATATTTCTGTGGACTACTACATGAGTTAAAACTAGCTACGTTTCAGGGAATACAGAAAAAACAAAACGTTAATTGTATTTAGGTGTGGTGAAGTGCAGTATGGATGTTACAAAGTGCACTTAAAAGTTAGGTACTATCTAAAAACATAACAAAATTGACCTCACAGTTTTAAATAAGCTGATAGTAAAACATTACCAAATTTTCAACAAATCATTTGTATGCCCATGCATGGCATGTCCAGGATACATACGCCCACCAGCCACTTTATTAGGTGAACCAGGTGAATTGCTTGCAAATATAATTATTTAGACAATGATATGGGGGCAACTCAAAAGAATTTAGGCCTCTACATTTTTTGAAGTTCAAAGCGAGCATCAGAAGGGAAACAAAGGAGATTTAAGGGACCTTGAACATGATGTAGTTTTTGATGCCAGATATGCTGGTTTGAGTATTTCAGAAACCACTGATCTACAGTGGAGTACATGCAAAACTATCTCAAAGGTTAACAGGATATTATCCAAGAAAGATAAAATATACAATGGCTGGAACTTACGTAGACAATAGGTCTTGTTGATGTCAGAGGAGTATGACTAGTATGACTCGAGATTTTAGAAAGGCAACACAAGCTCAAATAACCACCAAGGTATGTAGAATACAATCTTTAAATGTGCAACATAGAGACACTTGAAGCACATGGGTTACAGCAGCAGAGGAGCACAAGGGGTACCACTCCTGTCAGCTAAGAACAAGAAACTGAGGTAACAATTCACAAATGGTAACCAACTTGGACAGAGACAGATCTGAAACCATCTTGGGAATGAGCAGATAGGCTGCTTTGCAAAAGCCAGTCAATATGAAAAAAATCTGCAAATAGGTAAATTTTCTGTGAATAATTTAGCTCTTAGCTGTCTTTCTGTGAAAAACGTTCCAGAGAAAAATCCACAAATTGGTGAATTCCCAAATACTGAAACATATTAGGTAGAGGTCCACTGTACATGAGTATTGTGACTGACCATGTTTATTCCTTTAAGACCACAGTGTACCCCATCTTTGGATGGCTACTTCCATCAGAATAATGAACCATGGTACAAAGTTAGAATAACTTCAAACTGGTTTCTTGAATATGACAGTGAGTTCATGGTACTCTAAGGGCCTCTAAGGTCACCAGATCTCAGTCCAGTAGAGCACTTTTGTGATGTGATGGTACGGTAGCTTGCATCATTCATATTAAGCAATCTACAGCACCTGCATGATGCTGTCATGTCAATATGGACTAAAATCTCTGAGGAATCTTACTGACACCTTGTTGAATCTATGTCACAAAGGAATTAAGACAGTTCTGAAGGAAACAGGATACCAAACTGGAACTATCTAGATGTACCTATAAAGTGGCCGGTGAACATATTTGAGCATATATGTACATGATGGATGCCCCACAAGTGTTCATGTTTGACTTCATTTGGCATTTTAGCTTTATTCAGAGAAAATTAAACATGTGAATGTATTTGTGTGGGATACTTAATATGACTATGTGAGGTAAAGCACAGCACCACATGCAAGACCAGCATATTAGAGCCAATAAACTCAGCCATGAAGCCGTTCACCTCAAACATTCTAATGGCAAATGACTCAGCTGGGAAGAAGATATGCAGACCTAAGTTTTTATCATCATTGTGATTCTGTACACATGCCTTTATCCGCACCATGAACAAGACAGATTTATACCTCTACGAATGTGTGATATTTTTCTGTCACACAGAAAATTGCCCATTGAGGTTAGGTTGTTATTTCACTGGCTGAGTAACGGATAACATCTTTTCAAGTGAAAGCAAAAACAAAAGAGAAAAGAAAGGAAATTAAAAAAAACTTTAGACTATCACCCGCCTTCTCTGGTTTGGGCTCTAAACTTTATTTTGGTAGCATCAGAAACTGTGATTTTCAATTATTGTTTTTTTTCTCTGTCACAGTGTCTTCAATGCTGCCAAATAACAACCAGTTGTGACATAAACCAAACCCCCAGTCAACTCCTAAAAAGAGAAGATGCTGCTTTGATTCTGGAGTGCCATTTCACTAGAAAGCAGTCTTTGCAGAATAGAAATGTTACCAAGCTGACCAACTTTACTGGCAGCTACAGGTGGGGGAGGGGCAGGGGTGCAATACTGCACTCCATACAGCCAGAAAAACACTCTGGATAGTCCAGCACTCTCTCCAAATAAGAACTTTAAACTGTAAAAACCCTATAAGAAAAAAAATTGCAGTTTTTAAATCTTAACTTTTTATAACTTTGGTATACCTTGGTAGTGGTAACCAGCCCATACCGAGTTGTGTTCCAGTTGGAACTCAAATGGAGGACAACAAATTAAAAAACATCTGGCTGACATGCAAATGGTAAAATAGAAGGAGCTCATATTTTAGTAATCACTTTAAATTGTAGACATACAGTCATATGAAAAAATAGGACACCATTTAAAAAAAAAAGATTACATCTTGCCTGCTAACAGGTAGTGGAACGCCTTCAGTTAAAACAACTTTGAGATACTTCTTGTGGTCACCTAACAATCTCTTACATCAGTCTGAACAAAGTGCCCCCCACTTTTTACTTTCAGCTGTGAGATGTTTGAGGGGTTTCCTGCATGGACAGCCTGCTTCACATCCACACTGTTACAAAAGGATAAATGTCTGGGCTTTGCCTCAGCCCAAGACTCGCCAATTCTTTGTTGTGAGCCAGTCCTTGGTGGATTTACTAATGTTTTCCACAAGCACCCTCTGATGCACAAGTGAATTCAAGCTGAATACTACGTATGTATGTGAGCTATATTTGGTTTGTGTCAAACATTTCCTCTGTTCTGGTGTCAAAATATTTCAACTTTAGACTCACCTGCCTAAAGAACATCAGTGCATAAGTCCTAATCTTTGCCTAACCCTTGTCTATATTCTCAATGGCAAACTTTATTCTAGTCTTCATGTTTTGATACCTACTCGCACACCTACAATGGAAGTTAAGTCTCTTTCTGATTGTACAGAAACTTTTACATCAAAAATAGCATGAGCCTGCTGCTGGTCCCTTGATGCAGTTTAAGACTTTTTGTGGACTTTTTTTTTTTTTTTTTTTTTTTTTTAGGATTTTGCAATCTGCTTTCAGGGTAAAATTACTTGGACTGTGAGACCTGGGGATGTTGGCAGTCGTTTTAAATGTCATCCACTTGTAGACTATTCTTCATACCGTGGAATGGCTGATTTCAAATTGTTTTGAGACCTCAATGAATCTCTTACAAGACTCATAAGCTGCTAAAATGTTCTGTTCAAGGGAATCAGAAAGCTCTTTCAATCACAAAATCCTGTTCACTCTCACTTCAAATGTAAGGAGAACAAAACAGGCAAATGTATTTCCAAATTCTGAGTAACAATATTTCCAATGTGTGCACCTGATGCGACCCCCTTATGTGTAATTTTAGTCATTTTAATTGGAAATAAATGTGGGAGTGTCTTAATTTATTCCATTTCAGAAATTTAAACTACATTTTTCAAGAATGTTATATTTCTATTTTTTATTGCTAATTTAAATTGCTTAAATTTCTCCAGTAGTATTAAAATAACAAATGCAAATATTTTAGAAAGACATACAGGCTGTCCTTTAGTGTACTTATTTTTCTACATGATTGTAGCTCAGATATATTGTCAGGTATCAGGAGAAGAGCGGTGACTGATTATACTTTAAACTGAATCTAAACTAATCTAAAAAGAAGCTGCTTGTGTCCTCTCTAATTAAAATCAAATAGTTTTTAAAAGTTTTGCCACCAGAAGTTTCTGTTCATCTTTTCTTAATTGTATCTTCTAATTATTGATTAGAAAGCAGCAATGAAAACAAACAGTAAATGCAATTTTACAGAAGAGTCACATCTGGAGATTGACACTTTAAAAATAGACCCAAATAAATTTTCTTAAACGTCATCTCTCATATCGAGTTATGTAAACACTGACCTTGCTTGATGAATCAAAAAAAAAAACTGCTCATTATAAATTATACAAGGAAAACATCCTGCTTGGAATGCATGGAACACCTGGCTTCTCCATGGTAGATGGTTTCAATCGACACTGACTGGCATGCAGGGTTCTCTGGAGTGTACAAACACCCCCCTGGCTGACAGCCTATCAGCTGCTGCCCAGCTTCACTTCACTTTGCCTGTTTCAACAGTCCAATATCTACTCACTGGCAGGTTGTTATTCTGCTGCACAGATGACTCAAAATGACTCTCAGAGCCGAGTAAAGAAAGGTTTTACAAACGTCCATTTCAACAAGGATAGAAGCACATTAGCAAACAGGGCGACACCCAAAATAAAGTCTGATGCTAATCTAGAGAGATCAGTCGCTGATTAGTCCATTGTACAAGATTATTGTAAATCTCTGTCATTGGCAGCAATCTGATAATAGCTCTTGGTAATTACATTGGTGCTCTTACATTTGCGAGTTGATTACTGATAAAAAAACTATTCTGTGACTAATAGTGAAATGTATAAGGAGAAAACCAATGAGAAACTCATCTGAAAAGGGAAAAAGTTCAAATTAGAAATGTGACTTTTGAAAGGTGAAATTAACTGTTGTGGAGTCAATATGCTTTAGAAAATAATGAGGCCTTATGAGAGATCCAGGGTTAGATCTGCAAACAGATGGAAGCCATTTTAAGTGGGTTTAAAATTGGGGGTATCCTGATTTATTTCTTACTAGAAATGGCATTTTTGAAGGATCTTTTGTTTGTTTTGATTATTTATTTAAATTATTTGAATTCATCCATATTGTCAATATGCATTTGAAAATAATGACCTATGAGTAATACAGGGTTAGATAGCAAACGGTTAAACAGCAGCAGCTCCTCTGCAGATGGCACATCTGGAGAAATTTGTAAGTGTCTGAGAAGCTCATTGAACACAGCTTCCCCCCGCCCCCCAAAAAGAAAACTGTCCAAAGCATTTGCACCTGCAGCTTGGAAAATGAGCTAAAAGGATCAAAAACCACAGTCATCATCTCGTTGAGCCTACTATTTCTCTTTTTATGGCAGGGAGAGGAGCAAACAACATCCAAAAATAAACACCATAGTGAGGAAAGTGGCGGGGGGGGGGGGATGCTTGAAATAACGATGGGATCCAATGATTTGAGCCAGTAACTTCAGAGAACAGGGGATGGTGAACTTAAGCAGCCTGTCCAGAAGGGTGATGGGTAATTTCAATTCCATATGCTCTGTGGCACATGCTTAGTGGTGGGATGTGAGAGGCATAGGAGTGTGAGGGGTGGTAGGGGGTGGGTGTGGTGGGGTGCTTATTATAATAATTGGAAAATGGCAAAAAGGGTTGTTGAGTCCTATTGCACACACCTTACAGAAGGAGACAACCCCCTCCTCCTGGAGACAGAGAGAGAGAGCACAGAAAGGAAACGGAGGGGAACAGAGGATACAACGACAGGAGACAAAATGCAAGGCAAGACAGGTGTTAGAAACTACAGAGACACATGCATTGAAGTTGTAAGAGATTGTGGGGGCTGCATTTTAGGTTAGAAACACTGACAGACTGGCGATGGGGGTGGACAAAAAAAGATCCCAGATTTAAAATGCAACACAGAATTTGGAGAGTTAATGTAACACTTACTAACAAGGTAGATGGATACAGGATATAAACATAGGGTTAGTGGTGGGAAAAGTAGTTTTGAGGACACTCAGACCCACACTGACATGGATATTTTACAAAATTGAGATTTTCTAATGTATTGGCTGGCAACAATATTTGGTGAGAAAAAGTGAGATTTGAAGATTTTTGAGATTTTTCAAAACATTTTCCAAAGTAGATTTTTTTTTAATTCTATTTGAGGGACATACATGTGGACTAGGGTTGCCAACTTTTTTACCATCAAGTCAGGGACACACTGTACCATTCCAAAAGTACAATGCATTGTAAACTAGGTTCAGTTCCATTCAATTCAGAAATACTTTGCAATACAAAGTGATTTAGAGATTAGTAAATTAGTAAATTGCACAAAATGTCTTCATCATCATAGATGATGACAACAGTTGGCAGGAAGGATCTCCTGTTTTGTCTGTGTTAAAGTGTGATAAAGAGAATGCTCAGGGCAGTCCATTATGTTCTCCATTTATAAACACACACAAACATTTCAAGAGGCTCCAGAACACTTCCCAAAACTGAGCCAGCCTTCCTTATCAACTTTTTGATCTTTTTCAAATCTCCGGCTCTGATCTTGAAATTTCAAATGATGACAGCAACATACATCACTGTCGATATCTGACAGACTTAAGCCTACCCAAAAAAATACAAACTGCTCTGTCTCCTCTTTTAGGGGGGTTTAAGTGTTACATCACCAGCTCAGTATTTTGTCCTGGTGAACACTAAGGTACCTATAATACCCCACCACCTCCACTTCCTGTTCCATTATGGTAACAGTGTTTGATGTGTTCTTGTTTTGTTTACATTCAATATAAAATGATCAGTGTCACACCATGCCAAAAAATTGCCCACCACTTTTTTATAGTCAGTCTATTCTCCATCTCTGATACGACCGATAACATAAATATTTCTGTAGATGACAGTGTTAAAATCCCAAGGCTGAAAATTAATGGTCAGAGTACAGTATCCTGTGTTACTCCTGTACTATGGACTACCTAGTCAAGCACAAAACCCTTGTCTTTGTGTTGTATAAATATTTCTTTATGGTAAACGGAAGAAAAGAGCTGGTATTCAATTTAATCTCAATAACTTAAACACAGCAGGGAAATCATCATTCAAATCAGAATAAGATGTAACGTAAAAGACAAAAGTAAGTGGGGAGGGGGGCTGGCTACATTTAGTGAGGGTTTTTGTATTGAATTTGTGCTCTGTTCTTTGTCTTCTTTAATACTGATTTTACTCATTCCTATTGCCATGGCTAATCAAAAAGTCTTGACAGCGTACAGTTATCTAAAACATGATTGGGTCATTGCTGACAAGTTTATCCTGTGTACGTTTGGACTGATTTTTTAACAATCAACCAATCAAATAGATATTTGTCTTTTATGTATGCTATACATATGGAACTGCAACATTTCTGACAAGAATCATGTATTGCTCTTCACAGCTGAAACGAAACAGAGATATGATATAGCCTAATGAGATCTGGAATCTCTAAGAGTGCCACCTGGTGGTCAAAAGGTAACATTGGTGGTAGCAATCAATATACAGGAGAAATATGAGATGAAGTCAGTTGCCCATTATACAGGATGTCCAAGCTATAACAAAAGAGATGGCAACCCTAGTGTGGAGTGGATGTCCAGGAATTATTAGAAACAATGAATGAATTCTGGTTTTCTTAATATCATTGTTGGTACCACCTGCTGGTATGCCATAGATCTGACATTTTTCAACAGGAATCCTCTAGACCAGGAGTGTCAAACTCATTTTAATTTCATGCCGCATCAAGATCATAATTGTCCTCCAACTGTGGCAAAATGTATTAATAAAACTACCAGTTAACAAACTGCTAAAATATCAGTTTTCTCTAAGTTTCATTAATACTTCTTAACAATTTTTAACATTTCACATTGGTGTAACTTGGTCCAATACAAATGAAAACTGAATTGATTTTGATCAACAAAATAATATTTAAGCATACAACTGTGATCTTAAAGTTCAATTTACATGACCTTATAGACACTACAGGGCCACATAAATAGCTATGGTGGGCTGGATTTGGCCTTAAGTTTGACACCTGTTTTCCAGATCATATAGATACAGATTTATTTATTTATTTTTAAAAAACTGAAGAAAATCATAAAATATCCAGAGTAGTGTAGCTGGGGCCTTCAGGAAGTTAAGAGATAGCTGAGAACTGACAAAAAAAAAAAAAAAAAAAAAAAAAAAAAAACATCTTAGAGGAGATTATTAAGCACAGAACTAACAGACGGACACCAGGACATCAAGGATGGATTGAATCTATTTTAATAACAGACATAAAAAAAAATTAACATTTTTATATTAATGCAAATCAGGTTTCCAGATGTAGATCTCAGATTGGTTAGTTCAAATTTTTCAAGTGACATGCTAATGCTCCTCAAGACATCCCATCAGTCCTGGAGATGTTACACTAAATCTAATACTACTGTGGGATATGGAATAACTTTAAAATATGGAACAGAAACCATTCCCAAACAACATATGTATATGCACAGACCTGTTTTCCACCCATGGACTCAAACATCTTCTCTAGCTGGACTCGAAGTTGCTGGATGTTGTTGAGAATAATGCAAGGCTGCAAAATAGCAAAAACGAATATAATCATTTTCTTTTACATAGCACATTGATTTACACAGCAAGACTAAACTATATTTAACATTTAATCCCATTCTGCCATCCACCTGTTTGACAGCTGTTGTAATTGTATTGTTATAGTTTGAGAGCCCATGATTAGCCAATATAACTGGAAACACAATAAAAAAAACTGTCAAAAGAAAAATGATAGGGGTGACCACTGTGAAATCCATCAGCTTTCATATCGTGACACATCATCTATACAAAGAAGCAAAGTCTGTGCTCAAAAAGTCAGCAGGGAAATGCAATACATAACACAACAAGGAGAGAAATGTCTGCACTGAATGTGTCAGACGTTATCGATTCTCTGCTCCACCACAAGTTTAACAGATGACAGACATTAATCACGTCACTTTTTACAGACAGCCAGAATAAATCTAGAGACTCTTAAAGACTCATATATTATGTGAGTTATCTGCTCGCCAAAAAAACCCCCCAAAAACAAAAAAACACAGAAGGCAACACAAAATGTCTTAATTAATATTTCAGCAATGAATACAACTAATACTATAATCCTTAGCCCCAGAGGCAAAGGATGATTGGTGTCTTTCAAACCCCAAAACAGCCAACAGTGTCTCTGCTGGCAACTCATGATGGATTACTCTCCATTAGATTTATGAGTTTATACATGTATGAAAGTGATTAGATATTTTAAATGTAACACTTTGGAACAACATTTTAGCAAAATTCAAGTAATCTAAAAGAAAACTTGGTATCTGTATTTTTTTAATTTTATTATCTGTTTTTACAGTTTTTAGAAACAACCTGTGAAGATAAACTTTGGTCAGAAGTATGAAAACTTCAGAAGTTATATTGGGGAGCAAGTGAGAAAGAAGTCCCAGGGGCAGGTATTATTATAATTGTTTAATGTATGAAAAGATACACCCGCTCTGATTTTAAAAATGAGTGAGGAAATAGAGAAATGATTCCAGTGCCAGCTCATGTCAAGGGTCAAAAAATGTCTACTTGCTGGGGCTTAAACCTTCTGGGCTGTAAACAAGAACTAGCAGCCCATCTTTACCAAATATTAGCAATATATTAAAATAAATTAGAGATCATACAATGCCTTGCAAAAATATTTTTAACTTTTTTAAATTTGTTAAGTTACAACCACAAACTATAATTTATTTCATTGGGATTTTCTTATAAACCAACACAAATCTGAGGTATATCTCTAAAACCTTTGCATGTCAGAAGGCTGAAATGATTCCCCAACCTTTGCAAAACAGAACAAGGTCAGTCTAATTGGTTGGAGAGCATCTGTGAACATCAATTTTAAAGTTTTGTCATCATTTCTGAAATGTATTTAGGTCTGAAAAGGGCATTTTACAACAAAATATGTATTTATTTTAATACACCTTCCGACAGAATTGTTCCATTTAAGCTCAGAATTTCTGCAGCTCTCCTAGAGTTACCACTGACATCTGATTAATTCCCTCCTTAAGCAGCTTGTCAGTGTAGGAAGACAGCCATTTCTTGGTTGGTTAGCAGTTGTGCCATATTTCTTTTCATTTTGATATGAGAGATTAAAGAGCACTCCCTGGGATTTCCACATCTTGGAATATTTGTAATCTAATCTGATTTAAACTTTTCCACAACTTTATTAAATCTCAAAGGCTGCCACACTACAGGTGCATTTTTATTAAATTTAATTTACACACAGTGGACTGTGTTTGCTAATCACATGAGCTCTTGTCTCTGAAAGGCAGGAGATTGCACTGGATAAAATCCTTCCAAAACACACAGACGTTTATAAAGTGACAAAATGTGAAAAAAATTCCAGGGTCAGTGAATACCTTTCCATGACCCTGCAGCAGGGTTAATTTGATACAAAGACAACAGCCAGTTCACATCTCAGTTCCTTTTTTTCCATCATCTGTCACTGTAGTCCTGTCAAGGGACTCTTTCTCTCTGGGACAATAGCAATGAGACAATCAGCACAGTAAAGAAACATCTGCTCCCTCACTGCCAGTTATCTTTCTTTTCAGCTTCAAAATCCAATGTGAATAATTAGGCCACTCACAAAGCTTTGTGTTTAGTCATCCGTCACTTTAAAGAATAGACTGAGAAAATACCAATGACTTGTCCTCATCTGCTATGGGTGGGAAATGAATCATTTTATTTGCGTTAATAGAGACAATATTAAGAGCTTTATAGAAGATACTGCAGAGCTCTGCACAAAAATCATATTTAAAACACTTTCACAGTCTCCATGCCAACCATTACTGCATACTGATTATAGAAAACTGTTCTTTTGTGTTACCATGTTTGTACTTGACACGCCAAAATAACGGCAGTGTAACTTTGCTGCTTATATTTGCAGAGAATGAGCATGCACTTACCACGTTCTCCTTATTTAAATGCAATGGAAACTCCTTAGAAATGATTGCAGCATATTGCAAAAGAACCTTGTTGATAGTCTGCAGGGATAAAAGGATATTATTATTAATGTTTGTTTGCTCTTTTGTTACTAAGTCAATAATTGCAGTCAATTACACCGCTGAAATTAAACACAATATGTATACGGAACAAATCCACCTAGATCAATGACAAACTCCTTAACGGAAAGTTATTCCTGGCCACAGCAGTAATAAGGGTTCCTGGGGAGTGGGAAGTAGGAAACTGACCTTTGCAAAACGGCACATGAAATGAGCCAGAGCCTGTGGGTTTGGGCATTCCAGCTTCTTGATGATCTCAAAACTCTGGTTTAGTTGAGTGAACACATCCACCACTGAGCAGGAAAAGAGGGCATGCTCCGAGGTTTGCTGGAACTGAAGCAGAGGGAAGGAGATGGACCCAAGTTAAGACAGAAAGAGACAAAAAGACCAACAAGGCAGGCAAGAAAGGGAGGAAAGGAGACTAATTAAAATGATGTGACTGAAATTCTTAACATATATGAATTGATATGTTGAAGTAGCCAATGCGTGCACTAAATAAATGTTTCAGAATGCCAATAAAGACATCACAGATTACAAATTTTGATGTAAAAGTGTTGGTGTTGGCAAACCTGGCCTTCATGGAGTTTGTGTCTTGAAAATGTTGAATGGGTTTCAACTACAGATGCACAGAAAATCAGCTGGTGACTGGAATCAGCTGATTTTACAGTTGACTATCTCTGATTGGCCATCAGTTCATCCAACACAAAAAAATCTTATATTTTTCCAAATTTTTAATGCACCCCATACAAACACCACCAGATTGCACTGAGAACAACAATCCTTGGAATGGAAACTGTGACTGATTGAAAAAGACTTTTCAGTATCTGTGAGGTGCTTAAAATATGAATTGGAGATGTACAGCGATGTAAAAGCTTGTAGAAATTTTATTTATTTGTTAAAGAGGCATATTTACAATATATCAGTAGATCTACTCTTTATAGTTAGACATCAGTAGACAAGAGAAAGCTTATTCAATTTCAGTGAAGTTGCTCTGTTTTACCCGTTTGAAATCTCCAATTTTGTCTGTCATGGGACGTGTTGGATCTGGAAATGTTTGAAGCCTTTGAGGTCTCACAGTTCATGCAAGGGTCTATGAATGCTCCAGGGAATGCACACAATGACTACTGTTTGTAATCAGTTAAAGAAAATCTTTGTCAGGCTCCTTTAGTTGCAATTACTGAATGAATAATTTAACATTATAACAAATATCAGCAACTTAAATATTTTTTCTCTCATATATTATCATGGACACCTCTGTCATTTATCTTGTAGGGAAAAAAATCCATTTACATCTAGTCATGCATGTCAGAGAAATTAAACAAATAGCTTGTAAGCTATAGTATTTCTTGGAAACAAGATATGCTGTAATTCTTCTTAGTTGGGTTTTATTTAGAGAGACCTTTTTCCCGTAACCTAAAGAATTTAACCGAATTTGTAGATTTTTTTTGCAATGCAGAGAAAGACGGCTCTGTAACTTAATTGTTACTGAGAAATCTCAGTTTTATATTACGGTTAAAAATTCATGTAAAAAGAGTTACATATTTGATTTACTGAGAAAGTGGAAAAAGTATTTTGTTGTCATTTGTAGTTAAAGAGAAAAT
This sequence comes from Anableps anableps, assembly GCA_014839685.1. Lineage (NCBI taxonomy): Eukaryota > Metazoa > Chordata > Actinopteri > Cyprinodontiformes > Anablepidae > Anableps > Anableps anableps. Next base: position 9,983,633 of record CM026067.1, on the reverse strand, counting down.
TTGGCATCATTACACCACGGCTTTACAAAATCAGTTGTTCCATTCTGATCAGTATGTATCTAGTTTATGCTCCAAATGGTTGTATTATGTCTCTTAAGTCCGTCACCAAGTTCTACTAATTATACAATCATTTAAAAAAGTGTGTTTAAGCAGAGAAACACATAAAACATGCAAAACTTCAACCCTTAAGGACTGAATTTGCCAACTACTTTTCTGAAGCCTTGATAAAGGTCACATAAGGTTGACTTTATCAAACTGCGTTCATTATTCAGGCTAAAACCTCAATGCATTTTAACTTTAGCAATGGATATAAAGCTATGCATTGAGCATCTCTTGAAAAGAGCAGTTATAAAAGCTTTGTGCTTGTTTAAATGCATCAGATAGAAGGAAGATTTTGACTGATCTTAATAAAAAAAAAGAATAAATAAGCATATAAATGTGTGGTAATGTGGTCATGCATCAATTTATCACAGTAGTTCCATGAGACTCCTGCAGATTCCCTGTCACAGTTTTTTCTAACATCCTTTAGAAGCCTTTTCTGCTCCGAAAAACATGTTTCCTTCCTCTTGGGTATCAATTTTTAATTAATATATTTCTTTTATATTCCTGTGTTGTTATGTCTCAGGGTGAGAGGTGTTTTTGACTGTGCAAATTTTCCTTTATCCTACCATATCCTCCTCCTCCTTAAAATGTAAATTCAGTCTTAGGAGGCCATTCTTGTTATTAAGAAAACAGACATAAGTGGCCTGGACAGCTGGATAAAATAAAAGTTACTTATTGAGAAATAATTCAGTGCTGTACTCACTCCATCTTTCTTGTCCCTTTCAAGTGCTCCATTGAGGAAATCCATAGCAACAACTTCATTTTCATCAAGCCACTGAATGACGAAGGGCTCAAACCACCTACAAGACAGGAAGTATAGTTGAAGTATAATTGTTATGACTTGTCCTAATGAGAGGTACAATGAGATCTTGTGACATCAGTCTCATGATGTTGATCATTTTCCCAATAAATGATAGGTCTGTCTCACCATGCACAATACGGTCTCCCATACCACATGTCCATTTCTGGTAAATGTAAGCTATTATATGAACCTCTGTGCTTTAAGTTTGAAACCATGTATATATGTTTGAGATTCTTACTTTGAAGTAAGAAAGGAAGTAATCCTTGAGTTGCTCAATTGTGTTGGAAAAGTTGGATAAAAACAGAATTTTTAGAAGTATCCAAAAACTGATTTGACCTGGTTTAGCAGGTGATCAAACTGTGTAAGCTACAGTGTCAAATGCATTTGAAGGCAATGCTGAAGAATTATTTTCCAACAGCTGCACACTTTCCTATATCACTGAGATGTGAGATAGATACATAATAGTTACAAGTTATAGAGACATTCTACCTTCAAACTGGAATACTTACCAAGTACAGTTTATTCACATAGAATAGAACCAAGGACTATTTAAAAACTGAAAATACTTGTGGTGTTGCTGGTTGTTATCATGCTTTGGTGTAAATTGCTAACATTTTACAGGTTGAAAATTTAAGGTTGAAAATTAAAAAAAAAAAAAAAAAATTACTTTAAAAATATGTGACAGGGTATTTTCTTTTGCACTATCTATTTAATAATTTGCCAGTCAAAATCTATAATAATTGCTATAGTAAGCAGTCCCTTCAGGATTTAATGATTGTTTTTGTGATTTTTTGCAATCAAAATAACTGTTTTTGGGGTGCTACTTTAGAAATATTTGCAAGGAATTTTTAAATATTTTTTCATCATTACACCCATTCCAAAAACTACATATAGAAGAAAAAGGATGAGAAAAAAAATTAACAAGCAGACAGATTACGAATACGCAAACATTTGTATTCTTTAAACAACTTAAATAGTTTGAATGTTGTTACTTGCCATATCGATCATGGACCATAACTTGACTTCAAGTAAGGCTGAGACAGCAGTGTAATAGACGTAAGAAATACTGCCACCTGGAGGTCGGAGTTAGTAGTCACATATATCCATTGTTTTTGACTTTTTCTGCAGAAAGTTTGTATTTATGCATTAGTGCAAAAAAAATGCAGGGATATGCTGACTCTGCATAAGTTTCCGTGATCGTGGAATTTCAAAAAACTGGAGAGTAAGTTAGGATAATTCTACACCAAATTCTTTGAAGACAATTTGAGATGGTTTTTTTTTGAAAACCCAAAAAGGCAGCAAACAAGTCGCAAAAAGGGAGCAATATAGTAATATCCCAATGTTTCGTTTTTTCAAAACAAAAACATTGGGATTTTTATCTTTTTACAGTAATATATTTCTTGTGAACCCAAAATTATGTACCATATCGTCTCATGGGCTCTATGTAGTCACCCCTCCATTTACAACACATGAGATGACAGAGACTTCAAAGCTTGAGCTAAGGTAAAAGGTTCTTATTAACAAAATATGGGGAAATCAGTTTAGACTGAGTACACTCAACCAAATGATAAATAGATTTATGTGTGGTTTTGATAAAGGTCACAGTTCATGCAGAGATTTGTATCAGGTATCAGATTGTGGAGAGATTAGGCAGCCAGGCTCAGGCAGAAAAAAGCCCAAAGGAGGGAGCAGGACAGATGACAGCGTGTAATTATGCAGTCATGTTTTTAACTTGAATTTGTCACCAGAGCAATGGATGTTCCCTCAAGACTAATCTACTCTCAGTCTGTAGACAGCTGCCACATAAGACAAGGCTAAAAAAAAACAAACAAAAAAAAACAGGTGTGTTGACTGAGGAAGGTGAGAGAGATGGACAGAACGAAGAGGAGAACCACGTGGTATGAAGTTGGTGTGCCTGATCTGCAGGCTATGGTAGAATCAATCCAGTGTGAGACGGTGTTTGAGTGACAGCGTTAGAGACAAGGCGGGTGAATCATTAATCTGATAGGGTGGTTGGATGGGAGACAGCACAGCATTCCCCTCCTGCGTTACACATGTTTACATCACAGCTATCCTTGCTTTGCTGCTTAAGGTAAAGCTTGCAAAATGAAAAACATATTTTTCAGCTGTAAAGGCATCTCATCATCAAGATCAGAGTTTAAAGAGTTGTTATAATGAGCTGTGAGGACAGATCAAATGAACATAACAAATGATTAAAAATTCAACCTAAACTCCAGTCTGATCTGAACCTCATTTACATCAAAAGTCATTGCTGAATAATTCTGCACATGGTAAGCAGCTATTCAGGAGAAATAGATTTAGAAGAGTTTTGAAATTTTCTGCCAGTAACTCACACGACACAAAAGTACTATACTGACTTTTACTGAAGTTCTTTTGATAGTTTGTAGACATTGTGGTAATAACAAGAACAATCTCTTGTCAAAGTATTGCAATAATTAATTCAATCATGTGTTTAATTTGGTTCTAGTTCTTTTTTATTGCACATCTCAATATATATCCTTTAAGTCATGTTAAATTACTTCTCCTAAGCTAAACATCGAATCATCATTATCATAACAATGCTGTTGAACAACAGAAATGTCACTATTTGTAATGAACTTTTCTTTTTTCTTTTTTTTTTTTTGTTTTTTTTTTTTTTTTTTTTTTACAATTTTATGCATCTTTTTTTCCTGATGACTGACCTCTGATTCTGACTTTGATGGTTGTTATAGGAACAGGTGACTATTGAAGAAGCATAGAGAGATGGCACTCCAGAAAATAAATATAGAATTTAGAACATGAAAAGTTAATTGTTCTTACGATATGACTTACACTGTAAGTCATCAGAATATATTTTTTCACATTTAAACAACAAATTATGATGTTATTACAATGTGCTCATTTGTCATGTTATAATGTAAAACGTGTCAATGTGTTATCAAAATATGAATATGTTGGATTTAAAAAAAAAAAAGATAAATTGATAAACATATAATGATAAAATACTGGCTGAGGTGGACAACTCTGTCTTTTTTGGTGCTGACCCTTTGCTTCCAATGAGGTGCCTGACTTTGGAATTCAAACAAACTTTTAATCTGCAGACTGTTATTCTTGGACAAAACAACATACCAGTTACTCATGTGGCAATCTTTGCCAACTATGTCATTGTACCATTTCGTGTTCCAAAGTCAGATTGATCTTTGGCAGCTGTCCTCTGTTTTTTTTTCCATATAGGATCCTTTTTAGTTTAACAGGCCTAAAGTCTTATGAAGGGTCTTGGAAAGGCACCAATCACTCCATTTACACATTTATTCATCTTCCCAGTGGTTTAATAAACCCATTATTTTATGTAATCCATAAATGTTTGTCATCATGCAACATGTATTTAGGAAAAGGACAGACCTACAGGTGTCTCATTAAGAAATTTCAACAACTTTGTTAAACCTCACAGGGGTCAATGAGCTTCAGTAAATGTCTCACAGCACTTGAATGCAGTTCAAATTATGTAGTTGTTCTAACTGATCAATGAGAGCTGCTGCCACCTCATGGGGTTTGGACTCATAAAATCCTTGTAAATACACTCATGCTGATCACGATCTCATTCAATTTGTTGGATAACAGCAAAATCTCACACTGGCTTTTACTGAGCCTTAATCATAACTTAAACAAGTGCTGTAAAAGAGACTCTTGCATTTGCTTGTCTGCAAATTCTCAATGTAAGTTTATAATGTTATAATTTCTATATGCTATGTTCATGTACTTGACATGATGTAAAGAATCTGATTTCCTTAATAATTGATTTTTCATTCTTTATACTGATGTTCACAGCCTGTCTGTGTCATGCGACCTGCTCTGCTCACTGTATCCAGACAGTTTGCAGTGGAGGGGAAGCTGACTAGAGAACAGCTGAAACTTCAATTATTGAAGGTTATGACACTTAAGCAAAGCATAATTTAATTACAATGACAAAATGCCTATAGTTAAATGACTTGGTAAAAATTTTGGGACAAAATCCTAATCGGGATATTGCTATTTGTAACAGTACAAAAATACTCATATTTTAAATATGAAAGGATGAAGTTAAAAGATTAAAAACACAAGAAAGAACACTAACATTGACATTTTCATTGCTGAAAATGTTAGAGTACTGAAATAACTAAAATAAAAGAAAGAAATTCACAGAGACTGATACTATATATTTAAGCATGTATATGTGATTGAGCATACTAAAAACCATGTGTAAAAGGTCTCTCTCTCTCAAGATCGATCGATCTGTCTGTCTGTCTGTCTGTCTGTCTGTCTATCTATCTATCTATCTATCTATGTAGTCCCCAAAGTCCTTTACACTACATTCACTCATTCATGCTGATGGTGGCAAGCAAATGTATAGTAGCCACAGCTGCCTGGGGGCTTAAGGTCATTGACAGAAGCATTTGACCATTCATGGTGTTTGGTTTACTTTTAGGCAGGTTTAACAGACTAGGTTTTGTTCCAGTTCACTTAAAAATTACAACTTGTTTTACCAAACTGTAATAGGAACTAAGTGAGCATTTACTTTTCACAACTTGCTCAGAAAGTAAAGGATATTAGTTAATATATTTGTATGTATAAGACCACTTACAGGGAATATTCAGGTGGAACATCCTTGAAGGCCGGCAGATCACGGACATACTCATTATGGAACCATTTGACTTTGAAGTGAAGATTCATGTATTCGGTGCTTTTGCATAGGCGATGCTTATCATGCTCTGTAATGCAGATATAAAGAGGAGAGAAGAACGTTTCATTATAGGCAGTAACAAATGAAGTTGGTACAGTTACAAAACAATGTTATATCAGTTATATCAACCAATATCTCAGCTGTATATGCATCACATGCACTGTTCCTTCCACACCGTTTTAAAGATCCACAAGAACAGACAGAAACACACTCACTCACATTAGGCACAGAGCAACAGTGGATGCTTTCATGCCAATATCCTCCCTGACCTAGTTTTTTAAAGCCTTGAGCTATTAAAGCATGAGGAAATAACACTGAGCTTGTAAATGTGTCCAACTTTGTTTTCACAAAGGAAGGTCTTTTTAATCATTGCCTGATGCTAAAGTGGAGTGGTATTCAAATCAGCTGAGATGTCTGCTGAGTCACAGCAGAAATTCAAAAAAAATGTAACATTTCTGTGGAATCCCCCAGGGAGATAATGCATGGCAATGGTGCAGTTGAGGACAGAGGAAATCCAAGAGAAAAGAGAGAGCCAGTGAAGAAGAAAGGGTGAGGGAGATCAGACAAAAGAGAAAGAACCAATGGAGATATGTACCTTGCAATAAAGGCTAAATGTACATATTTTATAAATACATGTCTTACACTACATATTTTGCAGAATTGCACCACTCAAGGTGGCAGCATATTGGAGTAGCTCTATTGCTTACATTCTGATTTTTTTTTTTTTTTTTTTTGAAACTTTAATTCCTCCATTTATGGCATAAAAGTTTTATTTTTTAGATGGTTATTCTTTTGGTTTTGGATGTAGTGCAAGGAAGGATTTTTTGTACTGGAAGGATTTTTGCTGATACTTTGTTTTTTACTTTTGGTCATTTGTTCCAAGTCAAAACCACTGCGATTTTTAAAAAAGAACATTATACCAACAGTCAAATATAATTTTGAAAGTGGGATCTTAGGGGTTTGCTTTGCATCTTTAGGACTGTTACAACTTGGAACCTTCAACTCTCCTTTCTCCTGTAAATTTTCCTGTAGGAGAATGTCTGACCATAAGTTTGTCACCACTGGCTTAAGCACGTTTGAGCTGGGCAGTACGGCAATAATCCGAAGCAATAGCAGCAAGTTCATCTTTGAATGTATCCAAAACACAAAATAAAGTTTTTAGAGTGGCCCATAGATTTAAATTTGATTGGGATGCTTTGAAATCCCTCCAGCACTATGGCTGAATTCACACAATTCTGCAAAGAAGAGTGGCCAAAATTCCTGGTCAGATGCTTGATGGCAGTTGTTGCCACCAAGGGTGGCACAACCAATTATTAAGTTCAAGGGAGAGTTATTTTTTTTTATTTAGGACTAGGCTGACTTGAATAGCTTTTTTTCCCCCTGGTAAATATTGCTTTTAATTTCAATTCCAAAATTCTATTTTATATTTACTCAGCTTGTCTTTGATTTTAAAATTTGATGAGTTGAAATGCAGACGTTGAACAAAAAATTGAAACAGAATAAATCTGTTCAAAGCACTTCAGATCAAGGATAACTCAGCAAGTTACCATCACAAACAACAGAGTTCAAAGAGAAATGGCTCCAAGGATGTGCAGCCTCTCAAGCAGCTCTGTGAAGCTCTACAACTGTGCTATCACATTTAGAAGGACGGAACGTAATTACTGGAAAGATTCTCAAGGGTGTGGCAATAAAAACTGCAGCTGCCCATTTTTATAGACTCCTGGTTCTCAATCAATAGAGGAACTCTGACAGTATTAATCAATAAATATAAACAGCACAAAATGGAAAGACACAAATGGCATGCCTCTTTAAGCAAGGTAATAATGGAGTTAAAAATGCACCATCGATGGCTGGTAGGGAATTTGAACAAAGTGTATTGGTTTGTAGAGGTTGCTGTGATGCAGAGAGATGATGGTTAAGATATTTTCATTGTCAGACCAGCCAGCGTAGACATCAGTATAATTCAGAATGGAAAGAAATAAAAGAGAGTGAGTTACCATACTCAGATCAGCAGGAAACAAATGTTTGATGGGTGTCTTTGAGACAAAATGTCAGCAGTTTGACTAGAAATATGGAATTTTATAGAAACTAAATAAAAATTAAAGAGAGGGACTCACACCATGAGGTGCTCTGAATATAAATCAAAGCTTAAGCCAAGAGGGAATTATTCATTTTGTAAATCATGGGCACAAAAAGGCATAGTAGTAATGTAAATGGTTTCAGCACTTAAATAATACAAAATCCTGCTGGTTTGATATAGAACAGAATCCCATTTCTGTAAGCTTTATTGTTAACAGGGACTTTACAAGAGGTAAGAGATTTTCTTCTTGTGCCATTATCTGATGAAGCACCAGGTAGGCTATATTACAGCTTTTATAAAGAAGTTCCTTTTTCTTCTCTTGGAAGACTACAGCGCCTTGAAAAATTAATCACTTGGACTTTTTCAGATTTTGTCACGTTATAGCCACATGCTGGCATGTGTTTTATTGGGATTTTATATGAAAGAAGTGGAAGGTAAAAGACAAAAAAGAGAATTCTAAAAATTGTGATGTACCTAAAAGTTGAACCCTTTTGTCTCGATGCCCAAATAACACCCAGTCCAAACAAATACTTTCAACACAAACACAGCAGACAGGTCAGGGATAACGTGGTGACGTTTTTAAAGCAGGGTTACGATATAAAACAATATCTCAAGACTTGAACATCTTACAGAGGACTGTTTAATCTATCGTTGGAAAATGGAAAGATTGTTGCAAAACAGCAAACATAAAAAGACATAGATGAGAAGTCTATGGCAACTCTGTAGAAGATGTAGAGATCTACTATTCAGGTGGTACAATCTGTTGGGAGCACAAGCATTAGTTGAGCACTTCACAGTTTTGGCCAGAGTGGTTGGAAGAAAGCAAGTGTTGAAAGAAAAACATAAGAAGTGCCATTTAAAATTTGCCATAAACAATGTGTGGTACAAAGAAACATAAAAAATTGTGCTTTGTGATGATGTACTGATGAGACTTAAACTGAACTTTTTGGTCTGGATGCAAAATGCTATGCCTAAATACTTAAGCCTGGCAAGGAAATATGGTCAAAATATAATGGAGTGGTGGGGGAATCCCTATTAGACGCTGCAAAACACTAGACACTGTGGGAGAGGTCCACCTTCTAACAGGACAACAACCTTCAAAATATAACCAGAGTTACAATGGGACAGCTTGGATAAAACCATATTCCTGTTAGAATGGCCTATACTCCTGCTAGAATGGCCCAGTCAAAGTCCAGAATTAAACTGTATTAAGAATTTGTGACAAAACTTGCAAACTGATGTTTTTAGTACAGTATCACATACACCACCCATCTAATCTGACTGAGTAGTGACTCGATGGGACTGAATAACCATGAATAACCATGAAAAGGTTCAAAAAGTGGGGATAGTTTTGACAATGTATAGTGACATCAATATGACAAAACATGGACCTGGACATTATGGTATTTTGCTTCACTGCTATATAGCACTACCAGGTTCCATGCACTATAGCTGCTAAGAGTATATCAAGTCCTAATAAGTACTCAAGAATCACATAAATAGAACCTGTTTGACAACATGAAATAGGAAAAAAGATCTCAACACATCATGACCTCATGCAAAAAAAAGTCAAGCATTAGTAAGCTAAATGCGCTCCAGCTACTTCCCATTCAGAGTTAAGCCAACATTTTAAACTCAGCACCATTTTTCTTCCCAAACAGGCTTCAGTTGAGAAAACATTAAATTAGGGAGTAAGTTTCTCTTTTAAATTATTGCACAGGAAGGCACTTTGTATCACGGAACAGAATGGAGGATGATGCCTGACTGGGCTTTCTTTTGGGTGCAAAAGGACATTGCCTCTTTATGTGTGCAAACAGCAAAAACAGGTGATGATTTCCATTTAATGGGCTGATAAGGCGAATAATAATTGTCCTAATCTCGGTGTTTACCTGGGGTAGGTTAACATTACTCCCTTCTCCAGGCTCTTTCTGCAAGGTAACTGACCCCCCCAACCCCGTCGCTCAATGTGCATCATCTTATTTCACTATTGTGCATAGGGTTTTCTTTCTCATTTATGCTTAGATAGCATTTTATTCAGAATGCAGACATTAATTTTTCTGGTAGACTGTATGCTGCAGTTCTGCACAGATCAAAATGGGAAGACAAGAGGCTTTGATACCAAATAAAACGTCAAATTATAGGCCTTGGAAAATATCTATTAATTACATAAGTAAAGTGTTATTTAGCACTCCACCATTACGACACCTCGTATTTGATTAGCAGAAATAAAGGCAGTATTTTCACAGACACAAATAAAATTCAGAAACCTGTACATACATTCCCACAACATCAAAGCCATGTTTGAATCCGGAGCCTTGCACCCTGGCTGTCATTCCTTAATCCCGATAAGTGCTTCAGTGCTTACTGTGATGAATAGCAGCCTGTCACCCTGAGGTCAAAAGAAAATATTTACACATGCATATGTATTAATGTACTTGTATCTCAATGCATTCAAAAGGTGCAATGCAACACTTTTGCCACCAAAATGAAAAAGAGTATAAACTAGGACTGTAATGAACCATTGAATGATTCGAGTCCCTTGATTATTAAAATTCGTCAAGGCAAATTATCTGCTTCAAAGCTTTGTTAAATTATGTTTTACTATTTAGCGCCATGTGTTTCGGCCGGATAATTATTTGTGTGCAATTCTCTCACTTCTGCAAACATTTTTTTTTTTTTTTGGGGGGGGGAGGACGTTATGACAAAACCTCGCAGAAATATCACGAGATGATGGATATGTATGTGCTAAAAGAGCTGAATTTATATTTAAGGATTGATAGTGTTGGTGTCTTTAAAGTGATTGTAGATAAAGGGGAAGTCTAAAGATAACTTGGCTTAAATACCAAAGGTACAGTTAAGCCTAAAATTATTCTCACCTCTGGCAGATTTAGAATTAAAACAATCATCTTATTTGACCAAGATCAATGTAATCTTAATATCGTGGATCGGGTGAGTCAGTGTCTTAGCTTGGATCTGAAAAAAGTTAAATGTAATTCTGCCATGGGTCTGAATAATTTTGGGCTAACCTGAAAGCTAAATCTTCACCCTTTGTAATAAACAACATGGACCGCAAAAGGTCTGTGGAACATGCTGCAAAAATATCTCACTAAAGTAACTTTTGTTAATCCCATTGGCTGTCTGGAGTAGCATTTCTATTATAGTCATTTGAAAAACAATACAAGACAGGCATTTTTTAACAAATCCAAGAAGCTAAGATGTAATATGCATATCACAGACAGGTAAAAATACAGTAATGTAATTCAGTGTGAATTCATTTTCTTAAAAACCAGCACTTGCAAATGTCACTGCTTCTATCAGTACCTAACCTTCTTGGCTAAAGTAGTTTGTGGGCTGAAATTGCCAAGGTCTCACCTGAATTCACAGGTTCAGTGTGTGTCAGTGAGGGAGCAGGTGGTGTAAACCTTGTGAATATGACTCCAGATTGTTTCAGTGGAGAGGATGTGTGGTTATTCGGCTACAGAGAATGTGTAATACAATACCTGCACAGAAGGATCCATTGTGGCTGTGTCACTTTAATAACTGGGCTAGCACCATGAGGCAGCTTTTGCATGTACTGCTTGGGCACACACACACACATAGCAACACACCATTAACCTTCCTGCAGTGGGCTCTGACTTCACACACCCTCATTCTATCACCTAAAGTAAAGGAAGTTCATGGAGGGAAGGTCATGGACAGAAAATTAGAGATCAGCACATATTTTGTTTGGTATTGCCTGTTAGTTTTGCGACAGAACAATAACAGAAATATATATGGAATAGACATAACAATATGATGACTAAAGTGAATCATATTGCTCATCTCTTCATCCTGGTACCCATTAGTAGGTTTGCTACATTGGGCAGCAAGTAATTATTTAGTCTGGGTCAGAACTTCTCAAAAACTGAAGCTCTGTGGGGTGTTTCTGATCTGCAGTGGTCACCATCTATCAAAAATGGTCCAAGGAAAGAACAGTAGGAAACCAGAAACAGGGTAATGGCTGACCAAAGCTTCTTCATGGATGAAAGAAATGACAGTTGGCCTATTTGGCCTGATCCAAGTAGTTAGGCTACTGTAACTCAAACCACTGAGGAAATTGCATCGCATTGCAGTGAGTTGTTTAAGAGGTCACATAGTTGCAGACCATTCAGGGTGCCACACCTTGGGTCCAGTCATTACATGAATGATAACATGTCAGATGACATTTATCACCAAACTAAGAGTTGTTGCAGACACACTATAGCTCCTTCTTTACAGGCGTGGCTTTAACCAGTTTTGTCCCAGTGTCCTTGCCAGATTTGTCTCCAGTAGCAGATCCTGCATGGTTCCTCCCTGTTTTTCGTAACCACTTCAGGGTTGGTACAAGCCAGTCCAAACCATGTATTGTTTGGATGCAATTTGACTGACAGCAGACTGCATTTGTTGACTGGCCTATGATTTATATCACTGCATAAGCAAAGATTAGATTGTGCAAATTCCAAACAACATCATCTCAACCAGCATAGTGGACTGCTGGACTTGGTATCTGCAATCACAGAGCAACTCAGTGTTGAGGAGCGTAGTCCTGAACAGCGTGAGGAGGACATGCATCAACTTTTGAAGTGGAATGACCATGCTTTAGCGGGCCTGTAGGCAGCATGTCTTACAATGATGGTACAGAGATTGTTAGTATTATGTTTGGGCCAGCAATGAATTTCCATAAGACAAAATAAAATATCTGGGTTTATTTGAGTCCATCGAAGCCACATCCTCAAGGTTCTCCATGGCTGAGTATCCCTGCAATGAAAAGCATCGGAGCGATGACCACAGTTCATGCCTGCTCACCCGCCCAAATTCCTGCCCATATTCACACCCACCATAGTGAGGAACAGATTGCAATGGAGACACACCTAACTTGGCTTAAGTAAAACCAGACATTAACTGATTAGAGTGAGACTTGACAATGGAGAAAGGACTCATGTACACCCTTTGATGAAAACATATTACCTGGTGGTCATGGGATATTTTATCAGGCTAATTAGCCTTGTCACAAAGCAAAAATGGTTCAGGAATGGTTTCTGCAGCACATCAATGAGTCTGAGGTGTTGACTTGGCCTCCAGATTCCCCATCTGTGGAATGTGCTGGAGAAACATCTTTTAATTAGAGGCTCCACCTCACATTTTACAGAATACAAAAGATCTGCTGTTAACAAGACACCACAGCACACCTTGGTCCAGTGGAGTCAATGCCTTGATGAGTTAGCGCTGGCCAAAGCTCATAATGTTAATCCTGTGTCAGGACACTACATTTGAATATTAGATAACTCTTATTATAGTCGGAGCCTCAGCTACTATAAAGATGTTTTTTTAAAGAAAAATATTGTGTATTGTTACACATTTTCTTGTGACAGGGAATAAAGTAAAATTTGTTCCAAGACTTGCTTTGAAAGGATTCATGAACCACTGACATGTTCAACTTCTCGAGATCATGAATTTTCAATGTAAAGCTAATAAAATTCTTATTCAGTCTGTCTGTCTTTTGTCTAATAAATCGCCTCACTGGTGTTAAAAACAGGGTTGAATTGAAACAGGATGAGGGTTTTTCATGTTTCCTCAGAAATAAGGAATCATTAGCTTTCAAAAACAAATGCATTATCACAGATAAATGTCATGAATAAAGATTGAAGCCACTCATAGGGTTGTCCATCTACCCTCTAGTAATGGTTATCTGTCAACTGAAGCTTTTGTATTTCAAAATGCTTTAGTATAGGAGCAAAAAAGATTATTTTATTTCTCCAGAAAATATGACAGACAGGTACAGAGATTGGCTCTCGGCATATTCTGAAAGCAAGTACTAAGATTTGATTTCCCATTCACTTGGCCAAATGTGACCGTTGAATAGAGTAGAGACCTGAAGAAACAACACCCCAGAGAGCAGTTTTTTAGTAATACTACACAGGCACTAGCTGACTTCGCAATGAAACTATACTTGCTTATAAATCTTTTTAATCTCAAATAACCATTTCATATAAAGATAAACATTTCAGCCTGGAGAGATTCACACAAAGAGATAGAGACAATTAGAGAGTTTTATTGACTTAAAGTTCTTTGGCTCTCGGACCTCGGCAGAGCTCACCATGAGCTTGAATGAACAACACAGGGTGAGGATTGGAACCATGGATTGTGAGCCTTATATCCAGAATCTTGGACGCTAATTGGCAGCAGCGGAGGTGTGGACCCAGTGATGGATAATGCAGGTCAGCTGGAGAGAGTCTGCCAGGTTGAATTTATGGCAAGCCTTCATTTTCTTAGTTTTAAGATGACCTCAAGGTAAATATGAATTTATTCAGCATCTACTGATGAACTGCAATTCTTGGACCACAGTGACATTGTAGGAGAAAGTGTTTGTCTTTCAAAAGCTGTAATTGTAGAGAGTAATTCCATTCATTTTAATGAGAACTTCTGTGCTGATTTATGCAAATCCAGGTTCCAGAGATTGCCTGGTGGTTTCACATAAACTGTCACAAAAAAAAAAAAAAAAAAAAAATAATGCACCACATTTGTGCATGTTTTAATGTGTGTGCAATTTAAAGCTGGCAGCACTTCTGTTGGCCTTGAAATGTGTTTTATCATTCATGTTCCCTGCAAGTTATAAATGATGCAAAATCTCATAGAAAGACTAAACGATTCTGAGTTTGCATGCAGTTGGTAATATTTCAGAACAAAGCTCAATTTTGTTTTTAGATCTTTTGCTGGTACCAACCGTCTGTTGTTGATGCAACATTAAATAGGCAATAACATACGAACTTTCTCATTTCACTTCACTTGTACTGACAATGCCAGTTTAATTTCTATTTTTAAAAATATCATTAAATAAATCAAAAGGAAAACTCAATAATATGATATAATCACTCTTCACATAGGGGGAAAATTATTCCTGCTTCTGGTAAAACAATATAACACATCGATAAGAGAATTTACAGTTATTGCATTTTACAAAACATTTTAAAAATGTCGAAGTTTTCATTGTTTCATTTCATTTCAGAAAGTTTAGTATTGCTTAAACTGATTATCATTATCCATCTAACCAAATGTGTTAGAGAAAAAGGTTTTTATAGGGAATCTTCTTTTTTTTTCCAGTGTAAATAAACATGACATTTATAAATATTCTCTATCTCTCTCGTAAAAGAAATAAAAGGTTTATTTAATATGGAACTATCATCAAGGATATGCGAGAGCTATGTATGATGAAAAAGTACAGTGAGTGCACCTTAATCAATTTTGCTAAATCTGGACCCTCCAGCTGTTTCCATATGTATGTGTGTAGGCTTGAATTCTCACATCTGTTCGCTCATAGACTGATACATATGTGTGTTAGCGGCTGTGCTGCTGGTGCCAAACTCTGCGAGCTGTCCTAGGGGAAGAGTCAGCTCAAGATCCCTGGTGAGGATGTCATCTTGTGTGAGGCTGCCCACAGGGACTGACAGGCTCACAGGAGACTCACTCACTCTCTGCCTCATTGATTTAAATGCCGTGGATAATATGATGAACTGTGATGCTACCACGGCTCTTCCATTCAACAATTACCGTTCAATGAATATGTCTATGGGAGCTCAAGGTTAGACAGATTTGCTTAAGACAAAAGGCTTGAGCAAAAAGAGTTCCTGCCTATGCCAGTATGATTTCTTTTGTGACATAATTCATTCATCTTAGTTTCTGACCCAGTTCTGTCAAATGGTTCCTCCTTAGCAGTATTCCGAGGGCCTACTGACACAGCTCTGCTAAAGCACAAGAATATGAGGAGACACTAAGCCCCACAGATGGGACTCAACAGAAGTATAATGAATTTGGAAGTAAACAAACGTGTGATTCACTAATGTTAACAGTCTCTGAAAAAAAAAAAAAAAAAAAAAAAAAAAAAAAAAAAAAAAATCAAAGATGATGTCATGTGACAAATAGATTGCCTATTTTCATTAACAATGAGGTTATAAAGAGGCACATTATAAAACCAGTTTTTTTTTTTTTTTCAGTCGATTGACAGATTTATTAGATTTACCGGAAAAATTTATAAAGAATTAATGAACTTTCTATGAATGAAATAACTGCAGTACTAGCAAGGCTTACATGACAGTGCTTCATAAACTCCACTGATATAATAGCTTTGGTACAAAGAAGTGAAATAGGAACATTAAAATCAAAGCCCAGCTCCAACCCCGTAAGCACTGCCTTTCTATAGACACAAATCTGCCACTGCTCAGTTACATTATTGATATTCAATCAAAATATTCTGTGGAGTGAGGCACTACTCAGTGTGTGAGGATGAGTTAATGGGCTGCTGAAATGCTGGTACTTTAATGACATGCCCCAGAGACTGCTCCAAGAGGATATACACTATGTACTGTAAAACACTTCTGCTACTACTTGTCTTCTTGTTGAGGCACCTTTTCACAGTGTTAAATCTACATTGTAAAGCCAATGTTCTGTTGAGATATATGGCACTCTAAAAAGGCATTTTAAAAATATCACACCGTTTTGGGTGTGTTACTGCATTTAACCAAAACCCAACAAATACAAATACCACTCTAAATATAAAACATACTCATATTCAAATATGCTGCTTCAGTACACCAATTACATTTAGTGTAATTGTGCTGCTAAACAAGATATGGTAATTGCATCCAATCATATTTTCATATATTTTGATATTTATTCATGCCATCACAGAATCAATAATAATAAAAAAAAAAATATGTTTAAAACAGTAAAAGTAACAACCCCAACCTCATCAATAACGAACTGATGAGGTTGGGGTTGTATCATTGTATCATCACTATATTAATTTTCCCCTGATAACAATAAATGGTACAATAATTACATATCTTTAATGAAAATTTGAAGTGTTTATTTTAGAAGTCGGAGCTCAGATGTGGGAACGTTTCATTTGACTTGAGCATTGGTTACAAGCTGGAAAGCCAGGGGGATTTGTTAATTTTTGTGGTGCCAACTTCTCTTTGCAATACAAACCAGTAACAATGTTTTTTTTTTGCTACGTTATCCAGTTAAGTACTAATGGAATGTGTTCACAGGTCGAAGTTGAGCAGTGCTATGTGTGCCACTGATTTAATAAGTTACTAAATGTCAGAGGTGTTAATAAAAAGCTTTTTACCTGCAACTTTATTTGGTTCTATATGTAAAACAGCTATATTGGATACCAAACTTCAGTGGAATTTGGTCTAAATTTCCCAGACACAATTCTGACTTCAGGGGAATTATTATTGAACTTCTGACTGCAAAATCTGATTTCAGAGTACAAAACAAATGCAACAGTGATTTCCCCAGGATATGTTGCAGTTCCCCGACATTGAGCTTTAGAAATGCTTTTTTGATTTACGTTTTGTTGTTTGTTTTTTATTTCTTTTATTTTTATTACCTCGCTTATTATCCTGTTTCTTGTGCATGGTGCCAAGAAAAAAAACCTGGATCCTCATCCAGGCCTATTTGTTTAAGTTCCAATAGTTGTTAACTTTTTAAAATATTGTTCTGACTGTAAATTAACAGGCTCTTCCTGGCAGTGAAGCAGTTCAGTAATAAATGTACAGAAAATGTAGCCATGTTGAAAGTTACCTTCATCACAGGGTATGTTCTCCATATTAGTCAGTCCAGCCAGTAGCTATTTTCTTCTGGCTATTTCCACACTTACTGCATGAAGATCAACAAAATCAGCTTCATTTCAGTAGCATGTATTCTCATGTTTTCCATCTTGAAAACTGGCTAAATGAAATGGGCCCTTGTTTTAGATAATATTTCTACCCCAGGGAAATAGGAAGGAGATTAAAAGCTCGTCAGAGAATCTGATCAACCTGAAACAGTAAATTACAATTACGAAAATGCTTCAGTTTAATTCATTCCATAGTAATGATTAGGAATGCCAATAAGTGTGTCACTGGGGATTTTTTTTTCTCACTTTATACATATCCTGAAAATAAATAGTGGATTTCCCTCATTTTTTCAATGTGAGATTAGATGCTGCACTAAAAGATGAATTAATCTCACAGCTTCTTACATACATTTACCAGGTAACAAAACCTGAGTGGTGGAATTTTAATGTATCAGCAAATGGAGTCATGATCCATGGGTGTTTATGTTTTCTTTTGTGATATTTTCTGATCTTTCTGGGCTGTTTATTATTGCTAGAAAGACCTTGCAATATTCAGTTTAGTTCTCTGTGTTTTTCAATGTTGTTGGTAGGGTTCAGCCATATGAGTTCATTCCAATGTTTTTAGTTTTTTACTTAATGTTTATGTTTCTGTTCTCTTTGGTTTAGACTGCTTTATCAATGTTAGGCTTTTCCCCTTTAGTTTGTAGATCCTTTGTATTTAATTCAGCCTTTTCTATGTGTGTATTCTCCTTTTCTCAGTTACCTGCTTAGCACTCTCTCAGCTGTTTAGCATTCCCTTTATTAGACTCACTTGGTTTCTATGTCACTCTTCACTCCTCCTCAGTATTTCAGCTTCCTGGTTTTCATTGTTCCTTGCTGGTTTCTGCCATTACCCTGACCCTGGCTCCCAATCTGTTTTCTTCATGCCAAGTCCTGCAAGTTTTTCTTGTTTATTTACAATAAACTCTGTTCTTCCCCACCACCATTTAGTCTGCAGTTCGGTCTTCCAACAACCACAATCTATGACACTGTGGGTAAATGCACAACGAAATGAGCAATGATAAAGAAATCCCCCCCTGCCCCCCTCTTGCCAACAAATCCTCTTTCTTTTTGTCTTCCTGGCTACCTCTCTCATTTGCACATTCTCTCACACATTCAGAGATTCTAAAATTAGCAGCATCCATTTCTACTCCAGCACTGGCTCAAAAAGCCTCAGAACAGGAAGCAGAGGATGCATCAAAGACTTCATTAGGTGATCCGCGAGCTTGTGTACATGCACAGACATACACACATTTCCATTTTTTAAAATTTTCATTCATTCATGTAGAACTGAACGCTTGAACAAATGTGCAGACAAACATGCCCACAGAGGAACAGAGCAGGACCATTCCAGCCCACCTCCTTTAGGGTGTCTGTCAGCCGTTCTGACAGTCTTGTGTGCCCTATTATGTAAACAGGTCCCTGTGATTCCCCCCCCCCCCATTTCTCTTAATACAAAAGATATACAGCAACCTGAACTTGAATGTATATGTATGTGTGAAGCCAAGCTATTGCAAAGAAGCCCCTACATGTGCTGTATTAGCCTAAATAACCTGTGACTGGCCAAAATAGAAATGGTAAGATATTTTGAGGACAGATTGTTCTATGTGTCTGGCAGCCACAGTCAGTTTGCCTAACTTTGTGGATGAAGCTATGGAATGTTTCTCAGACCATGGTGTTCAGTCTGAGAAACACCATGAAGAATCATGTTGCATTATCCTGACAGGAAAAATCCCTTGAAACTGAGCAGGACAACATTTGATCCAGCAATCATTGGTCAGAGAAGGTCAAGGGAAAGTTCTGCCAATTTCGATCATTAGATAGTTTGGTGCAAGTAAAATATACTGTTTATACTGTTAGAATAGCAGTAGAGGAGGTGATACAGAGGTTACAGACATAAAGCTATTCCAGAGTTTTTGCCTCATCATTTCTTTTTGTAGAGTAATTCTCTTTCATAAATGTTGAATCAATCTTCTCCTAATTCTGTGGGAAATCAGTGCTTATGCAGTGTCTGATTAGAGATTCCTGAGGAAATGCCCCACTCTCTTTCTGTTGCTTCTTTCTTGCACAAGCACCAACCCTGCTTCATAGTTATAATAATTTCTATAATTCCAACTTCTCCAAGGGCAAAAATCAAACAGAATGTGTCATACCTAAACTACAGCATAGTGTCTTGCAGAAGTATCCATATCCTTTGAACTAAAATGTAGTTGTTCCCTAAGATCTCACAGATTCATCCAACAACATTAGTATACAAACAGTATCATGAGACCAAGGAAGACACCACCAGAGATAAAACTGGCAAAGAAATTAAAAGCAAGGTTAAGTTGAAAAACAATGCCCCAAGCTTTGAAGATCTCATGGAGCTCTGTTCAATCAGTCACTTGAAAATAAAAAAAAAATAATAATAAAAAAACATGAATCAACTGTAAATAGTGATGACATAGCTATCCTCCTAAACTGACAAGCTAGGCAAGGAGAGAATAAATCAGAGAAGCAGCCAAGAGGTCCCTGTTAAACCTGGAAGATCAGCACAGATTCACAGCTCAGGTTGAAGAATATGTTTACAGTGCATCAATTGGTTGTGTCCATATGAAAGATTGGCAAGAACAAAATCATTCCTGATACAAAGAAATAAGAGGTCCTGTTTGCAGTTTACCAGAAGCCATGCAGAAGACGCAACAAACAAATGGAAGAAGGGGCTCTGGTTGGATAAGACAAAAATTGAACCTTCTGGCCTATGTGGAAAATCAAAGTAAACCAATTGTACCAATTACCCTGAAAACTGAAAACACCCTCCTCACATTTTGGTAAGCACATCATTCTGTGAGGATTTCTTTGCTCAGGAAGCTGGTCAGAGTCAAAATATATTCATGAATGAAAATGACCTCATCATTGTCCAGATCTAAGTCCATTTGAGAATCTGCAGCAAGACTTGAATATTGATGTTCCAGAATTCTGCAGCTCCTCTTTTAACTGGCACTAAAAATCACGTTACTGTAATCTTTGAGGATCTCTGCAGGGACCTTCCTATTTCCTTGAAATCTTTCAAATAATATAGCCTGGTGTTATCCAATGGATCACCTCAACATTCACACAAATGTATGAGCGCTCAGGTCAACCAGCCAGTTTCATTTAGATATTCCAAGCTCCAGACTGAAATATAAAGGTGGCCGTTCCTTTGCAAGATTAATGTACAAGCTGCTCAGACCACAGAGGACATTTAAATCACTACTTAAGACTCATCTTTATACCTTGGCATGTATTCCAGTAGAACATGAAATTTTAATAGATACTGTGTATCTTGCTGTTTTCATTTTTCTATGTATATGTTTATTGGGGGTTTTTTTTTCTTTATTTTACTGCATTTTTGTCTATCTATTTTGTTTTAGATTCACAGTAAATCACATTGTTGAACTTCAGTTATTTTTAAAATGTGCTACATAAATTCGACATTTGGTATTGTGAACTTTCACAGAAGTACTCCAATCTGACTTCGCTTGAGTTCATTTGAAAAATAGAATATTAAACCATTTCACCATTCAGATTTTTATTTGTACAAATTGTTCGGAACAGTGTTTCTTTTTTGCATCACACATCCAAGCATTTCATTGACATCTGTCACATTCTGCAACATACATTATTTCTTCTGAACATTGACTATGCACTCAATTAGGCAAGATATTTTATGGTTATCTCTTATTTAAAAAAAAACAAAAAAAACTTCACAGCAGAACAGATAATATGATTCCGAGTGCGAACATCTGAACCACATCATGCTGTGGTTTACAAGCTGTCAAACTGTCCTTCAAATATGTACAACAAATCAAACCCGAAAGTACAACAGACAGTACAATCAACCAGAAATGAGCAGTAATTCAAACAAAGTGGCCCTTGGAGGAACATGACAGTCATGTCTTCCTCCTGGCACGTGTCATTGTGAGTGTGGGCTGAGGCAATGACAAGTGGAGGCAAGAGGAGGCAAAGCAGGGAGAGAGGATTTGGGTTCAAGGAGTGAGAGAGAGGGTATATGTGACTGAGTGCATCTATGATTTTTATCTTCTTTTGTAACACGGACACCCTTGGGCAAGTCACACACTTGCACTCACACACCCATACACACAACTTAAACCTGCCATGACAGCAGTCAAAGACACCCTATGTGGTCACATGTTCTCCTGCCCTGACTCAGATATGCATAAAACAACTCAACTACTTTCTCTGTGTTATTCATCACTGATTTACTGTAATTTCTACAATAATCTCTGGCTGTGAAGAGAAGTGATACAAACAGACCTCATACTGCAATTTGAAATTGTTCCACTGTGTGTCATAAATTAGTAATTTGGATGGGTTTTTTTTAAATCAGAATACCAAATTTTGTTGCTGAAAATGCTTTCAAGCACACAATTTTTTTTATTTCTCACTGAAGCTCAAAAGCAGTTGCTATTACACAATTGAATAAGATCAATAGCAACATGCATAAAATGCTCAGTAGGTGATACAGAGTGCATGTTATAGAGACAGAAAATTAGCAATGCTATCTGAAAAAAAAGTTATTCTATTTATTTCATAAATCGAGACTGACAGCAATACAGCACATTGACATGAAATAATAATCACATTTATCAATAGCTGTACAGAGTCAGCATTCAGCTTCAGTTATTACAACTAGAAACTAGTGATTAGGTCTGAAATCTGGGTGTAGTGATGGAACCAGTCCTGAACCTTAAACAACAAATAAAGTCGGCCTTCTGTCACCTGAAGAACATTTTTAAGATTAAAGTACTAATGTCCCAGCAAGATCTAGAGAAGCTCATCCATATGTTTATCTTTTGTCAAATTGATTACTGCAAGTGTCTTTCCAGGTCTGCCTAAAACGTCAAACTGACAGCTGCAGATGATCCAGAATGCTGCTGCTCATTTTCTCACTAAAACTAAGAAATAGAGCACATCACCCCAGTTCCAAAGTCTCTAAAATGGCTCTCTGTAGCTCAGAGAATAGACTTTAAAATCGTTTTGTTAGTTTAAAATCACTGAATGGCTTTGCACCAAAATACATCAAAGATCTGTTGTCATTGTATCAACCTTCCAGACCACTCAGGTCTTTTGGTTCTAATCTACTCTGCATCCCCAGAACCAGAACCAAACATGGAGAAGCATCATTCAGTTTCTATGCTCCACAAATCTGGAGAAAAACTTCCAGGAAACCGTAAAAACAGCCAAAACACCGAGTTCCTTTAAATCAAGGCTAAAACTCCACCTGTTTAGAGCTGCCTTTGATTAATAATAACTGGAACATTGATCGATAGATTGGATATATATTTGATGATTATTGTTGTTGATGATTTTGATGATGGCATTTGACAAAATGTAATGTTTATTGCTTGTTTCATGATTGATTACTGTATTGTGTTTTTATCATGTAAAGTACTTTGCACTGCCTTGTTTCTAAAATGTGCTATGCAAATAAATTTGACATGACTAACCTGACTTGATTTGAATTCAGGTTTTTAAAATTTTAAAGGAATTATACATAAATTCAGTATCTCAGAAAAAAAAAATTACATAAAACCTAATGAATCATATTTATTTTTTTGTATAGAACTGTTGACCTGCTGAAATGTCTGGCCATGTGCTTTGCAGTATAAGACTCAATACATGGTCGAGGTTCCTTTTGTACACATTACTGCATAAGCACACAGATATGATCATTAAACCTGGTACTGGTATTTTTGGCTGTGTGGACAAGTGCCAAGTCCTGCTGGAAAATAAAATCAGCATCTCCATGAAGCTTGGCAGCAGAGGAAGGAAGAAGTGCTCTAAAATATCCCCATGGACTGATTTTGGATTTCATAAAACACATAAATCACACGCAAAAGAAGGTAATTTACATACTGATTCCTACTTTCTCTTTCTAACCCAAAGAAGATTAGATTTAAAACCTTATAAGAAGCCACTGCAGATACAGGATCGATAAGCATCTCATTTACTGTCTCGACATATAAACATTAGAACACTGTAGTTTAGGCAAAGCACTTAGCAGAGAATAAACCACAAACAGGTTGCTTGGTGTTGCTAATCATTTCCTGATGGTTTAAATAGCAATTTCAAGAACATAACTGCTAACCACAAATCTGCTCCTGCCATTTACACTACGCACCCATCAAGGCATCAAATATCATGCTCTCTGTCTGGTTTAATTCAGCAAAGATGTATGTTAGAGGTTCAACTTTTAAGAAGAAATATGAATGAAATTATTAGAAAATTTTCAATATCATCACCAATCATGTCGAAATGTCCAGCGATGTCTGTCCAAAATCAAAAACAATCAAATCCACAAATCACTGATAATGTTTTGTTTTAATGAAAAGCAACACTTTTTCTGTGCTTTAGCTCCCATTCCCTCTAGACGAAGACACCAGCATCATATTAAAAATCTGCCAGAACATTAAGGATCTCTGCAGAATTATAAAGAGGTCCTTGGGGGTGCGTTAACAACTCACCCTCAAACAGTGAGAGTTCCCCTTGTGTTTACTGCATGCATACAACATCTGTTGTGACTTAGTGGGGGTTTATTATTGTGTCGGTAGCATGTCTTGCTTCTAGGTGCAGTGTGTAGGAGCCTGTTAGCAACAGTGGTAGCTTATCTATGACGACTGGGCACACTGGCATCATACCAAGGCTACAACATCATCAGGCCCACACGAGGCTGGTAGTAATAAAAGTAAATTGATTAAACTCACTTGGTGGCACAGCTGCAATGCACATCATGCAACTGTCCTGGTTAAATTAATTTTGAATGAATCTCATCTCAATGCTAATAAATACTGTGTAATGGTCAGGGCGATTGCACATAAGGATCTGTATGTGCAAGGTATCCAATGGAGAAGAGCTTCCAGCTGTGGAGAAGTGCACATGTCTCCAAATTGTCCGTAGGCTTGTTGACTGAAAGAAGTTGTACGTATTGCAGGCTGCTGAGATAACACTAAGTGTATTGTGTTATAAAATGGAGAGAGGGTGAGAACAAAGCACAACCACAGGATCATATAGGCTTCAGAACAGCATGAAGCAGTAGTCACAATATGACTCAAAAAACACAACTTGATGCTTCTGAACTGTGTCTCCAACTATATTGGAAACAGTTGGTTCAAAGGCTTAATTTGATCACCCCACAATAATCAGAAAAAAATCAGCCAGATTTTACATTTACCAAGATTCTTTCTGACACCACTTAAAAAAGAAATTATTGCTTAGAATGGCATGCAAAAGTGGTGCACAGAAACTTGTACAGAAGAAAAACTTACATCTAGTATGTCAATTCATGCTGCTAATAAGATGAGACCACTGATAATGGTTCCACCTACACAGCAAGACTAAAACTGATGACAGAGGGGCAGAAACCATGTTCGAATTGTGATATGACCAAGAAAGCGGTAGGAAAATGAAGCATCACATGAGTGTGATGCTTAACATCATACTAAGATCAGGTTTTCCAAATATGCTGCAACCCAGTGAGGTTTAAATGGTCTTGTAGGCTGCGATGGACTGCAACCTGTCCAGGGTGTACCCCACCTCTCACCCAATGACAGCTGGAAATAGGCACCAGCCACCCTCGTGACCCTGCAAGGATGAGCGTGATGGATAACGGATGGATGGATGGATAACGGATGGATGGATGGATGGACGGACGGATGGTCTTGTAGGTCCTGGAGACCATAGTGTAGTCCTACTCTGGTATGAAGGAGTTATTTTGTGCATTTGAAAGGACTACTAACTGGAAAAATTTGACACAAAATAACCCCAGTTGTTAAGGTCATTTAAACCTAAATATGCTTTTAAAAGTGAGTTTTAGATTTAGGTTAGATACGTTAAGATATTCAAGATGCAGTTTCTATGAGAATTGTCCGACCTTCCTGAAGCCACAAAATTCATGATCACAGTCTGACCTATACAGTATTCTTTGAAGCCTAGACTTAGAAAGTGAAAACTTTGGTGAACAAATATTACCCTAGTTCATACTTAAGAATCGGTCTTCTAGCTGCATTGGATACACACCTTTGTACATTCATTCACAACCCAAGTCCTAATAAATCTGTTCAGCCATCCACCTCTATACTGCATGTTAAATCCTACAAAGTTAGATTCAGAAGCGACCACTTCAAAGCCAAACTCAGGAGGCAACAGTCCTCTGGGAGTTTGGGTTTGAAAAAGAGGAGATAGGGATTAAAGTCAACACACACGACAAAAAGAGAAACATCCTTAGGCATGCCAGCCAAGCGATTTGAGATTTAGTATTTGATTCTCTGCTGTCTTTGGGATAGAGACAATAAAATAAAATCAGTACTTAACTTTCAAAGCTTATGAGAGAGACATAAAAGTGGATTTTATGTAAGTTAAATTTGGTTTTAAATCATTAAAATAATTTGTCACATACTGCTGAAACAAAATACAGTGTTTACATAGGCTGTGCAGAAACACAAGCTGTGTGTTTGAGGTGTTGTCTTAAGATACATCTACTTCCAGTGTGCATCCAGTTTATTGGAATGAAAGCTTACAAGGTTATAACTTCGCTGGGCTTTCCCAAGTTGCTTAAAAGCATAAAAATATTAGCATTGGTAAAGTTCCTAAAACTGAAGGAAGTAGCAAAAGAATCTGAAATTCTCTCTAATTATTCTTGTATTAAGCAATAAAAAAAAAAAAATAATAATAAAAAAAAAATGTTGGCAATCCCAACTGACCGAAAACAGAAATTGTTTAGTCAAATTTAATCTCAGATGGTGAGGAAAAAAATGTTGCATCATTTTATATAGCTAATTAAATATCTTGTTTCAACTATAAAATGAACAGCACAATGCAAAGGAAATGTTTTCAACGAGTGTTGTGTTTCTCTCAAAATAATGCCATGTTTTAGGATTTTAAACTGTTTGAGTCATGACTACCAACCAACTATTACCCACTGAAGCTTTAAATAGCTACCCTCTTGTCATATAGCACAAATCTCTTACATATCCTTTTCTCAAGTACTGAGCCATAAACTACTTCGAGCAGCCCATAACTTGTCATTCTTTGTAGATTCTTTTTTTCCTCATCTAAAATTGCTTGTGAGAGCTGCTGGACTTCACAGGCACAAAAATACGCAGGAAGGAAAAAGCATTTGATCAGTTTTTCACTGTGCCTTTGATCAAGTGTTTATCTTGATTTAAAGAAGTTTCCTTTTCTCTGTGGGAATCGATAAGGGGAAAGCAGGAAAGTGTAATCTAGATAGGCAGTAAAGCTGACCACATACAGACAAAGCCAAGAAAAAGAAACACTTCTCGGCACCAGCCAATTAAGGGAACACAGCAGAGTAGCACATTCAAATCGTAGCAGGGTTGAGTGAAATGAGATGGCAATAAGGCTGCTAATTAGCTGACACAATACTCTTGACCAACATCCATTCAGTTGAGCTCATTTATCAGATTCTTTCACTCCATCAGTTTTGCACACACACGTGCTCCTTTGCAAGTGATAACTGATTGACAGATTTACTGACCTTCCATTGCGTACTTCATATCTTGTGCAAACAGGTTCCACATGATCTCAGCACTGATTTTTCCCACATTCAACTCCTGCGGAAACCTGTTGGAAGTGAAAGAAATTCTAATCAGCCTCATTTCCACACAATGATATGCTCAACTGGATGACCTAATGTCTTATCCTACTCTGACTTTCTAGCAAATATCTCAACAGATGCGGAAGAGGATTTGGTTGGTTTATCTCACAATCCATTTTCCCTTCTGCCATTCCCAAACTTGGTTGAACTGAGGGTTAATGGTTAAGGATGACAAAAAGTATGGGAGCAAACATCAAAGCTAAAGAGAAACAGAGATGGCGGCAGCCTAATTGGCAAGTAATCTGTTTTGAATGTGTATGGATTTCCAGTCAAAGCCTGAATGCAAGATGTCGTTGGTTTAATTATCCGTGGCTTGGCAAAGTGATGGGAGGACATTTATGGATGACCAAGCCAGCTCTGAAGAAGGTGAGTTTATCCAGAAATATTTCACTTATTATGGAGACTATGATGTTTCATAGAGCAAATAAAATATCCCCCAACATTCCTCCTGCAACATTAACAATCTAATAGGGGAAGTCATGTGGTGAAATAATGTACAATACAAAAAGTGCCATTAAACAATTTTCACATTCTTGAACTTTTACACCTTTTGTCACTTTAAAACTACAAACTTCAAAATGATGGATTGTTTGTTTGTTTGTTTGTTTGTTTTTTTACAACATTCATCTGAAAAGTTTAGTGTACATTTATATTCAATGCAACCATGTTATAGAAAATTTTAACACCCCAAGAAGCATTATTCAACCCATCTTTAAAAAAAAATGGAAAGAATATGGCAGAACTTCAAACCTACCAAGACGTGGCCATTCAGCTAAACTGACCTGCCAGTCAAGCAGAGTATTAATCAGAGGAGCGGCCCATGGCAATTCAGTTCTGCTAAGAGTGTTCCGACAGGAGAACTATAAGCAGTGCACCCTTATGGAAGTGTTTAATTCTATCTTTGAAAGAAATCCATAAGAAGTGTTGTTTGCCACAGGATATGGGGGGGGGAGCAAAACAAACATCTAACCAGATCATCTGGTCTGAAAAGACCACCATTGAACTTTTTGGCATACATACAAAATGTGCTAAAAACGAATTCTCTAACCCTAAACACATCATCGCTATGTGAAACATTGTGGTGGCAGCACTGTGGTGTGGGGATACTTTAAATCAGCAGAAACAAGGTGGGTCAGAGTTGATGAGAAGATGGATGCAGCTAAATACATGCCAACTCTGTATGGAAGCCGGAACTACAATGAAATAGTTTAGATCAAAACATATTCATAAGTTGGAATGGCACAGTCAAAGTCTAGACCAGAGTCGAGTTTTGGGGTAAGACTTGGATATCGATCCTCCAGAATTTTGTATCTCATATTTTAATTGGCAAAAGTGTAAACACATTGCTCTAATCCTGTCCTCTGTCCTGATGGAGTTAATATGGTAAAACTGGAAGAAAACCTTTTAGAGGCAGAAAATGACTTGGGAGGTGGTTCACTTTCCAGCAGGACAGCAACCCCAAAAACATAACAAGGGGCACAGTGGAGCAATTTAGTTCAAATCATATTCCTGTGTTGGAAAGGCCCAATCAAAATATGGACCTAACTTAAATTCTGAATATTTGGCAAGACTTGAAGACTTCTTTTCGTTGACACGCTCCACCCAAGCTAACAAAGCTTGAGATATTTTACAAAGAAAAACTGGTTAACCCTTTATACTCTGCATAGGTAAATTTGAGATAAACCCCAAAATACCTGCAGCTGTACTTGTGATTGAATTATTGACACTGAATACACATACATGTCACATTTTTTAATATTATTTGTAAAAAAAAAAAAAAAAAAAAAAAAACTTCAAAATGAAACCTACTTGACAATTATGCATGGACTATTGCATAGAATCCAAATAAAATGCACTGAAGTTTGAGCTTCTAATGAGACAAAACGTAAACAATTTTGATGATTTTTGCAAATCACCATTGGCTCTGTACATAGGGTTTCTGGCTTGTAAAGGCAAAATCAGAAGAAACTTTTATTTCTATCATTCCAGTCTCGTCATGCACCCACTTGGTGCATTATAGCTGAAGCATACAATCAAAACGCTTTATAGTGGAAATGAATATAAATCTGCAGTCAGTGCACATATTTGGGATTGCTTTACAATTCACTTTTCGAGGGAGAGGAGTATTATCTGCAGAAAGAATCTTTCTCCAAACATCTCTTCATGCTTCTTTTGCTTTTAACTTTGAAAAACAGCAGCATTCTGTTTTATATTTCCTATCATAAGATCAATTCTGCAGATCAGTTTACTGCCTCAAAATTTCCAGAGGCTTTGTTCCCACATAAATATTCTCAGCAGAGAGCAACAGACTGACAGCTATTTCCCTCTGGCTGCAGAGCATATTATTTAAAGGCAACAAGTCCACTCGTGAGTTTATGGGGAAAAAAACCATCAGACTTACTGCCACTCTTCAGCTTGACCAAAAAAAGGTGGAGACACTGAGCATGAATATTGCAAAGCTGTCATTAGTTGGTATAGGAGAAAAATGCTCAAGGGATAAACAAAGTCTTAATAAGCATTGTAAATCAGCAAGAAGAAGAAGAAGAAAAAAGGAAAGAAGTGCTGCATATGAACGGGTGTGTATCAGGGACACAAACATGCTACATTCTAATGTTATATTTTTTCAAGCTATGAGAATTGTTTATTATATTATACAAATCATAATAGGACATATCTTTAATATGCAATAATGAAGCAAGA
Organism: Anableps anableps; assembly: GCA_014839685.1. Taxonomy (NCBI): domain Eukaryota; kingdom Metazoa; phylum Chordata; class Actinopteri; order Cyprinodontiformes; family Anablepidae; genus Anableps; species Anableps anableps. Next base: position 9,953,898 of record CM026067.1, on the reverse strand, counting down.
AATGTGTTTTTTTTTCTACAAAAGACATGTCCTATCTGTTGCATGACTTACAAGCACCATCCTCCTGTTGTATTAAACAACACAACAGCTCACTGTTGTCTTAATGAGATTATTTTTAGAGTTGCCCTGAGAAATCAGCTGGTGACCTGAATAGGATGATTTATAGCTTGATCATCCCTGACCAGTGATCAGCTGATCTGTGTTGCTTTTAATGGCCTCCTGTTGCATGTACACTGGAGATCAGTGGCATAGCTCTGCTGTGTCATGACCACATGCATATTTTTCTGTGATGCCAGTGTCACTTTTTTGTTTGTTTGTTTGTGTTTTTATTTATGTATGATAAAGCATCAGTTGACAGTCTTGGAATGAAATTCAAGTATCCACAAGCGATCAAATGATTATTAGCCAAATAAATTCAACAGGTATCTGACGACCATTGATGGGGATCTGTTGTCCCTACTGGTGTCTGCATAGCAAAGTGTGAGAATAGAAAATGTTATTATAAAGTCATGGCTGTGACATTTCAGTACTCACAAGATGGAGGAATTTTTGGACGTCTTGTGATCAAATTTTGTATCTCACAGTGTTGAATGTGCATCAAAGTAATGTGGGAGTGTTATTTTTCTGATGATTTCTAGTGCCATTAAAACAAAAGGTTGACATGCATTGTATGAGGGTGTAAGAACTATTTAAATTGAAACAGTTTTTTTTTTTAAATATCAAGACATGTCTGCTGTTCATTTGGGCTCCGACAGCAAAAGAGAGACTTTCAACAGGTAATAGAAAGTTTGAACGGATTCTAGAAAAATCCTCTGTTTTATCCAACTGAGCTTCAGCCTCTGTCTGCCATGGAACACCTTGCATCTGGAAACACTATGATACTGTGATCATCACAAATATGTGAGTCAAAATACTCATGACTCTGAGGTTATTTTATTTTTGCTTTAAAATTATAGTAAAACCCTATTTTACAGCGGCTGCTCGCTTACACACATAGCATGACTTGTTCTCTGCTCCAAATATAAATAATTAATGAATGTTCATACCTGGAAAGCTATAAAATTTTGACAACTGTTTTTCCATCTTCTTTTATAAAATTTCTAAAACCTATAAACAGAATTGGCTCAAATCTGTATTGGTATACAGAAACTTTAAAAAAAGCTAGAAACTGAAGGTCAGTTCAAAAATTTCTGATCAGTGCACCTCTAGTTGTTTCAGAGCCTAATACCTGACATTGTTCTGTCTCATGTTTCATTACCCTGATAATACCACTCACCCATCCCCAATCATATTTTAACTACAGACCCACTGCTGAGTGTATTGGTACCAAAACACCCCAGACCAGTCAGAAAATTAACACGGAACATAAGGGGGTGTGATAAAGTGTCTGATATAGGCAGCATATTAACATCAGTTCCTTCTGGCCCTGTGGTTTATGAGGTTCGGTCTCTGTGGACTGAATCTATTTCCCACAGATGCAATTATATCCCATAAGATTGGTATCTGAGTGGCACAAAGTCCAGGGGATCAGCTCAGATTTCTTTTAGCCATTTCTTATCCATCATACATTGCAGGTGACAACTGCTGCAGTAATATCCATATGAATGTCAGAATGCAGCTTTTTCCCCACAGAACATTTTTTAATAAAAATGGGGCCACTGTTTATATATATATATATATATATATATATATATATATATATATATATATATATATATATATATATATATATATATATATATATATATATATATTTTCAACATGTATTCAACAGCAAGGAGATATTTCTTGTCTTTTATTTTCTTAAACAAACAATAGAAAAAATCTGATAATAAATATGTGGTCAAATTTTGTTAACATTTTGAAAATACATACATACTTGCATACTTTTTTCATTTAGGAAGTATTCAGCAGACCACGAGAAATTAACAAAAGTATTAAAACCTAAATAAGATTAGCATTCTCCCATAAAACATATTGGCACAGACCTAAATGCAGTTTGAACTTGTATTTGATTAAATGCAATACTAAGCAATGATTAGATGCCTTGGCAAAAAAGTAAAGTGAAGTAAAATTAAGAAGTACATACTGATTAATGACTGGTGTGTAGGCTGTGCGATCCTCATCGATTACAGATACCATAAGAGTGATGAGTTTCGGCCAGAAGTCTAGGTTCTTTATAGATGGACCCTGCTCCTCTCTGGGAAGCTCCTGTTTCCGGCTCTGTGGAGAAGGAAATTTAGATAAAAAAGGTGAAGCAGTGCTTCACTGAACACTGAATTACCAAAGAGACAAAGAATGGAATTGCACTGGTAATTGCAGTGTTTTGGAGTGCATGCACATGTATCTGATACTTGGCATTCATATGGAAATTTCTATAATAAAAAAAATGGGTCAAAGGAAGTTAGTATGTTGAAAGTCTGACATCAGTAACAATGACAAACATTAAGATAGGATCATCAGACTTGATTTCATGTTCCCAGATCATCCAAAACAAGACACTGGCTATTTTATTCCTATAAACTAGTTAGTAGAAACAGGAAGATGATTTACAATATCTGAATTGTGGAATGTTGAATGTGTCTTTCTGACTGCAGTTGGTAACCAAATCTCAGTATCTTGCATCTTGCATCATCTGAATAGGAAGCAATACATCTGCTTATTATACCCCGATTATACTAATGCATATCTGCCTTTTATTTTAATGATATAAAGAGACATGATGTTATGGGAACATAATATTCTGGCATCGCCTCACTATGCAACTGAAACTAGCATATACAATTTGATCACCAGATAAGTCAGGGTGCTACTACTTTTTAGACATGCTGAAAAAGTCCAATGCATGATTGCTACAAATTTCACACCCCATCTTTGCTACATATCTGACCCACTTCTACAGAATTGATGCAACTGAGACTCAATTGTCACACAATCACATAATAATACCATTAGTTAATCTTTATACACTGATGCAGATTCACCCATTTTGGACTACAGAATGCTTGAAACTAAGTCAAGTCAAGTGTATTTGTATAGCAAATTTCAGCAGCAATTTCAAAGTGCTTCACATCATAAAAACATCAAGTATACAGCAAATCATCAAAAACATCAAAATCTTTGAGCAAGTATGCAGCCAAATCACCAAAATCATCAAGCAAATATCAATGCATCAAAATCATAAGGATCATCAAGCAAATATAGTTCAATGTTCTACTTACTACTAATCAAAGGCAGCTCTAAATAGTTGGGTTTTCAGCCTTGATTTAAAAGAACTCAGTGTTTTCTTTTGCGGTTTTCTGGAAGTTTGTTCCAGATTTGTGAAACTGACAGCCTGACCTGCTTTCTGAATAATTCAGCTAACAATTATCTGACAACTTGCAGACAATGGTAGCCTGACCATTGCCTTCCTACACAATTCTGCTCATCTCCCTTCCGTGCTCCGTCTGGGCTTTCTCCCATTAACCTGGATTTCTCCAACCAGTCAGGGAACAAAAGGAGAAGTTGTGAATGACGACATAAATTTTCTGCACTGTTTTAGAATCATAGTCTCCATATATTAGTCTCCATCATAGTCATAGTCTGCCTGTAGTTTTAGCAATGGCAGCGGAGGAAGTAAACAAAGCTGTTAAGTCCGTGTTGGCCACGCTTTCAAATATTGAATTAACATTTAACAACCATCTCGTTTGACTAGGCACTTCTCTCTTCGTAGTGGGGGGTGGTTGTTTACAGCGCAGGCAATTCCCGCTAAGCTTCATAGCATTGAACTGGTGCATTATATACATCATGACCAAACGTTAGCGATAGGGTAAAACTTCAGAGACCACGCCTCCAGCAAGCAATCGTTTCTCAATAGCCGAGGATAATGGTGCAGTACTGAAATCTGTTTTTTTAAATACATTAGCAAGATAGGAAACACTGACAGCAGCTTTAATGTGTATTAGATGTAGTCAAATCAATAAGCTCTAATATCTTAAGAATTATTTTTATTGAATTTTAAAAGCATTTTCACTGATGCTGTATCTGTATGTGTAAATGTAGATCTTTGTCACAGACTGTCGCAGAAATCTCTCTTCCAGTGTTACAGTAAAAGGTGTTAAATCCAAAACCGCTCACTGGCACTGCCATCTGTTACCTCCACACTGTGTATGACTACATTGCTCTCCAGTTAGAAAGTAACCATCCCAGTCTGTCAATCTGCCCTAAATAAGTTACACATTAGAAAGGGAAAACGCTACTCTGTGCAGAAAACACAGGTACAAGTTAACATAATTAATTCTGCACACTATATAGAGCCTTATTCTAAGCACATCAGTACACTTTATGCACTTGCACACACTAGTTGGAGCACATACAATCTATGGACCATCTAGACTTTGAGAATACACCCTTCCAATGAATCCTGTGCGAGTTTGCTTGTTTCTATGCAAGAAAGGCTGGTCTTAAATAATACAACATGGGTTATTCAAGAACTGATTGAAATATCTTTCATTTTTAATAGAATTTGTCTGCCGCCAGAAATGCATTATATAGAACACCGACTATATTGACACCATGCTTGTGTGTATCTGGTGAAATGAATTCATTTATCCTCAATGTCATCTTTTCGACTGCACTCAATTCATATGATAATCAACTAGTATCTAGGTTGTAGCTTTAAATATATGGAGATTCAAGGCATGTTATGCTGATGCGTTATCATGCTGACTTTGCAATTAGGAGAACTTCAGAATTCAATCTTACAGCAGCGAGAAACAAAGATGGAGTTCACAGCTGATTCTGCAAAAGTTAGCCAAAGGTTTATTCCCTTCTGATCTTTTTTGCTGCAACAGTTTAGGTCTTTCTTCTTTTTAGAAGACCTGGAATGAGATTATTCCATTCTATATTGCATTCCATTAGAGGTTCACACTTATCAAAAAGGATCAAATTCATCTAAGTTTTATTAATGTCCAATTGTATTTTCCCTGAATAAAAGATAAAAAATGGCACAATTTTGTCATAGTTTTAAGTGGACCCATGAAAGCCTGTGATAAATTTTTCACCACAATACAATTTTTCAAAGAATCGAGAGGTGAAATTGTGAACGGAAATATAGGCACAAATAGGAAAGGCTGTTACAGATTTATATGGTTAATTAAACATGTTTAGTGAGGGCTATTTTCCAACCAAATATCATTAGATGCCATCAAAACTTGTCCACAAGAACTGTAGTGAGAGGAAATTGTAAGATCCTGCACGGGAAAGTTGTTTTTGGGCAATTAGCTTTCTCTCAAATGGCATTTGGAATACTGTACACACAAAGCTGTAGTTGGTAACTAAATTATCACATATCAATGACATATTGACTGTGTGTTTTTTTATGTAATGTTATTTTAATTTCTTTCCATTTAACAAATCATGCGATTTAGGGTTTTCATTTCATTTTTTACCTTTAAACTGCCTGAGAATGCAGGTAGAAATTAGCATTTAGGACTTAATTTGACACATTTGCACAGTGGAATGAAGTGCAAATTAATGTCCACTGTCCCTTTTAAATAAAAGTTTAAAAAAAGACATTTGTAAATAGTGATAAATAACAAGTGGTTACTTTGGTGGGCTGTAACCTGTAATTTTGGTTTCCATCCCATAGAGGAAATAAATGTGTATGTGCATCTTAGTATAATAATATGCATACGTAAAGGACACTGAAGGTTTTGTCACCTCCATTAAATGGAACAAAGTGTACATCCCACTAAAATGTGCTGTAGAATCCCCTTCCTCATTGGTATTCACTTGCAGAATGCCCACATACATTGTCAGAGGTGATTGAGTGGTCTGCTGTCTTTATACAGCCAAGAACACACCACCTCCAATTGCAATTATGGTAAGAAGGAAAATGCAGCACTGAGTCAAGCTAAGTTTCCATACTTTAGTGGGTAGTGTTGGCACAGTCATATTTCTAGCATATGACTCCTCTGGTGCATACATAATATCTTAAAATGATTGTTTTGCTCATTCAGTCATTCAGCTTTTGATCAATTCTCCCAACATGTCATAAAATATTAAATATTAAAATATTGTCTGATTAAAGATTGGTCTCAAAGAGTATAATCAAATTCCCAGGAGCATCAGCTATGTGTAGAACTGAAACTCCAACAAGTTGTGTTGTTGTATTAAATGTGTATTGCTTGGATTTATATGTTATAGCTATATATAATTATATTACACAACAGAACACACTGTTTCTTATCTTGCCATGTACATTGGCATATCTAAAAAGACATCATACTTAGGTCTGAATATAAATAAAGACTATTTTGACATGGCCTGAAAGCAGTTTCAAGTATAGATTTATAGTGTTCTGCTGCATCAGAACAGGGGGTGTTACACTTGCCATGATGTCTTTTTTTATTTACGGTTCCATACCTATTGATGTAGAAATGATGGTTAATGCCTTATACACTGTCTACCCTCTCAAGTGGTCAAATCATGTTAGCTAAATTAAGCAGATAGTAGGTCAGCTGGAGCTGCTCCCAGAATTCAACATTTTTAAAGAATTAAAGTATATAATTGTGGATCCCTTTTTTATATCTATCAACAAGCTACCTCTAGCAGTTTATGAAATGGATGTGCTGCCTTTCTTTCTATTTGCTCTGTTGTATACTCCATCATTTTGGCTCTTTTGAAGTGGGTGAACTGGATAAAAACAAGTATGTGTTCCTTTTGTCCAATTCCATAATCTCTTTCTTATTCTTTTATATCAGGTCCTCTCTTTTCTCCCCCTGCATGTAGTCCACAAATACCAGATATCTTTACTGTTTTGTTATGCAAGAGGCCTCATTGTAACTGGGATATTTCCCTGCTTGCCTGGACAATGTGTCTGCTCTCATGTCGCCACACTCAGTCACAGTTAGCGATTGGGGAATTGGGGTCTGGAATGGGTTTTCTCTGCCGTGTCAGAGGCTGCCTAGTATATGTGAACTTAATCATTTATCATCACAGCAAGGTTTGCTTTTGGTTGAGACCGATGTGTTTTTTTCTCATCCACACAGTAAAACATTGATAGAGAGTCTCTCTACTGTGAAACTGTGGCAGATGAGAATGCAATTAGCACAAGTGTCTATCGCACAAGTTTGGTAATTGCTTACAACCCCTTAGGCTTTTCTAAACAAAGGAAGCTTATTATTCAACTTTTGAGGAGACTTCAGCCTATTGCAACCTAAGAAAAACTTATCGCTGTCATTGCGGAGGCCATTCTCTTTGGGAATTAAACTGTAAAATAATTGGCTGGAGCTGGATTTTGACTGATTACTTTCTCAGGTGACAGCCAAAAGGACAAAAACTGAGGCGACTAAAAGCATTTTGTGGTTGAACAACATAAACTGAAAACTGCTCATATTTAGATCATTCATTTTTCATTAAGCCTTTTTATCAGTGGTGTTTAACATTTTACAACCCTAGCATTAAAAGCCCTGTAAAAACAAAACATAAAACATAAACAAATCTGCCCTTCCATTATTTTTATAAGAGTGATTAAACAACACTATTTTCTCAAACACAAAGAACCTTTTAAGCCATGCCAGCAAAAAAAAAATAAATAAATAAAATAAAATAAAAAAATCTAACCTCACAATTTCAGAGCCTGTCAATGTCGATGACAGTAAAAAGAGAACGTTTTTTGTTTTTGTTTTTGTTTTTTTGCTGTTTTTGACATAGCATTTTTATTGTTTTCCAGTCAAAAACAAACAAAAAAAATGTAGGAAACATGGGTGAGCCCTGTGAAAGTAAACACGGTTGAGAAGGATGAATTTCTCCTTACTCACCAAAAGCAGTTTTCTTCAGTGGAGACATGTTTTTTTTTTTTTATCTTGATTTATGGGAAGAAACAACTTAAAGCTGAAGCAAAACCTCACAACATGGTTTCTGCTACTGACAGGTTGCTAGGGCAGATAACTCAAGCAGGGAGTCAACAGTCACACCATCAAGGTGCCTGCAATTATTTGTGGACATTAAGTTTATATGATAAGAACGTGTGTTCTTTTACTTTTTATGTGTCCTCTGTTAGTATAAAACATCTTTTGATGTATACACATTGTATTAAATCAGCTGTTCCTCCTTTGCATTTGCAAGTATTAAACATATCAGCATTTCAAAGAATCCCATCCACCATATGCATTGTTGTTGGGAAACTGCAGCTGAACTGATAAAATTTCTATCCCTGGAAAACATTTTATCAGCTACATTACTATAGTGCTGCTAAATCACAACAAGTAAAACATGAACCGATTATGTGTAGAAAAATTTGACGATAAGAATCACATTAGCATGGTGAGCTGGTTAGCTAATGTAATATAGGCTATTCTGATGACAGAGTTGGCTTGGAAAATGAGAATGGTATGGCCTGTAACAATACTAGTCAGAATCAGAGCAGAAATTACATCATAGTTTTTAATGCTGCCAAAAGTTTGTATCTCTAGCTACAGTTTGTCACAAGCAGTCATTTACCACTTTTGACAGTTACAAGCACATTGGGTTTACAACAGAACACTTTTAAATTCCTGGAAAGAGTGCTGATCCGTTAGGTCTCTTCTCTTCTTACCAATTTTTCTGACTTCCCCCTCCACATCTGAAACTTCACTTATCACAAATTTTGTTTTAGGGTGCCAGTTGTTTTATCCACTGATAACAGAGTTCAGCACTCTAAATGTAACTTCATCACCCTTCAGCAACTTTCACCTGTTTTCTTAGCTCCTTTTTGCTAGCTTTATTTCTCTCAAACTTTTTTACATATTCTTGAATTTCAGAGATGGAAATAAATATCACGGTGAGCTGCAAGCCATAATTATATATGCTGTGTATTACAACAACATTGCTCCTAAATGTTTATATGCTCCTGAGAAATCAACATGGTCCATAAAAAGATGAAATCAGTAGAATATTTTTGCCTGAGAAATGTTTGTTCCCCAGCTGCTTTTATCGTTGCTGCAGACTCTTCAAGTTCTTCAATCAAAGTTGGAATAAACACTACATTTTATTGTCTAGTAAATGCCAAGGGTAACATATAGAGTATTGATTTCCAGCCATGGTGGTATGAATTTATATTTTCCCTACATTGTCACCTATCAGTACAAACACACGAAAGCTATAAGTCAAGATATCATTTTTATGACAGAACATAGGTTTTAGTTGATAAAAGTATTGAGACAAGGGCCAACAATGTGTTATTAAAGACAAACACCTGCTCAGGTTTCTCTGTTTATATCAAACACTATTAAAACATGGTACATTCACCCTTGTGCCAAAAGATAAGCAGAATACTTTTTTTTTTACAATCTTGTAAAGTCTTGTACAGTCTTGTTCTCACTCACTTACCAAAACTTGCACCTGCAAAAAGTGCCAACTCCAGCTAAATGGGATAAATAAAAGGAAATCAGGCAAAGAGCTGATTCCCTGTAGGGAAAAATAGTGTTGGAAAATCTCTTAAAAAGAACGACAGACTTGTTGCATACGTCAGGTTTAAAGTATGGCTACAGTCAAATAAGACTATCAAGTTTTAAGGAATTTTTGATTAATAAGAATTATTTTTTAAGTAATATATTGTATTTATGAAGACAAGTGATTACTCAGGTTTTTTCTTGTCCTATTAGAAGGTGAACATATGCCCTAGTATCATATCGCTTGCTCCTTTTAACAGTTTTTTTTCTTCCTTTTTTCACTTAGCTCAATCAATATTTCATTCACTTTAACTGAAGACAAACATCTCACCACGATGTGTCATCATAGGTCTGGTTTCAGGGTGATGTGCAAAGTTTGTACTGCACAGGTAGAATTTAGCATATCGGACAAAACATTGACTATGTTATCTGACCAAAGCAGTTTGCTGTGTGTGCTGTGTCTTCTAAATGGAAAACTTTAAATGGGAAGTGTTATTGCCTTCTTTCAACAATGAATTTTTTCTTGCTACTTTTCCATAAAGGTAAGATCCATAATTTTATCCTTCTCCTATCTGGTGTGCGCCTTGTTTTTCATGCTGCTGTTTTTTCCCTGATTCAGGCTCTTGAATGTTGAGCCATGAAATGGGAAAACAAGATACACCCAAATTACCTGGTCAAGAAGCTGGTTGTAGAGTTCATGACAGTTGTCAAAAATGTATTTGTACGTAGAGTCTAAACAAGCCTTCACGCAGTCCTTCACCACCATACTAGCTCTTGGTGGACTCTGGAGCTCTTGCACCTACCAAAGCACAAACACACAATGGTCTCTGAACAACTTATACAACATTAAAACCATTTAAATAACACACTTAGGGACAGCCTATAGGAAGAACACAAAGTATTAACTTTCTCTTGGGTTTGTATCATGTGATACTTTCTTTTTGTAAATCTGTCAGCTTGGAAAAAAAAAATGCCTAAAATCAACTGTACAGTGCTATCCAGTGCTAAAAAAAAAAAACAAAAAAAAAAACAAAACATTTTCTTAGGTTATCCTTCTACAAAAAAAAAATGTTTAAAGAACATCTGAAGAGGTTCATTTCCCTCCATTGACATTATAGCCCAAGAGAAAAATATGTATGTATATAAATACATACATACATAATTTTATAAATATACAAAAAGAGTTTTGATTTAAAAATCTTTAAAAGGACTTAAAACCTTTTATTGGTTTTAAGTCCTTTTAAGTACAACACACTCAGAAGTCTTTCACTTACTCTATTTTATGTCTGTTTATCAAAACTGGAATTGTAATAACCAATGTTATTTTAGCAGCAAAAAGCAGAATGTTAATTTATGTTTTAAAATAAAACAAATTAAATAATATTTTAGATGTTTGTGTCAAAGTTTCAACTGAGCAAAATTTTGTTGTGTATATACGCATTTTATTGGGCAGTCTCTTGCCCACTTATTCCCAGTGCAACTCAGTTGCCTGGCAACAGCTTTGGGGTTGTGACACAACAGCTTATAGAGCATCATGTTATGTTGTTTTCAAAGAGAAAATGACTCCCATTGCAGTCCAATGACTGGGATTATTTAAATTTATGTCAGAAAAATACTGTTTTTCAGAAGATGATAAAGGGGAGTTATTTTCGAAAAAGTATTCACCTGGTTCAGTTTTAGAGCCACAGAAAGCATGATAAACTCGAGCCCTTGCTTGTTCTGGTGTTAAGGAGATGAAAGTAAGATAATAACATCAGCTATGGTTTTGGTTAATACAGCTCTGCTTTCTTTACTGTGTCAAAATTGCATACAACCACAAAGCAGTTTTAAGGCACATTTTTTATTTTTTGCTACTAGTCAAACTTCACAGAATACCAGGTCAATGGAATGTGATTACCTAACACACTGTATGTTGGTCCTACATAACAGGGCACTTTTTGGTATTCAGTAACAGTATCACATTTTTTATTTAAATGTTTAAACCAAACAGGGAGTTTTTTTTAGCACTGATCCACTAATGTATATATTATTAAAGAATACCAGGTGTTGAATACACCAGCATTTAGGTGCATCTGTAGGTCATAACAGACAAGTGAGTGAGCAGCGGTGCACAATGTATACACAGCAGGGCTTAGCTTTGGCATGGCACAGAATGAAGGCTTTGATGACCTAAAGTGACAGTTTTCATTCCTCTGCTCACAGCTGCCATCTCAGCTCTGTCTCAGTCCTCCAGCCCACCCACCCACAGAAGGAAAGCTGGAAGGAGCTGAGCTTTCCTTGTAGCCTGGAAACAAGTCAGTACCCTGGAAGTAGTTGGAAGAAGAACAGGGAACAAGGACTACATGGTAACTTTTCAAGTCCAGAACCGCAACGTTGCCAATTTGATTCCCTGAGCATTTGTAGAACTGTAAAACTCTTAAAATAAATCTCATCGTTCATGCATACTCCTAAAAAAGCTGTCTTTGGTGTATTACAGTTTGGTAACCAGTAAACCAGGCTGTAGCCTGTAAACTAACAAAATAAAGAAAATAGATCTTTAATAATTTATATTTTGACCAAACAAAATGTTTTGTGGGTGGGTGTTTCCGCATTTATAAAAATGTTATGCCATAGAATACATGACTAATTCAACACTGGACAACTCTTCAGTTTTTCTGATTTCACTGATGTTTTTTGGCCTCTTTAAAATCAATCAAAACACAATCCTGAGAATTCAGGCATGACATTAATGGATGATGGGAACTTGTTAGTATTTTTGCATCTAATACACTGAGCCTGAAGCAGCTTCCTTTACAATGAGGTTAACTTTTCAATCCATATGTTTTTTTTCCTGGTTGAGTCCTGTTCTACTAAAAATATACAAAACTAAGAGAGAAATTTAACAAAAGTAGCATTTTTAAATGTCACATTTGTCATTTCAAAGGCTCTTCTGACACTGGGTCAAAAGAACCTCCACTGGCATTTCCAAAGGGTATTGGAAGCTTGGTGGTAATAAGTTTAAACACACTATAAGGGTTTGTTGAAAACAGGTCAACAACTCAGACAAAGACAACATCCCTGCATTAGATGCAAAACTAAACGCATGAAATTTCACACCAATAAAAAATAAATAAAGTATTCAGATTTTAAATTGATTTATTCAGAATTAATTGGAATAATGGTTGGTTTCTATCTGTTACTGAATCTAAGGAACTTTAATATCAATGGGTTCTGCATGAGTAACTGTAAAACAGGCAAATATAATATCCAGCACATAAACTTCTGTCATGTTTTTTTTTTTATTTAAATACTCCAACATTGAGTTCTGCGTTCACCTCTGACTTTATAGCTTCACAAATGTGCACATTACCTTCATTCTGAAGAAAGTTATGCTTGTAAGCAGATCAACAGTGGACTTCAGGTCTTGGAGTCGCTCTGGGTTTCCTGCTGGGAAGTTATCCTGCAATCAAACAAAGAGTAAAAACAACATGAAGGAGGAAGTCTTCTTTCGGGAAGGGAAGCAGCCTTGTACGGTCACACAACTCCATCTAACACGTCATATCACTTAGACAGCCCAAAACATGAAAATTGATTAGTGAGGAATGCCAAGCAATCATAGCGACATGACAGTCTGTCTAATCGTTTAGTGGACAGGGGAGGCCTCTGTTGATGAAAATCCCTATTTTAGGGCCATGAAGTCATCAGGCAGTGCAGAGCTGCGTGACGGGGGAGCATATAAAGCCCTGACAGCTCAGAGGAAACACATTACTGCTCCATGCATTATCCTACTTCTCCAGCTCTTGCTGAGCTCTAATAAAAATGTTCTTGTTGTATCTCTCCTGGATCCCGTCAATAAATTCACATCAGGAGCTCAGAAAACAGAGCCCAATCTTAACAGCAGCCTTCAAGCTCGACAACAAGAAGCACGAGAGATTTGGGATTAACGGCGATCTGCTGAAGCAGACCTCCACTGACATCTTCAGGACGTGAGCAGAACGAGTTTTACCAGGCTGATGAAAGATGCAAGAAAAAAAACAAACAAAAAAAAACCAATATAGATGATGGACAGCATCTGCAGAATGGTCTAAAAACTCGCCACGAGAAAACAATGTGGAAGCCCTTTTAATGTCATAAACAGTCAGCAGTCTACTGAGAAATTACAATTCCTTTCCTTTGTGCTCGTGATTAATAGGAAGAGTCGAATTTAGAGGTGAAAGCGTAGTAAACAGCCCCCAGGCAAACAAGCTTGACATGCATCCTTATAAGCAAATATACTATATTTGGCTGTTGATGTGAAAAAGAAAACCAATAAAAGCTTGTGCTGTTTTCTGCTTTACTGATGCTGTTTCACGTCACTGCTTTTACAGGAACTACTGAATTTTTTAAGTGTTTCATCATGGTTTTTGGGAAGACATAGCATTAGAGTCAAACAAATATGATTTAAGAACCTTCTGCAGTCCCTAGTAAAGATGTAACAACATGAAAATTGTGCAATATGATTAATCTGAGCAAAATCATCACAGTTATTAATTAAGCCAGAAGGGGGCAAATTTTCTAGCCTCCTTCTATATAAAAAATTAGATCTAAGCATTGGAAGCAAAACTGAAATACTAACTCATAGGCTTGTTTTACAAAACTGCAATTCAAAAAAATGACAGTAAAAGCTTTGTTTATAAAAAATTCTATCAACAGCTGAGTCTACATACAATAGACTATCCGACTACAACATAAACTGGACAGTGATAAACTGAATAATGTCTAATAAAAGAAGGGAATACAGTGACATATACTGATGTATGTATGCTGATCTGACAGACCAGAAGTAGAAATTCAATCTGAATCTAAAGAAAGGAATTGAACTTATTTGTGAAGAAAAAAAACATTCCAGATTCATTTTTTTGAACAGAAGAAAAAAAACTGATCAGATTGCCAAACCAGCAGTTTAAAGGTAGGCTTCCCGTATAAAAAAATAGTGACTGACTGATTACTCAGAAACTATGATTTTGCATTTATGAGTTAAAGGTTGTTTTTCATTCAAAATAACGTTTAGGTTGGATTTTATTAAGAAAGGAATTATAGTTAACCTAGAAACGGGACACAGTATAGATGGAGAGCACTGCATTATTTTCCTTTCAGCATACAAATGGTAAAATTTGAATATTAGACGTGTTAGAGACACTCATTGTATCATACTCACTGCAGCTTTAATGCTGACTTAAGTCTGTTGTGTGCATTTAAAAAAAAAAGTATAATAAAGGTAATTCTCTGAGTCTGCAACATTCTCATGTAAAGTCAAAATATGCTGCGCTTTCTTGCTTTTCAGAGAAGGTGTTGATGGTGACATTAACATTTATATGAAATAAGAAATTACATCAAGAAGAGCTGAAACTGCACTCTAAAATATGTGGTTTTCACATTTTTCACTCTGCCTTTCAATGATAATGGAGGTCTAACTCATCACATAATTATGAATTTCAATCTACACACAAAATAAAGTCATATTTTTACCATCATTTGGACAAAAAAAGGCTTCAAGGTTTAGCTTTTAAGTGTTTATTTGTTGTTAAGTAATAGAATCAGTAAAACAAGAAAGTAATTCTGCTAATTTTGGTGACTGAAGTCAAATAAAGTCAAGTGTTGAGTGACACTTGATTCAGCTGCTTGAGAGTAATGAATGTTAACCACTAGAAGCCTTTTTTTTTTGTTTCATACAGCACAGTGTTCGCAAAATCTATCATTTATTAATTATTTCTCTGCTAAGCAAAAGGGAATGTAATACAGATCATGTAAGGTATAAAGTGTAGTTCACTAAAAGATTAATACTTCCACTTGTAAAACAGTTAAATTAAAATATCAAGAACTTGTGATTTGATGTCCACAGTAATTATGAAATGGAAAGAAAAAAATAAAAAAAATTCAAAAACTTGTACAAGTAATCTGAAAATTTTGGCATGACTGTTTTCAACCCCCAGTTACAAAGGCAGGGGTATGTTTCTGACTACTTTGACCACTCTTCTGCAAAATATCTCTCAAGGTCAGTCAGAAAAGAATCTGTACATAGCAAATATCTTGTTACAGATTCTTAACTAGATCTATGTCTGGACTTTGACTAGGCTATTCTAACAGTTAAAAAAAGTGAATTCATAAAGTACTGTATTCTAAGCCATTCTACTGTAGCTCTGTGATTATGTTTAGGTTTGTTGTTCTGAAGAGTAGGTTAACTTCTCTCCAGTCTTTTGCATCCTCTAATACAGTGTTGTTCAAAGTCAGTCCTCAGGAACCAACATCCTGCATAAATGTTTGTCTGGTTTAACACACCTGAATCAAATGATGGTTCATTACCAATGCCCTGCTGAATGGATAGGTCAACCTTTTGAATCAGCTGTTTTGAAGAAAGGAATCTAACCTACAGACACCTGCACACTGAAAATGCACATCCCTGCTCTAACAGATCTTACTTCACCACTGACATATGTTTAGCTTTATTTATCTTCCCATCAGCTCTGACCAACTTCACTTTCCTTGCTGAAGAAAAGCCTCTCGACAGCATAATGTTGCCACCACTGTGTTTCACAGTGGGGGGTGGTGTATTAAGAGTGATGTGCAGTGTTTGTTATTTGTTACACAGCGTTTTGCATATAAGCCAAAATTTACACTTTGGTCACATCTGAACAGAACGCCTTCTTTCACGTTTGCTGTGTCCCCTACCACGTGTTTTGTTTTCCTCTTTTTCCCACCTTAGCTTTAGATTGTAGTTGTTCCCTGTGCTGCTGAGTAATGCTTCTTGACCATTTTGATAAATTGTGATGTCTTGGTAGGTTTAGAGACTCTTTTCAATGTTAGATAATGGACTGAACAGTGCTTTGTCAGATGTCTAAAACTTAGGACATTATTTTATAACTTCAGAGGTTACACTTTCAAATTTATATTTGTAAAAATAGTTGAAAAGCATATATCCTTTTCTTTTTACATTACAATTGTGCTTCTTTGTGTTTGTATATTGTATATTTCTATATTGTTTTATGTCTAATACATAAAACAATATACAAAAACAGTCTAATACACAAAATATACAAGTTTGCGGGTGAAATGTGACACTATGTACAAATGTTAACAATAATGCCAAAAAGAAAGCTATAGTGACCTATATAGAGCTGAGTTGCTGCCATGTTTAAAAGCCACAGTGACAACCAGAAGGAACCTCAGTAAAAGAGGCAGGGAAAAAAAACAAGCAAAAATACACGGGAAAGAGGAAAAAAATATTTTTTTGGCACCAGTAGATGAGTAAACTAAGTAAGCAGGGAATCCATCTGTGAACCAAAAGTAAAGAGAACATCATCACTGCCTTAGAGAGACGATAGGACATCCATCATGAGACGGGACAGAGAGCTAGTGATGTTGATGAGCTTTGAGGTGTTTGTCTCTGGTGTTGTCTGCGCTGAATATTATTTTGGACCAGAGCCGAAGCTCTAAAACAGCAACTGCTTATCATCAATAAGTTCACACATTGAGGAGGTCCAAGCAAATCATTAACAACTTCAAGCTATTTCACAATTTCACCTCCAGTGTTTATGTAGGCCTATGCAATTTTCTATAGACCTTTGAAGCTCGTGTGTGGAAATAGCTCATAGACATTGTAATTTAACCAGCATGCTAAATATCTCCAGCGAAACATCTGGCATTTTATGAGTCGCTGAATTGGATGGTACTTTATTATGATCAGATTAGGACTGTCTGTACAGTGCTTTGCTAAACTATTTGCAACCCTCAAACTTTTTTTTCAGTTAAAATCTAAACCTTCAAGATGTTTTTATGAGATTTTATCCAAAAGATTAGCTAAAAATAGTGCAAAATAGTCAATTGGAAAGTAGACTATCTATGGTTTAGACCAGTGTTTCAAAATACTCTTAAAAGTGTGTTATACAATTGTAATCAGAATCAATATATCATAACACCAACCTTTATTGCAATTAAAACTGCTGGTCTTTTGGAATATGTCTCTACAAATTTTTACACAACTAGAGACCGCAAAATAGCTCATACTTAGTTAAACTGAAATGAAAGCATGTGTGAACCACAACTTTCAAGACTATTTTAATATAGTTCTGAACTTTGCCTGGTCCATTGTAATCTGAATACACTTTAATCCAAACTATTTCATTACAGTTCTGGCATTCCATGTTATGCTGTTGTCCTGCTTGATGGTGAACCTCTGCCTTAGTCTGAAGTTTTTTTGTAGCCTCTAACAGATTTTCTTTCAGGATTGCCTTGGATTTAGCTTCATTTATATTCCTATCAACTCTATTCCTGCTGAAAACAAGAATTCCCACAGCATGAGTCTACCAGCATCATGTTTCATGGTGTGAAAACAGCATAAAGAGCAGTATACTGTAAACTTTTCTCCACAAATTGTGTTTTAGACCAGCAAAGTTAACTACTAAACTACTTTCTGCTGAGTAGTATTTCCAACCTTTAGATAGTTTAACAAGTATTTATGTTTTAACCCACAAGGTATTTATAGGCATATTTTACCTAAAACAGAGCTCCAATAGCTATGTATTCTGATGGTTAATGTTCAGCTGACAGAACACCCTGGTAGAGTGCAAGCACAAAGTGCATAGGGTGGTCTCATCTGAATTGGAAAACTCATGGGAGCTCCCATAAAAAAAAATGGAAAACAGATACAGAGAGAGGCATGATGACTAAGTTGCAAATAGCTGCAGCCACTGTGACCCACTTCTGCTTTACTGACAAAAACAGATAAGCAGAGAAACCCTCTTCTCTCAATGCAAATACTCAACAATGATGCCATAAATCTCATTGGGTAATTCATTCTTTTTTTTTTACCAGGAAAAATGTTATCCATTTCATCATTCAGTAAATTCCACATTTTTATATTTTTCTCGACAGTTACCTGGAGGGCTTCTCATCTCTGGTTCTCTGTGACAGGTGATAAAAACCTATCTACACTGGTGGGATTTTCACATTGTCTGCCATGCATTTCCAAAGGCAGGATCTGGATTATGCAGGTTTTGTTCAGCAAAGAACAAGATAATCCCAAATACTTACTCTGCAGACAAAGCTTTTGTTTCTCAAACAAATTTTTCCACAAGAAGCTATGAAACTATATTTTTCTCCTTTGCCTTTCTTGTTACGATGACAAAAGAGTGATAATTGCTAGTGCAACTGGGAGGATTTGTAAGCATATTTCCTCAGTGCTGAGTACAGCCTTATTGTGTTATCTCAGAAGATCAGTCTTCTGTTCATATGATATATTATCAGCTTCATTAACAGGTCAGTGTGACAAAACAGCTTTACAGTTAAGAACAACAAACAAATGGAAGAGTCATTCATTTTACTTCTAAAGAAAATATTTAAAGCGGCAAACCAGAACTTCCAAAGCCCCACTGTAAAATCACCTTGTTCCATTTTAAGAAAATGGCACAGATATCCCAACGGGACCACACAAAATAAACACCATTTATTGCAAACTCCCCAAACTAATCCAACAGTACAAATTCCACACTGTTTTCTCCTAACACTGATGGGCAAGTTCATGGAGGCATTTAAATGTGCTAAATGTATGAAAAGCTAAGTTCATACATCTTTTTAAACCTAAAACAGGGAGCACAGACAGATCTGACCTAAAATAGCAGATCAAATAGCATCTTTCAATTTGCTCACATTTATGTGAGGTGTTCTGCATGCATTTAAAGGAAAGTCCTTCCATTTTAATGTAATCGAACAACTGAGAAAAATAGCTTTACTTTCTGAAAGACCAAAGCCATATATCTGTTATATAGATGGTACAGGAAAAAAAAAAAAACACACATCTGGGTCATTATGACACAGGAGAAGGAAGAGAAACTTTCAGCTGGTTTAATTTAAAAAAAAAAAAATAAAAATAGAAGCCACTTCACAGAAACTATATGTGCTTGATATTTTTGCTAATATTTTGTCAATAAATTGTCAAAATTATGTTTGAAATCCATTTTTTAAAAAATAGACTCCAAGACGGAAGATCTTTAAAAAATTCTGACTATCCTGAACAAGGAAGGTGTGGCAGACTAGGGTTTCTCTGAGGGTGAGATGACTGATGGTTAAGAGATGGTAAGGACTATATTATTTCATTTTTTAAACTGAAATCGATGTGGCGTCTTATTTTTGTACATTGGAATAATTGTAAGCTAGTATACTATGTACTGTACATGTACAGTACATACTGTACTACTCTTGCTGAGCAAACAAGGACAGATATCTTGTAGGTATAAACTTTTATCTTAATATAGTTCCAATGTGATTCTCCTCATTTAGGGAGGGTCCTATAAGTTGTTTGTTAATTAAAATATTAATAAAATAATAATTTTAGTTATTTCTTTCATAATTATTTTATGATTTTACTGCATTTGTTGTGTTTTTGGGTGAAGAACTTCAACATGACACAAAATACTAGCAAATTGGTGATCATGTTTGCATCTGCTTGTGGTTGGTGCAGTCTACTTCCTAAAGCCAGAGCAGAAATAAACAAATGGTTTGTGTAAAACTATTGGAAAACTGGAGGAGATTGCCCTGCTTTGTGAATACCCTTCACTGAGATTTAATGCTCTACCCAGAGACTTGCAAATCCTAGCTAGGAAAGATTTGCTATACAAGGTGTCACCGTGTATCAGTGCTGTTGGAGTAAAGCTGGAGGAAAAAAAAAAAATGCATATGTAGTAAAATGTGGAGCGACAGCTGCACTCCGGCTCCCTCTCTGCTGATTCAAGCCCTCTGTTTTACAAAAGCAAACTCAATCTCCCTCAGAATGTCATTATAGGGAAATCCATATGGTGAGTGAGCAGAACAGCCAGATCTGAATCTTATTACTGCGAAATACTGGCAGGTCGGCTCTGTGGGATGCTACGGAATCCGAAAGAGTATGAACTGTGTGTGGGGATGTGTGAGTGTGCATGAACCACTGGTCTGTGGCAACGTTGACAAGAGAGCAGCAGGGCAGTGCTGGCAGGTGAATGCAACGTGATATGCTGTGGCTTTTCTCTGTGAACGTGTCACAGGCAGACAGCCTGGCCATCTGACGATAAAAGAGGCCTTCTCTCCTTCACTTAACCTCTTCTCCTTCTCTGTCAACCTTCCATACATTTTCTTCTTCATCTGTGTCTCCTTCCTCTCTTTTTAAAGCCATCTATTCCCCCCCTGAACTTCTTCCACTTAAATATTTTTGTCAACTTCATCTCGGCTTGACAGAGCCACCTCTGTTGCCAAATCCTCTTAATCACACCCTCAATATTAGCAACTTCATCCTGTCTTGGAAAACATCTTTTATCAGTCATGCAAAATACTAACTCTCTCCTCCTTTTATCTATCCACGGGCCCTCAGTCGTACCTGCTGCTCTGTAATCACTGGGGGCTTCACACTGTTGCACACACCAGAAGAACAAAAGCAATACCCCGCTCAACAATGTGTTGCTTTTTGTGCCAGATTAAAGGTGAGTGGGTCATCCTTCAGCTTCAGTTTACTGTCACACTGTCATGCTGTCAGCAGGGGAACATGCACAGCGATGTGCTCACGGTTATGCTTCTGTGTGTGTGGGATTGTGCCAACATACTGTTTATCTGTTTTTCAAAGCAACAAATGAATGAGCAGTGGGTGTATATACAGGCCAGTCTATGAGCAGAAAGAGTAATACAAATTGATCTCTAACAGAATTAACTCTTTAGGGGTTATTCAAGAAAATTAAGTAATTCACACTCTCAGTTCTCGTGACCAGAAAGTAGATGCAATATATGCATGCAGCTTTTTTCCCTCACTGTTGGAAGTTAAATCAAACCAAACTTGGCTTAGGTTAGTAAGAACTGCCAAAATTATTCCTATTTGCTAAATTTCACAATAATGAAAGAAACAATATGTCAGAGCTTTATTTGTTAATGTCTTTAAAATCAAAAGTTTACCTACAGAATGATTACTATCACTTTAAACATTAGGGGAAAGCCCAGATTATGATGCGGTGAAAAGAAGCCCATAAGATTACTTTTCCGGGCTTTGCTCATAGCCATTTCAAGCCAACCAGTTTTGATGCATCTGTACAGTCAATCACAAAATAGTCAGTTATTGATTTGATGTGGAGGTAATGAATTTGAATGTTGTCCTCCATCTACAATATTCTACTTTACTTCTGACCAGCACTGTAAAAAACATTTGACAGTATTGTAGTTTATTTTTTAATATTGTTAATGAAGTGTAAAATGGAAAGAAAATGTACTTTGTGGTTGGGTTCATAACCAAAATTAGACTGATTTTAACTTAATTCCAGTTTAAGTTCATGTCTCATGGAAGGATAAAACGTGGACAAATTAGATATCCACATACTAGGAGTTTAACATTATACACATCCTTATACACATCGCTGGTCTGAAACTGTGTTTGCATAAAACATCATGTGACTGACATGCTACCATTTAACCTGAGCAAATAAATATGTCTGTCATTGAACAAGATAAAAAGACAACATGTCACGCAAAGGGTGATGACACATACCGTGAAGCCTCAGAATTTTTCATATTAATATATGAAGGTGACAGCAGGTTAAATCAAACACATACATGCCATTTCTGTAACAAGTCAGCCAGAAAATCCTATATAAATCACCATTATTAAGCTCAAAGCGGTGCTCTCTGAGGCTTATCATTCAGTCATAATCACTGAACTAATGGCCATGACAAATGAACCAGTGTCATCCAATATATGGGCAAGCAAGTAAGAGCGACCCCACTGGGTGATGGCATTTTATGATACCTTATACAGTGACAATATTTCTCCCAGTCTGTGAGAGTGTGAGGTTACACACATTTCTCAAGCAAATACAAGATGATACAGGCAGCTTCAATAATGCAACAACAAAGTTTCAAATAAAATATTTTGCAGTTGTAGATCAATACATCTCTGTTATCAGATAACTTATTCAATAAAAGTCATTAAGATTACCAAAGACTGTTATTGCTCTGAATTAACTTCAGTTTCAAATATGTAACACACACCAAACTGCCTTATGCTCTGATGCTCTGATAAATAATCTTGAGCTTAATCACCAGCAGGCTGCTCCCTGTGATTCCTACTGGAAAAGCTGCTTCAATGCTACAGGACATTAAATTTCCAACTTCACAGCAGTGTGTGTATCATCTACCGTTTACAGCTCCTACACGGTGTGGAGTGAGTAACTACCAGTTAATGATGACACTGCAGCTCAACCACAAACATAAGAGGAGGAGCTCTAACAGCCCATAGCTGGGAGGGAAACATTGCTGCCTCACCACCATGGTGGTCGCAAAATCCTTTTTACCAGCATTGCAGCAACATAAATATTCCAAATTATACATTAGCAAATGTCATTTGTTTTATGGCAACAGCATCCAGGATCTGCAAAGGCATTTACAGTGCAACTCATCAATTTAAATTTTTAGTCAGAAAAAACACCTTCATACTCTGCATTTATCATACCCTCTGTGTTGCTGATGAGCATAACTAGCAACAAACATACATTGCCAATACCATCATATACATCATATTTAGCAAAAAAATACCCATTACAAAATAAACATATAGACTGAACAAGCAGCTAAAACCAAAGGCAGTGTGTCACATTCAACTATTCATATCTCTTGGACAGTTTTATATTTTGTCCCATTATAGCCATAGATTGTACTATTAATAAATTGTTGTTTAATGATGTTCTATGTGATATATCAGCAAATAGTGATGTCTGATAGCAGTATGGACACAAAATAATACATAGTTTTTTGGGGTTTTTTTCCTTTATAATGAAAGATCTGAAAAGTGTGGCATGAATATTTATTGAGATCCCTTTGATCTGATACTCCTAAATAAAATCCTGTGAAATCAATCGCATTCAGAGGTTACCTAATTAGTATACCACCTGTGTGTGAATCTCTGAGGTCAAGACAGCTTTTCTGTGAAGATCCCGGAGATTTTCTGGAGAACATTAGTGAATTAACAGCAATATGAAGAACAAGAGACATACTTGACAGATCAGTGATGCAGCTGTTGAGATGATCAGTTTGGTAATAAAGCAGTAGTCCCAAGATTTAAAGACTTTGAATTTCAACAGGATGCCACAACTGCAAATTCACCAAGACAAGGCCATCTTGCTAAACCAACTGGGTAGCATTAATCAAGAGGCTCATGGTAATGCTGGATGAGCTGCAGAGATCCACAGCTGAGGTTGGATAATGTCTTGACAGGAGATGTATTATAGATAAATATCTGACCATTATGCAACAGTGGCAGAAAAAAACAATTGTTTAAGACAACCCAAAAGAAGTCCAATTTGCAGTTTGTGAGGAAAACTAACACTGCAAATTACTCTGCATCATCACCAGGGGGAAAGACAGAGATGGAAGCATTGTTCTTTGGGCATGAGGAAGCTAATCAGATGGACAGAGCTAAATACACTGGAATCTCAGAATAAAACCTGTTGTGGTTGAAGGTTCACCTTCCAGCAGGACTACACCAAGCAGACAACAAGAGCTACAGAGAAAGCATATTAAACCCATAAGAGAATCTGTGTTAAGACTTAACATATACACATATCCTCTCCACTCAATCACAGTTGGAATGATTTTGCATAAAAGGCAAAAATCTGAGTTTCTAAACGTGCAAATCTGAAAGACTTGCTACTGTAACTGCAGTGTTTCTACAGCGATTGAAAAGGGTTCTACAAAGTAATAACTCAGGAGGGTGAATATGTAGACTATGCACAGCACACTTTTCAAACAAGATGTGAAAAGAAAAGTAAGTGGCTGTGACAAAGTTTGCAAGGCACTGTACTGAATGACAGGTTGCATATAACATAAATACCAAGCAGTGGCTTGTCATTTTTCAAGATTTAAATCTTGAAAATATAAAAAAAAAAATACACAAAAAGCTGCAGAAGGTGGATACATTCCTTGGTGCATTTGGGTTTAGCTTCATATGGATAATCTATATTTTATAAAATCTCATCACGCACACGTCAACACCAAACATAAAAATTTTCTTACATACCCGGTATTTTGAAAGGTCGATCCTCAAAGAGTTATGCAGTTGGTCCAGTAACTTGACGAATTTTTCCCTCTGTTAGGATCAGAATTTAATAATTCAGCTTCCACCCAAAGCACTATGACAAAAAAAATTTATAACATCACCTGGTCTGTGGTATTGCCTGTCTGCAGTGATTAATTTTTACTTCTTGGAATAAAATGTAGTTTAGCTATACTGTCAGACTCGGCTTGGTGCCTGAAAATATTATTTGGGGTCTTGCAACATTAGCTTATTAAAAGTTCGAATGAATGACATTGGGAGATATGCCAAAATGTTTTGAGTTGCAGTGTATAAATTCTTTTAGGATTTTAACTGAAAACTAGCACAGGTAACAAAAAAAAACAAAAAAAAAGAAAGAAATAAAAAGAAAAAAAAAGACAAGAATAGTAAAAAAGTTTACCAAGCGTGTAATAAAGACTAGGGATCTAGCAACCGAAATGACTGACAATAAAAAAGCACTCACCCCAAAGTTAGAGGCCGCAAATCGGTCAGATGCAGAGGCGGTGGTTGTTGTGGTGGTGGTCGTGTGAGCAAAGTAGGCATTAATATTGGCAAGCAGGTTGCTCATCACGGCAGGCACACCGGGACACATGTATTTGGCAGACAGACAAGAGAAATGCCTACAGAGGAGAACAAACAGCTATCAGATTACTGTAAGTGTCTTGGAGAGTCAAAGAGAAACATCTATCTTCTCACTGCCAAGAAATAAAAGATAATCACATGAACATTTTTATATATGCAAAGTGCCTTGAAAAAGTATTCTTACTTTTTTCACATTTTGTCAAATTACAGCCACAAACTTCAAAAAAATTTATTGGTATTTAATATGATGGACATCAAAACAAACTGGCAGGTAATTGTGAAGTGGAAGGAAGGGGATCCATGGTTTTCAATTCTTACAATTATCGTATGCTATTAATCACTCTCCATTAATTCTATCACCCAATGAAAAGACAGCGCCACCAGCTGCCTATAAAAATTAAGTAATTGGTAAATAGAGTCCACTTCTGAGTAATTTACTGTCAGTGGTATAAAAACATCTGTTTGCTCAAGACCTCAGAAAACAGAGAACAAACAACATCATGAAGACCAAGGAACACAACAAATAAGTCACAGATGAAGTTGTTGAGATGTTTAAAGAAGGATTAGGTTATAAAACAATTTCCCAGTTGTGTAACTCTGGTCAATCCATAATCCAGAAATGTAAAGGACTACATACTTTATCTTACAGGCCAGAAAAGTAAAACATTAATCAGAGAACAAATCATCCCAATTGTGAAACATGATGGAAGCAGAATTACTCTGTGGGGGTGCATTGTTTTAGCATGAATAGCGAAGATTGTTGGGAAGATGAATGCAGCCGAATGCATCCATCTTGAATGGCCCAATCCATGTCAAAACCTAAATCCGATCTGTAGTTTGGAGGTACTTTCCTGAAATACTTGAAACTATAATTAGAGCAAAACTTGGTTCTACAATGTATTGATTTGGGGCTATATACATCTGCACCCACACTTTACAATAATTTTAAAACTATCATATTCCTTTATCTGTGCCCTTTTTGTTTTGGTCCATACAAAAAAAAAAAAAAGTAAAAATACAATGGAATGAGCAATGTTTTTGCCATTTACAGCATGAAAATGTTCAAGGTGTGTGAATAATTTTGCAAGGCAGAAAAACAGCAAGGCATTTTGCCTAATAATACTGGTGTACTGTATTTTCACCTTCAGATCGTTGTCTGTCAGAAGATTCATTTTATTGTTCTGAACAATTACCTTTGCCAGAAGTGGTGGAATACAAGCAGTCCAAAAAGTCTCTTCAGTGGCCATAATAAATTGTATCATTAATCAAAGCTGTATACCATGTTAATGACATGAAGGGGCAGTGGGGTATATGGAACAATGTGTGAACCAAAACATCAAGGGGCTGAAGGCTAAAAAAAACAAAATGCATTTTGCTCAGAAAATAGTTTTTGTTTCATGTCTATGAAGGTTAATTTAGACATCCAGGCAGTGATGCTTCTTCAAAAAGGTTTTATTTTTCAAACACCTAATCTTCCTTCTGTGTCTGCTGCTTTTTAACTCAGAAACATTTAGAGCTCCCACTGTAAGAAAAAGAATTGTATTGCTGTGAAAATATCAGTCATCCTGAGTGCTAAACAAAGCAAACCGGACACACTTGAGTTCACTGAAAACAAATCTTTTTTCATTCCGTTTTTTGTTATTGTAACAGAGTAAAAGGAGTCCTGAGCATTAAACCTCTTGTGGGGTCATTAGCCCATCAAGGTCATATGTGAGCTGTCAGAGTGGAATGTCAAGGTGTGAAGAGACTTCAGCTGTCTTAGGAGGGATTTAAGGTTTTCTCTGTAAGTCAACACCATAACAGTTGAGTTTTGATTTGTGAGGACTGAAGAGACTGTTTTTGAGCAAGTGGACTCAAGCATCTTTAATGAATTGGAGCAACTCAAAAAGCTGTTATTATGACTTTTAAATTGATCATGGCTGCTAATTTTCTCAAAGTAAAGCTGTCAGTGATTTCTACCAAGACATGAATTGCTAAACCTGAAATGTTTGGATTTAACAAGAGATGTACAACAAAATAAGAGGGAAATTTTCAGCTAGACCAGCCAGGACTGGTGACCTGCCAGCATTAACGGGTTCTACTAACAACGATGCTCTTTGCCTCTTCAAAATAATCCCAGGTTAATGCAGAAACTATTTAAAAGGAAGTTGCATTTTCTCAAAAGACAGGAATGCAGGTCATTTAGGCTGCTACTTTTTGGCATTTCTGTGTGTCTAGTAAAAGGACAAAGGTAGCAAGCGTGTTTGAAGTAAACCTGCTGTTGATAGGCCTCTGACTTGTGAAGCGAGGAAGTCAAAGCCCCATATCAGCTGAATTGTGTAGGAGTAAACTGGCATTGAAGCTTGACCGCGTGATGTACGGATTATAGACAGTCTGCTGGGAGATTTGAGGTGAAAACACACAGAAATGACCTCTGCGTGGTGATTATTGGACAAACATCATTACTTGCCATTAAAATATTGGACGGTTTGCAGTGAAGTGCAATGAGACAAATCACTGGAGTTTTTTTCAGAAGTGGTGATGTTTGATAACAGAACAAAACAGAAAATCTAACAATTGTTTTAACCCTTTAGAACGGGAGGTATCTAACTCACAAATTATGTGTAACTCTCTACATGTTGACCACACTCATTTCTACCTGACGCCTTCTTTGGTTGTGTCTATGCTAGCTTGTTTTTTGAAAGCCAACATGAGTACTAGCTTGATTTTTGAAAGCCAACATGAGTACAGCCGTTGCTGGCTTGACTGTTATTAATGAAAAACCAGAAAGTATTTACGGGTTAATGACAGATGACTTTTTTTTTTTCCTGACAGAGACTAGGGCATGAGATCAGCAAATAACAGGAAGGCTGAATGTTGCACAGCAAAGTTGTTCTGCTTTATGCATCTGAGCTTTTAAACCTCTGTCTTTCATGAAACATGCTGAATTTGGAAATGTTGGCAGCCTTTCAGAAACACAGAATACACATAAACTGATGTTTACAGTTACTATTGAGAACCACACTAATTATGCAAAACTCTGACTGACAGTTTCTCTCTTTCACATTCAGAAGACATAAAATATAATTATTACAGATAACACCCCACATCAGAAAATGTAGGGGTCATATTTTCACAGTTTCCTTTACTGTTTAAGAAAGCAAAATACACTTGGGATTCCAAATGAGCCTCCGGCATGACCCACAGCAAGCAAACACTTGAATGTTTCAGAGCTTAATGCGGAAAAAGAAGGCTGAGCAAAGTAAGTGCAGTGTTTGTTTTGGGGTTCATTCTTTATACCTGCGAAAAATCACATTTGCTTATCACATGAAAGAATCACAAAGAATTTTTTTCATACAAATCTATTTGCATTCAGACGTTTCTATACATAATCTAGTGCACACAATCAGTATGTCTTCTATAAATATTTTAAAATAGTACTGTAAAGGTGGGTGCTGGACGGAAAATAAAACAGATTTCAAAACTAAGAATATCTCGCACAGTGAGTCATAGCTTCATAAATGCAGAGAATTATGTGGGGTAACGATTATAGATTCCCTCCTCTCTCTGAGTGCAGTCCATGCACACACACATACACACACAAACACAAATATGTTCTCATTGGAAGGCCTATTTAATTACTCTGCTTTCAGCCTCCAAATTACCCAGCAGCACTTGGAGTTAGGCGAGCTAAGAGAGCGATGCAGGGAGAGTGATGATGGCATCCGCCGAATTCCCATGATGCTTTTAGAGATGGATTTCTTGAGCCAATTTTTGAGAGGGGTTGCATTGTGTAACCCAGTGGCTTCCCTGCTATGGTTTGCAGTGGCAAATGAGATGCACTAAAAATGTGTTCACGTGGCATATTATGATTTCTGACAGCAGGGAGAAATGAGAAAAATATATTAGAAAATGAGGAGTGAGGGTTAGAAGGTGAGGGCAGCTGGTGGGGAGCAGTGATAGAGAGAGATGAGGGAAATAGGATAATGAAGGAGTGCACGTTTGCAGTTCTTATGGGTGGAGGGCTGGTTTCAGGAGGGAGAGGGACTTCTCACAGCTGCTCTGATTTATGCAGCTGTCATGTCAGGAGTGACTGGGAGTCAAGGCTTTTTGATGAAAGAAAAATGTAAAGGTAAGGCCTTTCATACATTCCTGATGAAGCATAATAAACGCTTAGGAGAGAAACACCTATTCTAAACAAGGTTCAGGCCCAGAGCATTAACTCCACCTGATATATCTGGTAATAAGCCCTCTCGCTGCTTCACTTCTCTGGACTTAGAGAACCAAACAATCCCTCACACGGTACAACACACTGAATGCCACACTGATCCAACAACTCCACCTTTAAAAACTGCACACTGTATTGAAGCAGTAAAGCAGATGATACATGTTTGTGTTTAAAAGAGTAGAAGTGACCTAAAAAGTAATTAAAGCCGGAATTCTTATATTCGCTTTAATTTCGATACACACAAATGCTCTGGAAACAAAAATTGAGCTTATCTGTTTTCACTCTACAGAAAGTAAGGGATAAGGTATATAAGACTATTGAAAAGGCTGTTTTCCTTGTGTTATATTTCGAAAGTGAAATATTTACTGAAAAAAAAATGCTTAAAGATTTTCATTTTCTGTGACTGACTGAGCTATTATTTAGTTGTATAAACAACGTTTTTGGTGAACTGCTTCACATCTGCGTTGCATGGAATCAGTCCAGTTCTGGCACCTTTTCAGTATACTGTGGCTTGAAATGTCTTTCACAAAATATTTCCATCATAAACCGACAAAAACAAGCTGCCTCTGGCCATTCACTCAACTTTTCTTTAATGTTCATTCAACTTTACCTGGTTGTACGGGACAACAGGAAGTGTGGTGCGACAATGGCGTCAGCGCTATGTGTAAGAATTCTCATCATATTCAAAAATACTTTGTTTATCCCAAAGAGAAATTTAAAAAAATATATATATTTTTTAAAACAATCGCGGACAAACTCCTTGTAGCAATCTTGCATTGACCGAGCAAATGCTTTTAAATTCAAATTGTTTATCTCTGTAAACCTTTCTGCTCTTCTTGTGGTAAATTATTTTTTGACTCTTGGATAGTCTTAAATTTTGCTGTGTGTAAAACTATAGATTACTACATTAGTCCTTCGACCTGCAAAGTTGACTTACCGTTGTAAACATCAGCTGATGCAGGGCTGTGACTACCAGGCTTGGCAACACAGGGGCAAACGAGAGAAAGGGTGATCTCACCAACTAAACTCCACATTTGTTTTGAACAGGGCTCTTTCAATTAATAATTCAATTACACAGTATCAGCATACATGTAATGATGATTGTGTATGTTGGTTTTCTATTACTCTATAACACCCAGTAGTAAATCCAACTATGCAGAAACAGAAATTTTACCAAAATAGTGACTTTTCTGTTAAGTGATATCTGGTTTCTATTATGTTAAAAGTAACATGTTGCAGCAGCTGCATTCATTTCTTGTGGCTATTAATGAGATGGGTTTTTTTTTTTTTTTTTTTTTTTTTTTTTTTTCTTTGCTTTGTTTTTTATTGAGAAGGATTAGAGATTGTTAAAAGCAGCTTTGCAGAGCTAACAGGAAAGCCAATGACATGATGGCCCTACAGGGAAAGCCGGGCGATTGATAAAGGAGCTGCTGTGAGGAGAATCAGATATATTCAGCGCCTAATGGGAAACGGGTAATAAAACTCTGAAACATGGTTAAGTACACAAGGCTTTAAAAGACCTGCTAATGCAACAGTCAACCTTTTGGTGAGAAAAGCACTCCATGTTTCCACATTTAAAGTAAATTACTTAAAGACTATTGAGACTAATAACAAAATTGTTAATCTATTTTGTTTTATCACTAAAAAAAATGTAATGAATTCTGATGGCAATCCAAACATGAGAGGAACATTTCATGGTAACTGATTACAAAGTCAGTGACAAGTACTGCCCACCAAGTGCATTTTCCAGGAGAAAACTGTCTGTCATTGAACATGGAGATACAATAAGGACAAACATATCTCTGAATTAATATATATCATAGTTAAATTGCATTGACTAAAAAAAAAAAAAAAAAAAAAAAAAAAAAAAAAACAAATCCACAACATGGTATTTGCTTGACTTGGGCTGCCAGCCCTGTTAAAAATCCAAGTTCATTTGTGTCCTATATCACAAACTGCATTGTTATTTGCACTAAGAGTTAGAAATTACAATCCATGGGATTTTCCCATGGATTGTAATTAAAGTAATTTAAAAAAAAAAAGAAAGTTTATCATAAGTTTAGATCCTAAAAGGAATCGTAATTACATCTACACTTTTAATACAAGGACTTACATCACATTTAAGTCTTAAATTGATATTTTTGTTCCTTCATTGCTTCTTCCTTATAGTTGGGTTTTTTTCTAAGAAATGTACTATTGGCAGTAGTTTGCACCAGGATTTGTACTTCCAGCTGTACTATTATAGGGAGACAATAAGCAATGTGAAAAGAAAATTAGTCAAGTTCAGCTTTCCAGACAAATCTATAAAAGTATTATGCTCCTGAAACTGGATTTACTTTGAGTTTAAAGTATTGAAATCAAACCATTCTTGCTATGTTGTTAGCTACCTTAATCATAGATAAAGGTCTTTTTGGCTTGAAAATAGACATTTTAAAAGTTGGCTAAAACCAGTGTCTTGAACAGATGTCATTAGTGAAGTTCTCTATAGTGTAGGCATTAAATTTAGACAGACTGTGTGTAGAAGAACTCAACTCACATACATAAAAATACTAATTTAAGATGACAAGTTCTTATTTGTCTAGCATAAGATATCAAACATTAAAAAGTCTAACATTTAACTTACTGAAACTTTAAGAAACTTTGAATACAAGTGGTTTGAATAAAACTGCAAAGCTGATTGGATTTTTTTTTTTTTTTTTTTAAACTGTACAAGAAAAAAATATTTCTACTATAGGAACTAACAATACTAAGAACAGAAATCTAAGCTTTTAAGAAGACTGCAAATCATGGATCACAATAAAGGATATTAACATTAACTGAGTATTACTATTTGAAGTTGTATTGAGTATTTTGAGTATTTCCACTATTTGAATCCTTAAATAATCCTTTAAGGATTCAAATATTGGGAAAACTTGTGCTGCTGTAATGGTGCAGCTGAATGAACAGCGTTAACCTCCATGGAACTGGACAAATGCTTCAACTGCTTGCAATGCTGTAGTGATCAATGGTCTGAAAGGAAAAGATTGCTTCTAAATTAACACATTTTATGATGCACTTAATGGTATAGATGACTAAATGGTCAAAATGCCATTTAGATGCGAACAATAAAATTTACAAGAACCATATTAGATATGCCAGAGGGAAATTTTCTAAAGTGTGGTCCAAGCCCACCAAAAATGAAGCAGAAGTAATCTCTAGAAAATGAGATACATGTATGATTCTGACTACTGCAGCATCACTCATTACTTCAATGCTGCAGGGAACTAAATCATTACATGTCAGCAATCAATATTTAGTTCTAATTAATTTTCTAAAGTAGAGCTTTTTCATGTCTCTTTGTGTTTGTGTGTGAGAAGGGGAAAAAAAAAAAAAAACATCGACATTTATGGAAGGCCAAGGTAACGCTTGATCAGAGAGACAGCCAGAGGAGGAAACAAGGCTGTTAATGGGTGCCCGAGATCAATGTGACCAAGGTTGGTTAGAAGTTTTTCCCCCACTAACCAACAACTAATCAATCAAATGGACGGAGGAGCTCGATCATTTTCCCAGCTCCAATTCTGCTGAGGAGACATCTTTACAACTCCTCTGTTCCTTTAGCTCTCTTTCTAACATCCCATTCTCCCCTCCACTCTGCCCAATGAGACAATGACAGATTGATGAGGTAAAAGGCCATAGATCAGGGAGGTACTAACGTCATAGCCTGATAGATGGACTCCACCCCGTATCTCATGGCAAATTCATCCACTATCTCCTGAGACACGTCATCAAAGTAGACCTTCCACGCATCGTCCCCTTTCACCTGCGGTATCTTCACCACGCCGCTGCTCTTCACTTCGGTCAGATAGTGGAACAGGTTCTGTTGAGTCATACAAGAAAAATAAAAAGTTTTAAAACTTAAGAGGGTTTTCAAGCTGATGATCAATTTATATCACAGCTCAAGTCTGCAAAAATAATGTTAGGCTACACCTTGGCATGGGCCAGTTACTGTTATGAAGGTATAACAAGGCTATAAAATGCTATGATTTCAAAATGGCAAAAACTGAGCTGCACTACCCATGCCCCACCTCTTGCTATGCACTGCAAGTCAACTGGCTAAAAAAAAAAAAAAAAAGGCTTCGGCACTTCTCCCTTATTTTCAAGAAAGACAAATTTTACTATTTGGAAAGATTTTCTGGGAGAAAACACAAAGAAATGTCATATTCAGCTTCCATGCTCCATGAATCTGGAACAAGTTTCCAGAAAACTGCAAAACAGCTCAAACATTGAGTTCCTTTAAATCAAGGCTAAAAACGCACCTGTTTAGAGCTACTTTTGACCCATAATAACATTGACCAACATATTTGATGTGTATTGATATTTTTAATAATGGCACTTGGTAAGATGTAATGTTTGTTACTGGTTTCACATCCGGTGACTGATGTGTTTATGATGTTTTTTGTTTTCATGATGTAAAGCACTCTGAACTGCCTTGTTGCTGAAGTGTGCTCTACAAATAAATTTCATTTGACTATTGTTTAAACTTTAAAACAATATAAATTAGCTGGTATACTTTCTATATTTTTGTGTATGTCTATGTATCTATATTAAAGTAAAAATTAAAAAAAATATATAATTATAACAGTAATAATAAAGATATTATTTTGACAGCATTGCCAATAATTGTTGTTTTTGTGTTTTTAAAAAAAGCAGTTCAATCATGTTAAAGTTTAAATTCTTGCTTGAGGTTATCATACCATCTCATATCGGCCCAGGCCTAGCTACACGTTGACAATAACTGGATCAGAGAAAGAGCTGAAGTTTACAGAAACAAAATATCATTTTGCCTACTTACCTCATGTAAACAAGTGTACTGGCCATGAGGAGGAGCCACATTCTCCTCCCCTTTCATTTCAACACTGATCTTGAGTCTGATGGCACCAGACACTGCAGATTTGTCAGTTCTCTTATCTGTTACACATGAGAAAGATGAGGAACATTACTTAAAATATTCTCAAGATACACAAATTTACAGGATGTTACTAACCTATGGCTTCTATTTCAAAACAACCAGTGTTTTTCTTCCAAATTCAAACTAAAACTGATTTCTTCTTTTAATTTTACACTAAACAGTATACAGTTGACCCCCAGTATTTGTAGGGTTAGGGACCATGGCTGCCTACAAATAGCTAAAATCCACAAATACTTGCAACCCCCTCTGAAAACACTTAGAACTGCTTATCCTAACAGAAGAAACACCAGATATGCCTTAATATGGTTTATTGTGTACAGTGGCTACTGTCTTGACGCTACTGCATAAGCTAACATCTTTCTCGTCTCCACCAGAGTTGCACTTGGAGGTACAACCAATCAGCGCCAAGGAAAATGTATGGTGCTCTTGAATTGGCTGCTTTCTAAACGTCCGTCAAAAGTGTGCCAAGTAGAATTACACCTAGGTATTTCAGCTTTCCAAACTGCATTGTCTTTCAAATATTCTAAATATACCCTATGAGAAAATCCATGAGGCAAATTTTCCACCAATAATTTGGAGTTATGTTCCACAGAAAAAATCTACAAATAGGTGAATCTGTGAATACTGAAAAGCAAATAGGCAGGTATAAAAAAAAGAGAAAACACAACAGCAACAGAATTTTTTAAATCAAAGGCAGGTGCAATTTGACAAATGTTCAACACAAAACATTCTTCATGGAACAGAAATATAACCAGAAAAACATTTGGTACAAAATGACGAAGGGGTAAAATGGCTGGCACCTTTCTGATACCGTTTTACCATTTTCTGAAATAACCTTCCATTTAGCCATTTTTCATCACATGGCTTTCTACATTGTTGTGAACTGGGTGATGGTAGAACAAGATAGAGTCCTCTAAAGTCCTATCGTACAAACCCATGCTTTATAGGAAAAAAAGACAGAAAGTGTCCTTAGTGTTGACTGTCAGCAGAAATCTGTCCTTGCCAACATCAAAAAAACAAGATATATAAAGCACTAAGAGATTAAAATCCAAATGTTCCATTGTCATAATCTAAACTGCTTAAATACGATAGACAAAAAAAAGATGTCATCATGAGCTGAAAGACATAAAAGACATCACAGCTGTGCAGCTTTAATCCACAAACACTTGGTGTTTTGGAAAGCATAGAAACTATCTAACATAAACAGATGCTCAAATGAAGGACTAAACGCACATAGGTCTCAGAGCTAACAGCGTCACAACTACTGGGGTTTGAAATACCCCTCAGATCTTTTCCTTGTCTAATGGGTGAAATTTCCTCTGAAGATAGTTAGTCAAGAGACAGGAAAGTGAACTATAATAGCATGACAAAGTGACAGAAAACAGCGCTTCAAATGCAAAAGCTCCAAACTGAAGAGGAACTTAAGAGGCTTAGAGAGGAGGGCAGCTGGATGGGTGGGCACCCATAACAGCAATGTCCTGTTTAAACATTTATTGTGAACATTTAAAAAGGCACACAGCAGCAATGGTGGGCAGGGGTTACTATTACCACAAATTGTTTCCTTTTAGCTGAAGAGGCAAACAAAGAGAGACAGCCACCAGTCATAGTACTTTAATGGAAGTGGAAGAATTCATTATGATACTATTTAACCTCATGCATGTATCGTGTGCGAGAGAGGAAATGGGGAACATGTGATACCCTAACAGTGATGCTGAATATTGGTGCATCTCAATACATTAGGATATCACTGGAAAATGTATTTATTATACTGATTCAATTTAAAAAGTCCATTACACAGGGACTGACATGAATTAAATGTTCGGTTCATTTTTATAATACCTTGGGGGGGGGTTGGGTTCTTAATTTTTTTAGAATATTACATAAGACAAACAAAATAAGGATTTTGAATACAGAAATGTCCTACTGAAAAAGATGTGCATGTACTATACAGCGTATGCACTCATTACTTGGTTATTTTTGCATGAATTACTGTGCTAATGAGATGTGGTAGATATGGAGGTCATCAGCCTGTGGCTCGACTGAGGTGTTAAGGAAGCTCCTGAAATCATTGCTAACTGTGGAAACATTTTACTGGATCTAAAATAGCTTGTAGCTTGCTCATTCATTCAGGAGTGACACAACACAAATGGTTTGAAAGTTGTAGCTCATGAAATGGGTTCAGCTGTGCATGATGGGTCTTAAAGTTTTGACTTGTAAGATTCTGAGTGACAGCCAGCTTCTTTAGTATTATTGTTTTCCTTGTGGAGGCTGTCAAAGACAGTCTGCTTGTCAGATGTCAAATCAACCCTCCTTCCCCATGACTGCATAGGCCATATAATTTCTGTATTAAATAACGTTTTTATTGTTCATCGGTAAGTCAAGCACTCATAAATTTATTAGCTGAGAAATAAAAGCTTGAAATAAATTAGTCTGGGAAGTCTGAGTCGATATAGGATTTTCAGTTTTCTTCCTGAATTACTTAAGGTAACTTTTTGATGATATTTAAATTTTCACAGTTTTATAGAAAAAGTGTGAAGGAAAAGAAAAACACATTTTAGTAATACATCATTTTCATAATGTTTTTCATCCAAGCATTTAACAAATATAAAACTATACCTAGCCTGTGTTTATTTCATTCAGTTTAAAATCAAATGTTCTATTTCTCATTGAAATTGTCACTTTATTCTGTTTTAAAATTTAATTTATTTATTTTTTTTGTACTGTTGTACTGGTTTCTAAAAAATCTCAGTTTTTTAGACAGTATGGATCCTGATGTTTATGAACTCTAAGTTAACAGAAAAAAAAAAGTCTGCCATCAAAATTTTTTAGTACTGAGTTGGACAGTATTATTAGGTTTTAACACATCTTGACATATAATGCAAAGCAATCAGTTCATCAGAACACTATGTGTGTATGATAAGTTTAGAGTTTATTAAATTAAAAGGTACCATACCCAGATTGTACCAAACATCCATCTCTCCGCTAAGAGTGCGAACCTCGATGATGGTCTGGCCCAGGAAATCGTCTGACTCACGCTTGAAATGTTGCTTCACCCGTGACTTGATGTCATCATCTTCATCCCAAACACGCACCTTTATTCGGTCAGTAGCGTTGTGACATTCACTGTAAGTTGGAAGATGATTTTCACAAGTCAGCTAAATCACAATCACAGTAACATGAACGCAGCAGCATTGAGAGTTACAATTTATCAGGTCAGTGTAATCAGTATAGTAGAGAAAGGCCATAATAACTAAATCATAAGTTAAGGCTCAGACGCTAACTGATACCTCTTTAAGTAATGTTTTGAGAACAATAGCAACAACTTTTAGAACTAACTTCTGTTTTTTTAAATCCCACTTAGCAAACTAAACATATCAAATCTCCAGAGAGATAAATCACATTAACTACAGGTATTCCTCAAATTTTATCACATTGTCATGTTACAGTAGTAAATCTTCCTGCTGAACAAAACATCCCCATAGCATGATGCTGCCACCACCAACTTTCAATATGTCCATGGTTTGTTCAGGCTAATTTGCAGTGCTAGTTTTCTATCATAGCATTTTGTATGCAGATCAAAAGATACAATTTTTGTCCCATCTCACCAGAATTGCCTGTGTCAGAACTTTTTTTGCAAAAAAAGTTACTTATTCACATTTGTGCACAACTTTGAGTTAGCATATCCTATAAAAAGTTTAATGATATGTTGTGTGAAACAGTCACTAAGTTTATTTTACCAATCTCTTTCTAGGGGAAGCACAGGCTGCTGCTACACTGGGGCAGGAGTCTCTACTAAGCACACAGTAATGTATCGCTCTATTAATCTACATCCCTGTAGTCAAGGGAAAGAGTTTTATTGTAGCCACCACAGGAGTCTCTTTACAGATCTGGAGGCTAGCCTGCAACACAAACATTCAGAAAATCTCTGTACTATATAAGCAAAGTATTACTACAGGTGCTGCATTACTGACCAACTGCATCATGAGAAGTCATGGAGCCTCATATAAATTTTAAATTAATATCAAACTTGGCCATAGTGATAAAAGAGAAATAATCTCACTGTCTCATAAGACATATGCTCGATAGATTTGTACTGAAGAAAAGAAAAAGCAGCCATAATGAGGACATTCAAAACAAAAAGAATGGTATTGCCTGCGGTATTCTTGCACCTGTCTAGACCAACACCTCCATGCTGTTTTGCTTTGTTTTAAAGCATTAATATTACCCCTTGAACTGGCCCGAAGAAGAGAACCAATCAATGTTGTACTCATGATTTAGGTAATAAACTGCAAATACTTTAAGGGAAAACATTTAATACTCAAAGCTTGATAAAGCAGCTCTCGAGAAAAATAATCTAGTTTTCCTTTTTGTTTTTTTGTTTTTTTGTTTTTTTTGTTTGTTTTTTTTACAGCTTCTAATTTTACTTTTTATATTCCTTTTAAGACCGGCAGCACCTGTAAAAATAACCATAGCAACCTTTTCAAAGCCTAAAGCCTAGGGGATCAAGAACATTTTCAAAGTTGTTTCCTAGAAACTTGCTAACCAGTTATTAATTACAACCTAACTTCTTTTAGATAAGCAAGAAAACCCAGCGACCTCTTCAGAAGGGCCCATAATTTCATAGGTTGTTATGGGGAGAAAAACTAAAGACAAAACAAAAGATGGAAGGAAAATGTATCAATAATGTTATTCTGTCTACTGCAGACATATCTGAACAAATTGATTTTTTTTTTCTTTTTTAATTGGGAAAGTAAAAACTGATTTGTTTTAAACCATGTTTTCTGTTAATATTAATGATTCTGGCTTACAGTTAAATAACAGTCCAACTTCAGCTTTTCAGAAAGTGAGATTATCAAATAAGACTAATAAAAAAGAAATGTTAATATAGAATTACTGGCCACAAAAACAAACTGTATGTCCATGTACTTAACAGACAATACACTCAATGCTTGGTCAAGGCTCTTTTTGCTTCAGTGGGGGCTATACAGTGGCACAGTTGGTAGCTCTGTTGCCTGGCAGCAAAAAGGTCCTTCGTTCAAATCCCAGCGCAGGGTCTTTCTGCATGAAGTTTGCATGTGTGAGTTTTCTCTGGGTACTCTGGTTTCCTCCCACAGTACAAAAACATGGCAGCTAATTGATCTCTCCAAATTGCCCTCAGGGATGAGTGTGTGAATGGTTGTAGCATCAGTGCACCATGGAATGGAGCGAGCAGCTAGCTTGACCAGGGTGCTTTGATAGGTGCCTTCAGGTCATCTGCATTCTTTCTCTTTGAAATACTCTCTTTGGGGTTCAGGTCAGGTCAGTTTTCTGGCCAATCAGCAAATGGATCACTGAATCAGGTTTTGGTACCTTTGGCAATGAAATTAGCATCTCCATAAAGCTTATCAGCAGAAGGAAGCAAGAAGTGCTCTAAAATTACCTGGTAGACTGAGAAACAGTCCAGTCCTTTTTCTCTTTATCCAAGTAAGGCTTTGGTTCAGGAGTGGCTTAATACAAGGATGGTGACAAATGTAGCCTATTGCCCTGATTCCAGCTGCACTCCATGCCTTGTGAATCACCCGAAACTCTTGATCTAACTTTGCTTGACAATCCTCTCAAGGCTGTGGTTATTCATGTTGCTTGTGAACCTACTATAAATATTCAGTCCAGCACTCTGAACAGCCAGTTTGTTTAGTATTACTTTGTGTGTGTGTGTGTGTGTGTGTGTGTGTGTGTGTATATATATATATATATATATATATATATATATATATATATATATATATATATATATATATATATATATATATATATATATATATATCTATATATATATATATATATATAAAATAATGTAATGTTGTAAAGTTCTGTTAAACCATTTTTTGGGTTTTTAAAAGATGTAAGTCATAATCATCAAATTTATCAGAAAGAAATGTTAGAAATATGTCACTGTGTGGCGTCAATCTAATAGTGCACAAGATTACTGAAATGCATTTGTACTTGACACAAACCCACAACAGCAGCAGCATACCAATGGATAAAATGCTGCATTTCTAAAACCACAGCTGGCATGTAGCGTCTCTCTCTGATGGTTAATCATGTAAGAGGAAATAACCTGTTTACAAATGTCTTAAGGTTCACAAAAACAGATGATTCCTAATCCTGTTGGGGGATTAGCAGGTCAAAGAAATGTCACATTAATAAAAAGCACTCACAAGTGGAACTTTTCATCCCAGACAGGGTTGAGGTTGCCAAAGATGGTTTTGGTTCTGCGTTTGGTCTTCCCCACCTGCACTGTGACATATGGGTCACTGGATCCAGTTTTATCCTTGGCCTGTAATCCCTGTGCACACATGACTGAACACAAGACAGGAAGACATCATGTCAATACCACAAAACAGCAAATCCTACCCACTATGTAAAGCAGTATAATATTATTGATGCCAATAATATCATCGATGTAGAATTTTATGAACTCATTGGGAAATAATTTTGAATGTCATAAACAAAAGGATGATGAAGAGTAACCAGAGCTGTTATTTCCACATCTTTCACCTTCCCAATAAGGATGAGGAATATAAAACCAGGGATGGTGCAGATTAAACAATAGAAGTGCTTGGAGGCGCTGTAATTTCTTTTGACTTTCAAATAAAAAGTTACAGTGTTGACCATCCTTCAGGGGGATTTAAATTTCACACACAAGGCAGTGCTGTATGATTTTACATCAAACATATGCTCTGAGAGCCTTCTTACAAAAACAGCTATTTTATATGAAATGCTTTTTTTTCCCTTGGGTACTGGAATGTGAATATTGCACAGGATAGTAAAAATTTACAGCAAACTGTACATGATACTGTAAATTATTTGCATACCTTTTTTCATGCTAAAACATGCAGTTTTGCTTAAAAATTCCCCTAAAATAAACAACAATGATCCTTTAGTTTTCCATAATGGCACAAGTGTGGTTTGTTATCAAGCCAGCAATATTCTTGTTTATTTTCTGATATAGCTACTGACCTCAATGCTTCACACAGTTCAGCTGAGAGCAGCAGCTCACCTTACATATGGACCAGCATACATTTCCATCTCAATAAATTAGATTATCATCAGATTTTTTTTTCCTGATTCAGTTAAAAAAGTGAAACTCATTTACCATATAGTTTCATTCCACACAGAGTGATATAGTACATTTTAGGATGCATTTCAAAAGGTATTTCATTTGATTTTAAAGACCTCCATGGTCATGCCTTGTAGTATAATTCCCTAATACACCTACCAAAATCCAAGCAATCATAGAAGGTTGAGTGGAAGGAAAACGTGTAATACAAGAAATGTGCACAATCAACAGGAGTAAACACAGCCTTGAGAGGAATGTGACAACACCTACTCAAGAGTTTGGAGGTTTCCCATGACATGGAGTTGCAGCTGGAGTTGGTGATGGAAATAAAGATTTAATTATTTAAATCTAGGCACCTGCCCACACTTCTAAGGTACCAAAACCTGCTTAAATGACAATGGTATCACTGAATTTGATTGGCCATGGAACTGACTTAAACAAAACAAACAAACTGTATTGTTAAGAAGATGATGAGTGACACCAAACCCACCAATGCAGATAACTTGAAGGCTGCTATTCAAGCCATGAGGGATTCCTTAACTCTTCAGCTGAGCCACAGGTTGATCTCTTCTTTGCCATGCAGCATTTGTGCAAAAGGAGTCTGATCAAGTACAAAATACATAAAATATATATATATACCATATGGTACATAAGCATTTTTTTAAGTAGGCTGATATTTATTTTTATTTAGATTTATTTTTTTTCCATTGGTGTTATACAATCAAATTTCTTGAGAAACTGAATTTTGGGGGGTTTTAATTATTGTGTAAGCCATGTAATCAAAATTAGGAATAAACAATTGAAATATACCACTCTGTGAAATGAATCTATATGAATTTGAACTGAGTTAGTGAAATAAGTTAATAAATTAATTTACTGAGATGGACTTGCACATTGAATTGTTTGAAACAAGCCAGACTTTTAGTATGGCAGCTGTGTCTTCCTGACCTGCAATTCATGTCTTTATGACCCACATAAAATAATCAGTCTACCAAAAAGCAGAAGGGGAAGTATTGCAGATTTGGGTTGCTTATGTAACATTCTGACTGATTTCCAGTAATACTAGCACATTTATTTTTTTTAATACAACGGATATCTTTAATAAAGACCTTAACATAAAGTTGTCTGATGCAAGCAAACTAAAATTTTATTTTGCAATAAATAGGTGAAATGTACACCTCACCTCGAGATTACTGTATATCTAATAATTGAAAGTATTAATGAGCTTTTCTGAGGAAGAGGTGTCTCAAGTGATTGTAGTATAAAGACATGTATCTGAAAGGTCCCTCCACTGTTTTCCTGACAGTATCCCTGGCTCCTATTACAGCATGAAGACAAAAGAAGATTCCCAGGAAATCAGAGAAAAATTATTTAAAAGTAAAAGTCAGGGGATGGATATGAAAAAATCTCTAAGGCTCTGAACATTCCCAGAAGTTCAGTTAAGTCTATGATCTAGTAATGGAAGGAATATGGCACGTGCAAATCTGACTAGATCAGAAACTGACTGCCCATACAAGAGGGAGACTAGTGAGAGAGGCTATGACTATGTTGAATGAGTCAGTTACAAGCTTCATCGGCTAAGATGGGAGAGACTCTGCATACAACCAGATTCTTCACCAGTCAAAGCCTTATTGGTGTGTGGCAATGAAAAAGCCACTGTTGGCAACAACTCATATCAAGGCTCAACTGAAGTTTGCCAAAAGGCCTTTGGGAGACTATGGTCAAGTGGAAGAAAGTTCTTTGGTCTGATTGGACCAAATGTATTTGGCCATCTGACCAGAAGTACACCAAACACTGCACATCACCACAAACGCACCATCACCACTGAAAAGCATGGTGGTGGCAGCAGGGTTTGCATTTACCAAATATTTTCTGTCTTTCTATCTCTTTTTTTTTTAAATGGTGAAGGAAAAAGCTGAAGGCCAGCTATCATTTTGATAGATTACATTTCACACACCTGACCACTTTCAATTTTATGCA
Organism: Anableps anableps; assembly: GCA_014839685.1. Lineage (NCBI taxonomy): Eukaryota > Metazoa > Chordata > Actinopteri > Cyprinodontiformes > Anablepidae > Anableps > Anableps anableps. Next base: position 9,910,596 of record CM026067.1, on the reverse strand, counting down.
GAGAGTACGTACTGGAGGTAACTAAATCAATCAAACAAAAATTCCCATCTAAGTATCATCTCTGACCTGAACTCAATGCATCTTGCTATCTGGAAGCTGACAGTACATTGAAGAGTTATGGAGGCTTCGGATTGCTTTTGGTGCAGCTGAACATCTGCTGTGGGATTTCCTCCCGCTGCAGCGTGTGCTGGTGGGATCAGTAAACGTCTCATTCACAGAGTCCTGCCAACTACTGATCACTTTAATTGGAGAAATGTTCCTGATTTCAAAACTTTGGCATCCAACAAGGTGGATGCATCTACTAAATACTGACTTGAAGGAGGTGAATATTTATGCAGTCACTTATTTTGTGCTACATATTTTTATTGTTATTATTTTGTAGAAACATTTTTTCACTTTGACATTTAAGGGGTTTCTTTGTATTTTTTTCTTTTTTGTCCGAAAAGCCAAATTATGATGATAGTGACTTTTTCTAAAAGCAAAAAAAGGGTAAAAAGGAGGTGAATACTTTTTATAGGCACTGCAAATGAGTGAACATTTCAAGCCAGGCATTTTTGGACATCAGAAATGTAAAGAAAATATGGATTAAAAATTATATCAGTGCCATTCTCATGTAAATAAAAACAATATGGCAACAATGCAGCTCTTGATTCATTAATCGTACTTTCATTCATAATGTGTTTTGTAACACTTTTCTTAACTCTAAGCTGAAAGCAGATTCCAGCCGTGTGTGAATTCCCACTGCTACAGTGTGTTACTGCTGAGTTGGTTCCTGGTTCCAAATAAAGGGCAGTGATTCAGAATAGTAGGTGCAGAGAGAGAAAACTGTAGTATTTCACAAGCACTATAAAAGAGAAAAAGGACACTGCAGCATTAAATATGCATAAGTCACAGTCTAAATTATTCAAGCTACATATATATCTTTCAGCACAAAGCTGACAGGAGTTGGGGGGCAAGATATAGTGGTATGGGGAGAGTCTGTGGCCTGCTTGCTTCAAGAGCTCTCAAAATCAAACACCTCCTGAAAGAAGGGTGGAACTGTGTGTCGTATGTATAAAGGTGTTAGGATGCTTCAAACACAATCCTGGACTACCTGACAATAGTGACTTCATCTGAAATTAAATGTTTCTATGTTGGGATTCCATCCTTCCCACAGCAGGCAGTCAGTGGGTAAGTGTAGGAATGAAAAGTCACTCATTTAAATAACCACTCTAAATGATCCTTATCTATGAAATTGATGAAATGTGTGGCTAAATATTGATATTTTGAACAGAAGAAACAGGGAATAAAGTGTCACAGCATCCTAAATTAAACCTAAAATCAGCTACCTGTTTCATTCCGGCACTAGATTTATAGCACACACTGCAATCAATACATGTACTGTTCTAACTCTCTTGTTTGTCCGATAAAACAAAAACATTTGTTCTTGCTTGACTTTTCTTAAGCCTGCTATTTTCACTTAATAATTGATAAAATGGTTTTTAATCTCTATCAATTGGGCGCTATCCTTGTGCTCACTTGCCACCTTTACATTTCAGTAGGTGGTATTTTTATTCAATCTGCAGGAGTTGTATAAATATACATAAATAAAACTGGACTCTGCATGAAAGCATAAATACAACTTAAATTGTGTCGACACAAAGAGATGCTAATTAATTAAAAGAGCTATTTTTATTACAGTCTGTTCTGTAATTAACATACCACAACTTAATTTGGCATACATTAGGACAACTTAATAAACCATCCCTCTGCTTGCCTATGATGTGTTTTGTTTTTTTAATCACAGCTATATAAAAAAAGCTGTCATCAGTGTGGATAGTATACCCTGTGCTTTTACAGGTTCCACATAATGACGGAAAGGATCAATAAATCTTGAGCACACTAATAACCATCATTGAGATATCAATGATTTTTTTTTTCTCCTCAAACAACCAAGTCAATTTCTATTTTGGTCTCTAATTAAGTGTGTATAGAACATGGTGATTTTGTGTTTGAGGTTAATGACCAAGGGGACTGAGATTAATTATAAATTAAAATCAATTAAAATAAAAACATTTGAAAAAAAAAAGAACAAAAACATTTGTCATTTTAGAGTTGTTAGTGTTTTTGATTTAGCACTGGAGATATATTTTAAAGCTTATGTTCTATGGCTCACAAACAGCACCATCAGGACACATACAACTAACTATTCTGTTTACCAACTAAGACATTACTGATTTACAAAACACCAACAGATATTTGTATGGTGAGATTTTGTTTCCTCAGAAAGCAGGCCAACCTGTTATGGTGATTTTGGCAGACCACTTGGAGGTCCCATCCAGCACAGCCTGCTTGGCTGTCTTCAGATGAGAAGCAAATTCTTCTTTAGAGATGTGGAACATCTCCTGGATCACCTCAAACACCTCAGGGCGGTTCTTCTCTCTGATCTTCATACGCTCCTTCATAGCCATGATAATATTTTGAGTCTTGTCTTCTGCCCCATGCTTAGAACTTTTCTCCACAGCTCCTAAAATGATGAAAAGATTACATTGAATAAAATATATCCTGCACATTGTTAGTTTTTCGACTATTCTCACTTTTTTAGCAATCTGATCTGTGCACAATGTGTGCTTAGTTTCAGTAGCGAACAGTTTATCAGATCCTACATTATTTTATTCATTTATATTCATGCCTGTCTGCATGACAAAGGAGGCATGTGTAACAATAGCTTCTTAATAATATCTGATCAGGGTGTTATCTATCTGCTGTGTGGTAATGAGCACAGACTGAAGTGTGATAAAGATAAATCACAGTTCAAACTACAAAACATTTCTGTACTTGTATGAAAATGTTATAAAACACAGAGTTTTATAACAGCCAGCGTGTAGATAATCCACTTAGAGCAGGAGAGCATTGCTGAGGGGACCATCCTAAAGAGTCACATTGTTCTTAGCGTGTAGTCCTCTACCCTGTAATAACAAGGGAGTGCCTAACAGACAAAGCTGATTGGATGTTGTAATGAGCAGAGTGGCTCACACTTTGATACAATTGCACCATGTAGCAATGAGTTGAAGGGTCTGAAACATATGAACAGCATAAGCCACCATAGCATCATTCAAAGGCTCTGCAGAATGAGTGAGGAGGTGTGAGGATGGTTGGAAACAAAAATTAAGCAAAAAAATCTTACAAATGCACAAAGAAATCAGTTGGTTAGTTGCAGTCGCCAACTTCAAAACTCTGATCTTTTTCAGGTCAGTGGATGTAACATGCCTAAGTGCTAAATAGCTGTGATAAGAACAACACCTTGGTGTGGAAGTTGGTACTGAAATAAAAGGGCTCAGAGTTATTTTCTTATTTTTTATTTTTTTTTTTAGTATCAGTTAGGTGTTAGAAATAAATTCAGAGGAAGCACAAAATCTGTAAAAATAGTTGTATATTTTTAGGGAGGCATGTCAGTGGTTGCTTAAAAAGAGAAAGATTTTCACCAGAAGGAAGGTTGAATAGAAAACAGCAAAGTTGCATTTTTTTTATCCTTTTCTGATTCAAACCCTGTCTGTCATGAATCACATGGGATTTGGGAATTTTGGAAGTATTATTTGAATCTAAGAATGGAGATACATTTCTCTTGTACTAACTTCAAAGACTAATGTTACAGTTACTAATCCAACTATGCTTATGGTTAATAAAAGGAATTTAAAATGTCAACTTCAAATCATTTTGTATTTGATTTAAAATAATAGTAATAATATTAATAATAATAATAATAATAATAATAATAATAATAATAATAATAATCTGTTTTACATTCACTTCCCTCTCTTACACAGTGTGACATTGCCTCCATATTGAATATAATTAATTAATGACTTTATAGCTTAGAAACTGGCCACTAAACTGAATGATGCTCTGGGTGCATCATACCAGTTTTGTCATCAAATACCAGGATAATCTTTGCTTTCAGGAATTTATTCATGTTTAATATTTTCTTCCATCGTTTTCCAAATTTGTAGACAGAACAGAATCCAAAACTCTAAATTAAAGGAGAAAATACATCTGTATGATTAAGAACTTGCAAATGCATAACTTAAATTGTCCAAAATTTAGTTTGCATGAAACCATAGGAAGTAAAAAAGGCAAGACCTTTAGGCTGTTGCAGTATAAATTACAATACTTCCTTACTTTGTAAACAATCTGCATTGAGCAGGTCCTGGCACTTCTCGTGGCATTTAACACCGCACTCTGAGCAACGCATGCCCTGACGAGCGATCCCCCACAGTAGGCCTTCGCACTCATGGCAGTAGGTGGGAGCAGTTGCAGTCCACACCTCAAAATTGTGGGGTGTAGTCGATGAAATTGGGTAGATCAAGGCCTGAAGAGTTTTCTTGAAGACATGCAGTTTCTGAAAGTGAGAAAATAGAGGGAAATAAGAAGTGAAGGCAGTGATAAAAAAGATCTGTTGCCAGGAGAACAGAAGGGATTCGGCTGATGTCATTAAACTACCGTGGCACGGTGAGCTGGGAAAATATGTTTCATAAAACCTCCAGAAGTTAATAAAAGCAAGTAATAGCTAAATTGAAATCTGCAGAATATTGTCAAACCTACAGTACTTCTCAGTACACAGATTAACACCAAGAAAACACAATAAAGTTATAGATTTTTTTAGAGTTCAAACAAAAATATCTTCAGTAGCTTCAGCTAAAAGAAATATACTTCTCTCTGTGCTATAGCTTATAACTGAGATTCTAATCAAACTGCACTTGCTATTCACATGTACAGTGAATGTATTTGACCACTAATACATTTTTTTTTCACTCACGTTACAGTTAAATGTTTCAGATCATCAAACAAATCTAAAAAAATAAAGCTAATCTGGATAAATAAATAAAAAAACAGTTTACAAATTATTATTTTATGGTATTATGATAATGCTTTAGGAACAAGAGCTATTCCAAATCAACCTGGCCTTATCTTAAAAAGTAATCACCCCTCTCGGTACATAGTAAATTAACTGGGATTAAGCACATTTAGTTAGAAAGCTGAGTCCAAATACATTAGCTACACCAAGGTCCAATTACATCCATACCAGTAGAATTAAGCAATCATTCAAACAGAACCTCCCTGACATCATGAAGTAGGCTGAGATTAGAAACAAAGTCATCGATATCTATCAGTCTGAAAAAAGATTGCAAAGTCATTTCTAGACCTATGGAACTCTAGCAGAGAGTAAATATCCCCAAATGAAGAAAACATGGAAAAATGGTGAAACCTCACAGCAGAGGTAGACCTACCAAAATTACTCCAAGAGTGTATTAACTGCTCATCCAGGAGGTCAAAAAAGAACCCAGAACAACATCTAAAGCACTGCAGCCCTCTCTTGCATCAGTCAAGGTCAGGGTTCACCATTCAACAATAAGAACGAAAGACTGAGCAAAAAAGGCTATAGCAGTAAATCAGAAAAAGCCCAAACAAAAGTTTAAGAGTGGCCCTGTCAATGTCTGGCCTAAAATCTGATTGAGATGCTATGACATGACCTAAAACAAATGATTTGCGCTTGGAAACTCTCCAGTGTAGTTGAAATAAAACTTTCAGCAAAGAAGAAAAATTCATCCACACTGATGTAAAAGACTCACTGCCAGCTGCTGCCAACACTTAATGGAAGTTCTTGCTGCCAAGAGTGGCACAGCCAGGTATTAGGTTTAGGGCAGTGGTATCCAAAGTCAGTCCTCGAGGGCCATCACCCTGCACGTTTTAGTTCTCTCCTTGGTGGCAGTAACTATCCTCTCAGCTTGTCAATGTTCTGCAGAGGCCTGTTAGCGAGCCACCATTTGATCCAGGTGTGCTGAACCAGGGAGAGAACTAAAACATGCAGGATCCCGGCCCTTGAGGACCGATTTTAAACACCACTGGTTTAGGGGTGATTACATTTTCACAACAGACCTGGTAGGTGTGGATAGCATTTTACTCCATCTTTTTTTTTTAAAAAAAGCTTTACTTTAGCCCCATGAGTTTTCGTGCTTCCTTTCTTTTAACAAGTTATCTAACAAATAAAATTTTCCAAATATAACCTCTAGGGGAGTGGTCTCAAATTGAAGTCCTCGAGGGCCAGAGTCCTGCAACTTTTAGACATGTCCCTTGTCCTACACACTTGAACTATAAGGCAAGTTCACTAGTGTACAATTCTAAAGAGCTCTGCTAATGAGCTAAGATTGGAGCCAGGTGTGATGAAGCATAGAGACATCTAAAAGTTCCAGGACACTGGCCCATGAGGACTGCAGTTTGAGACCACTGCTCTAAGTGGTTTCATAGGGCACTCTCTGAAGGTCTCATGATTGATTCCTTACATCAGCTCAGATTAACAGCATATTCTGTTCACAGGCTTTGTTTCCATTGAGTGGTTTAGTGACAAAAGCAAACAGTAAAGTCAAGAAGAGAAATGCCCAGACTAATTGCTGTATAACAGAAGCCCCCTCAAAATGAAAGTTTCTCTGCAGCTGTATTGCCTTCCAAAAGGACCGGAAAACGGGCAAAGACTTGCCAGTTCTTGAAGGCAGAATCAATGGATGTTGTAAATAAGGTTTTTAAAAGTGGGTATTATCCATATTGAGAGGGGGGAGCAAGAAAAAATGAGAGCGAGTAAGAGTTGTATGGGAGTTAAATAAATCCTTGAAAGGTGCTCGTTCTTTACTTTAACTGAGCTCCATTGCTCAACCCCAACCCCCAAGCCCTACCCTCTGGCTCCTAGTGTGTCAGCTGTGTGCTTTAACACCTAAATAGTACATCTGCACTTTAATAAAAATACTGTTCATGCCCACACACACACACACACACATACAATTTCAAATACCCACGCTTGCAGAGATGATTAAATGACACGGATGGCACGGCAACAGCGCTACAGTGAAGCTTCGCTGACACAACAGAGAGACCGTCCAATGCATCAGACACTCTAATGAAACAGAGACATAGTGACAGGGAGATTCCACATTTAATCCGACAACTAAGAGATGAACAGATAACAGAGATTCAGCAAAGATAGGCACATATGTTAGACTAGGGGCAACACCCGGAAGCCTGCTACTCTCCAAATGTAACACAGAATAACACCGCCTGTGGGAGAGGGGTGAATTCAATTTTATATGAGTTTGGGAAATCACGGAGCCCTCTCAATCTTTGTTTGTCTCAATGAAATGACTAAGCTGTTAAATAGCCCATTATTTCCAACCAGCAAACCAACTGTTTCAGTGACAGTGTGAACATAAGCTCTGTGTTAATGTGTCTTTGATCACTGCATGGATAGTATTTTACTCTCTCAGTGTGTGTGTGCGTGTGTTTTTTTTCTTCCTTTTTTCACTCCCTCGGTTTCTCTGCTGTGCAGCAGATATGTGGAGAGTGTTGGATGTGCCAGTCTGATGTGTTACCCTGTGAGGTAACCCTAGAGATTCATACAAAACACAGTGAGATGTGGTCAACAGCTGTAGCCTGTGCCTAAGAGCAACATGACAGAGAAAAATCTAATCTCGCCTCCTCTTTTCACATACTCCTTTCCAATTTCAGCACCTATTGTCCTTGTCAACCACTCCACTGACAGTGCTAGTCTCCTCATCCTGTTCCAGCTTTCCATATCTGGCATTACCTATTTTTGCAATTTCCCCCGGTAAGCACAAATCAGAGCTTTTTTTTTTTTTTTTTTTTTTTTCCACTGCCATACAACTCATATTAGAAAATTTTCTGGAGAAGATACACTGACAAATTAGCTACTGACCATTATTATTTGTAAACAATTGTTAACAATACTTTTTTGGCATGGAAGCTTTTATTGAGGGCTGCATGGTTAGTAGCAACGTTGCAGCAAGAAGGTCTGATATGTCTGCACTTACTAAGGCTACGTGAGTGTGAGATGTTGAGCACACAAGAAGATTGTCACTGTTTTGTTCTTTTTGAGGTTTCAGTCTGTCTGTTATGGGACATGCCAGATTTAGAAATGGTAACAGCCTTTATAAAATGTTGAGAGTTAGAGTAAGGCTCTCCATTCTCCATCCTTACAGACTGGGGTGTTAGTAAGACTAGCCATGACAACACAGTTAATGGCTAATATAAATGGCTACAAATGTGACCATTTTAAAATCTGTTAGTCCTACTCTTAATTTTGTGTAATTTAAAAAAAAAAAACATAAGTAAAACCCTGCTTGAAGACTTAATACCTATAAAAGAAAATACACTCAGTCTTCATAGTTTTATTAAGTTCCCATGTATCAGATTAGTTTTTTTTGAATTTGTGACTTGTCCTCTGGCTTAGGTTTGCCTATAAATCAAAAAATGAAGACCAGTAGGATCAGCTAATGGAGTTTTTCTTAGCAAAAGGGACAAACAGAAATAAGTCGGACAGACATTAAACTTTTAATTTGCAAGGCAGAATTGATATTGTGAGATTTTTTTTTTACATACACTCACGTAATCTAGTCATTATTTGACTATTTTTTGATACTTAGACATAATTCAGGTATTATTCCTACATGTTTTTTTTTTATTATTTTATTTCATGTTTTTATTTTTTACATTCTTTACCAAGATACTGGGCAATGATGATGTGCTACAATTGTCACTGATAAATAAACTAATGAATAAACAACTGAAATAAAATGAAACAGCGGTGTCACACTTCATCTACTCCTAGTATAAATAATTAATGACTGCTAATGTCAGAAAGAAAAGAAAACATTTGAGATGCCATTCTTATATTTTCTTAAATTATGTCTTCATGAGAGTTAAGAACTGACCAAAAACAGTACAATCAGGTCAAAGCTTTACAAGAATGTATGAAATCAGCCACAGAATTCTGACCACTCTTCTGATCTCTATTGCAAGAAAAATTCTGACCCATATCTTTTTCTGTTCAGTACATTTCACAAAAAACTTGAGAAGATTTGTCGGGCAAGCATTTTCAACTCAGCCTGGTATATGTTGCTGCTAACAAGATGTCTGATGATATCTGAACAGACTTACAGGAGCACATCACATCTTATTTCCAGATACTCGTTGGCTTCTGTCAGATCGCAGCTTCCTTCCTACTTTGTGAAAGTCAGTGCCTTGTCTTAGCAGGTAAATACTACCTCTCTTTTTGTTGACAGGGATTGTTAAAAGGCTGTTGTGGTCAAGTCACACACAGCTCAGAACCTGGAGTGGGCATGTAGGCAGCTATTCTGCCCCAACATGCAGAGTCCCTTTCTGCTCTACAAATCTGATGCAGCAGAAACGTGACAAAGAAACAGAACAACATCAAGAGACTGGTGCCCACATCATTCATGATGGACATTTTCATCACATTTTTAAACATAAACAATATGAGTGGAAATCGAAGATGAGGCAACAAAGCAAGAAGCAGCTGGAAGAAGAAAGCTTTTTAAATAGATTCAAACGTTACTCCAGGGAAGGCAGTTTGTTCAACATGGCTGCCTGAGCAGAGGCATTATGGCCATGGGGTCGTGATGACAAACCATTTTCTACTCTGCTTTCTTTCCTTCTCTCCTAATTTCTGTCCTTTCCTCACTCTTCCTTTGGCGTTCAATTCCTATCTCCAACCCTAACTCCTTTACAATTAAACAGCATGCTTAGAGAGTATTCCCTCAGCCCTCACTGAGAAACATTCTGCTGGACTTAATGCAGCTGATAAAACTCTGACATCTGCTTGTCCTACTTACCAACAGCACAGAATCTAAAGCTTTTCTCGAAAGCCAGTTCATCTCAACCAATTATAAACCTCTTCCCCCCAATGCTCCAAATCAGAATCCCTAGATGTCAGGTTCGCAGTGCAGCACAGACACCAAAGATGACCAAGAGTCAGTCTTTTTCAAACATCAAATGACATGGTGCTTCATGCACATTGTTTTTGCTTCATCAGCTATTATCATACCTATGACTATGACTGAACAAGCTGGCAAGGTGTTAATGTATTCACATTTCTCAAATTGATCATACAAGTTATAGATCAAGTGGGATACAAACATGCACACATGCAAGTCCATTTACACAAACTGAAGGCCAAATTGAGGTCTCTCGAAAAGATGAAATGTGTGTGCTGTATACACAGAGCTCTTTTAAATCTAGTAATCTTGCAGGCTTAGCCAGCTGCTTGCTGCACATCAGCGGATATAAAATTGTATGCTTCTTTCTCTCACTGAGAAACTGCTTGCTCTCCTGCTGTTTGCCTCCTGTTACGCCATCTTCCCTCAGGGAGGGAAGAATTGCAATCAATTAATGCCAAGATAGCTTTAGAGGTCAACACAAAAGTGTCTCACACCATCAACTGAGACATTCTGCCCTTTCTCCATTGCTCAGTCACCCGCACTGCACAGTTTTTCGTCACTGATTGTAGAGCATTGTGTAAATAAAATGTCAGTGCTTTAACTTAATTTCTGAATTCAGCCCAAATTGTTAAGAGCATAGCAGATGGAATGAAATGCTGGCTACAGAGGCCAATTTATTAAACTGCTGCATTTATCTCAGATCAAGAGAAAGAAAAAAGATTGGATTTATTGCCAAAACCATTGAGACACTGGCTTTTACACATGAATGAACTTTAATGACATTCCAGTCTTAATTCATGGGCTTTTACATAAAGTTAGGACACCCTTTTCAGCGATAACAGCTAAGGCTTTTCTGGAACAGCTTTTCACAATGTTTAGCATTTAAGAGAGTATTTGACCATTCTTCATGGACAGCATTTGTGGGATCTTTCATTGACGTTGAATGAGAAGGCCTGACTCTCAATCTCAACTTAACTTCATTCTGTCTAGCTGAGGTCAATCCTCAATGGAGGTCTGTCAGTTTTCTCTACACCAAACTTGGTCATCCATCTCCTTATGGACTGTGCTTTGTTGGAATAAAAAAAGAGCCATCCCTTAACTGGTAACTTATTGATGAGAGTATGAAATTGACTACAATTTATTTGTTTGCTGTAGAATTAGCTTCTTTTGCTGGAACTAAGAGCCCAAGTTCCCTCCTCTGTAAAACAACCCCACTTTATAAAACCCCTGTCACCAAACTTTACACATGGTACAGCGAAGTCAGGAAAGGGGCATTCTATAAGAAATCACCAAACCCAGAATTGCCTATTTGATTAACAGACAGGGAAACATGATTCATTACTCCGGACACCAGGTCTTAAATACAATAAAGTCTAGTTATGGCATGCTTATACCACTACTTGACCCATTGCATTGCAGCTGGTGATGTTAGATTTTGATGCAAGTGCTCAGCCATAAAAATCCATTCCATTAAGCGCTTGACCTGCTGCTGTTGAGCTAATCTGAAGGCCACAAGTTTGGAGGTCTGAAGGTATTGAATCTACAGTTCTACAGCAAATTCTGCACACTGTGCACATTTTATATTTCTGACTCCTCTTTACCTGAGTTGCTGATCTTCCTAGTTTCTTCCACTTTCTAATAATACCCATAATAATTGAATGTGTGGATGAGCATGGAGGCAATTTCAGGAATGGAGCTGTTGCAGGAACGGAGTTGATATCCTATCTTAGTATGATGCCAAAACTCACTGAGGTTCTGAGAGCTGATTTCCATGGCTGTCGCAATACGTTTAGCAATATAGTGTGTATGTACATAAACAAGTCTGTTAATTTGTAACTCATTCCTCTTAACAACATGAATAAAAAAAACCTGCAGAAGCAAATGTTTGCTAATGTTACTAATTTCAATTTTAGTCTAAGAAGAATAGTTCTCGTTTCTGTCTCAAAACAGTTTGTGTGTTTCCACAGTGCCTAAAGTTACTCTGCCTTTCCCTAACAAGGCAAAAACAAACTGCTCTTTGGCTCAAGTAGCAACTCTGAATATGCTCTTTGTTTGCCCTGTGATAGACTGAGGACCTGGTCATGGTGTATATCAATATCAAAGCTTTGTCAACAAGACAGAAGGAGACAAACAGCAGTTTCCACATACTCACCAGTTCCTCGTTGTTCAGGGTTGACCTGTTCACCAGAGCAAACGAGATGCCTGCCTTTCGAGCAGTGAGGGTCTGATGGAAGAAGAGAAAAAGGTGAGAAAATCAGACTCTAATTTCAACATGATTCAATGCATACATCTAATCATCATAAATTATTAAAATGTTTTCATTACAAGATTAAATGATTCAATGAAATTATTTTAGACACAGCAATCTACCAAAAATCTTTAAATTGAATGATTCTGGAAACAAGTATTCTTACCAAAGCCTGGGATTTCCAAGTGTTCATGAATAGAAATTAAAAACAAAGAGAGATTTTGATTTAGAAAAGAAGTAAGAGTGTCATGGCTGAAAACAGAAATAGCAGACAGACTTAACTTGTTGTTCATTATTATTGAGCGCAAAGGTGTCTTAACTGCCATGCAGGACTGCTAGTTGAGGCATAGAGCTCTCTAGAACAATTCAGCTATGCATAAAGAGAGATTATCCAGCTGTTGCGTGATTGTTTATCCACTCATGCAGTGGACATAACTGAACTGCAGTCATGCTTGGCATTTCTGTTCATTTGTCTGTTGGATGAAGCTTTGATCATATTTTCTGCTGTCTGCTCTGCACATTAGTTTAACACAAAAAAAAAACACACATGACACACACGTTCATGTATGGTGAAGCCAGATGTACACGCAAACACACTTTGAATAGACTCACACACAGTGCTGTGAAAAAAAAGTGCTTGTCCTGTTACAGATTTTTTTCTGATTTTGTTTTTCTGGCACACTTAATATTTTATGAAACCTTAATTACAAATTTGTTAAGTTTTTATCAGACAAAGATAACCTTAACTGAAAGAAACTGAAGTCTTCAAATAATGTTTTTACACGTAGTAAGGGATAAAAGCTATCCAAACCGACATGGTCTTTTGTGAAAAAGTATTTGTAAATTGGTTGTTCAGCAACAACTTCCAACTGGTAATAAGTGTTTTATATCGCCCTGAAGGGAGTTTGATCCACTCTTCTTTGCAGAATTATTTTAATTCAGCCCCACTGGAGGGGTTTTCAGTATGAACAGTCTGTTTAAGGTCATGCCAGAGGATATTGTTGGGATGTGAGTACAGACTTCAAATACGCCACTCCAAAACCTTCAATCACGTCCAGCTTGTCCTGTTGCCTAACTAGAAGGCGCTTGATCTGAAAGTTGCAAACTGATGGCCAGACATTCTTTTTTAGGATTTTCTAGTAGAGAGACCAAGATGAAAACTCACCACTGCCATGTTTAATTTGGTATTTTTCCAAGCAGTGGTTTAGGTCTTGTAAATCTACCATTGATTCTCTTTTGGTCTTGTCTCATTTTTACTGTTAATTTACTAATACTGATCATAAAGTGAGGCAATGAGATCTGCAGTGCTTTTGTGGCCACCTGGATCAGCCAATGATGTACTGTCGGAGTAATTTTAGTAGACTGGCCTCTCCTGTGAAGGTGTACCTCTGTCCATATTTTTCCACTAGATAATAGATAAAGGTAATGATTCTCACTGTGGTTTACTGGAGTCCCTTAGAAATGGCTTTGTACCCCACTCCAGACTGATAGATAGCACTGCCTTTATTTTTCATCTGTCCTTGAGTTTCTTTAGATGATGATGATGATGTGTTGCTCTTTGAAATCTTTAGCCTTCTTTATGTTGTCAGACTGGGTCTTTTTAAATTAAAGTAATAATTCTCAAAGTCTGGGTATTGGCTGATCTGGATTGCTTCTGTCCCATGTATATGAAATGATAATTTGAGAACCACACTTTGTATGGATTAAGGGAAAGAGCTGCCCAACTTTGGTTATCTGTGTATGATATTAAATTTTAATTGATAATCTGAGAAATTAAAGTGCAAGGTAAAAGCAAAAGTAGAAGAAATCCATAAGAAAACAAATGTTTTCTCACAACACTGTACATATACACACGCTTCTGCCCAGACAGTCAAAAACTTACTCAAACATATACCTGTACACTCCCACACACACACACACACACACACACACACACACACACACACACACACACACACACACACACAAATCACACACGCACAAACACAAATCACACACGCACACTTATACACACACATGTTAATAAGCTCTTATATTACAATTTATTCTGTTTGGATGAGCATAAATCAATAAGTCCCAGACTGAGGGAAGTTATGTAACAGAGGAAGGCAGACATGGACAGCTGACAATACTGGATCTGTCTTTACCACGACCCTCTTGTCTACACAGCCCAGCTATGGTAAAGATCCATGGTAGCCATGGAGAATGTAGGAAGGAATGTGACCTCTACATGAACTGTGAGTGTTGATGTAAGTTTATCAACATGCACCAGCACTGCTGAGGTTGCTGCGGGCAATACAAAAAGACCGTGCGTCCAGAGGTAATCTGTCAGTGCTTTGAGAATGGATGATTAACTTTTTTTTTCAATGTATTTGTTATTAATTTTCCATCCCATCATAAAAGCGGGAAATCCCTGCTGACCATTCCAATCAAAAAACGCTGTTGCTGCCCTGAAGCAATCACACAGCAAATGGGGAACATTGACAAAGGAGAGGCATGAAAGGGGACCAATTCGTTTGCTGACTACTGACTTCATCCCACGTGTAAAAGGCTTGCCCAGTGTCACTTTTACATGATTTAAAAGCCTCACACAGTTAAATCAGAAGTCAATGAAGTCTCTTGGATATATTTTTGGGTTGAGTTGTCAACATTTCAAGGTAAAGACTGTCCCCCCCTCCCCCCAACACCTGCCAAGCAACAAAAGGAGACAGCTGGTGAGCTTCGGCGAGGCTGAAATCTGACAACTCACTGAAAAATATCACCCATAGCTTTTATGGGTTCATGTAGGAATGGTAAAAATACACGTAAAAATATCCAAGAAAATTAAAAAAAATTAATAAAAAAAACGGCAACCCATACTTACCAAGACATTGTTGGTTATTAAATTTAATGAGAGATATGAACAAATACAGCATCAACTCATGTTGTTCACTGTGATATAAACATTCATCAGCATCCTTGTTTATGACATCAAGCTGCATTATCATCTGCATAAAAAATGCATTTTGTATAATTTCAATCAAAACTAGAAGAGAATATCAAACAGATTTATTCTAAAAGATTTTAGTTATACTATTGTTTGCTTTGACTCAAAATACATGAAGATGAAAAACAGACATATGTAAGACAAACACACTTTGTGGCATGTAATACACAGTTACAGACAAAACAGACATGAATATTACTGGCATCATGACAGTCTGTTGTCCCTCAGAAAGAGTAACCATGTGGCACTGTGCTAAAATGGGCCTCGCTGCAACAAGCTTCTCTGTGGGATATTTTATGACACATTATGTTGCAATAAAAAACAAATGGTGGCACATCACTGTGATGCAATTTTTTAAATGCTCATTCTAGGCTAATTAATCAAGCAAAAAAGTTACACAGTTAAGGTTATGCTTAATATTCCTGCAACTCAGGAGCCTTTTTTTAATAGGGATACTTGATTCTTTAACTGACATAATATAACTTTACATATATTACAAAAAATATTATTTTAAAATGCGGTGCTGTGAAATAGTATTTACCCCTTTACAGATTTCTTTTGTTTTTTGTCATCAAGATTCCAAATAATAAGCTCATTTATATGAGATGAAAAGGCCATCCAAACAACCTGGTCACATGTGAAAAAGTAAATGCCCCATAAATTTAATAACTAGGATTCCCAACCTTGATGGCAACAACTGTTAGTAAGCAACTGTGATAACTAGCAACGACTTGTCTAAGTCACTGTAGATGAATTTTGGCCCACTGTTATTTGTAGAAATGGTTTTGTTCAGCCACATTGGAGGGTTAAGCAGTCTGTTTAAAGTCATGCCACATGATCTGAATTTCACTTCAGTCCATACTTTAACAAGTCAGCTCTTTATCTCAGTAAGAGATGGACTTTTTGCTATACTTCAGGTCATTGTCTTGTTGCATAACCCAAATGAGCTTGAAGACACAAACTGATGTTTAGTGGACAATCGTTTTCACTGTGGTTCACTGGTGTCCCATAGTCTTACAAAATAGCATGAAACTCTTCCCAGACAAACAGGCATCAATGACTAATATCTTTTAAATATAACTTAATTTTAAAGATCTTTTTGCCTGCTTCATGTTGTCAAACAGCTGATGTTTAAGCATTTTCTTGATTCTACAAATCTAGTTGTAATCTGACCTATGTGACAAATAAAACTGAAATGTGTTTAATGAAAGTTAGATTATGAATTTCAGATAAGGTAAGTTCGTACAGTTTTCATCATTTGAAAAGTGTACTTCATATTTACTAAGGTTACATTTCATGATACAATTAAGTGTGACATATATATATATATATATATATATATATATATATATATATATATATATATATATATATATATATATATATATATATATATATATATATCCAAGTTTGGAGAATCCAACCTGTCTTTTAATATTAATTTAAAACCACACTGTGCAAGATCTCACTTCAGCACTGATAATATTGTCTTGTGTAGTTACTGCAAACTAACTCTGCTTCTGTAAAACAGAATAGTGTTCTATCAAGGTGTCAGTGAAGATATTGTGCTCAGCAGAGGCCAACACTCACACAGTACAGCATTCCACGACTGTGGTATAACATAGGGTCAAACTGATAGAGTTGACATAAATCACATGTAACCTTGTTGAGGCAGATGACTCACCAGGTCTCGGACAAGAGGCACTGTCCTTTTGCGGCGTAGATCTGGCATGCTGTCAATACCATAAAGAATACTGCCAGCCCTGTAGAAGTGGACAGATTTAAGGGGTATTAATATCATAATAATGCCATGCTGGGCGAACATTACTATGGTGAAAGGGGGGCCTTGATTTACACAGCCAGCAAACACCATGGATCATGCCTCCTTCTGAACCTGCCATACCCCAGATCCTCTTCACTTTGCATGGTGCAAACCTCCTACAGTACCTCTAAATAGACATTAACAGTAAGGATCCACTGCAGCCACAAAATAAACTCAATACTCCATCCTATTCTCAGTCTTCTAAGTGTCCCCTGCTCAGTTCTGCTTTTACAGACTTACTTTTACCAGCATCACCTTAACTGTCACTCAAAGCCTCTTTAATGACCTCAACATGACATCGGGGCCCCAATGCCTCCACACAGATAAAACTCCTGAAGCTCTTCTGTCAGTCTTTATCGTGACACACTGAGCGGGCATTTACTCTTGCTTCTACTCTTCGGATCCAAGCTGACTATCCGAAAAAACAGTCCAAGCTGCAGATAGCTGCTTAGCATGGGTGTAACAAGATCTCGTGCCATGAGATTTCGCAACATTAAGATGCCATGACATGCAATACCAAAGACTTGTTACTTGTGAAGAGCTATTCAGCTGCTGTTTAGTTCTTATTTGGATATATAAAAGGAAGTAGTTCTTGAGTTGTTTTCCTGAGGTATTGGTTGACTCTGCGGATTAAGAGGAGCTAGCTAACAACACAAGCATTGAAAAAAAATGCCACCACTTTCAAATCTTTTGAGTAGCAATATTTTGAAAGCCAGGTAAAATCATAAAAAACCTTGGCATTAACTGAATGATGCATTTCTCATGCCATAAGCAGATTTTGATAGAGCTGTACAATATACTTTATGACAATCAACACAACATCAATGTGTCCAATATTACAATCACAAAGACTTGACACCATCAGTGGGAATAATATATTTTACAGACGCACAGATTATATTTTTCTTGACCATTACCAATATTCTGTTCCCTTTAGGATTCTAGCTTGTGTTTGTTTTAAGACTGCAACATAAAAAAGTGCAACAGGTTCTTTAACAGAGGAAGTTGTTTTGAATTCAACAGAAAATAAAAAATACCAAAATAATCACCATTTATGCTTAAAAGCAAATGTCCTAAAACTTTAATAACCTTAACCTTTTAATTAAACTCAAACAAATGCATAAAAGCACCATTTTTGATTGCTCCAAATGGTGATAGTTCTGTTTTTTTGTTGCATTAATTTTTTTAGGTAAACAAAAAGAGTTTTCTGTATTTGACCTTCCAATCGCAGATCAGTTCCAATTAACAGAAAATAATTCAGATTTCTGACTGAAGCATCTCTAAATATTAGCTATACTAACGTATAGCTGACTGCCGACCTGGTCAGGGTGTGCCTCGCCTCTTGTTTGATAGCCGCTGGAGACAATGACCAGCCCCCCTCGCAATCCTGCAAGGATAAGCGTGCTAGATAATGGATGGATGGATGAATGGATGGATGGATGGATGGACTAATATATTTGATCAGTTGAATTGACTTTTACTGTCCTTGCACAGTTTTAATGCCCAACGCTTAAAAAAGGGGTTACAACATTGTTATGATTGAAATCAAAGAAAAGTTAGGAAAATGTGAGTTAATCACAACTGATATTGCAATATTAAATAAAAATATCATAATTGCATGTTTTCCAAATGTTGTGCACCCCTAGATTTTATCTTAAGTCATAAATTTTCTAAAACTGTCTATTCACTGTTCCGTTTTGTAACATTTTAGAAGCAAATTTAAAATTTTTGTGCATCGCTACATTGTGTAGATGTTAGTATTTGTGATTTTACATTAACTATTGTGTGACAAAAACAGGAAGCATGATCGCTCAGTTAGAAAAACTCTTTGCTTGCAACATTTCAGTGATCTGTTCTTGAGATTGAAGGTATCAAACTGCACAGTAAGTCCCATTTGTGTAATAGTGAACCAATCAGATCATAACATGAGCCACTACTCACCCTCCAGTCTGCAAACCAAGCAATTTGGGATCCAAAATACTGCGAGGCTGTAAAAAAGAGAAACACAGTGAAAGACTAGATGTACAAGGAGAGTGCACAGAACAAAACACAAAACAAACAGTGGCAAAAAGAAAATGAAAAATGCACAGTATGACACTTGGGAAACTGCATGTCAGTTCAGGACTGGATAAATGACTGGAGAGGGGGTAGTACAGAATTGGGAGAGAGGAGGGAATCACTACAGGCAACATCCAAATGATTCCACAACGGTGTAATTTGTGGGCTCAAGACTGAAAGCCTTGCTGCACTAGATGCTTCAGGCGAGATTCACCTATTGTGTAATACTCCCTCCTCACTGGCCAAGAACCTATTTTAAAACAAATCATTTAAAAGAAAAAGCTGAATAAAGGAATAATCAGCTCAAAATTACTACAAAATGGTACATGCTGCATTCTCTTCTAGCCATAGAAATTTCACCTTCAGTGATCTACAAGAAAACACAAATACTCACAACTACACACACATACATAATAGCTAAGACACACAAGTTGTCACCACACATGACACAAAGACACACATGCAGATGCAAGAAAATCACAAGCATCCAATTAGCTGATATAAAATAGTAAAACCTGATTATCCAAAGCACTGGTGTCTGAAAGGAGAAAATGACAAGAGGAGGAAATGTTAGGAGGGATTAGCGAGCTATAAAATGCAAGGGCTTTGGAGACGTTGCCACTTTCACTGTTTGATGACACAAATGTGTTTTCTGAAACAATTTTTGCAGAAATGGAGACAGAGTCAGCAAGGGACTTGAAGAAATTATCTTTGAAGAGAAGAATAGATCGAAACCAACAGAGGACTTTTGTACAACAGGCATTTATTTGTGAAGAAGTTAAGATTACAAGATCCAAAAGTTTCTGGCACAATTTCACCTACTTCCAAAGTGCATGGAGAGGGATAAAGATCTGGTGAGGTGAAAACTCTAGCAACACCTAAAATACTGAAGAAAAACCTGTATTAGCTTACATTTCAAAAACATTTTAACCACTAACAGGTAAAGTGAATAACCCTAAATTTCTTCATAATGCACATTAGTGGCTGAGATGTATTAAGCAGCACCTGACCTCAAAGTTGATATGTTAAAAGCAAGAAAAATGGAGAAGCACAAGTATTGAATCAAGTTTTGCACAGGCCAAATCATGATAGTTTGATGACTAGGTCACAGCATTCCCTAAACTGCACCTGTTTTAGGGTGTTCCTGGTGTGCAGTTTTCAGTGTAGGAACTCTGCTGAACTGGCAACTAAGTCATGGTTGGACAAGCCACACTAATGTATATTGGGAGTAAAGGCAGCTTCTGATAGAAGCATGTGCCTCATTTACCTTAGGAACACATGACACCAGGGTGCACCATAGGAAGAAAGCTAACGATTGGAGACAGTATGATGGTTTGGGCAATGCTCTGCTGATAAACCTTAGGCCAACCCATCCATTTGGATGTTACTTTGAAAAGTACCATCAACCCTAAACATTCTTGCTGACCCTGTCCACCTTGTCATATAAACTGTCTTGCCTGAGGAGCCTATTTCAGGAGAATAATGGTACCTAGAGTGAGCTACAAGAGAACACAAACACTCACAACTACACACAAGTGCAGTTGTTTTGCTGTTCAAACACTGACGGAACCACAAGTGCAAAGTGGTTCCGTCAGTGTTTGAACAGCAAAACAATGAATTTAAGATGTTAACGCAAATTCCAAAAGCCACAGATCTAAATCCAATTTAGCATTTGTGTTATGTTCTCGACAAACAAATCTGGTCCATGGATGTCCCAACTCGCAAGCTACGGAACTTAAAGAATCTGAAGCTGGCTGCTCTTGCATATCTTGGTGCTAGATACCACGGCATCTTCAGGAGTTTAGTGGAGTCCATACCTTGGTGGGTCAGGATGGATTTAGCAGCAATACATTATTAGGGAGGTGGTTATAATGTAATGCCTGATTGGTATTTTTTACTAAGGAATTGCAGATATATTATTAAAAGGGTTTGTCTCTACTTGATAGCATTACCTGTGTTAACACTCACAGACATGGAGATATGGAACATTAGGCAGGTAAAATCAGTTAGCTTCATTTTACAATTTTAAAGATCAAAGCAGGAGATAAAGAAAGCAAATGTCTAATTGTTGTCCTGGTGATCCATGGGTGATTTTACGACAGCATAATTAGGACGTAATGTGTTACTAAGAGACTACAGCTGTTCACAAGAGAAAGATCAAGTTTTAATTCTGATTAAAACAGCCCAGCAAGCTGTTCATCGTCATACGTTTGCTATAAATAACAGCATAAGCCAAAGTAGCTTTGCTGTTGAATTTTTAATATGCTGCATTCCATTGTGCTTGATCAGTTTAATTAAAAGGAAAAACTGTTGAATTAAACAATATTCGTCAATAATTCTTAACGTAACCATTATGCTGAACCTGCATATCGATTGAGAGAGCAATGTAGAGCTTTAGTGCTATTACTGCACACCAAATGTCCAGATCTTTTTAAGATGAGTGGTCCTCATGGAAGCTCAGTGATAATAGAAGTGCGATAAATGTCTCCCAGTCAGCACATGGTAAATTGTAAACACTAATTAAAAGGTTGACTCTACAAGAGATTTTATTTTTTCAGTTGTGTGATCATATCGTTTGTGACATAAAATATTAAGGCAAGCTGAGAAACTGCATCTCAAGAAGAGGTAAGCTGCCAGCAGTACTATGGGCAGCAATCAACTGAGTCCCTTTCAGCAGAGCCTTATAAGATAGAGGCATTACTCTACTAGTAAGTCTGTGGCAGCACCAGATAAAGCCAGGTTACAAAGATAGGGTATAGGCTGCTGATATAAACCTAATTTCACAGGAGCCTTAAATCTGTGGAACAAAAATGTAACTGATTGATAGAAACCCTCAGTGTGTTTGTGTGTACTTGTATTGATGTGTGTGTGTGTGTGTGTGTGTGTGTGTGTGTGTGTGTGTGTGTGTGTGTGTGTGTGTGTGTTAAGGGACAAAGTGTTGTTGCAGTAGTAAATCCTTTCAGTCTCATTGCTGACACACATGAACACACTGTACATAGATCACAGCTCTGTGGAACAGGAAAGCTTGCACCTGGCTGATAGTATTACCAGAACTGACCAATGCCTCCCCAATGGACCAGGGCACTGAAAAATGAGTTAAAGTGTAGTGGTGCAATACCTTTTCCTAACATACACAACTGCCTATAGGAAAAAAAAGTCCGTATCTCCTCACCAAATTTATTTGTAAAATCAATGTGACAAGTGTTTTTCATGAAACGCCTAGTTTTCTACAGACTTTCAGCTGTCAGTGCTTTGACAGGATATGCCACAGTCACAGTCCAATACTGTCAGTGCTTCAGGGCATAAAGGTATTTCCAAGTAACTCCCTAAAAACAGGACAAATCCAGACAAAAGAGGAACAGGCTCTATGACAGTTTCTGAAAACCTAAAGTATATTCTTACTCTAAAGCTAGAGGTAAACAAGCCTTAAAAAACTGCAAATATACTGCATCTTGAAAAGTTT
Source organism: Anableps anableps (assembly GCA_014839685.1). NCBI lineage: Eukaryota > Metazoa > Chordata > Actinopteri > Cyprinodontiformes > Anablepidae > Anableps > Anableps anableps. The sequence goes on along the minus strand of CM026067.1, from coordinate 9,888,237 downwards.
TCATACCCCTTAAGCCTTTCTGTATTTTGTCAGGATCAATCACAAACTTAAATGTAATTTGCTAGGATTTTTGTGTTATAGACTAGTGCAAAGCAGGTCATAGTTATGAAGGAGAAAGAAGTGGATTCAAGTTTGTTAACATCTTAGGGTGTTCATATTTATTTTGCTCCCTTTACTTTGATATCCTTAAAATAAAACATGGTCAACCAATTATCTTTAGAAGTGAACCAAATAGTAAATAAAGTCCACCAGTGTGTAATTTAATTTCAGTACAAATACATCTGAAGTCCTCAGATGTTTGTTAGAGAATTAATTACTTCATGAAGGCCCAAAAACACACTAAATGGATGAAGGATAAAGTTGTGAAGAAGTTTAAAGCAGTTTTGACATTTCAAGAAGCTCTGTTAAAAATCCAGAACTATTGCACAATTGTAATCCTAGCAAAATCTAGCTTTTCACATGAATTGCACAAAGCTGGTCTTTATGGGAGAGTAATAATAAAGAAGAAATTATTGAAAGAAACCAATTGCATATTCTATTTGCCATTAGCCACAAGCCATGTAGTGTGTTGGTCAGATCAGACCAAAATATATCACTCTTTGAATTATGCATAAGGCTATATGTAAGGGTGGCAAGCCACCCTAAAAACACAATCCTCACAGTAAAACACGGTTGCAGCATGATGCTGTGGGGATTCTTTTCTTCAACACGGACAAGGAAGGTAGTCAGACAGCTATATGGATGGAGATAAATACAGGGCAATCCTGGAAAAAACCTGTTTAAAGGCTGCGAAAGTGCTGAGACTGGAGCGGAGGTTACCTTTCAGCAGTTCAACGGCTCTAAACATTTTAATGCCCTACTAGGTTGGATGCATTTCTCATTGCACGTTTTCTACCAGGCTAGTTGACAAACACTGCCCTTAGAGGTTGCTGCTTGATAGTATCAGAGCTAACACTACTCCAGCTCTTATACCAAATTTAAAATAATGTGAAGTTAACCTAATATAGGCAGTGAAATCCAATATGCTTTTTAATCTTCATATGATTAATATTTTATTACTTTAATTTAAGTTGCTGACAGCAGATTCCTGTAATGCAAAAAGCAGTTTGAAATAGGATAAATTGTATTGAAAGAGTCATTTTTTAAATGTGCATGCTGCATAGTTAAAAATGGGCCTCAAGCCCTTCCAAGTAGGAAAACAATTATATGCAGGTAATATCAGGTATATATGGGCTTCCACAGGCTGCTTAAAATTATCAGTACTGTTACCTAATTTCAAAATTTAAGAAAAAAGTCACAGAACTTTTTTTCCAACGTATCAGAAAATCACATATTGACTGCTTCTAAAATATCCATATACCAGGGAGATTCTTATTGCAAGTCTGTGGCGCACAAAGCAAATTTTAATTTTTCAGCCTCTCAGCATTGGAGTGCCCATTAGATATCACCATTTCTATTCAGGCCTAGGCCTAGTCAGTCAATCCTAGAAGTACAATCTGATGCTTTGATGTCTGCTGCTTGCCCTAATTAATTCATAATTTTACTTGGTCAAACTTTGTCAAAGCAGCTTGTCATTCTCCATACAATTAGCAACAAGAACAAGGATGAAAGAGCAAACAGTAATGAAAAACAGCTATATAGGGAGGAAAAACCATAAGAAAACCTCTTCTTGACTTTGTACAGCACATCAGTGGTCTCCTTACTCATCTCAAATGTTACACATTAATGAAAGAAAAAAATTGTGTTGATTCAAAAACTGCCTAAAACAGCTTTGGCTATTCCAAAGCATTATACTGTGATAATTACTAAATCAAATTAAAAGTTTTAAAATGTCTTGAAACTGCTGGTAATTACACTGGTAATTTAGTAAATGAAACTGAGGAAACTAAGCATGTAATAGGCATATATTTCAAAACTGAACTTCTATGGAAAAGAGACATTTTATACATAACATAATATCAGCCATTTTTTAATCACTGCCTGACACTCAAACTAAAGTTTTCCTATTTTACGTCAGGGAGGATTACTAAAATTACTATTTGCTTAATGCCACAAGAATATTTTTAAAGAATTATTTTAACTTCCTTAAAAAAAAAGCTTACATGCATCTCCTAAATTAACCTTCACATTGTATTTCTTTGATCAGATAGTTCAGGTTATCTTTCTCAGAACTTCTTCTCATAGTTTGCTGAAGTTCTGGCCTGTTCCTCCTGACATCAAAGGCATGAAAGAGTCAAGTTGTGGGTTCCTGGGCTTGCACACGCCTCTTCAGCTCTGCTCCAAACATTTCTATGAGATTGAGATCAGCACTTTATAAAGAACACTCCAAAAGATTGACTTTGTCATCCCAAAGCCACTTTGTGACAAGTTTGTCAGTGTGCTCGGGGTCATTTCTCAGTTGGAGGACGAATTTGTGCCTAATCTTTAAGTTAACTTAGCTGATGTCTTGAGATATTTCTTCAATATTCCTACATAATGTCCTTTCCTCATGAAGATGTTCTCAGGGTTGGAAGAGTTCCCCTTTTTCTTAAAAAAAAAACAAAAAAAACCCAGTAAAAACAGTCATATTGGCCAAACGCCTCAACTTCAGAATCAGCATACCACAGGACATGTCTCCAAATATTTTCTCCCTATGTACATTTCAATCTGAAATCTTCATTTTTATGCCGCTTTTGAAGTAACTTTTAAACATTAGACAGCGAGAGAGTTTTTTTTTTTTTTTCCTTTTCATACAGTGTGAGTAAATATCTGGTTTTAACTATATAAACACTGTATTTTTGATCATACTTATCCTAAACTTATTAAATTATTTTGTCAAAAATTATCCGAGGTTAAACATTTTAACAAGAAGGAAATTACAAGCGTGATGTTTAATAATGATTTATCAAGCCTACGATGGCTTACATATTAAGTGTTTAATCCGAAAGACAGAACTTCTCTACGTTGTATGTAATGTTTAAACAGATTTTCACCTTGTTCTCCCTCATAATCAGTCAGATAGTGGGCTTAAGTGGGTGGAGTTACAGTACAACAGATTCTCTGCATATGTATTTTTCATATCCACACTTTATCAGGAAGTGATCCACTAAGCATTAAGAGGGTCTACCTCCTCTGCTCCCTAAGGAGAAAACAACAAACTTTACAAGCATCAGACCTTTATAAATATTCCCAGCAAGGCTGACCTGGTTACAAAATGCCCTTGAGGGGTGTAAATTACCATCTGAATACAGACTCTACTGTAGCTGGTTGAAGACAGATGCAAGAGTAGCAGCACTGCTGAGATTCCCTTCATAGCTTGCACTCAGACCAGACAGAACTCTTTGGAGTATGAGCATGAGGAGAACCCATCAATTACAAGGGATACAGGCAAGAATTGAATAAGAGGAAGTAAAGCAGATGCAAGCATTTATGACTGTTTCTTGATTAGTAGCACAGTGGACACAATTCAGCCCCAAACTTATTTATAACCCCAGATTTAATTTCCTTTTTATTCAACCAAGTGGCTTGTTTGTGAAGGGAAATGACAAAGATAGACAAGAAAATAATTTAAAATGTTTTTGACTAAAAATCTGTTTATCTGTTTTTATTTACATTTTACTAAAAAAAATATAATGATAAATTATCAATGGAAAGACCTTTCTTGACCTTACTGCATAAAAACTTTATATTATTTTTAATCAGAAGAAACACAGTGGTTAGACTAAATTATTACTTTAAATCTAAATCCACCAGAGGTGTGAATAATTTCGATCTTAGCTGTAATATTCTTTACAGTTCAACTAAAACAATAAAATAATCAGTTAAAGGAAAAAACATAAAAAAGTTGCAATAACCTGCCTGCATAAGTATGCACAGCCACAGAGAAATATTTAGTTATTTCTATCTTTTGATACAATTTTGTATTCACTATTCTTGGGTACACACCAGCAATCTACTGTATTCCAGTAAATCTGATTAATCTGAAATAATCAGTCCTGCTTGGATTTTTCTGACATTTGGTCATTCGCATCATTTGCCCATGGGTTATAGAGCATCTAACAAAGGTACAATAGTATCAGACAGTAGAATGGGACACAACAATTTCCCAGCATCATATATTAGAACTACTTTACATGTCTGCAAAACTGATCAAAAAAATGAAACAGAAACTGGTGAATGGGGTGGCCAAGAGATACTGATGCTTTGCATCACTGAAGGAGCTACAGGAATTTTGTCAAGTATTAGTTGTGTTCGACATGTGATAACAATCTCCCATAGTGTTAGACACAGAAACCTTTTCTTCTAAAGAAAAGATGCTGGCCAAACTAAAATAAAAGCCTTGTGACTCTGTGCTGCGAACTTAAATTCTTAAGACACGATTTCAAAAGTTATTTTTTAGCACACAATCAACACAGTGCATCATCAATAGAAAACCAAACAGAAAGTAAGCAGTGGTAGCAGCATCATGATGTGGGGTTTCCCTTCTTCAACTGAAACTGTGGTGTTGTCAGGGTAACTGAAATATTAATCAGTTCCAAATACCAGTCGGTCTTCACCTAAAACCCTCAGGAGATTGAGTATCCTGAAAAGAGTTCAACCAAGACTGAATCCTGGTTTTGAATCAAAAGATGCTTGTTTAATGGTGTGGACATTTATGTAACCAGGTGATGACAACTTTTTTTCACTGAAACATTTCTTTAGTTGAACTGTACAGGATATATGTCACATTAAAGATGTAAAAAATAAAAAAATATATATTTTCAGTCTCATTTTGTTACATAAAAACTGGGATTTTAACAGGGGTTTGTTCACTTTTGACAGCCACTGTGTATTTGAAAACAAGACCAAACTGAATCCATTGCCCAAAGAATTAAAATATAGACAATTTCATATTATACGAGGTAAAAACAGAATATGTGAAACTCTTTCACTGTCTGATTATTCCCACTTCCATTAAGTTTATTCTACACATGTATGTATGTACGCACCTACGTGTGTACGTGTTGTTTGTATTTATTTACTTGTTTATTCTAATACATGTTTGTTCCTTGATGTCTATGCACATATGACCAAGCTGTCAACATCACCAATTCTATGGTGACATTAAACTCTTACGCTATGGTAATGTTAAATTTTCAAAACTTAGAGACAAATTAAATGTATAACTAAGGGTTGATTGAGGCTTTCACTTTACTGTAACCTCAAAATACACACATTTTACAGCTTTTTTTAGGCTTGATGAACTGTAAAAAAATCAAAGCAATGTTATAACAAAGGTTAAGAAGGGAAAAGTCATACCTCCTGCCAGGATCTGCTGCTCCAGTTCAGCCATCTGTTTCCTGTAAGCTCTCAGCGCTGCCTCCTTGAATGTGGGTCGAACACGCTTCTTGGGTGGTGGCTCTACCGGCTTCTCCTCCGGAACATTTTTGTTTTCATCTTCCTGTTGTTCCTCTTTTTCAGAGACTTCAACAGCCTCCTCTGCTATTTCTTCCACCTCATACAACTCTTCTGCACCCTCTTCCATCTCCTCTGTCACATCATTATCCTCAGTCTCATCAGGTTCTTCAACATCCACATACTCAACCATCGCATCATATTCAGCAGTATCCTCAGTGAGTTGGTTTTCATAATCCTCACTGTACTCTTCTTCATACTGCTCATCCAAGCTGCAATCATACTCCAAAACTTGGGTCTCATTACTTACATTATAATCATCTCGGGCCTCAAAATTCTGTGAAGCCTCAAGATCCTGAGAGTCATCATTGTCTTGAGAGGGCTCAATGTCATCAGACACATCATAGTCCTGAGAAGTCTCACATTCCTGTGCAAGATCATCTTCCTCCTTGTTCTCATTAACATTAGTCCTGTTTTCCAGATTAGCTAGTACCTGCTCCATCACTTCAACATAATGAGTCTCACTGTCCACTGATTGTTCTGCTGTTTCTACACTTGTATTTTCCTCCTCTGCCTTGTTGAAGACAGGCTCTGAACGAACATCTGATTCTGTTGTAGTAGGGGAACTATTTGCAGTAGAGGTGGAGAGTGTTCGGAAACGCCCCATAAATGAGGAGGAAGAGTTTGTTGGTTCCTCTTGAGGAGCAGGGGTGCTTTGGGAGCCAGATTTCCCAAACAAACCTCTAGAGCAGACTTAGCTCTTTGGAGAGTGGATCCAAAGCCAAAGCCAAAGGACTTTTCACTTAGATCAATGCTAAGTCTACTACTCCAAGTTTTTGGAACCTCCTCAACTTTCTCTGTTCGTATCTCACTCTGGCTACGGTACATACTTGAGGACTTGCTCTGGGCTTGGTGAAAGCTATGATTAACATCAAGTTCAGGGAATTTTTCACTTGGACCTGTTTTTGAGGGTTTCCTTGGCAGAATCTTTAGAACTTGATTTATGTGCTACCAGGGGAACATCTGTTGGAGCTCTTTAGAAGGCTCTTTGGGGGTCACTTTCGAACTCTCTTTGGGGCTACGTTTGAAACTTCCTTAGACAGAATCTTGGAAACCTCCTGAGTGGGAACTATAGTTGTTTCCTTAAGTGTGACTTTAAGCACCTCTTTTGGAACCTCTTTTGGGGGTGGTTTTGAAGCGTCTTTGGTAACCTCTTTAGCAACAACCTTTGCACACCTTCTTTAGAAACTACTTTCTGCAGTTCTTTAGCAATGACTTTAGGGGATTCTTTAGGGGACTCTCTAGGGGTTGAATCTGGAGTCAAGACAGGGGTATCAATTGGAGTCATTTTAGGGCTCTCTTTGGGTGACTCTTTAGGGCTTTCTCTAGGTGTGATTACAGGGCTGTCTTTTGAGATTGGTTTAGAAATGACCTTGGCAGTTTCACTAGAACTTAACTTTGATGTCACTTTAGATACTTCCTTACCTATAGGCTTTGTGGTTTCTTTGGGTGTTAATTTAGAATTGTCTTTATGGATGACTTGAGAGCTTTCTTTAACAGCAGATTTTAATGTTTCTTTCTGTAATTCTTTAGGGGAAGCTTTAGATGTAACTTTAGGTGAAACCTTAGCAGAAGCCTTATTTTCTTTAGGCAATATTTTAGATGTTTCCTCTTTAGGAGTAGTAACTTTACTTAGTTTGGGTGTCACTTTTGCTGCAGCTTTAGGGGCTTCTTTTGATGATATCTTTGTACTTTCTTTTGTGATCGCCTTACATCCCTCCTTTGACTGCCGGGAAGAAGTCTTGACAGATTCCCGCTCTGTGATGGGAGGAATAATATGGGTAGTAATAGGAGGTAAAGAAGCTTCTCTGTCAAGCATCATAAACTCTTCATCTCCTTCAAACTGCAAATCAACTTCCTGACATTTGGTGATGTTCTCTGGAAATCCAGGAATGGTTGATGGGTCAAAAGGGCTGCTGACCTCTATTGAAGCTTCCAAACCAGAGTCAGCTCCCTGCTCCAGATGATGCCAGTCTTTCCATGGTGAAAGATCACCTTGTAATGAGACCTGTGAGCCACTGTAGTGGCTTCTATCACCAGACATGCAGACAAGTCCATTGCTAACCCCACTATCATATGTTTCAGTAGTCTCCAACCTCATTATGTTCATAAGTTTGATTATCATGAGGATGACTGGGGCTAGCATACCAAGAGGAGGCCATGTCCTCTTGTTTTCTTTGCCATAGTTCTTGATCTGAGGAGGAAAGTAGGGAGCCACCATTTGCTCGTGTGAAATATTGACTTTCTGAAAAATCTTCAGAGTATGACTGGCAAAGTTTTGAACAGTCAGACTCAGAGCGACTAAGTTTTGGAGTTGAATAATCACTCTGAGAAAGCCATCCTGGGGTCAGATCAGAGTAGTAAGCCTTCGCATGCTTGTCTGTGTCATAGTAAGAGTCATCAGCATAGTGAACTGTTCCTGAGTAGCCTGCTACATCTCCCGACCTGCCGTGGTCATGGGGCCGCCTCTTCTCTGATTTGGACTTGTGAACAGGCTTTGAAATAACCATTGCATATTTATTCCTGCTTAATTCATCCAGTTCTTTATCACTGTCCATTGAATCCCAGTCATCACTTTCTACTACTTTCTCCTTTCCTGAGACTTTTATATCCATGCTTTCATATGTTTGTGAAGATGACATTGTTTTGTCTTTCCTGTCTTTTCCATCATTTGTTAAACTATCAGTAGATACTGTTATCCCTGTTCCTTTGAGTTTGTAGCACTTCTTAAGGACTATGTCTCTGTCTTGGGGTGTTGCAAAAATGACAATAATAGGACGAGGTTTCGCATTAGAACATTCTCTTTGTTGACCTAACCTGTGAGCCAGCTCAATTTTAATTGTTTTATGGGCATCAGTGAAACCCATTTTTTCTTTCAATATTTTGTATATTACACTCTCTGTTTTTTCTGATCTCTCTTCCGGAACATTGAGAAACCGCAAAGTTGAATTATTGGCCTGGTGGCTAATCTGTTTTATATAGTCATGAATATCTCTTGTTTCCCTTCTCGACTGGACAAATCCTGATCTAAGCTGTTCAATCTCACTCTGAACTACTTCCACACTGCTGGAGATCTCATCAATTGAGCTCTTAAGGGCATTTACATGGCCACGAAGCTCAGATAGTTCTGTTTCTATCTGACTGATCCCCTGAAGCTCCTTAAAAATCATTTCCATTACATCCTGTGTCTGACTGATACAACCTGTTGAGGAAGAGCCAGGCTCTAGGGTAGAACTTTTTTGTTGTCGTCCAGCACGATCCAGAGATTTGCTGCGAATACCCAAGGTTTTCCTCCAGTTGCTCACATCGGAGTCTGAGGAAACACATTCCTGGCTCTTTTTCCATTTTCTTAACTTGCGTAGAGCACCCAGCCTAAGTGTATGTAAACTAGAGCGTTCCACTCGTTCACCCTCTGAACTGCCATCAGAGGGAGCTAAACTGATTAGGCTCTTCCTGTTTCGTCTTACTGGCATAGTGTGTGATTTATGCTCATCTAGTCTCCGGACAGGTTTTGTCTCACTCAAGGAGTCAGAGTAACTGCTATCAATTGAAAGAACCTCAGGAAAGATATTTTCATTATTATTTAGAAAAAGAGAGCTTTTTGGGAGTCCATTTGCTATAGCTACACGATAGCTGAAAGTGGGTGACAATGATGAGCAGTCGTTCTTTCCGTCGTCTTCTTCAAGCGATATGTTACGTGCCGAAGAGCATTTGGAAATTTTTTTGACAGTTGTCTTTAGAGTGGTTGAAAGAGTTAGATTGTGTGCTTGCAAATCAGTGGTTAATTTTGGCTCTTTATTTTCACTTCTTTCTTTCTTCTTAATTGGGTTGGCCAATTTCTTTGTAAACATTCCTTTGCAAATCTTTTCAATATAGAATAACACAGTCTTGATTAGCGCAGAAACCATGGATGGCAATCCTGTGGATTGTTTTTATCATCAGGTGAAAGAAGAGGTTGGCTTGTAATGCAGTATCGGTGAACCAAGCATATTCAGGTCCCAGAATATAACCCAAGATTACATTCACTAAAGCCCCAGTTTGTGCAGAGACTCAAAGACTTCCAGCTGCCTTCCACGGGTAAAGGGACATTTCTCTGTAAGACAAAAAAACAAAACGAAAAGTGTTCATTGAGGAGTAAATGCAAAGTTCAAACATAAATCCATTTTCAAAACCCACAAATTCCAGTTCAAATTTGCAAGGTGGATTCTACGGCTCGAGCCTATTACAGTAGTTTTTGGGTGAGAGGAAGAGATGATAAGAAATTCCTCCCATGTCCAAATCTAGTCTAGAATCTTTCCCTCTAAGTCTTTCTCATCAAATCCATGCCATTTACGCAACCTATAACACTGCATTGCTGTGGATTAGGATTTAAACTGTACTGTTTGCCCTCAAGCCTAATCTAAAAATTATTTAAAATTATTTTAAATCTTAACATTTTTAACATTTTATTTAAGATTTAAAATATTGCTACGAATGGCTTTGACATATGTCTAAAATTTATAGAACATAATATTTACCCAATAGGAAAATTAATAAAGGTATTTATCCTCAAAGAAAGACAAGAGAAGGAACTTCATCATTGACATCTGTCAATGTCAAAAAATAAATCAAATCCCTTGTAGAAAGTGTTTTCTATTTTTGCTTTATTAATGGCATAGTTAACAAATGCATATTCCTGTGTTCACATTGTCTTCTCCTTCACTATTTGAGGTTTGGAGTTTTCTTCTCCCACTTTCTGGGAAAAAGGATTTTTAATATTATTAAACAACCATGTTTTAAATGAAAATTTAAAACCTTTGTTCTCAAATCTGAGCAGTAAACATTTTCTAGTGGCCACTATAACTGACAATATAATGTGCAAGGCACAGTAAAAGGAGTAAATAACAGATAATGTTGAATTTCTGACTGAACAGGAAGTACTTCTTTCTTTTAACAATCCAGAGGTGTCTTTGTGGTGGCACAACTAGCCTAACAGCAAGAGTGAAAAAACAAAATTATTTTAATACAGTGAATCGTTTGAATATTATGTAGCTACAGTTAGTATAAACATGTTTTTTATTAACTATTAACAGCCTATGATTTGGAACGCAACTGGTGTATCCTTTCATAGAACATGAGCATTAGGTACATCAGCTGTCACAGCTGCGGTCTGCAGCTTACAAACCAGCAAGCTTTCAGTCCTAATAACACAAAATAAATATTGTATAAAAAAACATGATTCCAGGTTTTGTCCTGTGTCTTCAGGGGCTTCTAAGTCGAGTCTTAAGTCTTTGTTTTTCAACTCAAGTGCGACTCAAGTCCAAGTCTGTCCCCATCTCTTGTGAAAAACACTTTAAATGTATTATTTCCATTCATTAAAATTATTACTCCATATTTTTAAAAAATAGTTTTTAAAATAATGTGGGACTGAATACATTCAATACCATGACTCAAATTTTTGTGCTTGCCTTTAGTTGAGTATTCTTTTTAAAACATACAGAAAACATTTGAACTGTGAAGTAAAATACAATTTGAATGCTGAACTATTTTTATGTTTTTCCTACAGTAAAACATTTTATGAAAATGTATACAAAATATGCTACACTCAAAATTAGGTGTAAACTAATTGGTTATATGCTAAAGGCACTTTAAGACTTAAAGTGAGAAATGTGTGTATGTGTCACTAAAGGTCAATACACCCAGTAGCTACATTGATGTATTTAGCTTTTAGAGCAAGAAGCTAGCCAATCATTCTAATTGCTTCAGTGCAACAATGCTCTTGTCAGAGTGTCTGCACTACAGACAGCAACAATTTACTTCAACTTAAATAGTTGAGTTTGGTTTAATAGAAATGTTGTAGGAAATATTTTATACCTATATACTCAGATTTTTATGTCATCCTTTTATTTTTCAGGTGTCGTGAAATTTAAGAGCTTAAAAAAGTTTGGCTTTGACTTAGGACAAAATGCACATTTATGTTTTCCACATGCTGATTTAGAATGAAAGATGTGGGTGTCATTACTAATTAAAGTGGTGAATCACTTATATTGTTGAACGACTGATGTTTCAATTTGTTTAATTAGTAGGTTCAGCACCTACGCTCACAATATAGTAGAACAAAAGAGAAAATAACAATTTTTCAATATTTGAAAAAAAAAAAATGATCAGACTTTGAGTCATCCATTGTTTCAGCTTCAGTCAGCTTGGGGTGGCTCTGAGAGATGTTGATTTTTTTTAGATTGCAACTGGTCAACTGAGTCAAAAGAGTGATGTTGTGTTGTTCAGAGGATTTGACAGCTGCTCTACATTAGTTCTGGGCTTCAGAGCTTGATCTGTCTACAGTCTCATGACCACAGAGACATGCTCACTTCCAATGAGCTGTGAAACACAGCTTCTCAGGTAGCTGTTATTGTAGGCCTCAGAAGAAGGATTATGTATTAGCAGAAAGAATATAAATAGTACTTGCTAGTTTTGGTTTGTATTTTTTGTTTTTGCAACCACTGCATGCTGATCTGAATCCAGTATCCTGATGGTTTGTTTAATTCATGTTTCTAGGCCTGAAATAGTGGTAGATCTAGCAATTCTACCAATTAAATTCTTTTTTTTGCTGCCACGACTAAATAAACTATTTTACTTAAGTTGTCATTCAAATGTTAACATAGTAGTCAAAACTAGTCCAATTAACAATACAAATCAAATGTTTGCACACATATATATCCAGTTTGAAAGAATAGGTAATCAACGGTCAGAAGCATTTTTGGCAATCCAAAATAAATGAATAAAAGCTATCATATTTGGCAACAGGAGTTTCCTGACTCAGCTTACTCACTTGCATACTGGCATATAGCCAAAGGCAGCATTTCTGCAGCTGATGGGTCATGATCCAAAACAGTTCACCCATGAGTAGCATATGTCCACAGATTACCTCAACTGTTTCTATCAGAGCTCATGCGGATCTCAAATTAATTGTATATTTGCATGATAAAACTTTGAATGATATGCAATATTAGTTCGACATTGAAAGCCAAACATAAGGAAAAAAAATACATCATGATGTTAGTCCATTAGTATATTTGAAAATGCACATAAAATCAGATGGATTATTTATTTTTCTTGAAAGAGCTTCCAAGTTTGTGTAATTTTTTTAATGCTGCCAAAGAAAATGCTGATATCATTTTTTTTCTGTTCTACAGTTATAGGCACAGCAGTCCCAATCTGCAGAGAATACGGAATGCTGTGAAGGAAAGCATGCATAAATTTTAAACTGTGCTAAACTGACAGGGACCGAGCTCCTCTTAAGATCTGAGATGATCAAGGTATTTCCTGCATAAGATTTTTTTTGTTTGTTGCACTAAAATGTGATAGCGATTTTTTGTTCTTGTTTACTAACCTGAATACCAGTAAGCATAATTAATAAGTAAATGTAAAACTAAAAAGGAGAATGATATATGTTGGGAATGAAAATAAACTGACAGAAACCAAAATAATTGTTTCATGTGATATTACAAGGTGATGTAACATACTATCTGCAAAGGTGGTTTTTTTTTTTTTTTTCATTTTGCAAGATAGATTAAAAGATTTAAAAAAAAAAGATTTAAAAAAAAGATTAAAAGATATAGATAGATACGAAAGCAAACATGTCATTAAAACTGAATTTGGTATCAGGCCCTTCTGTCCCTTAATGTTATATGGCGATAACATTGGCTTTGGCCTTTAAAAATCCAGGTTTAGAAACCAGGACGAGCATTCTTTATACAGTGCCTTGCTAATTGATTGTTTTTCCATTTTGTCATGTTACAACCATGAATTGCAATGTACTTTTCTGGGATGGGATTTCATGTGATAGACCACAACAAATTAGTGTATAATGATGAAATGCAAGAAAAACTTCACTTTTTTTACAAATGGACAACTGAAAACATTCGTATTCAGCCACCTTTACTCTGAAACACCTAAATAATTTCCAGTTGCACCAGTTGCCATTAGATATCACCTCACAGGGGTGACTTCTAAAGTGTCATAATTGGTCAGAGTTTGGTTAAACATCTTAACATCTCAAGTAGACCTGTCCAAACTATCATCTGAAAATGGCAGAATATGGCACAACTGAAAACCTAAGACAACCCAAGTCATGGCTAAACCAAGGATTCCCAAGTCCAGTACTTGAGAGCTGCTCTGCTGCAACTATTAGATGTACCACTTTTTCAATACACCTGAATCTGATGAAGGGCTCATTACCAGACCAATGCAGAGCTGACTGACCTGCTCAAATTCAGCCATTTGATTAAGGTGTGATGGAGAAGGGATGCATCTAAAAGTTGCAGGATAGTACCTCTTGGGGACTGGACTTGAGTACCGCTAATCTAAACTGTCAAGAAAGATAAGCAAGATGAAAGAAATTGGATGTCAGGTGTTCTAACGAAATACTCTGCCTTTAAATCCTTACTTGTGGTACTGTGGGTGGGCAGACCCAAGTGATGTCACCTTGATAGCTTGTGTATGGAAGTGTCTGGTCTAGAAATGGTCTAGAAATACATTAGTCCAGTATTTTGTTACACAATCCAGATAGCTTATGCTGGTCTGTGTTTTTGAAGTCAGGAATCACATCTGGAAATGACACCAGACCTTAGTTCAATATGTTTAAGTAGCCTACAACGTCATATAACTAGTGGGAATTGATATTTGTTGTGTGCTAACTGCTATGAACAATCATAAACAATAACAGTCAAATACCCTTCATTTTAAGCATTCAAACACTGGAAAGCGTCTACAAATGAAGATCATAAAATAGTTTGTGTGCCCCTGGTTTAGAAAGACACAACTCTCAGACATGCTAGTAAAATATTGTATTTCTAAAGCTTTCACAACATTTTATACATGCAGCAATTATATTGAATACTGAGCTCTGGACAATACAGCAATATCTGACATTTCCAGTTGGAATTCCAACTTCAAGGGATATTCTTGCTATATATCTGACTAGGAACTTAGAAATTCCAGCTTCCAAGGACAGCGAAAACCCACTAAGATCAGCTTTTTTTAAAGATTGTTTTTGGCAGAAGTGCCCCTTATAGAAGAGTAAACTAGCAGGAAACAGGGTGGAAAGAGAGGTGGAAGACATCCAGCAAGGGGCCCATGACAGGGAATCGAACCCAGGACAGCTGCATTGAGGACTGCAGTCTCTACACATGTGGTGCGTGTGTGCCAACAGAGTCACCCAGCGCCCTTACAGTTAGCTTTAAACATAGCTCAGTGTCTGGACTTGATGAAATTTTAGTGTTTCAGGCAATTGTAAAAAGTCCAATATTTTCTTATATTTTTTTATATGATCAGATAGTTCTTTGTTAGTTAAACACAGTCTGGCCACAAGATAGTAAGCTACCTGGCATCTAAGACTCTAGATTTTGAGTACAGTTCTATGAAAAAGTATATGCCTCCATACAGATATCCTCTGATTATGCTTTTTTGTTACACTAAAACATTACAGATTATCAAATAACATTTAATATCAAACGAAGATGACTGAGTAAATCCTAAATGCAGCCTTTTTTAATGATGATTTCATTAATTAAGAGAAAAAAGCTTTTTAAGCCAACCTATAAAACTGAATTGTCCCTACATCTTATGACTGGGGGTACCACTCTTGGCACAACTGCCATATCAAGCTTTGGCGATAACTGGCAATGAGTCTTTTACATCAATGTGTAGAAATGTTGGCACACTTTTCTTTGCAGAACTGTTTACATTTAGTCACGGAAGAGGTATTAAATGCCTGATTTAAGGTAATCCCACAGCATTTCTACTGTATTTAAAGGGGCAGTATTATGTAAAATTGACTTTTTTGAGTTTTACATCGTGTTATAATGTTATTCCCTCATCAAAAACATACCTGGAGTGTTGCCTCGATTCTTTCATGCATGTTTGAAAAATCCTTTAATCTCCCATGGCACCCATTCAGATGTGCAAAACACCTGGATGGACCTAGTGCTGCCTTTGAGACCCAGCTTATCCTTAGAGCTGCAGTTTCTAAGCTTCCGACCTTCCGCCTCACAGAGGACCCCTCCCCCATGACTTCCCCACTCAGCCCCTTTAGACTAGCCAGCAGTAATTAACAAACACCTGGTGGAAATGCGTACCAATGAGATCATTATACTCGCTACTTCTCAGTGCAACGCTGGTAAAAACATTGTTAAATGGTTAGCTGTTGTGACGACTTCCCGAAGGTGGTGTTTCATGAAGAGCAGGACTTCTTAAAGAGACAGAGGCCCAATTTCAAAGTGTTAAATTACAAAGTTAAATTTCTTTTAAGTCATATTTGATATATATAGCCTTTTTTTTAACAATGGAAGGTAACATAGTTGCTTGATTGTGCTATAAAATGATTCGGTGTGCCTGGAAAACACATAATACTGCCCCTTTAAGTCTGAGATTTGATTAACCCTCTTCCAAACCTTCATTTTGTTTTTTGAGCCACTTGAGGGATGAACTTGCTGGTGTTTTTTAGATCAATGTCCTGTTGCAAAACCTGAGTGCATCTGAGCTTAATATCACACACTAATTACTGGACATGCTCCTTCTGGAGCTGAACGCATGGTTCCATAGATTATGATGAGTCATAACTGAAACAGCATTGCCACCACCAGATTTTTAACAGCCAGTCTACTGTTCTTTTTCTGAAATGTTGCTTTAGTTTTCCTTCCGGTGTAATGGGATGCAGATCATTTCTCTTTAGTTTCACAGAATATTTTCTCAAAAGTCTTGGAGATCATAGAGATTTTTTTGTCTAATTTAAAACCGCCTTTTGTGTTCTTTTTGGCCAGCAGTAGTTTTAGCTTTTAACTCTCACATGGATGTCACTACTACCATCACTGTGACATGAGTCTGTCCTGCTGTTCAATCATGAACACAGACCTTAAATGAGGCCTGCAGTACTTTGGATATTGTTCAGGATTTTTTTGTAATCTCCTGGTGGAGTTGTTGCACTTTTGGGATTATTTTGGTAGAGTGGGAACTCCTGTCAAGGTTCACCACTGTTCCACCTTTCCTCATTTTGCTGATAATAGCTCTCATTGTGATTAGCTACAGTCCCAAAGCCTTAGAAATGGCTTGTTACCCTTTCCACACTGTCAGATATCAGGGACTTTGTTTTGTCATTTAACCGTAACTTTACTATACCTGAACTATACCTTTCATCTAATATCTTTTTTGAGTCTGGAATGGTCTGACAATGTGTGCATGTTACACTCTACTGTGATGCTCCTACTTTACAAGACTAGGACATCTGCTATTATGCTTTACTGTGATATGTTTCACTGTTACTGTTCCTGTCTGGACAAATTGAACTAATGGTATGTAAGATATGACTTGAACTACACTTGGAAAAAGCACTGTGTTTCACTGTTACTGTCTCTGTCTGGACAAATTGCACTGACAAAAAAAATTGTGTTTAATGAGTGTTGATCACCAATTAGGGACCTGCCTTTCACTTTACAGAGCCAACATCCTGACATCTGCATGTTATGGTTTGACAAATGAAGCATCCATCCTCCTCCTAAGCCAGAGATGATGCTCAAATGACTTACTAATGCCCATGAGGTATTGCCTGTATCATCCCATTAGAGAGTAATGATGCAAGAATTAAGAAAAGGCAATGACAAATAACTAGATCCCCATATTCCCCTCATAAGTGTTTTAACATGACTGACCACAGGGTCCGCAGATATACTTCTGTAGGAAGACTCTGCAGCACATTTAGTTAAAAGAAGAAACTTGAGTGCAATATGAGTAGGCTGAGTTCAGGAGAACTCATTCTGAATCACATCAGTGGAAATAAGTGGAAAGTGAAAATTGGTTTCCGGAGAATAAGTTGCAGTAGTGTAGCATTAGCCTATCAAAGACTGTGGCTTTGTCTGAAATATACATTAAATATTCTTTGTTCTTACAGCCTAGAAAATCTATTTGGGATTTAAGGAAACAGAATGGTACATGTGCTTCTGTGGAGTACAGTTTAAAAGCATGATGTACTGTGCTGTACTAAGGGTTACGGGTTCAAAACTGCCAAAATAATTCATGTCATGCTGTTCCTATGGGTTTAAAGTCATTTTAAGGAGATGCCAGTAAAAGTAATGAATCACTGAGGTTTTCTGTAACTTGTTTGGAGCATAGAGTAGCACAAGGTTACACTTTCCCCACCTGTTGCTGCAACTTGCAATTGGTAAAAAGGCTACTTTCCTTTGCCCTTTGCCTTTGCTTACAAACAGAGGGAAATTTGGATGTTTTGAAGAACAGCAGTTGCTAAAAACACAGACAACCTTGGTATGCCAGCTAAATGAGCACCAAGGATCATTCTTATTGGAGCCACATTGTTCAAAACTACATTTGGGAAATTACAAGTGGCTGCCTCAGTAGATAGCCTGATTAATTAACCTGATAAGGCCATCTTTTTCTTCCAAAAGTTACTCTTTAAAGAGCAAAAACAACAAAATGAAAAATATTCATTGTAAAAAAAAACCCTGAAAATGACCACTAAATTTAGCAGATGTCTAATCTATATTTCTGCTTAAGCCTATGCATCAAAATTAAAATAGCAAATATATGTCAAAGATAACATTGTTATAACTAAAATAATTGTGAATACAACTTGCTGTTCTCACTCAAGTTATCACATCCATTTTTCTATTATGGTTAACTGCTGACATAAGATTATTGTACAAACCAACACAGCTACCAGATTCTAGGTAATCAGAGCAGCCACTCTGGTCTGCATTAAATGATAGACATCTTCTTCCGTTGAATTTTCACCAGTCTAACCTTTTCATACCAGTCTTGGCAGGTCAGAGTCTAGAGGTCCATATGACAAAATAAATCTTGGAATTCTAGTGGCTCTTGGATACTGTCTGTCCGATGTCACAGTTTTCTGGTTTAGACTGAAGAAGCAAGAGGAAGGAGAAGTACAGAACTTCCTATGATTAGAGGTGCTGCATTTTTAGGTCTCCCATTAACATCCAGAGTTTCCTTCATTTTTCTTGTTTCTCATGTGTGCAATTAGCAGTGTGCTCCACAGTTTAACACCTGTACAGCATGTACTATCTCTACCACTCCCCTTAGAGCAAAATGAGTGTCAGTTGGAAGCATGCTAGGCTATTTCCACTCACAATAGTATAGCTGGGTGTGTGTCTACTGATGTGAACCCCTAGTAAGCCAATTTAAGCTCATCATGCTTCAAGCACTTCTGCTCCATGCTGTGGAGTACTGTTTGTTCCCATTTCCCCTCTGGGTGAGACAGAGAGCTTTTCTGCAAACCTTTAGAAATTGATGCATATAGATGAGACAAGATTATGTGTTACGTCATGTCTCCAGAGCATACGATTATGGATTATGACCGAGTGTGGATGAGGAAAAAAAAAATGTGGGTATGTGCACAAATGTGTATCTGTGCATGCAGCTGTGCATGAAACACACATGTGCCATGCATGCCTCTTTGCATGATTGCTTTCAAGGATGCATGTGCTGCTACTGCTGCTGCTGCCACAGAGGAAAGCAGCAGCCACATACACCAGTGAGAGCTGAGCAAGAGAGGGTGTGTACATCCTCAGATCATATTGCCCTCACGCCCATCCTTAGCTTCATTCTGCCTGAGTGGTCCAATTCCAAACAGAGGAATATCAGCCTGCAGTTTAGGAAACAAGCCAGCAGCACAACAGATTGTCTCCTTTCATTAATCAACATATTAATTCTTTGGCTGTCTTGACGAGATCGAGTCTATTTGCTCAGAGTGATACAACAGCTTGATCACATGCGCTCATGTTGTGCCACGTTATGCAGAGCAGCGTAAGGAAAGGTGAGAATTTGTAGGATCGACAGTGTTCGAATCAGGCTGTGAAAATCTGGACTAAAACTGCAACAGCTGGTCTACATACGAACACCACCTTGCATTGTTGTATTCCTCACTTTGGCTGCATCGACAGATGATGCCATCTACCCGCATCCTTCTCAGAAAACGTGTCATTAATGCACTCACAGGGCCACAGGGGGAGGGGAGGGAAGCAACAAGAAAAAAAAAATACAACAAAGTCCAACCAGTCACAGGTCCCCCTCTTCCCCCAGACACAGCATGCAAACGCGCATCCAGCTCCCGAACGCGCTGCGCCGCCGCACATACCTGCCAAATCTCCGCGCAGGACGCAAACTGGAGTGAGCGAAGCGAGCCGTGTGGAGCCGATTCCCCTCTTTGAGCGAATGGTCGGCGCTGAGAGAGAGAGCAGGAATTCTGGGGAGGAGAAGCAGGGAGGGAGGGGACAGAGCGGCTCGGTGGGTGCGCAGCTGGCTGCTAATACCAGAGCTCACAGCATCTCTCCGCGTCCATCAGACATCACAGTCCCAAAGCCCCGCTCCTGCGAGGAAACGCACACGCATGCACGCCTCTCCCCCATTCCACCAACGCATACAGAGTACCCTCCAGTCTTTGGGTCCTTGGTGTAAAACCTGAGCGATTTTATGTGCTCCGCAACTGATACACACTCCCTTCTCATTGACAGTTTCACCAGCCGGGGTATTGGTAGGCGGGTGGCGGTGGCGCCGATGGGGATGATGACAGCGATGCTGCTGGCTGCCTGGAGTGAGGCTCGGTTCTCCGGGAGAACATCAGTCCGTCCCCACTCTCTCTCTCTCTCTCTCTCTCTCTCATTCTCTTTACCTCTCTCTCCCCACCCACCCCCCACCCCCATGGGTGCGTGAATGTGCGTGTGCGTCTAGGTGTGTGCGCGTGCTCACTTAGCCGGGGGAGGAAAATTGAGCCCAAATAAACACGAATTCAAAATACACACAAACACACAAGGGAGATGCCTCGACTGTCACGGAAGGAGAGAGGGAGAAAGAAAGAAAGAGAGAGAGAGAGAATAGATAGGAATTTGGGATTTTAAAAAATGGCACGTGCCTGCTTATATGCAGTTCTCTTCGAAATATTCCAGTGGAAGCCTTGTAATATGTGTTGTAATATGTCAATAAACCCTGCAGAATGTTCACTCGCAAAAAGGGGATTCCTGCAATTTTTTTTTTTTTTGTTTGTTTGTTTTGGAGATTTTTTTTTTTTTATTATTATTATTTTAGAAGCTGCGCGAGTAATGTCCATGCGCGATGCGCGAGTTTGTAGACAAGTCTATGGTGCAGTAGCGCAACTATGAGGGGGGGGGACCCTGGGAAGGTCACCAGTTAGTCACAGCTACAATTACTTCAAAATTTTAACAAATGGAGAATTAGGTTGTTAGGTTGGAGGAAAAAGCCTGTTGAGGATCAAACTTTTCTTTTCTTCTTTTTTTTTCTTTTTAACTTATATAGTTAAGCTATTGCTTAATATCCAAATAAAATGATTTTGTTTTGGTGTTCCACCCAGTGATTTTTATGGTGGCCCCATCATGCCACCCCTGACCAAATTTTCTGAAAGAACCTCTGGGAATTTATTGTATTAAAATTTTATGAAAATAATTGAGTATTTAAAATATTTCACATTTCCTGTTCTACAGTCTGTGCCAGATTTTACTAACTGGTTTTATAGATTGTACTTTTTTAGGATCATTTATTTACTTTATTTATTTGTTTTTATGGAATGGATGTTTTGTGAACTTAGTATTCTATTTAACGTCAATTTACATATCTGGTAAGGTTGTTTAATTTGTTGGATTTTCATGTTATAAACTAATATGCACCTATTTAAAAATTATAATGTTGTAGCCCCATCTCTTACCAAACTCTTGACCTCAAGCACATACAACAGCAAGCTTAATTGCTGACATTAACTTTATCTTCTCTATCTAGATTTTTCGCCTTTTTTTTCCTGTTTCATTTGGCATGGCGTTCAGTTTAACTGGAACACCTTCCTGGAGGGGGTAAATCGGCTGAGCCATTGCTGACAATACCTTCATGTTTGCTTTCTATAGATGATGCACTTGAGACACTGTCTATCTATATTTAAATCTCTTTCTCAACTAGACACAACAATTGAAGGAGGTATTGCTGTGACTAATTTGGTTAAATAATTTGGGTCATTATATGTTGTATTTCATAAGAGCCTTTTCCCTTATATGAAAATCCTAATTAAAACAAATGGTAAACGGGGGCAAAACAAGGTTTTTGGACAGTAGTAAAAAAATGCATTGTATTATTTTGTGAGATTTGAGTATTTTATTAGCAGTTGCCTCTCAAATTCATGAAAAAAACATGCCAAGAACTGCCAAGAAAAATAATGTGATATGCAATTGTTAAAGGAATGGGAACAAAATGGTTTGTTTAGGGGTACAACTTGGTGGAAGGGGGAAATTGATGAGGAGTCAGCTAGGAATGATGCTATATATGAGGAACATTTTAGAAATTACAAATACAAAGACTGTTACTCTATTTTTATTTGTGCAAGGAATATATACCCTGAAGTTAATATGTTGGGCTACCTAACTATCATTGTATTGTAATTAGCTTGCATGAAAGAAGTTTTATGCATGTAAAATAAATAGGGTATGGCATCCAAACCAACCTGATCAGGGCCCTACAACTTCCTAAATCTGGCATTGCAGTCTATTATGATATAATTTAAACTATCACCATGACATGTTAAATACATCCTAAAGTTTGATTGGCTGACCTGCACAAGAACTCAACTGCAGACCTATCATTGTGTTTCTAGCAGTGTTAGTCCTGCATACTGACTGTAATTAATAAGCCAAACAGAGTTGTCTTGATATGATGCAACACAGGACTATGAATAAATAAATAAAAATAAACACATTAAATAATGACATAATATTAACATATAATAATTAAACATTTTAATAATGTATTTTTAATAAATAAATTACCGAAACATTTAAATAATACATAAATGTATTTATTTATTATTGTTGGTAACTCCAATTTTATGAAAATTATCACAAATGTAAATATTTGTTTAAAGACTTATTTCGGTATTACATTTTTCCATATGGCAGGTTTGGTCTTCCATAGACTTAAAGCTTGTACTGGTCAAGTAATAGAGCAGATTTTTTTTTTTTTTTTCCCCTGGCTCCCCCCTGGCTTGTTGGCCATTAAACATTCAAATAGAAGCCATCTTTCTCTGATGTCCTCCGTGAGCCTTCCTCCCCTGTTAGTCCTGATCTTCTCTCCCAGCTTTTATGTGTGTCATGCTTCCCTCCAACAGCCACTAATTGTCTGGCCTTCAAGCGAAATCCCATTTCTCTCCCTCCCTGCTTCTCTCCGTCACATGAGAGGGAGGCTGGATGTATGGAGATGCAAGTGCGCAAGCGTGTGTGGTTTAGAGGAGAGTGGGTGCAGATCCCAAAGGTGGGGAACGGCTCTCCCTCTCCCCCTGCCGGTGATGATAGCAATTGCAACCTTAAGCCTCAGCTGTCTTTGAGTCAGTCTGACCCACTTGATTCCCGCCAATTACTCGTATGCACTTGCGCTGAGGCAAACACAGCAGAGCGAATGCTGATTTATTTCAGCATTTGACATGGTTCAGTTCAAATCTAATTTTATCTGAGGCGGGTTGAATCAGCAAATTAGTGCTGTCTGGTTCGGATGATTTTATCATTAAAATTTTTTTAGACATAAAATCTGTGAACAAGCACAAATTACAGACAAATGACACATTTTTGTCAAATTTCATTTCACTGTTTTAATATTATTTTATTTTTTACAGTCATTAAAAAAATACTAATTTCAAGTATGGTGTACACATATATGCTGTCCCTTTTACTCTGATGCTCCTAAATGAAAGCCAATGGGCCAAGAAAACAACTATTGTTGAACAACAGCTACTTGAAAGTTCTGTTTAAAGTTTGTGCCACTCCTTGTATGGGACAGAACAAATATGTGGAAGGACATGCTCTAGTCAGACAGCAACAAAGCTGAAGATTTTGACCAACATGCAAAATGCCATGTTGGGAGAAAAACTAACACTGTGCAACAACCTAAAAACATTGCTGTGGTAGAAGTGTCATGCTGGGAAGACATTTATTTCAGCAGGCACGGGGACGTTGGTGGGAAAAGCTGGATGGAGATAAAAACTGGACAATCCTGGAAGAAACCCTGCTGGAGGATGCTAAAGACAGCAAAACAACCCTAAGCATACTATGAGATCTACAATGGAAGGATATTCATTTGTTAGAATGGCCTAGGCAAAATCCAAACTTAAATCTGTTCTGTGCCATGACTGCAGAATTGCTGTTGGGCAAAATAGGTGCTGGCAAATTTTTCCATCTCTAGATGTGCAAAGCTGGTAGAGACATACCCCAATAAACTTGCAGCTGTGACTGCAGTGAAAGGTGGTTCCACAAAACATTGGCTCAAGGGGATGAATACAAATGCATTCCTCACTTTAGAGTCTAAAGACACTTATCATTTTCTTTAATTTACCAAATATGCCTTATTTTATGTTGGTCTATCAAATACAATTCCATTAAGATGTGTTAAATTTGTAGAAGCAATATGTCAAAGTTCAAGGGGCATGAATAATTTTGCAAGGTACTGTTAATCTGTGTTAAAGGAACAACAGGTGACAATCTGCAATCCTTCATGGTTTTTTTTTTTTTTGTAGTAAAGTTGCAGCTTTACTTTACCCTGCTAAAAGTAAACTTAACTCTATAAGGAGAGACAGAAAAAGCTGTTAGTTTGTTACACAAACTTTGGACGGCTTAGTTATGGTATCAAAGCGGGATGAAAATGGAGAGGGCCTCAGGAAACTTGGCGAGCTATCCCTTGGCTGCTGAAGTCACAATCGGAAACAACAGTTGTTTTCCAGGGAGTTCAGAAAGCAGAAACAAACAGGAAGTGGAGGGAGTGAAAGGATGACACTAAAATACTTAATTTTAAAATAATAGAAAACCTTCTATCAATTTCTTTCCATTTCACAGTGTTCCATTCATTTGCGTTGGTCCATCAAATACATTTCAGTCTAAAGTTGTATCCCACGCATATTCAGAAATGACATTTATTGCGCTTTTTTGCTAAAATTTTATCCAAGATTATCTCTGAATTTATTTCATTGACTCAGTTTTTTTCTGTTGGTTGATATAGTATTTATATTATCTTATTTTGAAGCATGTAATGTTTAGAACATTTTTTTTATTGTTTTTTTGTGTGACCAACCATTTTCTAATAAGCACAGCTTCTGACCTCTGGCTGATCAATTGGTGGATTTTCAATTAAAACATGAAAACTTTTTAGTGAAACAAAGTTCTTTAAAGAATTTACAGTGGGGTAGTTGTCAGCATCTTTGCCTCATAGCAAGGAGGTCCTTGGTTTGAATTTCTGCTAGTGTCATAGTTTGTGGTTGATAAAGGACCCAAGTGCTGAGACTAATTGTGGCAAATGAGCAGGATTTTAATAATGAAATGACAAAAGAGAACTTACAAGGAATCCCATGGAGCAGAAGATGGAGCACAGGCTTCATACTCAAAAGAACAATGAAATCAAGTGAGATTAAATAGTAAGGTAAAGGTGGAGAATGGAACTGGATTCAGGTAAGTTAATCAGGGGAAACACACAAGGATTATGACAGTCATAGTCCTTTTGAATGGAGTTTATATGTTCTTCAAGTTGTTTGTTTGGGTTCGCTCTGGGTGCGCTATCCAAAAACATACATTCTATGTTTGGCGATCATCACTATATTTAAAGTGTATACTAAAAGTGCACAATTTTAGCTTCTTTCCCAAATATGTCACAGAAGATGCAGATTAGCTGTTTGCTTTCCATTTTGTGGTCAGATTTAGTTCATATTCTGATCTTTATATGAAATTTGTTGTAAAGGTGCATCTCTCATTACTTATCCAGAGGACATAATCCTACCTTTGGTGTAAGACATACATTCTGCTTGGCTGGAACATTTAGGTTTTTCATGAAAAGGTATTTATTCCCACTTTACTTCCTGCATGACATTCGTCATTCCTCTTGCCATTAGTGTTGTGAACACCACAGTCAGTATTTCTAATTATCTTATTGCTATAGCTGAGCCATGTATAGTTGTGACATTTTGTAACAAATTCAAGTCTGATTAAATTTGAGCATAAAATAATTCCAGTTTAAAAAAATATGAAGGAAGAATAACAGCTTATAATAATGTTTTAAAGCTGCTTAACATTATGTAGCAGATACACAGTGAAAATGTGTTCTCACTAGTTATACTTTCATAGGAGTATTATCAACAAATCGCATTTTGTGAAACAGCACTAAAGGTAGCAGAAAGGCAGCAGAGTGGCATTAGACTACAAACACTTGTAGCACAAAAGCTAAAGCTTTTCTTTATGACCCATCAGATTAAAAAGCTTAATCAAAATATATCCTGCTGCACAGTTTTATCATCTGAGAGGGAAACACTGGAAAGTTGGTAGTAATGAGAAAGGCAGATGGCCATTATATGGCTGTTCCGTGGTTAAAATCCTTCCATTGGAGTATAAAGAGATAGCCATGGGCTGATGAAGTATTAAATCCAACACATGACCATGAGCTTAAACGAAAATACACTTTTTTAGTTATATTTAGGAGAATAAAAGACATTAAAGTTGCATATTCAGATGACACAGCTGTTTTACACACAGCTGGCATTAACTCATACTGCCTTCAGCTCTAAAAGACTGGATTATTGTTTTTCTCATATCAGCAACTAGGGAACCAGAGTAAATCAAACATTGTTGTTGGGGGTCAACTAGACAAAAACAAGAAATGCTTTGGAATGTCAAGGCAAGGTGTTCAGAGGCAGTTAGTGTAGTGGGAGTTTTCCTGAACATTTCAACTGAGTAAACTCAGTTGTACAGTTAGATGGTTATTCTATGAACATTTGTGTTAGCTGATTAATGCCATCACTTCTCCTATTTCCATCCATTGTGAGACCAATAAAATAAGCATTTCATTAGCAAATTTTCAATATACTGATACTGTAACTTTTCTGTTGTAATGTTTTAGTTTTATTTTCTTTTTGTCATTTTATCCTACTGTGATTTTTTTAATGTGTCCTTGTACAGCACTTTGGTGCACTTTCAACCTGTTTTTAAAAGTGCTATATAAATAAACATGACATTGACACTGAGATGTTATAAGCACAATCTTCAGTGTATTTTATTGAGAATTTATGTGATATGCTAGCATAAAGTTTGGCATAGCTGTGAAGTGGAATAAAAATTCTACACAGGTCTCACAAAATTTTTCAAATATAAATCTGAAAAGTGCCTCCCACCCCTTCACCACCACACTCAGACAGGTGTTTAGATTCAGGTGTTTGTCAGATACTCTCTCAGTTGGGCTGCAATTGCCACTAAATACATCTTGTATTATCTTGCCCTGTGTACTTTCCCTTGAAGTTATAACTTTTATTATTATATAAGCATATGTTGTTTGTTGTGGTGGATTCTTGGTTTTGTTTTTGTTTTTGTTTTTTTGTCTTTCCACAGGTCTCAAGGGAGACTTCAAGGGTGAACTTGTATTATCTTTATGCTTTTTTCTCTCTTCTACTTCTATCTCCTTCTTTCCCTTTAAACCTTTCCTCCATCCTTCTCTCTTTCCTTTCTCCCCTTTTTCATCTTTGTGTCTACTACATTTGAAAAAAACACAAAGCAATTTCTAATAAAATTTCATATATATATACCAAGGGGAACATCATAGCGAAAGCTCTGCTTGTGAAAACAAATCTGTTGGGCCTTACCTTGACACTCAGACAACAATTCTGACTGCGACGCTACCAGACAGGACATGTTAAAAAAAAAAAAAAAAAGAAACAAGTGTGCCGTGGATTTGAATTCAGCCTACACTTTCCAGAACCACTTTTTACTGCAATTACAGCTAAGTCTTTTGTGGTACAGCTCTAGCAGCTTTGCACATCTAGAGACTGACATTTTTACCCATTCTTTGAAAATAGCTAAAGTTTATTTAGGTTAGATAGAGAGTGTCTGAACAGCAATTTTACATCATTCTGTCTTACCACTGGCTGTATTATCCCAGTGGAAGCTGAACCTTTGCCCTGGTCTTAATTCTCTTGAAGCCTTTGACATGTTTTCTTCCAGTATTGTTTCCTGCATTTAACTCCATCTGTCTTCCCATCAACTCTGACCAGCTTCGCCTTTTCCATCTCTCCCTGAAGAAAAGTCTCTCCACATGACAGTACAGTGCGCCATGTATACCTGAAGACTCCACAGAGCAACTGTATTTAATTAAATGTATTTAATTTAAAGAATAAACAATACACAGGAGAGCTCTATTTACTCATATGGTGACCCCTGAAGACAACTTGGTTCACTGGAATTGTTTTAGGGGGATCAGATTAAAGGGGGCAGATTACAAAAGCATGTCATAATTTTCTAATTTTTCTTAGTAAAAGAGGAATCTTCATAACCATGTACCATTTTCCTTCCACTTCACAGTTATGTGCTACTTTTTAGTCACATGTTTACTTTTTTTATGTTGGATTAAAAGCCCTATCATTTTGTGGGGATCTCTACCTTCAGTCTGCAGTCAAACAGCAAGAGTGGTGTTTTAGTTTATAAAATTTGAAGAGGGATGCTTTGGTCAGTCCAGGGAGTCCAAGTACCCAGGGAGATTTGCAGTTCTGTCTTCCATTTCTCCAGCTGCTGCAATGCAGATAAGAATCCTCTTTTACTGGAGACCTTTTACACACAACAGGAAACAGCTACCGTCCTGAGCACAGGGTGCCACACACTTTCAGATAGACAGTTTATTTTCCAGCAGTCAGACTTTTTTTTTGTTACTTAAAGAGTTAAGAATTCTATTCTTTGGCATTACAAGAAAAAAAAAAATGCCTGTAAAGACTTTTTAGTCACCTAATCCACAACGTACCTTCTTCATCTTTGATTTTTGCTGACACATAGCAAGCCTTTAAACTGTAATGGATGTTAGTACCCAAAGATTGTATGCTACAGCAGTCAACCAAAGACCAAACATGAGGTGAAACAACCGAAATCTTGAGAGATAACCAGCAAAGCAAGGTTGGTTTTTTTTTTTGTTTGTTTGTTTTTTTTTTTGTCATTTTCATTTATCCAAGAAGTTGTGACTTCGCTCACTAAATTGCTTTCGGTTATCAGGACATAAAAAAAAGGCTGTCAATTCCACCTTTTATCCTGCTTCTTGTTCATTCTTGGTAGGAATTGCTTTGGTATCCAGATCTTACCCAAAACTCAAAAGAGGTCTTTTTTTTTATGATTTTACATCCCCTGTCATAATTTTAGAAAAGCCCAATAACTATGTTGAGCCATGATGGTGACCCTGTTGGAATGCACTGTCTGGGTTTTTCTTCACCCTTCAACATCATCAATATTAATGGGACTATGACAATGATGACATGAGGAGGAAGGGAAGAGAAAAAAAACATTTTTATTATTTAAATGGCTCTAGTTTGTGTTTGTTCCAGTTGCTGCTACTTTCCACCATCATTGTCTGTTTTTGTTGACATTTTGGTTTCCCTTTGTTAGCTGACACTGACTAACAGCAAACAGTCATGACATCTCTGCTTTTTAAATGTAATATTTTTGATTTATGTTGTATCTCTTTCTGCAGTTTGACTGTATGTGTTAATGTCACAAAGAAAAAGAAATAAATGTTAGAAATGTAGATGTCTAAAGCAAAAGCAATAGGAAAACTTATTGAATTTTGTTTAAGTGAGGCTATGCTGCGAGAGCAACATTTCGTAATTGCTTTGTAGAGTCAGATTAAAAATACAGGATAAATCTAACCTTCATGGGTAACTTCTACTAACAGATTTTTATGTTATTTTTTAAATTTCTTCCTCTTTTTTTGACTTTGTAGAAATTGGTTTAAGCAACATTAATTATGGATCCATCTGCCTCATATCAACTGTTTTGGTTGTTGGTGGTAGTGTAATGGTGTGGGGACATGTATTTGCCAAACTTTTGGCCCCTTGGCACAAACTGGGTATTACTGCTGACAATAGCTCTGTTTCCATTACAAATGTGCACAAAATGTTTTCAATATTCTGCTAATGTCAAAAAAACCAACCAATTACGTAACTGTGGTGTTTCCATTAAATAAGAAATACAATAAAAATAACCCATGAACAGGCTTGTTCACGTGATAAGTCAATAAAAATCATGGTGTGACGGATGTAAACACTTACATGAGATATATTTTCATATCTCACCCATGGCACTAATGCTCATTAACAGCCATTAGAGAAAATGTCTGTGTCTTATTCAGGCATTGGAGCAACAGACTCCTTATACTTGGGAGCGGATATGTATATATGCAGCGTTTTGGGGAAATTGTAGTAGGTGATTTTATAGAAGAGCTATGAATGCAACACTTTTGAATAACAAACTCAACTTTTGATGAACTGTGAGATGCTCTGATCCCTCTGGTGGAGCCAGCTACGTATTGTTCAAGGAAGCCAGTGCCAACAATAAGTGCACTGCTTCTGTATACAAACTGGGCTGATGCAAAAAAAAGTGTTTCCATTGCAGTTTTGCAAAAAAACACCAATTTCTATATGGCTAAAAAAATAATCTCATCCTGGCGCAAAAGCCTTTTATTGAAAAACTTAAGTTTTCTTGAAATTGGCATGTTTCCATTAAGATAATTTATTTTTGTAATTCTAATTTGCGCAGTTTTATGGTCAATAAAAACACAGCTAGTGTCTACTCATTTCTGGCCTCAGTGTGTAGTCTGGCTATGTCCAGGAGGATGATGAATCATTTTGTAAAGTTCAAATAATCACAAACTGGCTTCTTGAACATGACCATGACTTCACCTTACTTCACTGGCTTCCAAAGGCGCCAGGTCTTAATCCAATAAAGCACCTTTGGGATTTGGTTGAAATGGGAGATTTACATCATGAATGAGTGGCCAACAAATCTGCAGCACTTGTGGGTTACTGTCATGGTAATATGGACCAAAATGTTGGAGAAATGTTTCAAACACTGTGTGGAGTCTATGATATGAAGAATTAAAGCTGTTCTGGCAGCAAAAGGTTATTCATCCCAGTTCTAGCAAGGTGTAAGCAATGAAGAGGTCAGTGAGTATACATAGCAAAATACAAAGTGAGATAAAACATTTAGAAATTTAAATGACCTGTGTGTTTTAACTGCCACTGTGGTGCAATTTGTTAGCTCAGTAAACCTGATGTGCTGGTCCAGCTTCACCTTTGGCAAATCTAATCTCAGCTCAGTTTAATTTGATAATGATGTTTGATATGTGACTTGATTTGGTTTGATGTGACCTATGAATGTGGACCTCAGGACAAGAATTCAACATTTGAGTACTTGTGAGGAGTGAGGGTCACCGTGGCTCGATTCTGGGTAATGGCGCCACTGAATGAGTCCGCTTCACTCGCTATCTTTCTCTCTCTGTCCATTCCTAACCCACACTTTCAGTTGCCCCAGGGGTGACAACTTGTTGATTTTCATGTCTGTCCTCAGCTCATCATCCCATTTCTTATTCACATCTGAGTCACCACAACAAACACTTGCAGGTCCAGACCCCACATTTTCTGAAGAGGTGGTGGCCAAAATATTCCTTGATAAAATGACAAAAAAAATATTCATTTATTTATTTTCTGTCACACCTAAGTGTTTGAACAAATTTAAATATCAGATGCAGATAACCTTAATAAATACAATTAGCAGTTTTCAAAATATGATTTAATTTCTCATGGTCAAAAAAAGCTATCTAAACCAACCTGTCTTATGCAAATAACTTTTGCTCCGTTAACCTAATTACTGCTTGTGTTTGTCTTGATGGCATCAGCTGACATCAGGCATTTGCAATAACTGGTAATGAGTGTTTACAGTAATACTGCGGAGGAAGTTTGTCCCACCCTTCCTTGCAGAATGGTTCAATTCAGTCAAATAAGGGGGTTTTCAATCATGAACAGCCTGTTTGAGATTATGTCACAGCATCATAATCAGATTTAAATCTTGTCTATTTCTTGGCAACTTTAAAACCTTCGTTTCAATTATTTTTTTGTTGAATATTTTCCAGCCAATCAGAGCTTGTCTGACTAATGTGCTATGGGTCAACGTCCAGCTGCATAACCAAAGTCCACTTAAGTTATGGGTCACAAACATATGGCTGGACATTCTAATCTAGTTTTTTATTCTCTGGTAGAGAGCAGTATTCATGGTCATAGTAACTATAGCAGTTTGTTCAGATCTTGAAGCAGCATAGCAGTCCAAGATCATCACACTGCGACCATAATGTTTTACTATAGGTATGAGTTCCGTCTTCTGCAATTTGTAATAGAATAGAATACAATAGAAATATCCTTTATTGTCCCACGATGGGGAACTTTCTGTGCAACAGCAGCAAAGTGGCAGTGACAGGCAATAACAGAAAACAGGCTCACACAAAGAATATAAAATATATATAAAAACAGAATAAAGAATAAGAAATTCTGTACAGTAAGGCAACATTTCAACATAAATACTGTGTAGTTATAAAAAATACTCCAGTCCAGAGGAATGTGCAACTGAGTTGGTTGATTAAAATTGTACAATATGTGCATGTCTCGAGGCCTCTGAGTCTCTGAGTCCCAAGGTCTCAGAAACAGCTCCATAATCCTTTCTAGACTGAAAGATGTCAAAGACTTTGTCAGATGTTCTTGAATGTCTTAGGATCCTTGGATAATATGTTGCCTCTAAATATCTTTTTAGGCTACTTCATCTTGTCAAAGAGTCTCTGGTCAAGTGATTTCTTAATTTTGATTCTACAGGTCTGTTAATAATCAGGCCTGGGTGTGACCAGCAAAATAGACCAAACAATAGTAGTAAGTCATATTTAACTCATAATTCAACAAGATAGGGAATTTTAGTTTTACCTATTGCCAGGTTAGTTTAGATTGTTTTTTCTCTCTCCTATTAAATGAAGCCAACATTTGAAACTGCTTTTTGTATTCACTCAGGTTGTCTTGATTTTAACATTTGTTTAATGATCTGAAACATTTAACTGCAACACAACAACAACAGAGAAAATCTATAAGTGGATATATACTTTTTCACAGCATGCTGCCCTATCCCCTCATAAGGCTGAGTGGCAGTTTCAGTTTTCCACTTATGTCTATCCTTTCTCTTTACTGTGGCTCTCTGAGAGTCACACACAGAGCCCCTCAGGTGTGGTGGCTTTAACAACAGCCAAGTGTATACCTAATAATTAATAAAATCAGCCATGAATGCTGCAAAAGCTCTCTAACATACAAGCTTAGCAATGCAGCTGTGTCAATATATCACTTCCCGTTTACAGTGTAGTCCCACAGCAGGCTGCAGACACCACAGATAACAACAGTACAAAGCATGCTGGGAGATAAAAGTGCCACTAAATGTGCTGGGGCCCCATTGGTGCCTGTCACAGCATGATGTGGCATCAGTCAGTATTATCGCTGTGAATGGTGTACCTTCTAGCAAACAGTGCAGTAGAAAAGGAGGGAGATGAGGAAGAAAGTAAGAAACCTGCATATATTAGTTGAGCACTGAATACATGAATACTATAAGAACAAGCAACTCATAGGACAATAGTTTGAGACTTGTTACAGTATCAAAATTTAGCATTCTGCAATCAAATATTAAATTTCTCTGATGTCACTTTGGTTGATTGCTTAATGATAACTAATGATAGTGAAGTGTATAAACAATGGGTTCTTGTCGCTGTTAAAGAATGCCTATGTGAAGATGTTTCATTGAAGACTCTGGGACAGACCTATCTGAATAAAGGAGGATTTATTTCAAACAAGCCCATCATGGATTATGATTCTGAAAATCAATCTCCAAAGGAACTTTCAACATGTACTCTCTTTTATAACCTTTCAGAACGAACCCATTCAGTATTATTTGTGGCATTCCCCAACACATGGCCCTAACTTTAGACACAGTCTTTTCTTTACAGACACACACATTCTATATTTGCAACCTGTAGCTTCAGCTATCCTGAGGAATTCTTTCTTACCTTGCCTTTTTGACCCTCTCACCATATTAGATATTGATATATTAAGTTATCGATATATTTATCTCACTGACATTTAAGAAAAAAATGATCGTATGATATTGACTGATGTCACTGTATGAGTGATGCAACTCACAAAAAGAGTAGTCACTAAAAAAAAACACAAAAATATAATCACTAAATTGTACAATTGTGCCAGCTTCTCTGCAGCATGAACTACAATAATTTAAGTTTGAACTCTCATTGAACTGCTGTGGTTAAAAATGGAAACAAAATTTGGTTTAAGGCCACTGAGTTAAGTTCCATGTGAAATTTTTGGATGGCCATTGTTTCTTCTGGAACTTTCTTCACAGATAAACTTTAAGAGGCTTTTCCTTTTTTTACCATAAGTTTAGAGGTTCTGTAGATTTTGGACAAACCTTTTAGGGTTGTCTTGCAAAGCATAATAATGAACTGGTCACTAGTCTTTCTGTATTACCATAATGTACCCAGAAGATCTCCAGCAATGATTAGTATTAAAATGTTGTCCTCTGTTTTTTGATGATTCAGTTCTGAGGGAAGGTGATTGTGTGACTCCTTCTAAATCTCAGTGGACCTTTGTTCAATCCAAAATCTCTCCTTACCCGTTATACTACCAAAGAGAAACAGATTGGAAAATATGGAAGAGATACCCTCAGTGCACTAGGCCTGTGCTTTTGTTTCCCTTCTTAAGATTATTGCCGCAAGCCAAGTTCAACAGGAGAATCAGTGGCTCATTGATTTCAGTCAAACAACTAACCACTGCCTGGTTTACCTTTTGTGTGTTCAGAATCACTGAAGTAAAAATGTTTTTACCAGAATAATAAATGTGTCAAAACAGTTTTTAAAGATTTATTTAGATTTATTTTGATTACCCTTTACAAGTATATCTAAAGGGTATGACAAAATTATGGAGTCTAAAACAGAATAAAACATATTTTACAGAGAGCAGTCAAAAAAAAAAAAAATAAAAATAAAAAATCACACATTGCTGACTTCCACATGTTCATTAAAAGCAGCTCAACCTTTCAGGTTTTTCAGATGTGAGATTTTATTCTAGACAGTGAACTTATTGTTAGTGAGGACAAGAAGCATTATCACATAAATCTTCCCTGCCCTATTAACAATAGTGTGGGTATGGCTTGTGTAGATGTGGCTCCAGCTGAGCTACAGTTTTAGAGCTGAGACTTACATTCAGTTGTAAAAGGTCAAAGCAATTCTTTTAAACCTCTTTGCTGAATGGGTCTTTCTTGCAGTTTTTAAGGACTGCAGCAGCAACAGCGAGGCTACAGCAACTGCTACCCACCACTCCCTGGCTGAAACTGAGAGGACGGCTCTCCTGCAGTAAACTTCTACAAACATATGCCGCTGATATACTTTGTGAAATCTTTTACATTAGTGTAATATCAAATGCAAACTCAAATTCACCAAAAGTCTAACAAAGAGATGTATAATGACAGAATCTTACACAACTATATGGAACTTTACCAAGTACACTGTAAATGAAGGATGTTTGTCGTATTGCTCTACTGCCCTTATAGTCCCTAGCTAAAATGAAGCTGTAAATGTCTGTGCATATGGCTGTCACTGGAGTAGAGACCTGCCCCTGCTGCGGCAGGCTAATTATATTTGCACCTCAGTGATGAATGTAGCTCTACTGTGATTTATTTTCAACTGCCCTAACAGCATTTGGAGCCGTCTTTCCTATAGCTTTCTCTTCCACAAATAAACACGCAAGTATAAGAAGTTTAATGTCCCCTGAGAGCAATTATCATGCAGTCCTGTGGTATGCTTGTGTCATTAATCTCTTCACTGACTTTGCTGTGACAATACAGCACTTCCTGTTGTTATTTACTGAACAATTCCTGACCGGTGGGTTTGCACTGCATGGAATAATTACAGGCACAAATATGCTGACTTGTCAAATCCTAGCAGCTCAACGTGTTGAGTAGCTTGTTATTGGGGCAGTAAAGAGGAAAAAAGGGGAAATTATTCAACTTAGTGATATAAAAAAAAATAACTAGGGACACAAGGTTGCTGTCACGGATGCATGTTTTACATCAAAGAGAAAAATGCTAAATGTATATTGGTATTGTACAATAATTTAAGAAAACAAGATCTGGATATATAAAACATATAAACAACATGTAAAAAGATGCAAAGATAAAATAAAATGGTTGAGAGCTGTGTAGATGTTCTGACCTTCTGATAATTTCTCTAATATTTTCTACATATTTCATTTTTGATTTTATTTACCTTTAAAAAAGTGAAGCATAATTTTCAGTATTGTTTCACTTACATGGACTTAAAAGGATTGTTAAGGGTAACAATAATTGTGCCACCAGGGATTTTGTTAAAAACAATAATTTCTTCTTGTGGGATTCAGTTGTAGAAGCTCTCTACTGTAAGGTGGCTATATGTTTTGCTTCGCATTACAGTGTAAGAGTGTACTTTTAATTTGCTGCAGAACTGCCTTCAATGCTCAGTGTTGTTGAGAGGAGAAAGGAGGTTGAGGGTGCAGGTTTGTAAACACACCAGGTTTGGAAAGGAAAGGAGAATCACGGTGAGACTGTGACAGATGGCCTTTCTCTGGACATCTTCCACATGCTTTATAAACACACACTCATACACACACACACACACACACACACACACACACACACACACACGCACACACACACGCACACACAATGTCTCAAGCATTCAGAGCCAGAATTCTGCGTCTAATGATGGCTGGTGGAGAATCATGATGAAATGAAGATCGATGGCCGTTTGTAGAACTTGTGAGAGCACCTTGTCAGATTGTCCTTTACATCTAAATCATCCTTTCATTTTGCTCTGAGCTAAAAATGAACAGTTTAGGTAAGTCAGCCTTTAAACATGGATTTTTATTTTTTTGTGCATCAAAAAACAACTGATATGAGGGAGTTCTCTTAAGAATAAAAAGCAATTAGCTTGTTAATTGGATGTGTAACCTCTCCTTGTTAACATAAACTAATTGTCAGCTTTGTCATTAAAGCTCCTGTGTATTGCAGCAGAAACAGAAAGAGCAAAATGGAATGCTGTATGCTGCTGAGGTTGAAGGGAACACAATTAAATTGCCTATTGGACTTCTCGCTCCAAACTGTTGTTGGAGAGTTTGTTAAGGAGCAAAGCTGAACTCTAAATTATGGCAAATCATTTGACAGCTTCTTCACATTTTAATTAAAAGCAGTGATGCATGAGGCCACAAACTTAATCTATTTTCGGCCAAGGAAATTTGTAATCATTATCCTTTGATCATCACAACACCAAAGAATTCTGCTTTTTGACAAATATGTGTGAAAGTTATTACTAAACCATACACTAGCAATCCCAAGCACTAATTCAGATTAATTTGGTTGTTCAAAAGACTGACTGATTAAATACAAATAGATTTATTTTTAATAAGCAAGCCTGAGACACTGGGAGAAATGATAACATTCATGTTTTCATAATCAAAAAATACACTAACATAAATCAGTTGAAACTTTTGAGATGCAAGACAGTAAAAAATAAAAATATATCTCACTTTTCCCCTTACACCCCAACCTCCAAGGCACTCATGTGAAGGTAGTGTGGACCATGTAAGATGATGTCTGAGTATTGGATATCGAGTGAGCACTGCATGTATGCATGTATACCCTGCTGTGCTCCTCCCCTTGAGCCTGTTCTCTATCTTATTCAGTGAAGTACCAAAGGAGGGCCCTGTGTGGGCATCTGTGTAAAACACAGCAGGAAAAAATGGTTTGCAACTGCTGCTTGGTTCACATCAGTGAGCCAGTCAGAATATTTTGTTAACATCACAGCTTAGTTAACTCACTTATCAAAATTGCTGTCATATTTTTTGATGTATTTCTCAATCAGAACAATCTTTCTTTACTCTCTTAACTACAGGAATTATACAGTTTATGATTAGGTCACAAATCAGGAACAGAGAATGAAAGAAATGGTTTTTCTTTTAAGAAGGTCCATAGCTAGTATTTGTTCATGGAGTTCATCACCTTTTGCATACTGTCAAAATTAATGGTGATTGCCACTATATAAATAAAAAAAAAAACAACAACCAAACAATAGAGCTGGTTGAACAAATTGTCAAGCTAGCTGAAAGTGTCATGATCCATAGGTCATGGATCATGACCTATGGATTTGTTTCTGTTTTGATCATGTCTTTATTGCGTATTTTCTTAGA
This sequence comes from Anableps anableps, assembly GCA_014839685.1. Taxonomy (NCBI): domain Eukaryota; kingdom Metazoa; phylum Chordata; class Actinopteri; order Cyprinodontiformes; family Anablepidae; genus Anableps; species Anableps anableps. The sequence goes on along the minus strand of CM026067.1, from coordinate 9,850,661 downwards.
TCTTTCCTTAGTTCATTCCTCTATTTACTTCTTGGTTTATTCTTATTTATGCATTTAAGTTTAAGCTTCTTTTACTAATGTTCCTTCTGGTTATTGTTTATTAGTTTCAGATCATTTGCATTCATTATTCTTTCTTCCCCCATTCCCTCAGTTTTATTTATCTTCCACTTTCTCCCTGCCTGTCAGCCCGTTTTCCTGCTCAGCTGTTTCATTACTCCTAATTTCCCTATGCCTGCTCTCTTCCCCAGCTGTCCCTACTCACCTGTGATCAGCTCTTCTCCTTTGTCACTTCCACCTCTCTCTGAGTATTTAAGCTCTTCTATCTGCATTGTTCTCCACTGGCTCCTTCTTGAACTCTCCATGATATTCCTCGAATCTTCTATGATTCCCTCTGTTACTCTGCAGTTATTCTTTGTAAGTGTTCAAATAATTTTCATTAAATATCCTCTCAATAGCTATTCCACGACTATACACGACAGAAACTGCTTATAGCTCATATTTTGATAGATTGCTTTTATTTCTACGTGAAACATTTTCCCTTATCTTTTAAATCTGCTCTGACATGAATGGGTTGCCATGCAAGTCAGTAACATTAAGAACATGCTGTTCCTATTGTTAAAACCTCTCTGCATTATACACTCATTACCTTTGCTCCATTGCTTAAATCCAACAACTCCTTTGTTCATATAACCTAGTTATGCAATTCAGTCTCTGGCATACAAACCAAGGATCAAGCACTGGTTATATGACTGTGTTATTTACTGTAACAATGACACCATAAACAGCTGATTATTATTTTATTTTTTGTTTTGTTTTTCTTTTTAACAACTGAATGTCAAAGGACTAATTTTCATTGTAATGGTTCTAAAGTAAATACTAAAACCATTTCTGCCTATACAACCATTTTGAAAACAGTCCCTACGGATTCATTTATAGAAATATTTCCTAAGATTGAACAATAAACAAATATTGATTTTCTTACAAAAACTGCCCTTGCTGTCCTCATCTGTGGGCCTGCTTGGACAGTTACATCAAGCATTTTATTACACAAGCCAGGAAAACCACGTATTTAGAGGTCATAGAAATGCATAAAAATATCTATATAGCAAACCACAAAACTGTAAAAATACAGGTATGCCATTTATACAGGTTGCTGGTGCTAGTTCTTTAAGTTTTCATACACACATCAAATGAATCCATCAGCAGCTATTTTATGTGCTTTAAGACCTCTGATCTATACTGTCTGAGGAACACACGTGTTGGTGTGATCTCCCTAAGTTTGTTGATTTTTTTTTTTTTCGACTTACGGAGATAAATATTTAAAATACAAAAATAAATCCATTTACAGAGCGGAAAATAAACAGTAAGAGACACCAGTATCAGTAAAATTTCTCAGGAACCCATGTGATGCAACACAAGTTAAATCTACGACTCTCTGTCCATCCATCGGCCCATACTGACCTTGTATGACTTGTTGCTGCTAGCTGCGTCGACATTTAAACAGGGTCAGCTGAAAGTCAGAGCAATTTCACCAAATCATATTGAGTGGCCTTAGCTGGCTCTCAATATAAAACAACTTGCCAGTTGCAAGGCAAAGGATTACCTTTTTATGTTTTTTTTTTTTTTATTATTATTTAAATATTTTTTGTTGCTTAAAGTAGAGAGGTCCAAGAAAAAGAAAGGAAAAATATTTACTGAAGAAAACAAATATCTAAATATAGTAAATAATGTAGCTTGAATGAGAATGTGTGAAAGGACAGAAGGAGAGAGCTGGCAATGAAGAGATAAAGGTTAGAAATAAAATGTCCCTATGTATGTTTTTTGGGCGTAGACAGTCCTGCTGAGCTCCAGAAAATGTGAGCTGAAAGGTATAGATAGGCTGTGACTGTAATGGCACTGGATGCTTTAGATGAACTACTGTATTTTACAGGCACCAGTAATTATCTACAAGTGTAATTGTAGATAATGTGCCTAGGAATGTGCCAAGGAAATTCTGTTTTTTTTTTCTAGACAAATCAGACTATATTTTATGGCTTCAAAAATTGTATAATTGAAAATAATCATATGTTTCCCATTATAGTAAATAGTTTTTTTATTCATGACCCAGTGAAAAACAGTATGTTAACCAGCCTTGTTTGATCATATTGAAAGGACTCATTAAACAGACACAGAGAGAGTGAATTGCAGAATCAACAGGGTAGGATCATTAAAACCAAATTCTTCTTCCAGTGGAAGCTCTAGGTCATTTCCTGAGAAATGAGCTGAACAAAATTAAAAAGAAAACAGTAAAAAAAGAGGAAGTGAGGATTATTAATGCACGCTGAAATGAAAGTGGATGGGATGATTATACTGAGTCAATTTTCTATCCCAAAAATTTCCAGCTATCTGCAAACAGAAATAATATGAGGGAAAATATTTCCCCCATTGTATTAATAATTTTATATTAAATAATATTAATACATATTTCAATTTCTACCCTCTATACAAAGAAAACTAATGGTTTAGAATTTTGTGATAGTTTAATTTTAATATGGAGACACAAGATGTCAATGACAACAAAAGGGTTTTGACCCACTCCACTCAAAAACTCTCTGAATGCTTTAAGTTTATTGGCTGCTGTTATGCAACCAGAGACGTAAGCTCCCTCTACTGATCCTCTGCAGGATTAACTTCTGAAGACTAGGCTACTGTACAGGGCTGGACTGGCCTCCTGCCATTCCGGGCAATGCCTGGTGGGCCAGCACCCATTTATGGGCCGCCCAAGGCTGTCATACTTTCACCAAGAAAAGTATATTAAAAATATTTTTTATCGACCACAATGGCCAATTGGTTGATTTTCTTGAAGGACATTGGGTTTATCCAATGAAAATTCTCGGTCCTCCTTGGCCTGACTCTCCAAGACTATAATTTTTGCTTTTTCAGCTGAGCAGAGTTGGAGAGAAGTGAGTGGATACGCGGTGTGGTGGGTCTGAAAAGCTGTGAGAGCAAAGGCTAAAAAGTGTCTAAAAGTGGAGGAGGAGAATGATGAGTGAGACATGACCCAGAGACAGATTGATGATGAGTTGAGATTAGCTGCTATCACACTCAGCGGGAGAGGACTCCTGCCTCCATAATTCTTCAACGCGCTCAACTACCAGATAGTGAGATGCATTGAGTTCAGTGTCCAGGCCAGAGATGAGACTCAGATGGGATTTTTAAAAATTTATTGATTTTAGTTATCACCGCAATGTATGCAACTGTGCATAAAGTTGAAAACGTCTGTGTCAAGACATTTTCAACTTTATGCACAGGTGTGTGTAATCTGTCAAACACTAAATTTTCTTCTTTTAAATTCTGACAACACAGAGGTGGTTGTTTTTGGACCTGAACCTCTGAAAGAAACTGCTTAGTCAATCACTTAATCTGGATGGCATTCAATTGGCCTCAGATAATAAAGTAAAGAACCTAGGTGTTATTTCTGACCAGGATATGTAATTTAAGTCCCATATTAAACATGTTTCTAGAACTTCCTTCTTTCATCTCCGGATTATTGCCAAATTAGAAATATTCTGTCCAGCAATGATGCTGAAAAACTAATCCATGCACTTGTTACTTCAAGGATGGACTACTATAATTCTTTACTATCAGCAAGTCCACAGAATATAGTTAAAAGGCTTCAGATGATCCAAAATGCTGCAGCAAGAGTTCTAATGAAAATTAAAAAGATAGATCATATTTGTTCTATCTTAGGTTCCCTTCTTTGGCTCCCTGTTAAATCTAGAATAGAATTTAAGATTCTCCTTCTCACATATAAAACGCTTAATAATCAAGCTCCATCAGAGATCTGATTGTTCCATATATTCCTAACAGAGCACTTCACTCTCAGACTGCAGGTTTACTGCTGGTTCCTAGAATTTCTAAAAGTAGAATGGGAGGCAGATCCTTTAGTTATCAGGCTCCTCTCCTGCGGAACCAGCTCCCAGTTTTAGTTCATGAGAAAGACACCCTGTCTACTTTTAAGACTAGGCTTAAAACTTTCATTTTTAATAAAACTTATACTTAAACTGGCTTAGGTTATCCTGAGCTATTTCTGTAGCTATGCTGCCACAGGGTTAAGCTACTGGAGGACAAACTGACCAATTTTTCTCACTTTCTTCTTCTACTACTCTCCAATTTGCATTATTTGCTATTATTTCAACTGTTAACTTTTTTGTTTTCTCTCAGTTATTTTCTCTCCATAGAAGCTACACCTGGTCTTGCATTTGGCTGTGTTACCTTCCTGGAGCAGGGCTTCAGCTGAGATAATGCTGCCATCAACTAATCATTCTCTTTCTCCTGCTGTTAACTTTTTGCTTTCATGAACATCGAAAATAATCTTACATCAGTTCATCTGTTTTCTGTTTCTTGTGCATTCTGCTCTGCCTTCTCAAACCCCCAGTCGGTCATGGCAGATGGCCGCTTGTACTGAGCCAGGTTCAGCTGGAGGTTTCTTCCTGTTAAAAGGGGAGTTTTTCCTCTCCACTGTCGCTACATGCATGCTCAGTATGAGGGAGTGCTGTAAAGTCAACAACACAACGTCATGCGGTCGCTACATGCTGGGCCAGGAGGAGTGAATGTTGCAAGTCAATGACTCAATGCAATCTGCTGGGTTTCCTTAGAAACTATTTGAACTACTTTGAATAATTAATTGAGCTTACTGTACTGTTTGATAACTAGGATCAATTGGAATGTATGTATGATTGAATTTTATTTTATTTTAATTTTTTTTTGTCAGGATGACATTTGTTATGAATTGGCGCTATATAAATAAACTGAAATGAATTGTCAGCTATTGTGCTTTACTTTAACTTTTGAAACAACACAATATGCTAGTATATCCTCTGGTATGTCGTGTACCTTTGCATATCATACAAATAGGGCTGTTTTTTTGGTCCTAGTCCAGCCCTGCTACTGAATGTGCCTAATGTGGTTAATCTAGCCACTTTATTGTTGTCTTAGCAGTATGTCTTTAGTTGTTGTCAGGCTAGAAGACATCTTGATGACCCATCTGTAGTGTTCAGTTCCTAAATTTCACAGTAGATGTTCTTGTACATTGGCCCCTCAAAGTGGTAAAGTCACCATGGATGCCTCACAGAAAAAATGCCTCCAAAATATAATGGTTTCACCTCCATGCTCCATTTGATGTTTGCTTGGAAACTGCTAGTCTGTACATGTGCCTTCTAAACCAGGGGGATGCCAGAATTTAAACCATTAAATTGTCTTTCTTGGTGTCTGTGGTCCAAACTGCCTTCAGATCATTAACAGCCAACAGCTGCATGGTGGGAGCTTGATTCCTCAACTTTTTCATAATCATTCTCATCCCATGATCCAAGACCATGCATGGAGCATCATTTTTCCCATTTCGTCAATAAGTGCTGACACAGGGTCCTCTTATCATAGAGCTTCTTGCTAATGATCTTGGAGCCCATTCCATCCTTTTGCAGAGCACCAATCTTATCCCTGACATCGCTCTCTGGTCTGTCCATAATGGTGGAGAGGTTTGACGCTGAAGAACCTGATTTTGTGTTTTACACAGTTTAAGGTCAGACATGTTTTGTAAATGATAAACTGATTGATTCATGTGAAAAATGGGCAAATGACTAATCTGTGGGACTCAGAGTTCTAGTAGTGTTCCAAGGAATCACACACTTCATCATGCAAAGCAATTTAGAATTTTTAAGCAGTGCATTTTTCCCTGAAATTGTTGCTGATATTCTGCACTTTCCGCCACTATATATGGCACTGTAAAATGAAAGCTGTTTATTGACATTCCATGATGACTCTTGGGTTTTCAGATGGCTCTGCAGCCTCACTAAAACTTCTTGCATCTAAGTCAAATGCTAATACTGAATCTTCTGAATATTAATATATTTATTCACTTACTGAGCACAGCTGCACCATACTCATCATGATGCAATTTGTCACAACTCCACAGGCATGACTTGTCAGCTCTGAACTCTTTGCATGCTTAGTAGGTTTCAAAAATCCAATCTGAATGTGATGATTCCATTGTAAACACACAATAATATGTATTCTGTTCTACAGTGCCTTGCAAAAGACCTGAGACTGGGATGAAGGTTTAATTTCTAGCAGATAAAAACCAGAGCTACAATGCTACAATGCTTTTGATCAAGACTGTTTTGAGTTAAATTAAAAGGAGGCTAAGGGGACTGGTCAAAATTCAGTCAAGCTGCAGTGACTAGTCTGAAAAAAAGGAAATACAGAAAACATTAAAGTGATTGGTCAGATTTGTGAAAAAGTTGCAATGACTGGTGAAAATCTACATAAAATTTGCGAACGATGAGTGAATTTGCATTAATAGTTGCGATCACAACATCACAACTTCCTGGAGGGACTGAAAACATATTCACAGTGTAGAATGAATGGCCCAGATCAAGTCCAGACTTAATCCTAATTGAAAATATATGGCTTCAAAAGTTGCATAATCTTATCTGATGGAGCTTGAGCTGTTTTGCAAGGAAGAATGGGTAATAATTCCAGTCTTCAGATTTGCAACGATAATTCCAAAGGCAGCAACTTTGTGCTGGTCTACCATATAAAATACTGATAAAATACATTGATGTTTATGGGTGCAATGTGAGAAATTGTTGAAAAGTTCATAAGGTTTGAAAACTTTTGCAATATGTACTTTTTCACTATATATCGAGTTTGTCCCCTTTGGGTGTTAGTGTAGTCAGATACCATCTGCAGAGTGATGTATTGGGTGACCGAAGAGCAAGGCTTTAATGAAACATAACTTGTGCAGTCAGACCAGCTGCAGACTGAAAAATCACAGGGTATTAAAGATACACTACCCAAGTACCATATTTTACAATCTCACCACACAAATTATAACATTTAGCATCCTTTCTACTAACAGTTTAGGCAAAAACCAGCTATTTGTCTGGTTCATTTGCCCCTTTTGTTGACATTTCGAGCAAATCATAATTAGTGCACTCAGTTTGCAGTGCTGAAATTGTGTGTGTGGGGGGAGGGGGGCTTCCTTTGTAACTGAGCATGAAAGCACCAAAACACACTGCAAAGTGTTTGCTAGTTTCAATCCATCATAGATAAAAAAGCAAATGCAACAGAATCAATGAGTGGAGTATCAGGTCAAGATTTGTTATATCACTTAGGGTTTGAAATAGTTTAGCGTTGCATGTTTTATGACTGTGATATATATAGTTAGACCATGATACCTACGGATGTGTTTATGGTGTGGGAGACAACCTATCAGGTAAGAAATATGCATGAGCGCATCTGTTTATGCATGATCAAGCATGTTACTGAAAATATGAAATAAAAACTGTCTGCATCGATTTGTGCTTGTGTGAGAGAGATGAATGCATACATACTGTATACAGAGAACAAGAGGAGATGCAATCCTGCTTGGTGATTTCTCTAAAATGCATTGCAAGTTAGATCATCAGGGCCTTGGGAGAGGACATTCGTGCTTGCTGTTAACAGAGGGCTGTCCCAGAGGAACACCCACCAGAAATGGTGACAGCTGATGACATCACTTATTAGAGGACAGACTGAAGAACGGGTGCTGCTAAAAGCCACTATGAGGAATTAAACAAGGTTAGAGTAGCTTTGACTTCTTAGAAGACCAATCAGTTCTGATGCTTGTTTTTATTCATAATATTTTACTAACCACAGAGAGTCGGTGTACTCACAGATATGTTGTTGTCCACAAATGTGCTTATCTGTATGTACATGCTGATGTTATTCATTTCTGAGGCTCGATTTAAACATACATACATGCAGAGTGAAACAAATCAGTTCAAGGAGGGGTTCTATGAAAGGATTCTCAAATCTGACTTTTCCTGATTCGCTTTGATGTTCCCACATGAAAGAAGTTCAAGGCCAGGAGAGACACAGAGAATATGTTATTATTTTCCTCTCATGCATCATATAAATCCGTCACCCGCTTACTATTTATAAACCTAACGTAGGAAAAAAAAAATTTCTTCAACACATTGATGTGACTTGGCTTCTAATGCAGTTGAGACTGTTAACTAAAACATATTCACAGTGCTGCAAAAAAGTATTTTTCCCTCCTTACAGCTTTCTCCTGATTAAGCATTTTTTGTCACACTTAGATGTTAAGTTTATTTTCACAAACCAGAGTGGAGTCTGATTTTATTATTTTATATATATATATATATATATATATATATATATATATATATATATATATATATATATATATATATATATATATATATATATAAGGTTATTATATATTTTCCAGGCACAATGTGCCATTTTATAGCACAATCAAGTTACTTGTTTTAAAAATGCTGTATATATCAAAGATAACTTAAAAGAAATTTGACTTCACAATTTGACACCTTGTCTCTTTAAGAAGCTCCTACCCTCCTCAGAACTGCAGCTGGGGACTGCAGTTCCGAGGAGGAACTCTGTGGAAATAGGCAGCGCTTTGTGAGAGCAAGCGTTTAGGCACCCTCAAATGGCTCCCACAGGAGAATCAACAATTCCTCAAACACACAAGAAAGAATCAAAGCAACACTCCATGTTTTTCATGAGGGAATAACATGATATAAAGCTGAAAAAGTCGATTTTACGTAATACTCCCCACCCACCCCCCAACCCATAAATAGATCCTGACAAACAACATGAATGAGGTGTTATAATCTCAACCCTGAAACCCTGAAAGAGAATGTTTTTGGAACGTTGAAAGGTTTTTAAGTGACCTGGTCAAAGTTTAGGCTTAAAAATAACTTTTACTTATAACTTATGTAAAAACATATTTTTACATATTTGTTGAAACTGTCACTATGTCATGACAGAATGGTGTGAGACAAATAATCAGTGGAAAAAAAAAAAAAAAAAAAAAAAAAAAAAAGAGCTCTTCTGCCTTCTCCCAGTGCTCCCAATGCGATCGAAAAACAACCAATCAGAGCCAGGAGGTGGATCTTAGTGCTGTCAATCACCATCTGAGTGGCCAGTTCATCCCCCTCTCCCTCCCTCCTTGCTGTCTGCTACGCTGCAGCCAGCAGAGACTGTAGTGAATGCTCAGGTGAGTTAGCATGACCACCGACGATAAACGGTTTTCCTGTAACGGTAAGTTGTTTCTCCGCCATTAGCACATTTAGCGGTGCAAACATGAGGTTGATTGACAGCGCTATGAGCTTCCTCCTGGCTCTGATTGGTTGTTTTTGGTCGGGAGCTGTGCATTTCTTCAGACGACATTGGTAGCTCAGTGAGGAGGTGGAGGAGATCGATTTTTTTATTCACACATTATCTGTTATACCATACAGTCACAACATGGTGACAGTTTTAACAAATATGTAACAAATATATTTTATTTTCTATAAAAATTACATACTGCAGGTTTAAATCTGAATGAGCTGCTGTGGCCTGAAACAGATGCCCGAACCCCCTCCAATGTGACTGGTTTAAAACATTTTTGTGAAACAGAATGAATGGACCAAAATTACTCCACAAACACATAAAAAAAAGTCCAAACCAGTTATCTTAAATGCTTAATGCTAGTTGTTCCCACTGAGGGTGGTTGTCTTATCATGTCCTTATAATACAGTTTAGCCTTAGTGACACCCACAATCTCATTTCAAGAGAGTCAGTTTAACACAACCAACACTAAAACACTGTTATTAAGCTTAGGGAGACAAATAAACCATGTTGATTTGATAGCACACCAGAAAGTGTGCCATCTCCCCCACCTTAATAAATAAAATCATAATTTGAAAACTCCATTATGTATTTACTCAGATTATCTTCATCTAATATTGAAATATTTTGATCAACAACTTTGACAAACAAAACAACAGCAGTGTGAAAGGGGGGAAATAGTTTTTCACATATAATGCAAAGCTGCTGTTTGATCTTATAGTTAAATTAGTTTGAACAATGCAATTAAATATGGAGTTCAAATGAGTTAGTTCATTATTTTGATTCACTTGCATTAGACATGGAACATTTGGTAAGGACACAGCACACACACACAAATGTCATTAAAAGGCAACATTTAAAAAAGTTGATGTAACAATGACTGAACAGTAATCACTGTATGAAAGCAGGGGGGATTATTTTCTTCAAAATTATAATAACTTATATGAAAACAACAGCCTTCTTCCTTAGGCTGTTTAACTATTTGTATTTTGTCAGAACTTTTCCGGTGTGTGGGTGCCACAGTGATGAAACTGGCTGGGTGTAATCCGGGCTGACACTCGCCCACATCTTGTTTCCCTAACTGCATCGCAGGCACACACAAAGACCCACTATCAGCAGGGACACACAGGGAACAAAACAAATCATAGTGGAAAGGGAAAGAGGCAAACAAAAGGAAAGTGGGTTACACAAACACTGGGGAAAGGCAGTTTTGAAAGATTTGATTTAGAACAATCCATTAACAAAGCTGCATTATTCAGTGGGGCCAAAGACAGCCGCAGTGTGAATGAATTTGCGTTACTTTGTAAAATAAATCCCAATGTACAATGGAAGAGGTGCAAAAAACAGGTAACAGAGCTTAAAACATTAATTTGTTTAATATTTTGAGCAATATGTTTTTATTTCTCACTACTTTGGCATAACAATGTAGAAAACACTGCCATTCCAATCACATCTGTCAAATATGTAAAAAGCATGTTGTCGTTTGCTTCTGGAAAATTATTGCTTTGGTACACAAATGCCGTGGCACTCTATTTGCACTGTTACACTATATAACAATAAACCAACAAAGAAATAACACAGAGATGTAGATGGAACTGATGCAATGAACCAGAAGATAAAAGTATTATTACTAGTTCAATGTTTTCCCACTTTGTTACATGCAAGTATAAATGTCCATGTATTTTAATGCAATCTTATGTGATAGACAAACACAAAGTAGGGCATGAATATTAAGTGTAAGGAAAATGTTGCATAGTTTTACTGTGCCCATTAATGCATATTCCGGTATTTTTGGTGTTTGAACTATTTAAACAGGCAGTTGCAAGCGCTGTAAGAGGGAATCCCAGTTATTCATGAATTATAAATATTCCCGGGCCCCTGTGGTTCCAAACCCCTGTGAATACCGGTGGTCCACAGTTCTACTGGTAGCTTTCCAAGTTTAGCTGACAACTCAGACTGCTTTAAGTCTACATGACACAATTACCAGTGACAACATTAGGGGCAAGATGTTGAATTTTGACCCAGATAATTCAGTTTTGTAAGTACACCGTGTACAGAGGCGAGTAGGCATCTCAAGTTTGACAGGTAAATGGATTGGACTTACAAAGCACTTTTCCAGTCATACTGACCATTCAAAGCACTTTACACTAGAGCCACATTATTACACTCACAAATCCACACATACACTGATACACAGATCAGTAGGCAACTTGGGGTTAGATGCTTTGCCCAGGGGAACATCGACATGTGACAAGAGGAAGCTGGAATTGAACCTACAACCTTCTGACTACTCCATCCTCTGATCCAGTGTCACTCAGGTATCTGTCAAACTTGACAATGAAGCATAATTGAACAGACCAGTAGGAGGTGGGGGCACCATAGGGGAGATGGTGTGAAAGAGATTTATCTTTTTCTGGAGCAAATTACACATTTTTTATTTTTAATGTCATTATTATGATTACTATAATTTTCACAAGACTGATTTTTTGGTGCTATGTTGTTGTAGTTCTTATTTCACTTTTTGTTTTCTTATTTTTTATGGATTCAGACTTGCATCATTTTAATTCCACTTTTAATGGACTTTTAAAGATAACATACAAAAACATACAATTAAGAATAATTGTAACAGGGGTGTTAATTTGTGTTAATTACTCTTTATGATGCACAATTAAAACACAGGGGGCAAGCTGCGTTTAATCCCAAACAGTTTTTCTACCTAATTTAAAAGCCTATTGGACTTCATTCTTTAGGAAAAATTTCCTTCATCTGTTTCAAACATTTTTAACTTACATTTTATGGTGGCCCAGAGTTGCCAACAAAATTCAAAAGCCACAACACAACAACAAAAGCCACAACATAACAACGAAAGGCCTCGACACAACAACAAAAGCTGCGACAGAAGTTATATGGACGTTTACGGGGTTCCAAATGTGCCAAAAATATTCATCTATCTTTATGCATGCACTATACATGTTCCTTTTGTTGTTGTGGCTTTTGTTGTCACATTGGAGCTTTTGTATTTTGCTGACTCTTATGGGACACAATAGATTTTGGTCAAACCATCCAAATCTTTGATTTATCTGACCAGATAACATTATTACAAAAGACAAAACATGAATCTTTAATATATTTAAAGTTATAGTGTTTTCTTATGCTATGTGATTTTTTTCCTGGCACTCCACCAATACAGGCCTAATTTGTGTGATTTATCTCAGCTTGAAGACAAGCATTTTAAGGCTACCAGCTTTTAGGAAGAAGATTCTGTAATAAATATTTGTTTCTTTATGTATTGTGGTCAAAACAATTTTCCAAACTCTCCATGAGGATTCTTTTTATCATTAACATTTAAAATAAGGTCTTAAATAACACTTTATAAAATGTTTAATAAAACTTGGTCTGCGATGTGGAACAAGTTTGTTCCACATCACAGGTCTTTGATGTGCAACAAACTTTCTTGTTTTTGTTAATCTAAATATCATCATAATTTTTTTTATATCAAAAGCACAGTTTGATTAGCATGCTGAAGATTCAGCAAACACAGGGAGTTGTCAATGCATCAGTGGTACATTTAGAGAGGTTTTAAAACCTCTTCATGTGTATCTGATTAGGTGAAGGTGGGGCTCATCATCGAGCATTTTCAATTGACATGCAAATGCTGGATTGCATGTCAAACCCCCTGTCAATCATTCCAGGGAGTTTGTCAACAACTGACCAATCACTAGTCGCAATTTGTCCTGACGTACATTCCCCTTATCTTGAAGAACTGAAACTCTGACAACATTGCTGGGGTTCATCATTGAAAACGCACTGCAGTCATAGAGATTCAAGGAAAATAATAGGAAATCATGGTCAAACGTTGTCAGTGGGGAACATGCAATTCTGATAGCCATTACCCAGAGTGTTTAGAGGGCGGAATACAATTTATTCCATTGGATCAATGTGTGCGCTATGTCGGGGAAACAAAACTGGTCTGCTACCCTGTAACATGGAAACACCAACAGCTACTGCTGAGTCTGTAGCTTAAGGCTCCTGCAGTCCCAGCTCCATGCTCGTGAAGAGCGAGGCAGATGTCATGGTTGGACGACGGGGATGCAATTGGGGTGTCCCATCGGCCCATCAGTTCCCAAAACCACAGGGGAAAAAAATCTAATTAAAGAGCACACAGGGTCAGTTTGACCCCTCCAAGACAGCAGGAGGCTTAATTAGGGACTGCTGTAACTTCACAACCGTTATTAGAACCTAGCATGGATCCATTCTGGGCGCTCAGAACCAACACACCACTGTTTGTTTTTACCTTCAGCACAGACTGAAGAACAACTTCTTCTTCTTCTACATTTTGTGCCCATGTAAACGATACATTTGAATTATTTAATCCGAATACATTTAAATCCGATCAAGAAATTTTGTGTATGTAAACACAGTTTGTATGTTTTTATTTCTTTGTAAAGCTGTAACTTCAGATATTCATACACACCCTGACATACTTGATCAAAATTTAGTTAAGATTTTCACAAGCTCGTATTATTTAAGTCATTACTCACCTGCTTTAGCAAGTCCAAGATGCGTTCAACACAGCTTTCACGCTCACATCTAACGATACTTTGTGCCCCTCATCATTCTTCAACTAACTGCGAAAGACTTGAGCTTTAACATTGATTTCTCTGTTGTTTCCCTCAAATAACCTTATGGACCTCATGCATGACTAGTTGGAGAATTTTCTTGCCTGTCTTTGCCTTAGTGTTGGCTGATAAAGCAAAAATGACTCACAAAATGTCCCAGGTAATGCACTGAATTTCACTACATCTGCCTGTATAACACTGTTTATCAGAGGTTTGCACTATTTCCACGTGGGGGTAGGAGCCGGCGTAATGTCAATTATCAGGAATCAATCTTTACATCCCTGAGAAGAAATTCAAGACCACTCTTATTTGCATAATTGTTTTAATTAAGCTGCAATGTTGGGTTTTTAAGCAGTAAAGACTTGAGGTCATGCTACAGCATCGTATATTGTTCAGATCTTGTCTTTGATGAGGTCAATTTAAAACCTTAGTTTTTAATTTTGTAATTTTTTTTCTTTTTTGGGGGTGGGGTGTGGGGGAGGGTTTGATTTGTTATTTTGAACAATTCAAATATGGACTTTCTGGTGTGCTTTGCATCATTGTCCTACTCCATTATCCAATCCCAGCTGAGTTTAAGGTAACAGGCCAGGATTTTTTTGTAGAGAGAAGAATCATGGCTCCATCACTTACAGCATGTTGTTTATATCCTGAAGCAACAGTCCATCACACTTGCAACCCCATGTTTTACTGTCAGTGGGATGTTCTTTTCTTGAAATGCTCCTAGTTTTATGCTAGATGGGTTAATCAAGTGATTTCTTAACCTTAGTGGCTGATGAAATTAACCCCTCAAAACTGAGGTGAATCAGTTAATTTGTAGCTTAACAAAAAGGATGTGTATTTTTTTAATACACAGTGCAATTTTTAATACTGCTATGGTTTGCATAGCTTTTTTCCCTAAAAAAAAAAAAAAATCATCAATTTAAAAACAGTTTTTATTTTTCTGTTTTTTTTGTTTTTTTGTTTTTTTGTTTTTTTTTGTTTTTTGTTTTTTTTATTGCATTTAAGTGAGACAAAAACAGAAGAAATCTGTAAGGAGGAAAAATTTGTTCATGGCACTGTTAATATGGTTTAGTAAACAGTCCCAATTCCATTGTGACCCAAGCTACATCAATGTTGTGACACTCATGCCATGGGATTTTTAAAAAATGTCCAAAAAATCTTTCACAGCCTGGCTTAGCTGGTAATCACATTGAGTAGTGTCATACAAAATGTGGAGAATTAATGTATTATAGCTTTGCATCATCCTATGTTATTGGAAATCAAAGCAGTTAATGCAATAAAGTGTAATGGGAAATGGAATCAAGGTTTCCCTGACTGTAAAGTCATTTAACCTAGATCCTCTTTGTCATTCCAATGTCTTTTTACCATCTTTTTCCAACTCTGTCATAAAAATAAATATATATGGGCTGCACTAATAATGTAAATGTGCTGAAATAACTACTTTATATACATTTGCTCATGGTTCAGGTGCATATTTTGCTGTTGCTGTTTGTAACATTTTATGCTGACTCTAAACAGGGCATGGAGCCATGCAACCGGAAATTATAGACAGACTTAATCTGTAGAAACAGAATTAAGATATGCATTGAGATACGATCCAATAAAATGGAATCATCTCATCAACATGCATTCACTATGTGTGACCTAGCAGACTTTTGAAGAATTGCAGGAGAGCAATCTGATGTAGATTATTTTTATGAGCAGTTTTAATTAAAAATTGGACCACTTGCATAAAATATATGTATCAGGAAAAGAAGAGCACTTGTTGGTTGTACAGCTGCTCAAAAACATCTTTATACATAAAGAGACTTGAAACAATTTGGATGTTCTGGGAGTTTAAAGAGTTTAAAGCTTGTAAACATGCAGGAGTGGGCAGATTATGAAGTGGTGTATATTTCATATTGAGCTCACAAAAACACTGAAGTTGTATAAAACACACCTGCTCTGGATAGAAACTGTTAAACCTATCTTAAACAGCAATGTTAAAGCTTGCAGAACAGTTGGTGTACTAACCGACTGCCTTGTTTGCAGTTTCTTTACTGCACCTGCAGTACTGGGTTTTCATTGCACATTTTTCATATAGACCATTGCTGTTAACAAAACATGGACCAAGAATCTTATATCTTTGAATAACCATTGACTTCTAGGCAAATAATCTAAAGAAAAATGGCCGTGGTATAAATGCTTATCAAATATTGTTCACAGTGCTATATTTTTTTTGTTGAAGCTCTTTCAAGATTGCAGAAATCTGCTTTAGAACTTGCTTTACTCAGACTAAGCTTTAGCTCAGCTCTCTAAATATAACTTCCATCAGTGTTTCCAATCTGATGTTATTCAGAGAGCCTAACCAGCTTTTGAAGTACAGAAAAAACATTCCTGTGCAGATACACAGATCCTTATAAGATCGAACAGACAAATCTGAGTTGAAGATGAAACAGTTGTTTTCAAGAAAAAAAACCAGAAGGGAATGAGAGCACAAATCAAGACATCTTTCCTAAACTGGTTGATGCCAGTGAAATAGATGGAGTAATCCCTCATTTAATTTTTACAACCATCTTTCACTGCTAATGCAGCTGGAAGTCTTTTGCGGTATGTGTGCAAAGCAGGTGTGCTGCTTTGCACATGTTGAGGCTTAAATTTTTGCTAATTTTTCTTTTTAAATTAGCTCAAGTCAGATTAGGTGGAGCACTTCTGTAAACATCAATATGTAAAAATAAAAATATTGCCAAAGATTTCTAATCAGGTTTAGAGTCAGGCTATTCTAACACATACAGTTATAATCAATTTATTAAAATAGTATTGACAGTTCATTAATGTCAGTAACTCAATTTTCCAAGTGAAAGATATATATATATATATATATATATATATATATATATATATATATATATATATATATATATATATATATATATATATATATAGATAGATAGATAGATAGATAGATAGATAGATAGATAGATAGATATACATTTACCAGGTTGTTGAGCCTTTTTAGGTCCCTGGCTTTGATGCTGCTGCCCCAACAGATGAAGGCAGAGGTGATGACACTCTCAACAGACTTATAGAAGATCTGCAACATCTTACTGCAAACCTTGAAGGATCTTAGCTTCCTTAAGAAATATAGTCTGCTCTGTCCCTTATTATAGGTGGCTTCACTGTTGAGTCTCCAGTCAAGTCTGTTGTCTAGATGAACACAGAGGTATTTATATTCCTCAACCACCTCCACTTCTTCTCCCATGATGGAAATAGGGTTTGATCTAACCCTGTTTCTCCTGAAATCTACAATCATCTCCTTTGTTTTGTTCACATTCAAATTAAGAAGATTGTTCCAACACCATGACACAAAAGGATCCACCAGCTTTCTGTACTCTGCTTCTTGTCCATCTCTAATACACCTAACAACTGCAGAGTCATCTGAGTATTTCTGTAGATGACAGGAGTCTGACTTGTGCTGGAAATCTGAAGTGTACAAAGTGAAAAGGAATGGTGAGAGTACAGTCCCCTGTGGTGCTCCTGTCATCAGAGCAATAAAAAATATTGCTATAATATGGGCTTAATGAAAAGGTTGATTAATACCTGCTTAAAGGCTGTTAGTTTCAAAATATATTTTTAATCTGATAAACCTTTTCGGACAAGCCTTTTCGGGACATATATTCTAAAATACTGAATATGACTGTAAATATGTCTTGATGTAAACCATTCCACTGTGGCTCTGACTGAATATTTATGCTTGATGTCCTATTGGGAAGAAACCTTGACCCCAGTCTCTAGTCTTAGCAGCTTTTAATATGTTTTTTTTTCTAATGATTGCCTTCTATTTAGATCTCTCTATATCAACTCTGACAAGCTTCATTGTCTTGCTGAAGGAAACCATCACTAGAGCATGATGCTCCTCCAGTATTTACCTCACTTGGCATGGTGTATTTGGGATGTTTAGAATGAACCCAACACTAAAGCATGTTTTTGTGAAAGGTCAGATTTGTGGAGTGCACTGGTAATAACTCTCCTGTCAACAGATTCTCTGACCTGAGCCGTGGATCTCTGCACCACCTGCAGTGTTACCACGGCCTCTTGGCTGATTCTGTGATGAATGCTCACCATCCTCAGGCTGTCAATTTAGATGAATGTTCATGTCTCGGTAGGTCTGTAGTTGTACGCATTCAATTTTAAGATGATGGATTGAACAGTGTTCTGTGGGAGTCCCAGCTTCTTCAAAACTTTATCCCTGACCTGTATGCTTTGTTCCTTTGTCTTCACGATACTCTGTTCACTAATGTTCTCTAACAAATCTTTGAGACCTTCACAGAACAGATTGTTTTACACTGAGATTAAAGTCCACACAGGTGAACTAAATATTAATTGAATGACTTTTAAATGCAACTTGTGAAATTATTGTTAATACCACTTGTTAAAAAAAGAAAACAAACTACCACTTTACTTCCACTTCATAATTACACGCTACTGGTTTACCACAAAAAATCCCAAGAAATATGTTGTTCATGGTCATTATGTGACATACATGTGAAAAAGTTCAAGAGGGATAAATAGTTTTCCAAGATACTGTACATCAGAAGCACTCACTGAGTTTAGGAAACCGCCTGGTTGCAGCAGATCAAAGTTTAAATCTATTTCAAGCTTGAGAAAATTATTCAGGATTTTGTGGAAACCTTGGTGGGCCTGAAACTAGTTTATTTTCCAAGAAGGAAAATCTGTCAGTCTGCTCATTGAGGGCTGTGAAACAGGACACTCATGGCAGAGTACCAAAATGTTTTGTAACAACAGGAAACTCATTTATTTAGTTCATTGCTGTTTAAGATGAAGATGCTCTAACTTCTTGCACAAATTCAGTTTAAAGAAAACAGTTTGTTGAAATGCATGTTTGTTATGAGTTTTATGACTCTATAATGTAAAAGTCCAAAACACAGTTTATCTCCTGTGAAGTAACTCAAGCTTTCAAACATATTTTAGAGATAATTAGTTTCATATATGAAATTTGCTAGCTTTTTTTCCATCCAGGCTTTATTTTGGGCTAAACATTCTCTGCTTTGTTATACCCCGCATTGGACCTAACTAAAACCTTTGCTTCTGCTGAGCCTCACTTTGATCTTTTAGCTGCTGCTGAGCCACATGCTGGTCTGGTGCCTTAAATTAGACTCTAATTTGCTGCAAAATATTTATTGATTTGCTGAGATTTGTAAATCCAGAAAATAAACAATTTAAGCAGAGTGAGTAGGGAATTATAATTGTAAGGGGGATTCATATGCACATAATTTAAGTTTTTCTAAAATCCTTTCATTCATTTCTCTTTGATTTGATTCATTGCCATCTTTCTGTGCTCTTTCATCATGAACGGAGTCGCCACTAAAAACTGAATTACCGAATAACTGAATTTGAGTGGGAGGTGAGAAGCTCAGTCTTTTTGGGGTCAACGCTACTTTCCGAGACATCATCCCTGTGCCTCGGGCGTCTTCATGGTTAGAGGTGGCATTTTCTTCCTTCATTACAGCCGCCTACTCCCTCAACTGGATGGAAAGAGATTTAAGGAGATTAGAAGTGATGTAATGTTGCGTGACATCCTATCCTCGACAGCATCACTCATGGTGTAGGCCGAAGACACGAGCTCCGGTGCAATAACACACACCCACACCCACACACACATGCAGACACATCTGGATACCACAGTGCCACAATACACTGACAGCAAGCATGAACAAACAGTGAGGAATATGCATGAATTAAGTTGCACAGACATAAACATGCATAGCTGAATATTAATAAGTGTCAGTGACATGAAGCTTGAGTTCATTCGTGACAATCAAATATAGTACTTCATATTACTATGGTCAGCTTCATCTCTAATAAATAATCAAACGATATCTTCAGCACCCTTTAATAGTTTTATATTCTGATCCACCAAAACAAACATTATCACCACTGAGAAGTAAAGTGAAAAGCGCGCATCATTTTGTTACAGCACATCTCTGATGTACAAGCCTGCATTCTGACATTCACATGGATGTTCCAAAGACTGTTGCCATCTACCTAAATATGAAGACTAATCACATTCCTACAGCAGCAGCCTCTGCCTCACATGGGTCCAACAAGATGCTGCTGAGGAATAAGAGTCTATTGCATCTGTGTAGTCTCCAGCTACCAGTTATATGGCATCTCTGTGTTGGAAGTCTATTCATTCCACTGAGACCCTGACTCCACAACCCACAATATATGTTGCGAATGTAAGACGCTCGAGGACTCCATCAGATGATCTTTGTTCATGCAATAACTTGTCAGAGCTGTTTTGGCAAGGAAATGACAACCTAGGTAATATGAAGCAGGTGCTAAAAATGTTATGAGTGATCAGTGTGCTTGCACATCTCTACAACCTTTGCTGCATCAGTAGTCTCTAATCAAAGAAAATGAGTTTTACTTTAATCAATTTAAACAGTTGATAACCACTTTACAAATTAAAAATGAATGCAGAGAAAAAATATCAATCAGAAGCAATTAGGTATGGGGCACAGTTTGTAAAGTTAAACAGTAAAAATTTAACAGTAACATTTTGGTTTATTTAGCCTGTTATAGAAGGGGAAAATGGGTGTTTTCACCATGTTATTCATACATTTATGAATGTCAGCATTCCAAACTAAATATCTAATTTACAAGCTAAATATTTATTGTACAAACTAAATATTTAGCTTTCAAATTAAATATATAGTTAGGAAGCTAAATATTTAGTTTGCAAACTGAATGTTTAGTTCCCAACTAAATGTTTAAGCCAAATTAAATATTTATTTGTCAAACTAAACATTTATTTTTCCAAACTAAACATTTTATTTTCAAACTAAATATTTATTTTCCAAACCAAATATTTAGCTCAGACCTAAATATTTAGCCTGCTAACTAAATGTTTAGCAAGAGAGCTAAATATTTGGTCTTAAACTTCGATAGCCTTCTAAAACAACTTAAGAGTGAATGAACATGAACCGGAAATGTTCTCGCTTGAGCGCAGTAGCGGATGTTGATTCAGAAACTATTGCTGTAGATCCATGAATAAACGTCTCCATAGCTATTAAGATGGCCCGTACTATATTTTCAGCTAATACGTTAGACACATCGAGAGGAAAACAACATAAAAAAACATTGAGTGACAACTGAAGCGATTCAGTCCCGCCAGCAGCGGAGTTTATATAGCAGCTTTTATCTTGATATTCCACTTCCGCTTATTGGCAAGCTAATTTGCATATTAGCTAACCAGCTAAATATTTAGCTAACAAACTAAATATTAGTTAACAAAACTAAATATGCAGCAAGCAAGCTAAATATTTAGCTTGGAAAATAAATATTTAAACTGAAAATTAAATGTTTATTTTGGAAACTAAACATATAGTTTGAAAAACAAATATCTACTTTGGAACTAAATATTTAGTTAACAAATTAAATATTTAATTTGGATTTAAACATTTAGTTGGGAACTAAACATTTAGTATGCAAACAAAATATTTACACATTATATATTGAGCAGATAAAGGTGGAGAGAAAACAGTTCTCATTTGGAGAAATAAAGTGGTTTTAAGATTTTAAGGGGTTTCACCAAAACACATGGTGATGATGTGAAGCATACATACACAAGTACATGAACACTCAACTCAACTAGCATTAGGTGATGACCTTCCTCAAAAATAAAATGAATAAATAATTAAACTTCGTTTTAGGTTCCTCGCCTTAAAATGACAACTCTATTTTACTCCAAGGCACATCAATAAAAGGGGGGTATCGTCTGAGGGGCACAGGGGATTTTAAGTGGAAGGACTGAGTACAGCTAGCAGGATCTTTTAGATTTTTGTTTGCAGCCTCCCAAGCTAGAATGGTATAAAAGGGGATCCACAAGCTTGCAGCTGCTTAACCACTGTACAAGTTGGAGGGGGGCTATTACAGTAGTAAATATTCACAGGGAGATTTTGAATTTACTTGTTTTGGTAACATGGGTGTCTTTTATATTCCTTGTCCATAGGTGATTAAGAGATGAATATGAGCAATGTAAATTAAAAATTGATAAATACACATTTTAAAAAATATGTCGCTAAGTAGTTTTGTTAAGATTTTTTCATATTTTTAGACTGCTTTTTAAATATGTAAAATAGTTTAATATATCTGTTTCAAAACAGACTCTGAAAAGGATTTTGCTTCAAGTGACTTGTTAAAAACATATAAATGTTCTTATTTTTTACATGTATATTCTCAAAATAAATTAAACTAAAAAACAAACAATCTCTAATCTCAGTGGACTCTTCATCACAATTAGCTCTAATGCGCCATTACCGAGTGAATCTGGAGATCATTTGAAATCCTACGCAGCACACTTAATGTTTTCACTCATATAGAATATTGTGTTATGTAATGGACTTTGATAGGACTTTAATGGTTATTGTAATAAAGACTCAAAGACCTGCTGTCAACCCACTAAGTCATTATTGGTACCTACTTAGCTGGGTCATGGTGGGCCTGGAGTCCATACCAGCAGTCAATGGTATCCTTCACATAATACAAGAAGGGAGACAGTGCCACATGTCCACCCAAGAAACAAACATCCAAACAGTTCTCTGGAGGGATTTATACCTTCATCTTTATCACATGTAATAAAATGTTTTGAAAAGGTTGTTTGGCAAAAATATATTGAAGAGGATAATGCATTTCTTTATATCCTGCATATGATTCACAAAAGCTACTTCTGTTAGGTTTCTGTTCTCAGATATTTCAAGTACTTCTGATAAAATTCAACTGCACATATTGGCCATATTATTACTGAATTTGAAATTGCACCTTACAGCCTTGGCTCAGACTTCAGACCCGCTTATCTCGACCCCAAGGTTGTCAAGTTTGATAGTAGACTCTCTGGCACTATTTCCACTAAGACAAGAGCCCCACAGGGCACGGTGTTATCTCATTTTCTCTCTACGCTGTACACTGCTGACTACAGGGATAGTCAGGAATCTTGTCTGGTGCAGAAATTCTCCAATGACACTGCCCTGAAGGGTTTTTTATCAATAAGGGTGATGATGCAAAAAACACAAAACAGAGACTAAGGTTTGTGGTCAGAGGGAAACTTTTATAAACTTATTTCAGACTTTTTCTTCTTGTGAGGAAGCCGACCTCTTTTATTGTTTGTTTTTCTTGATTTTTATTTAATCAGGGAATTCTGGCAAGTATCCTTTTTTGGAATGTGCCAAGGGTGGGTTGAAGGGGGAGGCATTATGGTGGATATCTAGTGCAAGATCAATAAACTCATCAAGAAGGCTGAATCAGTGTTCGGCCTCACGGCTGCCTCTCTTGACATCATAATAAGAAAGTGTGAGAGTGTTTCACTCTTGTTATTGTACGTCGTCTTAACTTAAAAAAATGAAAGTTTTCATATGTTGTGTCTTCTAACTAAATTTAAAATATTGCCAACCCAATTCATAGTCATTGTAAAAAAAGGAAGGAAGTAATCACTGACATTAAAAGTGGCTCAAAATTCTTACTGGGACATGATACGATTATATTAATCTGGCATAACATTATGACCATGTTTCCTGTCTGTAGTTTCTATTAAAAGTGGACCAAGGAATGTACAGTTGTGAATGGGTGACATTATTGTACATGGGCAGCAAGGACTGGCTTGTGTGCTCCTATCCAACAGACTGATGACTGAAGCTCAGCTTTCTGAAGAAGTTGACGCTGGTTCTTTAAGAAAGGTGTGTTGTGTATGGGGCAACAGTGCTGCAGGTCAGTCAGGATTCCATGCTGACCTCAGTCTATTAAATTTAGTTAATGAAACAGGACAGGATCCGAGGACAGGCTGGACTCAAATTCCTTCAAAATGATGCAAAAGTCATGTAAGAGCATTTGTGATATAAATTTAAATATTTACATGTAAAGTTTCCTTTTTTCACACACTGTTTATGTTTCTGCTTAATATTTTCCATAAAAAATAAATATATGTAATGGGTCACATGAAAAGTAGGAACAAGTCGGCAGAGCAGAAATTGAGAAAAAGAAAAAAAAAAAAACAATGAATTTCTGAGACTTTGTTTCTCTCCCTCAGTCCACTGAAGTTTAGGGTTCACAGATGACTCCATGACAAAGGCTCACAAGACAGAAGCCCACAGCCTTGTTGGTGAAAAGAGACAGAAACTGAAAACTTCTGAAAGTATATTTCCAACTAGACAAGCCAGACAAGAACTACCTTATGAGAGCTTTTGTCTGGACATCTTCCCAGCCATATGTGTTAACAGTCAATGCTGGAGGGTGGGGTTAATGTAAAGTAATGTAAATGAACAGCCTTTGTTAACACCCCCAGGTTGACCAACAGGTTTGAGGAGAAACTTTGAGAACTGTTTTCTCTGAATTTTGGAATCTAGAGTGCCAACATTCTTTGCCATATCTTCTTTTTTCATGATTATTTCCATGCGTTTGACATCATTGGAGAGCTTAGAATCCACACTTTCAGACTCTGTAAATAACTCAGAATGCCCCCAAGGAGACTTGTTTATGCTTTTACCGTGGCCAATCACATATTTTGGGTGTTTATGTTTATCCTAGGTTGTATTTGATTAATCATTAATTGAGATGATAGGAGGATTTGTGCGTCATATGTCCTGAAAAGTCAAACATTGGGCTCTATTTAGAGTATCATTATTTTTTAGCATGCCTTTATATATGACTGACAGTTAAAGAGCAAACTTGGGTAAAATGGAATTTATTACAATTCCCAAAAACTAAATAATAAGCAATATCTAAAAATGTTACTGGGCAAAGACATTCACAATCTGACATCACCAGATGCCTGAAAAGGTCAACGCAAACAGTAAACATGTCAGTGGTGACTAATATTAGCAGGTTGAAGTATGCGAGACACCAGTGAGTATTCTCTCCAACTGAAAGGTTCATATTTAAAGCTTTACTGTGATTTTATGTTTGTGCTTATCTCCTGTGCAAATGCAACAAGCATTTACATCAAATTAAAGACCAAGGTGAAGAACAAAGTGAAGGGAAACTGATTATGCCTAAGTATACAATACAATAATTTCTCTGTACACAAAGGTGATAAATCTGCCAGTGCAATCATCAAGGTACTCAGAAATGTCTATACTGAAACGTTGAGAGATTTACAACATCAGTTGGAAGAACAGGTGGTCCCGTCAGAAATCTCATTTTTCTTTAAGTTGGTAGCTGGAAACTGAAAAGCAATAATGACTGACAGTAAGAGGAAGACTTGTTTTGCATCATGGGAGTGCTTTCAGAGATAAGTTATACTACCTTAACTATTGAGCTTTAAGTGAGCACAGCACTGTTCTCTAAAGCCCGATGTTGTGTTAATGCTAAAGGTGAAAGTAACTTTTTTTGTTTAAAAAGGCAATTTAAAAGTGACATACCAGCATGTTTAAAACATTTACAATTTTAATAATTACAATGTTTGTGTCATTGCCTTTAAAATTAATTATCATTGAAAAAGCACATGAATATTTATCAAATTCTCAGGGTTTTTGATTACCCATCTAACATAGTATGTCAGAAGCTAAAATTTTCAAACACAAAAGCTCACCAAGTCTTAAATGTAGTCTGAACTGTGAAACTATGACAGAAAAGCAGATTTTGGAATCAGTAACATAGTAACAATAATCACTATAAAAAATATTCTGTTATTGTTCCTGCACACAAGTGATACACCCAGCAAATTGTGACTCATTTTTATTAATAATGTTTAATATTAGTTAAAAAAAATTTAAAACATGACCTACAATGTTGAACTTCTGTAACAGTCACACCATGTTCATTTGATTGTAAATTAAGATTAAACCATGTTTTATATTGACCTTAAACACATAAAAGCTTAGTTGTATACTGATATTGTATTTCTTCATGATCTAGATTTATTATAACACTGCAGAAATAATAAAGTATTTGAAGTATTTCTCAGTCATCTGTACTCTTGTGCCATTAGCACCAAGCAGATAAAAAAAAATATATATTTTTTTACCAATTTGCAGAATAACCAGGATCATTTTGGCCTAAAACATGGTATGCCAAATATGAAAATCATCTTCATCATCTTTACTCGTTCAAGAATGTGAGGAGTAAATAATCCAGGGACATTAATCCCACAATTCCACTGCAAATAAGAGATGTTGATTAATTCCAACCTACAATCTGAGGCTTTAGGCTGAAATCCATAAACACATGTAAAACAGACACAGAGGGTATGTGCACATGTGAAAGCTTCAAGGCTTTACTGTGTAGACACACATACACAGGGTTTACTGTAATATGTGCCAAGATACTTCACACACTAATGAAGTCGTGTTGCTTCGCCACCATAACCACACTGTGACGTTACAGACATACTGCACACCCAGGATGTAAATACATCAGAAACATACATATTCAAGTACAGTTTGACTAAGACTAAAATACTGTACAGTGCCTATCAAAGTATTCACCCCCTTGAATGTTTTACCCATTTTATCGCTCTTGCAAATCAGTCATGATCAAAAAAATGTGTTATTTTTAGCAAAAAATTTCATACCAAGGCTCAGTGGAAGATACGTCTTTGGTCTGATTAGACCAAAATGGAGTTTTTTGGCCACTTGACAAGATGCTATGTTTGGTGGAAATCAAACACTGCACATCGCCATAAACACCATCCTCACTGTGAAGCGTAGTGGTGGCAGCATCATCCTTTGGGGATACTTCTCGGCAGCAGGCCCTGGATGGCTTGTAAAGGTAGAAGATAAACTGAATGCAGAAAAATAAAGGGAAATCCTGGAGGAGGATTTGTTTCCATCTGAAAGAGAACTACGGCTTTAAAGAACATTTTTTGTCCAGCAAAACAAAGACCCAAAGCATCCACCTAAAACTACACAGAAATGATGTGAAAACAATAAGGTGGATGTTCTGGAGTGACCCAATCAAAGCACAGACCTCAATCCTATAGAGAATTTGTGGCAGGACTTGAAAAGAGCTTTTTACAGCTGATCCAACTTGACAGAGCTTGAACAATTTTGCAAAGTAGAATGGAGTAAAATTGCAGTGTTCAGATGTGCAGCCTGATTGAGACCTATCCACACACAGACTCAGTGCTGTGACTGCAGCCAAAGGTGCATCTACTAAATGCTGACTTGTAGGTAGTGAATATTTATGCATTAATTATTTCATGTTAAATATTTTTATTTGTCATGATTTTGTAGAAATCAGCTTTCACTTTAACATTAATTTTTTTTTTTTTTTTTTTTTTTTTTCCAAAAAAGAAAAATTTTGTTGATCATGATTAATTTGTAAAAGCAATAAGAAGGGTAAAACATCCCAGGGTAAGTACTTTTTTAGGAACTGTATCAGTGTGGGTGGGTGTATTTTTTTTTTTTTTACATATTCTGCATAAATTATTTCTCGTTGTGTCGTCATCAGCGCAGCTGTCATTACATGTATTAGTGTACACTGAGTCGGTTTCCTTGTATGCCTGGAGCGCCTCATGTTTGTGTTGGTGAATGTCTCAGAGGACTGCTCCAGAAGCACATTCTCGCAGCTAAATTTTATTTTCTTTCCCTCTTCCATTCCTCAAAGGAAGACGGTGAGAGCAGGGAGAAACCCTTTTCTCTGACTGTTATGAGCTGCTGGAGGTGGGAGCGGGGGGTAAGAGAAGCAAACGGATTTCAAACTTAATCCTTGACTTCTCTGTCAATCTGGTTCAGTGTATATTCGTGTGTAGTGGTGTATGTGTTTCACACATGCATATAAGTCATAGGAAAGTAAATATGTGCTTAAAATTATGCATGTGTGTACTGTACCCTTGTTTGTCTTTAATGTTCAGGCAAGAAAATATCCGTCTGTATGTGTGAGTGGTCAGGTTTGTTAATATTCTGCAGAGTGTAGCGATAGACTCCTGGCACAGGGACACCTGGTCATGCCTCAGGGCATCCAGCCTCAGTGGGACTCCTTTGAGAGCCCTCTCAGACAGCTGGACATACACACACACACACACACACACACACACACACACACACACACACAATTCCAAAACCACTTTAGTCTATGGCCAGGCATCTAGCTTTGTTTCATATGTATATTGGTTTCAGTTATTTTTAATAAACCACAAAAAAGAGGGAGCATAGTCCAGCTTATTCAAAAGCATACGGTGTGCTGAAGCTAGCTTTTGTAATTATTAATTTGCCTAATCCTTTGCATAAATAGAGAGAACTCACCTTGGAAATCAACAGTGTCTTGTAAGTATTCAAACCTCTGAAGTTGTTCACACTTTGTCACGTTCTGACAACAAAAGGTAGTGCATAACTGATGGGGGAAAAAAACATTGCCCTGCACAGTACCCAAATACACCAGGACACAGAAAGATGATGGCGGCAGCATTATGCTGTGGGTATGGTTATTGTTCAGAAACAGGCAAAATGAGGGGAGTTGACTAGAAGATTGATTGATTAAATACAGGAAAATCATTGCAGAAAACCACTTTGAGCAGGGGTGCCCAACTCCAGTCCTTGAGAGCTACTATCAGTTTAAATTAATGATCTGCAATGAGGCCTCTGCAGAGCTCGATGACATGCTGATAAGGGAATTCAGCCATTTAATTTAGGTTTGTTGGAGCAGGGATGAGTCCAAGAATACTTTTATGAGGCATCATACATGCTTTTAGTTTTTTGTGCCTGAACTCTTAGACACTTAAACCTTGACTAAACAACAATGGGAATTTTTGTTTCCTTATGATGGATGTAAACATCAAAACTCCCATCAGAATACAAAGTGACATCATTCTGAGAACAGACAGATATTCTACCAAAACACAGTTAGCTTGATATATGTTATTCTCATAAGCTTACAATTGTGTTGTCTGAACACAATTGTAAACTAATAAGAATAACATATATTATTGTATCCAAAAATCTTTGTTTTTTCAACTGCAAAAGGATTAAACTAAAATATTAAGTTAATGATAAGTCTCCATCTTAAAAAAGTTATTTTCTCTAAGAACTGTTTGCATGTAAATATTAGTGCAAATAAAGTAAAAGAGGTTGTTTTGTAAAGTAGCTGTGTCAATATAGATCCCAGGTCCTTATTGTTACAACCTATCTTGTTAGACTGCACTGAAAAATGGATGCTCACAGAAGGCTCAAAACTGCAGAGCAAACCATTGTAGAAATGAAAAGCAGAGGGAGAGTACCGTGCTTGTGCAGGTTTTACATCTCCATCATGTATTGACACCCGTATTCTGCTCTTCTGCTGAGACTCCAGTAGAGGTGCAGCTCAGAATATTAATGAGAAAGAAAATAAAATCAAATTGTCACATTATAGCAATCATAAAAACTTATTCTGTGATGAGAATTAGTTGAAAACAACCAATAAATGTGAATGCAAGTACATTTTACTATGATACTAAATAAAATACACATTGCTATTTGTTCAATAAACAAAATCTGTTAGTCAGTGAAGTTCACGCTGTATTCAAATCACTTTTTCACTACAGAGGGGATAAAGAGAAGCCTTGCCATGTGTATTATGTTAGGTGCAATATTCATGATCATAAAAAAACTATCATAACTGAATACCAAATATCAACAAATGTGAAATCATTTAGTTTATAATGGTTGTGAGATTTAAAGCAAGGTATGTCTCCCTTAAGTGCTTAGTCTAAAATGCTTTTTATTCACTGTTTTCTTTGATTGCTGACTGAAGTAATTTACTCTAATGAAGACAGAGTCAGCCACCAAAAGTCATTTAGCGCACCCATTCAAGTAAATTTAATGTATCAAATCCAGTGGGTATTCTGGGCCCATGCAAGGACTGTGGAATTGGTGTAGCTGGCATGCCCTACCTATTTATTTTTTTTTTTATTTTAAATGGGGAAAAAAATGTATGAGAAGACAAAAAAAAGATAAAGATCTTTTTTTTGTACTGTTCCAGACTACTGGTGTTGCTTCTATAAAGTGATTCTGTGATTGGAGCCTCTGATTTACCTAACTGTATCTACAGATGATACTGCTCCTGACTGACTCTGCCCACTCTGTTGTTTGCTGAATCTTTTGGAAACAATTTCTTTGTAAAAATTGTGTTCATGGCTGATTATCTGTCCAGACCTCTGTGATTACATATCTATCGTTTCAGCATTGCATGTGACACCTGTAACAATAAGGTTGCTTCCCGAAAATGTGCAGTCTCAAGAAGTTGTTATATACCACATAAGCTGTCAATGCTGTGATCTTTCAAATCCCTCTATCCTCCAAACCCTTCTTTCAGCTTAACATAGGTGCAATACTGATGTTTGATGTGCTGTAGCATGCCCAGATCTTGGTCTCTGTGGATGTTTTAGGAATGATTCTATCCAGGACAAAAGCAGGTGACAGTGGCCCTTTGGCTTAACAGTAGTGGTAACTTTGAAGTGTTTTTAAACGTTTAAGGTTATTCTCTCTTTGTTAATCAGAGCTTTAAAAAATGAGTGCTACCATCTGTCCACCATTAAAACATGTTTTACCCAGTAGTCCTGCCCTGCCATCATTGCACTGTGCTTCTTTACAGCATTTTACCACCACACAGTGACATCCTTATGGTGCATTAAAGTGCACCTTATATATTAAATTGTCTATACTGACATAAAATATATCAAACCATTTAGTCATCAAATGCCACCACAGTTTTATTCAACACTTCTTAAATAATATCCTTGACCCTTTTTATATGTTGGGTTCTTAAATAATATGACCAAAACATCAGTTCATTAACAAATGGAAAATGGTTGACAGACCAAAAGAAACAAAAACTAAATGAAACAAACATGCACAGCATTTCAAACTGCTGATGAGCCGGGGTCATACTGCAGCATGATGGAAAGCTCCTCCAGCAAGAGCAGCAAACACCCACTTCCACTATGTGACGTTTAAGAACCTTCTTATCTCGGGAGCTGCGGTAAGGTTCTATTAAAATTCTGAATTCTGTTTAATTTGAAAGATGATAGGCTCCATATGAAGCAGCAGGGGAACAGATAGCTTATTTTTAAAGGTCAAATCCCACAGAAGGGACGTGCCATCAGAGGCTGAAACCCTATTACCCTGTTTTAATTTCTACTCCAATAAGACATACTGCAGCCTAAACTGAAGAACAACAAAATGGAAACACTCAAGACTTCCCTTATAACTTAAATTCAGTGCATGTGCCACTGCTCAATCGGTGGCCAAATGGCTTAGGTCCACAGTCTGGAACAAATTACATTAAAACCAGAGATGTGCAGAAACCTGGGTCCTTTTAAAAGGATCGAGGACAATAAAGACCCTTGATCTTTCTTTAAAAGATGTTTTTCCTAAATAGCATCCATAACAGTCAGAACTATTTTGGTACTATATATTGCAGCATACCCATAAAGGCTAAAGATAGTTTTCAGTGTAACGGGTAACATTGAAGACCCAGACATTCAGACATAACACAAAGGTGTTTAAAGAGAATAAGTTTATTGAACTGAAGACAAGGTTAATGCTCTGGTCAAGGAAGACCACTCGTAACTCTGCAGAGAAAAACAAAACAAAACAAAAAAAAAAAAAAAAAAAAAAAAAAAAAAAGTTAATGACTTAAGTCACAAAATGGGTGAGAAGACAAAACAGTGAGCTCCACTAACTTACAGCGGTTAAAAATGGGCAAAGATGCAACAGAAACCATGGTGTAATGAGAGAATGATAGCTGGCAGGGAACTCTGGGGCAACAATCAGATCCCATGGGAAGGGTACATCAAAACTGAGGATTTTCTCATCACTCTTCAGTTTACTTAGCACAACTCCAGTAGCATATCAGAAACTGTGTCGAGGCTTCGAACCATGTGTCGAGTAATCCAGGAGGATTTTTATGAGGCACGTATCAAGGCTTGTGTTGATGGTGATGAAGTCTCGCAAGCAGGCGGTCCCACATGACTGATTCAGGAACTGGTTCGTCAGTTTGCTTGTGAATCGAAATAAAGGCTGCTGTTTCCACACCCTTCATATTTTCTTGTTTCAGGATTTTATTGCATGTGTGTTTGCAATTTATTTGAGTGCCTTTTTTGTAATGGACCCTATAAAATTTCTCATGTCTGGCAACACTTCAATCTCTCCTAATAAAAAGGTTTGCATATAGTAATAAATCATCATTTATAATAATGTCAAAAAACCAACACGGTGGATCCGGTAGTCTAATTTTTTTTCTCCTAATTTCTGATTTTTTAAAAAGGTGAAGTGTCTGTTGTGTTTAAATTAACTTTAATGCAATGAAAAAACTTCATCTTTGCTGAGGCATGATAGAGCCGTGCATAAAGACAAATAGACTAGTGGGCCAAGCTCAGCTAGTCATTTTAGAATGTAAAAATAAGATAGCATATACATATATGGTAACACTCTGGAACTGAAAAATCCCCAAAATTTGGAAGGACAGAAATTGTTTTATCCAAACTTTTATAAAAACTGCTGATGCATTTCTTGGAACACCCACACTTGCAACACGCTGATGAAACACTTCATCTGCGCTCTCTATAGCAGATGGAATCATCTCAAAACAGAGAAACTAAAGCCGAGTATAATTTAAAAAAAACAAACAAAAAAAAAAATAAATAAAATAAAATAATACACACACATACATACATACATACATACATTCTTAAGCAGAAAAATAGTTAAAATTTTTGCCCCTAGTGACATAAGCATGGTTAAAGTAACACAAACCTGTTTACAACTCAACATTCTCCTCCATTTGCTTCTAGTTTTCCTGTTGATCCAGTCATTGTATCATAAAAATAGATTAAGACAAGAATTCAGACCATTTTTAGAATTTGTGTTAGCATCATGTAGCCCAAGGGACATGTGAAGGCTGTCTTAGGGTTTATCCTGCTCAGCCATCTCCACCAGGTAGTAACCAGATTTGAGGTCCATTACTGAGAACCATCTAGCTCCACTCAGGGCTGAGAATTTTTCCTCGATGTAAGGGAGGGCATATGCATCTTTTGTAGTTCGACTGTATAGTTTCCTATGATCAATACACAGCTTGATTTTCCCCATTCTTCTTCTTTATTACCAACACTGGAGATGCAAAGGGACTAAGATTTTCTTACTATTCCAGCATCAAGAAGCAATCTGAGATGCTGTTTTACAGCCTCCCTGTTGCTGGGGTGTATTGGTCTTGATCACTCCCTAAAAGGGGTCTCATCCTGCAACCGAATATGGTGCTTCACAACAGTTGTGTGACCAAAAGAGAATTCATCAAAAGCAAACACCTCTGGGATGGAGTTTAACTTTTCAGCAACTCATTGTTTAAACTCCTCAGTCAAAGGGGAACCATCAAGGTTGAATTCATTCCTTCTGCAAGGCATGCAAGAATCATTGGACACAGGTGAGGCAGAGTTTAAAGGTGTTATGGACTGAGCCACGGACACTTCACCAATGGCACACTTTGGAGGTAATGTGACATCATGAGCTGTAGCGTTTGAGAGAGTTACAGGAATCTTACTTGAAGCCTTACAGTTGATGTCCATTAGTGCACATTGAATAAAAAGGCCGCCAGGGAGGGACGGAGCCTTGCAGGGCTCAAGAACAAAGAATCTGTGTAGATATCCTTTTCCAATCCTGACTTCTCCAGTCACACACACAACTTTTGCCTTACTGGAAAGGGTGTCTCCCATGCAGTTTATCAGGGTGAGGTTTGGTGTCATTCTTAAGAACCTAGGCTGCATGTTGGAGGAGCAGGGCAAAGTTATCTGATCTTTTGAGGAACCTCATTCCATCATGACCCACCCCCTGTTGGTAGAGCTGGAGCAAGACCTTTGTTCCCACCAACAGTGATGCCCTGTAATTAAATGGACACTCTGGGATCACAAGGACAAGAGCAATCAGTCGCTCTTTTGTACCAGTCACATTGTCAGGGAAGGTTAGTGGAAGGTCAACATAGCCCAAATAAGGAACAAGTTGGCTGCCAGCTCCTTCAACTTCAAGGAAATGGCTGAGGGGTTGAATAGAAAGGGATGGCAGGTATCTGGAAAGGAAAGTCTCTGTGACTGTCATAACCTGGGACCCAGTATCAAGAACAGATTCCCATTTTATGTTTCCTACTAAAACTGGAGAGGCAGCGGAGACCAACAAATCCAGCAGGTAAGCTGTAGTTAGACCAACCACCTCCCTCAAGGGCCTCAGGTCCTTTGTTATCTTTTACATCAAGTGTCATTGCTATGGGACTTATAGAACTGGATTCCTTAGCTCCTGGTTGTCCCACACCAGGAGCTTCTACAAGTTTAAAGATTTCTGAGCTCCCTGTTGGGCCCAGAACGTGTTACGTCTCTCCCTGAGCGCTGCATTTTTTATCCGAACAAGTTCAGGATTAAAGTCACTGGTACAGTTAGCAGCAATATGGCCATCACCCCCCACATTTGAAGCAGAACCATGGCTTTGCTTGGGTGGAGGCTCTGTATGTAGGATTAGGATTTTTGACATGAACAGTTAGCATTTCACCTTGCAGGGTTGGCTCATTTCTACTTAAGAGTCTTTCATGTTCAACCTCTGCTGCTTCTTTGTGTCTTAACTGTGCAACTTGTTTCCAGAGTTCAGAAACTTCTTTTTCTAGTTTAGAGCGTGCATCCTGTTTACTGGGAGATGTGGTAACAGGCTCCCCATCAAATGGTACCATACTTAAAACTGAGTGGGCATGTGCTGCAGCCTTTATGCTCCCCAGATGTTCTTTTCATTTGGCCCATCTTAGCTGTGCGCTGGTCCACTTCTGCCCTCAAAAGCAGCAACAAGTCAGGGAAAGGTGGGGGGGATTAGATTTCTTGTGCTCAAGCTGAAGGCTAATGATTAAGCCCTGATCCCAGCAGCCATGACAAAACTGTCTGAGTAAGTATTTGTCAAACTCAGCTGCAGAAACTCCCCTTCTTGAAAGAGCTTTACTAAGAATGGTTTGAAGTCAGTTCAAAAAGCAGAGGGCTTTTCTCCTGAATTCTGGTTTGAGCCCAAGAAGTTTGCAAACAACTCTTCACCATCTTCCACCACCCCAAATGCTGACTCAAGCTGAGTGAGGTAAGCTGTAGGAGGCACATTTGTTCCAAGTTGTCTGACAATGTCTGTTGCTGGACTAAGCAGGCTCTCTAGAATCCTTCTTACTTTTTGAGAATCAGACAATGAATTGTCAGAGACAGAAGAAGGTCCACCTGGATGCACCAGGCTTCATAGTATACCTCACCATTTGGCAGTCGCCCAGAGAAAGTCCTGATTCTTCTTTGGCTGTAACTATCTGGTGTTGCATCATTGCAAATGAAATGCTCAATTACTTTCTGGATCTGTGGTGGACTTACCATATCTGGGCTTAGACGAGCACTTGGGAGTAGGGTGCCACAGCTGCATCAGATAGGTTTGGTGCTAGAAAATCCAGATGACTTAAGACAGTGACCTCTATATTGAGACTTGGTTCAGGAACTTGCTGATCTGATGCATAATGGTGTGTGTCAGGACTCTGTGGTGATACAAAATCAGATTGGATATGATGCATCTCCTGCTGTAACATATCCCAAAACCCAGCTTTACTATTCTCAGCAAGTGTGCTTAATTCAGCCAGGCATTTCTGGACTAGTTCTCTTCCAGGCTCCTTTTGACACATTTCACAGATGGTACGAACATGCCAAATTACACTGGGTTCTTTAGGACTTGGCAGATCACCAAGACTGGCAGGATTGATTCTTGATATTGCTTGGTCTGATGAATATTGTACAAACGTTCTTCCCTTAGGTTGATCATCAGGAACCCTGATAACTTTTATAACATCTCCATTTACTTTGAAGAAGTCAGCCATCTCTCCCTCAGTATAAGTTGGATCTATACCTGTTACATGCAGACAGCTTTGTCCGTGCACTTTGAACTTATTGTATAGATCCATCATACAAAAAATGTCTGTTCAGTAAATGTGTTTGGTTAAAGCAATTTACAGTTCTTAATTGTCTGGAATGTGAAAATTTGGGGTGGACTTTGATTCACAAACTCCTGACTAGGCTCGCCATGTTGTAACCTCTCCTTTACTGCTATTCTCTGTAACACTGTGCTATGTAGTACAGAAAACCCAGGAGTATCTACTCTAGGTTCAGTGAAGAGTCTGTCAATTATTTACCTGTGCAAAAGTTCAGACATCTACCATAAATAACAAACCCAACAACAAACTGGCAGCAATGAGCGGAATGTATTGACACTGTTTACAAATAAGCTGACTCAACATTAAAATGATAAGTCAATCAGGTCTTTTTTTTTTTTTTTTTAAATACACAAATAATTCAACCAAGGACAGGAAAAATACCTCTGAGATCTCAGACAAAGAACTCAATGTCCAAAAATAAATTGTTTGCACACAAGCCCTACCGCCCTCTCAACAAAGAGTGTCCATGAAACAGAAAATGGTCCAGGATAGGATAGTGCTGCAAGGGGAGACGGTGTGACTTGGTAGAAGATCCAGTCACAGTGGGAACCAATGAAAGCAGGTAACAGCAGCCAGGTAAGGACTCACTCTTGCTGAAACTGCCAAAGAAAAAACAGCCAGGATATCAGTAACACAAAATTCAAATAAATCCAAGTTTGAATCACAGAGCTTAGAATATTCTCAGATTCACCAGTTCACATACTCTCCATCTAATCTTTTCGTCATAAAGTTTTACTATAAGCTCAACTTTCTAGTTCTGCTTCCCATGCCAGCGGCCGACAGTGATGATCCAAGATGGCATCAGAGACATTTGTTGCTCTCAGCGCCCTCTTACACAGAGCAGGGGATTCTTATTTGTCTTTAAAGTCGGCTGAATGAGCATCTCCTGCCCCTTTGTGGCTAAACTCATAAAGCAAACTGAGTAAAAAAGAGCTGTATAGTTTTGCTGCAGCTCTATTTGTAGGATGTAACAATGTGAGTTAAATTAACCCGGTTACAATCACAAACGTTCGTTTATTCAGTTTAAAGCCTCACATGTGATGTCATTTTCACATTGTCTGTTTTACATATATTGTCCACATGATGCTTCGGTAGAGCAAACGAAGCAGCATGATTCATTGGATCATGAGTCGAGCAATTTCATGGAAAGCCTCAGTGCATCATGAAGCTTCATCTCACTCTGATAAAGGCAGAAGAGGTACTCTTGAAACATAGCTCAAGTTCAGTTCAGTGAAAAACACAGAAGGACAGATGTCAGGACACTTAAGAGGATTACGTGTGAATTGGTGGCCAAGAATCAGAGAAAGAATTGATATTCAAACATTTGAAACGCATTAGAACTCCATTGAGGGCAAGGCTAGAACAAAGCACAGATGTAAACTCGGTCAACAATTTCATGACAAACAAGAACAGGGACAGAATACTTGCTATCTTGCTGGCACAAGGCTGTTGATAATCTGTTACCAAAGCATCTGGGGAGCGCTCATGTAGTGCTGCACACAGGTGACACAGGGAAGCTATTAGGGATTTCCCAGGTGGGCTTAATTAGGCTGATTTTGAACACTGTCTTGGCATGACCAGCATGGTGAGAGGATATGAGCAGAAAACACAAGCTAAACACAAGCATGGCAGAAATAGAAATCATGACATTATCAATTTATTTACATCATGTTTTAGCTTTTTATTTGCTCAAATGTGTCATTTTAGCATTTTTCTTTTAATATGATTATGCCTTGTGTTTTTATGTGAGGCTTCCGGTTTTTAATTTTCATATCATTGATGTACGTGTTGTTTTTTTCAATCTCTATTCATTTGTTTTCCTGGAAAGAAAATTACCCTGTGTAAGAATTGTTGACTTATATAGTAATTTCTAACCTGTAAATTATACTCTGGATAATTGTACATCAGAAAAGCTCAGCTACTCCAATTAACCCCCAAATATGTTTTTCTTTCACATCACACAATTTGCTAAACGTGACAAAATTAAGCCTTCATGTTTAAGCCTTAAATGCCTCGAAAATTGTGTATCTTGGGAAATGACATTATGGTCAATAAAGATGGACAATGTTTAAAAACTCGAATAATAAAAAAGCTCGGCACCAACACAGTATTGTTCCTAGCCAGCTAAAATGTTAAATGGGCAAATTTCAGACATAGAAGTACAAATTAAGATTTTTTTTTAAAAATCATACCCAAAATCAAAAGTATGATCCTATGGCAATATACCTAATTTGGCAAACATTTAACTCTAAGGGCCACAACAATGTACAGAATTTTTTTTTTGCATTTGAAAACTGTTCAAATTTAAGCCTTTGCAATTTTTGTGTACCGAACTATGCTACATTCTGGGGTTAGGTACTAAAGGCAATAATTTCTCTTTCAAAAAGATCTCATCCAAAGGCATGAAGAAATGTAGCTGTATGAGGCAATTTTCGTATGTCAAAAATGTATTTATTTATTTAAAGAAATTGTGGGTTAATGCATTTCAACATTCTTTCATTTCTACATTCAATCAAATTTAGATTAGATCGTCACTTGTGTCCTCCTCAGTGAAGAGTTTCATTAGCTTGAAATGACTTGTTTTTCTTTAAGAGGTAAATCAAAGTTCCTTTACAACTATTAGTGTAGGCTGAACACAGGGGTCCTAAAGCAAGAAGCTAATTTCTTTGAACATAATTCTTAATGGTAACCAATAGAAAAATCTCTAGGCTCAAAAAAATCTTTCAGTATTTTTTTTCTTTTTTATTGTTGGCATTAAATATATCTTAACGTTTATGTTGTGTTGAGTGTAAAATGTTTACCATATAATTTGTATTGTCTTATCAATGGTGTTTCTGTGATTTGTATGGTTTGCTTTGTTAAAGCACATATTACATTGACCTTGGGAAACACAAAGCTTGCTGGGATGACACGACACATGGATGGAGGTCTGCCGGGAGGTATGTCGGTAAGAGCTTGATCTGCTAAGGATGGCATGGACCTCTTTTATAACTACTTGTAGTTCCAGCTCAAAATGTTGTATGAGTAGGGATTTTAAAATTATACTGCAGTTATACTTTTGTTTCATTGACTTGAAGCTTACCTTCCTTTTCATCAGCTATCTTCTATGGGATTGTATGTTGGAGCAGCAGCTTATCTACAGCTGAGAGGAAGCGGTTAGATAAGCTCATCAGGAAGGCCAGCTCTGTACTAGGATGTCCCCTCGACCCAGTGCAGATGGTGGGAGACAGAAGGACTCTGGCTAAATTAACATCACTGATGGACAATGTCTCCCACCCCATGCATGAATCTCTTGCTGAACTGGAGAGCTCCTTCAGTGACAGACTGCTGCATCCCAAATGCTCAAAGGAGCATTATTGTAGATCCTTCCTCTCAGCAGCTGTTAGACTTTATAACCATCACTGCTCCCAACAGAATCAATAAGTGTTTACATCCCTGCTGACATTTGCACAATCATCAACTCTGCTCTTACTCATTTTTCAATAACATTTCTGCTCTTATTGCACATTTGTTTTTCTGCACTGATGTACTGTATTGTAAATAGTCTATCTTTATGTACGTTATGTACATTCTTGGAAAAAGTGGTCCGACTCAGTTGCACAGCCCTAGGATCGTGACTCTGATATGCCTAATTCTAAAAAAAATTGCACAGTATTTCTGCTAGAGTCTTGTACAGTATGTTATTGTTATTATTAATGCTAATCTTGTATTTTAAAAATTGTTTTCTACACTTTAAGAACGTTTTGTGTGAAACATTATCTTTTGCTGCTGTTACATGTGATTTTCCATTTGTGAGACAATAAAGGCTGTTTCTATTTCAGTCACAACCACAATATTGTTTGACTTTAGACTTTTAGATACTTCTTAACACTGTTGTCTTATGTCAATCCTTCCCTTTTTTAGAGTCATTTAACAGATACCTCTAATATTTCAAAACACAATTAGCATGAACTGCAGTTTTTTTTAAATATGAAGGATATGAAAACAAATATGTTGTAGGAGATTTTGCTTGAGGTATAGATAAACTACTAGAGAGTATTGTGAACTTCTTTTTAACAACACTTAAGATATTAGAGCAGAGAGCAACAGTCTCTCAGGAAAGCACACTGTCTTATGAAGTCATCCACAGTTGGAGGAGCAACACATTAAAGAACAAAGTAAGGACGCAATTAATATTCTCATCACTGAAAGGAAGTTTGCTAAGCTGAAGAGCATCAAAGAAGAATCAATCTGAGCCTCATACATGTAGGTTTCAGGGATCAGTGGTAATGCAATAAAATAGATGAGGTATTTATCTCACATAGTCTAACTTTATACCCCTTGCAACACTACTACTTAGCTATTTTTTTCCTGTAATACTTCTTACTTTGCACACAAATATCACCTTTAACGAATAACCCTCCATTGCATATAGGCAAGTACATCACACAGTAAATGGAAAAACTATTGACTCTCTCACAACATAAACAAACTTGGTAATTAAAAAGAATTAAATGTGTGAAAAACAATGCATGCTTTGTGTCACAAACATGAAAAGCAGGTGCTACAGTCCAGACTGTGATTAAAGGGGAAAGAACAAACACATAAATGCATTAATTAGGTGTAAAGATCGAAAGATACTGAACATATGGGATATAATACAGCAGATATATTTTAAGAGTCTCAGCATAGAATATGCCTATCTTCTCAGAATTTAAGCTGCTAACAGTTGTAGGTGCTGTTCATGACAAATCCAGAGGGTGGTGCCTGGTTATTCTGCTGCTAAAACACTGCATCAGCAAACACTGCCTCTCCAATGTATTTTTTATAAAGAGTAAACCTGGATTATTGGATTTCTCTGTAGAACAAATAAACACTGCAATGAACTGAACACAACAAAAAGCTATTTTCAATTAAAGAAACTTTTAACCTTGGTAGCAACACCAGCACCTCAACCCAGCGCAAAGACTCAGTCAGTTGTTTCTTGGTGCTCTGTTAGTAGTATTTCATTCTATATTATTTAAAATGCACTCTATGTTTTTGCAGTATCAGCTTAAATGAGTTAAATTGTTAGAACTAAATAAAAATAGTCTTCTGCTGTGATCATAATTTAAGACACATTGGTAAAAAAAATATTCTTTTATGTAGTATAATTCAGATATTATAGAACATTGTCAGAAAGTTAGCAACAAATGGTATAGCCTCAAACTGATACAAGCCCCCCATGAATACTTTGACAAACAGTCCTTGTCTGCACTTTAGTTGTTGTGTCTTGTGTTCTTATACACTTTTCACCTGTTACTGTGCTGCCACACATACATTGTTCTTCCTGAATTATCCAGATGGCCAAAATGGTGATAGTGATGAGAAGGCATGGTTTGCTTCCGGTCAAGGTGTGGAGATTGAAGGAACGTCATCCATAACTCTCAAGATACAGTTGGCAAGCTATGAGCTGTATGTCTGTTAAACAGCTGATTGCAGCCCCAAGCCGAGCAGCTTGTTGGACTTGTTTGATTTTATGAAGACCACAACGGCCAAAACCTATGCTTTACACAATAAGCCTTTGAAGGCACATGTCAAATGTAACAGATTTTTTAAATTTGCCTGATAAAATAACAATAAATAAATGTTGTTTAATTATCAGTACATTATATGATCTCTGGAGCAGTCGGGATAATTGTTGCTTTTTTGCTCAAAAGGTATGTAATTTGTCATATTATACATTTTTCTTTTAAATTGTTGTGTACATACAGTGATACTATGGTGTTTTTACTTACAGCTATCATACTGTGAGAATCTCATACCAGCTCATGCCTAGTGATGAGCTGGTATGAGAGTGAGGTGGAGATTTTGGGTACTGAGGATGTTTGCAAGAATAAAAACATTCTCATTAACTTAACCAACTGCATACCTGTGTGCTAGGAAGGCAGCATCAAAAGCAAGAGCTTACACAAA
The DNA here is from genome assembly GCA_014839685.1 of Anableps anableps. Taxonomy (NCBI): domain Eukaryota; kingdom Metazoa; phylum Chordata; class Actinopteri; order Cyprinodontiformes; family Anablepidae; genus Anableps; species Anableps anableps. Next base: position 9,808,989 of record CM026067.1, on the reverse strand, counting down.
GTAGTCAGCAGCAGAAAAAAAACAACATATCTGAATACCATTGCCAAGGGTGTGGTGTGGGACATCTTCCATAAAGACCCAAGTAGCCATCTTGAAAAGTACTGCTACAGCACAAAGGTGCACAGTGCCTCTGCAAATTCTTGTATCACTCATTTTCTTGCTTCAAGTTAGACAAACCATAACGACAAATGTTTTTTTTTCTCTCTTTCACTAAAAGTAAACCTCAGGGGGAAACTGTTTAAGTGCAAACTTAATGGTCCAGCCTTAAAACAAGCAAAAGTTGCCAGAAGACCTTTCTGTATGAGATTACTTTAGCAAAAATCAAGCTTTCTCATATATCTTAGTTACACAACTACAAGCGTCCAGATTGTGGTCTACCTTTTCTTCATTTCTTCATTCAAAATATAAGAGGTTGACAACTGCCACCCGCTCTAAACAGCTTATTGGAAAGCCTGAAAAGTAAATTATAAATTTCATTTGTACATTGTTGCCTGCTGATGATTCTTTCACCCTCTAAATAAAAACAAAAGTAGATTGCAAGTTTTCAAATATCAGACTTAATATTATGAGTGCATGGCTAATAGTGTGACTGTCAAAACAGCGATGACCTGTCGAGGCATGGGATCCCAATAGACTCTTACATTTTTGTTGTGGTATCTTGCTCAGTCCTGTAAATTGTAATCTGTGACCTTGCACATATTGGCCTTATTTGTAACATCCACATGGTTTCTTGGAATATTGCCCAAAGCATTACACTCTCAACAAACTGTGATGCAGTATGTGTTTAGACAGCTTACTTTCAGTACCAGCATCAATGTTCACAGCAATTCAAACTGCTGTTCATCTGTTAGATTGGATTATACAGGCGGTCTTTGTTTCCCACATTTATCCTTGTGTTTGGATCTAGTAGATCATGACAGGGTCTTGTTGAGCTAGACCACCTGGCAATGTATGTTGAGCCCAGAGTTGCAAATCTTGATTTTAAGATGGACAGTTTAGTGAATAACCTAAACTTGACAGTCAAATAAGGGCAACAATTAAGTGTAGTTTTTAGCTTTTAAGAAAAATAGCAAATGTAAAATCTATTCTTTCTAGGCACCAGTTGTAAACAGCAATTCATGTTTTCATTTCACCATGGTTGGATTATTGCAATTCACTCAGAATCTACCAGTCCTCACACGTCTGCAGCTGGTTCAAAACACTGTGACATGCCTTTTAGCTTGAACACTTAGAAGAACATATTGCTCTTGTCCTGGCTTCACTGGTTACCTCTGCATTTTAGAGTTCACTTTAAAGTCCTTCTGTTTGTTTTAAAAGGGGTCATGACAACAAGTTTCATTTTTCTGTGGCATTTGGGGCATAATATGATCTGTTGTGCACTGATGAGGCCGTGTGAATATCAAGAGTTGGTATCAAAAGCCCTGCTCATAGGCCGTCAGCTTTGTTTCTTTTCTCAAAACGGATGAATCAGAGAACAGTTTATCTTTCTGCGTAATTCATATTCTCCTATTAGAGCACACTATCAAGCATACAGCCTTCTCCCTCCCCGTCCCTCATCCCTCCAGCTGATCCACTGGCTAATTTAAGGGTTAAGTCACGCTAGCATGTCTGGCTACTCCACTCCAGAAGAGGATGGCTACTAAAAAGGGGAGCAGATATGTCTGAGGGAGCTCAAAAACAAATGGAAGTTTCCACTTATTCCTGAATGATGAGAGAAGCAAAGAAGAGTGCCTGAAGTTCATTTATGGGTAAGTACCACGCATTTATAACCTCAATTTGAAATATGTTCAGTGCATTTTACTGAAGTTTCCCAAATATGGTTGTAGCCAATCAGAGTGAAGTCAACTAGGTAGAGCCACATATCATTACCATACCCAACCCTTTTACTGAGGAAGGAAATCTGGCCTGCCAAAACAACCCCTTACGAAAAGGTAATGGTTTTTTTTAATGAAATTCTTTGGAGAATTGACAGATGCAGCAATATTAACTACATGAAATAGTTTATACAGTGACGTCACCACCCATCCTATAAATAAGGTTTTAAACAGCCTTCCCCCACCTCATTTTTTATGAGCTTCTCCACCACTATACTCACTCAGAACTGGGAATGACCAGGAGCATCTGGTCAATGGACCTAATAGGACCTTCTCATCTGGGGCCCCTAGTGATGGAATGACTTACCTTTGCACATTCAACTAACCTGGCCATTGTCTTCCTGCACAATTCTGCTCGATTCGAATCTCACTTCACAGCACAGTTTGGGCTTTTTTCCATTGACTTGGATTCCTCCACTAGAATTTCAACCAGGCCAGTCAGCGAACAGAAGGAGAAATTATTAATGATGATGTCGATTTTCTGTTTTAGAATTGTAATCTGCCTGTAGTTTAGTAATGGTAGTGGAGGAAGTGAATGACGCCATTCAGTCCATGTTGACCACACTTCCAGATATTGAATTAACATTAACAGCCACTTACAGTACAATTTCTGGTAAGCTTCATAGCGTTGAAATGGCACATTACATACATCATAGGAAAATGTTAGCAATTGGGTAAAATTTAAAACCTCAACAGAGTCCATGCCTCCAGGAAGCAATCATTGCTAAATAATCGAATGTCCAGGCCCTCTGTACGAAACAGAGCGTTGAACAAAGGGCTGATTTTTATCAGGCTAATATTCAACAGGTCTCTTCACTGTCCATTTTTAAAGCCTGTCTAAAAACCTATTTTTACTCATTGGCATTCAACCCAACTGATACTTAATTTCACTCTGCTTTTATTGGTGTTTTTTTTTATATGTTTTGCATTGAATTTTAATTCCTTTACATTGCTTTGTGTTTAGCTTTGTCATTTCATTTGACATTTTCTTTTAACTTACTTATCTTTGATGTTCAGCACTTTGTTTCAGATGTGGCTAATGTTAAAGTACTTTATAAATAAAGCTGCTGCTGCTGCTGATAATGATGATTATCCTAAAGCCTTGACCACAGATGACCCTGTCACTGGTTCATCACTGCTCCTTCCTTTGATACTTTTAATAGGTAAAGACCACGACAAGCAATAAACACCCCACAAGAGCTGTATTTTTGTAGATGTTCTGACTTGGTCCTCTAGCCATCACAATTTACTTAATTAAATTCTTACACTTGCTCATTTTTCCTGCTTCTAACACATCAAGTTTGAGGACAAGAAGTTCCTTTTCTTTCCTTATATATTACAAAACCTAGCAGGTATGAGGTTGTAAAGATAACCGCTGTTATTCACTTCACTTGTCAGTGTTCATAATGTGCTTGATCAGTATATGTATGCAAGTTTTAGCTTTATTCACCATTTAACTCTTGCACAGCTCTACATATAACAGTTTGTCTTAAGCAACCATGACCACACTGATAGAGAGATACAAACTGGGGAGAGAGAACTTTTCCCAACAAACTGGCAAACCTGAAAAAAGGGTGCCATTAATGGATGTACAAAATAGAATAGACCTATCATCAATTCTTTCTTCAGAGAGTTTAGAGAGGGAGCAAACAAAAGATAAAGTCGATCAGAGGAGAAGGAGACAATAACTGTGTCTCTGCTGATCAATGAAGTCTCACAGGATCGATCACTATGCTCCCCTAACAGCCACCAGACAAGCAACCTAACCAAAAGCAAATGATGGCAAGTTTGAACTTGAAGACTATGGCTCCTCTTGATGACTCATTCTGGACCCAAGTACTTTAGTATCCTATCCACTCAAGCTTTCGGCAGTAGTTGATAAGTAGATCTTATTAGTGGAAACAGAAGGAAAAAGAGACTGAACCCACCACAAAACAAATTACGATGAGGCTTTACTAAAAATAATTAAATCACTGATGTTTCTAGTTTCATTTCAGTGTTAAATTTTCTGCTTACAGCATTAACTTAAGTAAGTAATGGCAAATGTAATATTTTAGAGGTTTTGAGTCACTTTTGATTTGTCGTTCTAAAGCTAACAATTACTGAGGAACAAGGTTTGCACTCAACTGAAAATGCATGATGTAGTTGACAAAGAATATCCTTACTGATGACACTGTGACGGAGGAAGATCCAAAACATAACCAATATCAGACTAAAATAAATAAATAAACAAAACCTAATGTGGCACCTTAGATGACAACACAATGCTAGTAAAAACAGAAATAGATACCTAAAACCAAAAATCAAACAGAAGAAATATTGATTCAAGGAACTCAGCTGATAAGGAAATTTAGCAATCACAATGGTAACACAAAGGTTGTTCAGTTGAGAAAATTACATAAAACTAAAGCCTGCAGTCCATGTATTTTCCAGAGGAGCTGGTTGCTTAGAGGAGCATTGAGCATATAATTGCGTTGTTTTTCACTTAATAATCCATTTCAGGTGTCCATTTTCTTTGAAAGCACTGAAAGACGTTAGCTTTTTAGGTTCCCTCATAAATAACTCTTCATGATGTGAAAGTAGTGAGGCTTGACCAACCAGTCGGAGGATGAGCCTTGTCCTTAATACCGACTGGCTTTCCATACCCTTGAGAATTTCTCCTGATTCTCCACCGTAATCTTACTCTGACTGCTGTCAACTGTATGCAGGATACTGACTACTAATAACTAAAACACAGCTCTACTCCAACTCTGCTTTAAAAGCTGGATGTCAGATTACCATATATGTAAAAACGCTTGTTAAATGCATCTTAATACACTGATTTAATTTCTATAACATTCACCAGCTATGCTAGCTGGCTTCTTAGTGCTGGGAAATCTCAACTGCAGTACAGTACCAGGCATACTGGAGTACATTTACACTGCTGCACTTGGAGAAATTTGATGGCTGAAAAAGAGATTGTCTGCTCTCTGAGCACATCACCTCACATCAATCAACGTCTCTCTTTTCCTCTATTTCTCTCCCTTGGAATAGGCTTGCTTTAGCCCACAAACAGTCATGTGAGACACACACAGACACACAAAGTTACACACATACACACAAACTAAAACAAAAAGACCCCGAGGAGCGGCTTTCCCATTGCCCTGGCACATACAAACTAGCATGTCAACTCTGATTATTAGCTCTGTTCATTGCTCGCTGCAGGAGCTTCTATTTTAGATCTGTTCTTCCTCATTGCTACTGAACTCAGAAATACAGACAGAAAAAAAATGAAATACACCTTAAATTTGCCTTAAAGTTTTACATATAAGATGATAAATCAAATAATAATGCTAAACTTTCCTGATCTTTCCAGCGTACTAAAACAAGGCACTTCAACATCTGATAATAAAATTCAGGAAGAATTAGTAACATTCAAGTACTGCTAATGGTATGCTCTTGATTAACTGATCTTTTAAAAGCTTGAGCCTCCAACTCAGAGGTGTAAAACTCATTTTTATTTTGGGCCATATCAAGATCATGAATGTCCTCAAAGGGCTGGTTGTGCATTGATAAAAACCATTAACAAACTATTTAAATATTAATAAATAGCTGTCTCTGCATTCTTTGAGTACTTCTTAAAATTAAATATTGAACATCTTTTCACATTGGTGTAATTTGGAAGTATACAGATAAAAACTGCTTTGATTTGATTGATAAAATAATATTTAAGCACACAACTGTTGTTTTGAAGCTTGTTTTTATGTGGCCCTCTAGAGTCTAGAGGGCCACATAAAAAGCTATGGCGGGCAGGATTTGGCCCCCGGGCCATGAGCTTGACACATGTTCTAACTGATCAAAATGGTATTGTAAGTCTTTAAGAGAGATGTGCAGATTATGAAAGCCAATTGCTTTAAGGTATTGCTGTTAGAGCAATTTCTCCTCACCTCTTTGCTTGTTGACATAGATAAATACCATCAAGGTCTTTCAAAGTTTAATAGAAACCCTACAATTTCAAAACCATTCAGGCTAAGATAAGGCTTTTTGAGGTAAACCTGTTTTAAATTAATTTATTTTATGTAAAATATTGTGAAAATGTATTTATGTGATCTTGGGCATCCGCCAGCAAGGTATCCACCATGCTTGTTTTTAAAAAGTTTTAAATAGTTTCAGGAAAGGCATTTCTACTAATAAATCCCTTATTATTCGGCAAACCAAATAAAATCTTTAAAAAAATATTTTAAGTATTTCATTAATCTTTAATAATACTATACAGCCAATAAGAATTTCATGCTAGTTTTGTTCAATTATTATATAAACATACATTCATTTTAGTAACCACGGCAAGAGCTTTATTCATTTCTTCCTGAACTGTTTGTGAAACTCAAAGGGACAGGTGATAACATTGAGCACTGGCATGGAAACTGAAGGCAGGTACAAACCCAGTAGGTGGGTGGAACTAGGCAGTGTTACTGTCTGACTGGCAGTACATAGATGGACTGTAGGCGGTCCTACAGTCCCCTAACACTGTTAGGAAAAACATAATGCGAAACTTAATGTTTAATGCAATATTCCTTTTATAAACTTAAATGTTTTCAGTCATTAGTTTCTAACTTTTAGTTGAGAAAACATAATTTTTAAACATGAAGCACACAAACAAACACTCATTAACTCCAACGTAAACAGAAAGGGGAGTTGAAGTCAGAGGTCAGATGCACTGCAGTGAGGCTCAGGCTGAGGGAAAGGGAAGAAACAAATAAAAGTTGATTAGCTGTTTTTGTTTGTTATATATCTATCTATATGAACCGGGTCTTGTAGAGAACTAGTTCTCAGTTGTTAAATTCCTTGGAATTGTTAACCTTCCTGCTTAACAATTCTGCTTGTCAGTTCCAGTGACATATTTGTACACTCTCTGTATTTTGATTTAGAAATTATCCAAGATGGGGTCGCAGCAGAATTGCTCGAAAATATGATTATGTTTTACAATCAGACGATACTAGAGCCGGTTGCAACATGTTCACAAATCACAATAAATGGATGAAATACCTCCAGCATCACAGAATCTCCTGCCATGAATGTCCCAGGTAATGTTAAAACTCCTCCACATTTTGGTTATTGTCGTAATGTTAGCATCATGCTGTATGAATATTATCCATCTCATAATAACATTTACAGTCATGTTCAATAAATTAGAATATGGGTTCCGATGAGGCTTGTTTGTCAGATTAAAAGCACCTTTTGAAAACAATCTCTAAGTTTTGAAAGATCTTTTCTAAAAAGGCAAACATGCAGATTTGTCTGCACAAAAACTGTTGATGTGAAAAAAGTTGCATTTCATGTTAAAATGTTAATTTGACAGAAGGATTCTTATTTTTTTAAGCCAGCTTTAATTTTGTTTGAATCAAATACAGCATGGTGCATATTTTGAATTAAAGAGTTTATTTCCTGACTGAAGGAGAATTGATAAGTGAGATCGATAAATTCTTAGCAATTCACATCCCTAAACTTTATACTCAACATTTTAAGAAATTATGAATCATTTGCTTATACACATAAAACATATTAAGGCAAACGTCTTCACAGAATCCAACAAATCAGCTTTGTGGTCACTCTGCCTCTTAAAACTCTGAGAGGGGCCTTTATTTCCTTTAAAGGTCTTTAGGATTCTCTACAGATTCCTAGAGTTAGAAAACCAAAACTGTCATAAATACCTGCCTTATGCGATGATAAGGGCTTCTCTACGACTATATTTATTCCTAGGACCTGTGGTTCCAACTGAAAGGTTGGCCAAACACTCTGCTGGTCAACGTCCTTGGATGTCCAGTCAAGGGTTACAGGACCAAATTGTTGTGTAAAAATTAATTACCAAGCACTGTTAGGTGAAAATCATTCAGTCAGATTTATTTGTATTTTGTACACAATACAGAGAGCTTATAAGACAATCAATAATGAAAAAGCCAGAGTAGCAGCTCCAAATGAAAAGCGACATATAGGTTTTATACCAAGGAGAAGGAATCCAAAACATGGGAGAGACAGTCCAGTTCCCATGCAGCTGCAGGAATTAAAACTATAACCAAATAACTCTGTAGATTATGTGTAATAAAGTCAAATGGCACATGCAAGAAATAATGAGCACTCTTCTGAAATGCTCTTTTTCACTGGTGCTTCAAGATATCTCCTGTATGGAGAAACTAGTCACATATATTGTTCAGATATGATTTTGACCCATTCTTCAACACAAACTGCATTTAAATCTTGATGGTTCTTGGGGTTTCATCTATGCACTCAGATCTTCAGCTCTTTCCATTGATTTACTGTTGGATTCAAGTTGACTGATTTTCTGAGCCATTCTAGCAGCTTTGGTTTGTTTCTTACAACCAATGGAGAGTTTTCTTGAGTGTGGTTGGGATCATTGTTTTGCTGAAAATTCTGCCCTTCTTTAAATTTAAGTCTCATCTGCTCATACTATTTTTCCCAGTATTTCATTGCTGTGTCCAAATATCCAGTGGCCAATTTCAACATCCTTGCAAGTGATGCTTGGCTGTTGGACAACTTTTCTGATTATTGTTGATAACTATTGACTTTCTGCCAGAAATCTTTCAAATGCGTACCTGGTCGTGGCTGGTTTGTGGTGAAATTATGTTCTTTCCCATTCTGGGTTATGTCTCCAACGGTGCTCACTGAAATATTCAAAAGTGTAAAAGAAATGCCTGTTACCAAGGACTTTACTATGCTGTAACAATAAAGTTGTGAAGGTTTTAGGAGAGCTCTGTGCTTTTAACTACTGTGAGCTTGTTCTTGCGGAACGTCTTAGTAACAGAAACACTTTTATTGACCATCAGTTATAAAAAAAAAACAAAAAACAATGGGATTTTGTCATCCACTGGTAGGGAGCAGGATTGCTTTATAAATACTGAAAGATTTAAGTTATTTTACTTATCTTGGCTATCCAAAGCTTTTTTCACTTTCTTTTTTATGTGTTCAACAATTAATCTTTCCACTTTTTTCATTTGTCTGCACCTGCTTATCCTTGTGGATTAACAATGGGGATGGAGGGAGAGGGAGCTAGCGCCTTTCCTATCAGTCATTGGGTGAGAAACACCATGGACAGGTCACCAGTCCATCGCAGGGCAAGGGCAAGATATAAGTTCATTTACAGATCAGTTTCTTTTTATGTCTTTGTATGTGTAGATTGCTTGTGTGGTTACTGATATATGGTGAGGAATTAATGTCAACAGGTATTCGACAAATTTACTGAGAAAATGTGACATGTTGAACCCTCATTTTGCCCGCCGTATAAAGAAGTATCTAGAGATCAAATAGTGTGTGGCATCAGCTGTGTATAAAAGTGAAAACTGTGACAAATGCAGTCCATTGCTCTGCAGCACATCCCATGTTGCTCGTTGCTCAGAGCGAGGTGCATGTGACCATGAGGAAACAAACTGCGAGAGAGCAAACAACACGGTCAGTCCCAGAGGGGGAGCTGGAGAGCAAGAATAAAATTTGAGAGAGAGAGAGAGAGAGAGAGAGAGAGAGAGAGAGAGAGAGAGAGAGAGAGAGAGGTGGGCATTGTGTGATTCATGGGGACTGTTACTGTTTCAGAAAGGTGTCTCTTCCCATCACAGTTCAGACTTTGCTTGTTGTAGCAAACACAGTGGCAGGCAATGTACCACCCTTCCCACTTTATTTCTTGTTCCTCTTTTCCTCTCTCATCTCACTTTAAATTCCTTTGGAAAACACAGTAACAAAAATAAAACACTAGAAGACTGACTTTCAATGAGAGACGTCTCCCAGATAGGCAGCCTCAAAGAGTCAGACCAGGACAGCATGCAAAGATTTTTCAAACCATTCGACAATGTATTCAGAAAAATACTTTGATGTATCTCTGACATTGAAAAACAGATCAGACTGATGGTTTGGGAGTGAACAAAGCCAGAGTGTGCAGCAGGTGCATCTAAAGTCAAGGACAAAGACTGAAGCCTTCATGAAAAGACCTTGCCTCAAGACAGAACCTAAAAGAAGAATTCAAATGAGTTTTACTATGTGATTGTATTGTAAAACATTGTAGCAGTCCATAGCCACAAGAAAAATAGAAATACCGTCATCACAGCTTTGCTTAAAGTAGGTCATAATTTATGCCTATAAATTTTTCTTTTTGAATTGTTTCTCCAACACAGATTCACTTAGCCTCTGGCACTTAAAAATGTGATTCTGATTATTTAAAGCAAGGAAGGTTCTGCAGCGTCATCATGAGTAATAGTCCTTTACCTATGGTAGACAGACATAAGACTGAAATGAGAATGGAAAATCCTTGAAATGCAACATCTGCAAACTTAAATGTTTATATTTATGGGACACAAAGGTAAATGAATAGGTCTGTCGTCTCTTTTTTTCTTAACCGTACAACATCTATGTTACAATACAAAGCTGTTTGACGCTGCTGGCTGTAACAACTTGCCTCATCAGCTGCAACTTGTATGAAAACGTAAATCAGCCAAAAATCGAGTGAACTGTTGGATTTTATGATGCCCAGTTGTTTGATCATGATTGGCAAAGATTATGTAATTGTTTGGAAATTGTTCCAGATGGACTCACAACCACCTGATAAGCTGATAAGGCGATCAATACAGCTGCCAGCCTCCACTAACACAACTTTGATGGAATAACATGAAAGTTTTCCCACTGAGGAAACAGCAAGTGATTTAACCATGAATAACCAGAATAACCACTTATAATCCTTTATTTTGGGGTAAGATTTTTTTTTTTTACTTTGTTACTTTAAATTGCTTAAATCACCAAAAATGCTAAGCCTATCTGTTGTTAGACTTCCCCAGATCTAAAGATTTTACATTTTTTAATCTCTCAGCAAAATCTATGGCAAATGTCTAGCATGCTCAACTATTACTAATAATCTTACACAACCTAATTTTAATTAATTCAAACTATCCCTTTAAGGGCAACAGCTAAGACGTTAGTAACTGACAAGATGAGAGTGTTAACTGTTATTTTGTCAAGAGCTAAAAATATTTTTTTCAGATAAAAACACTGAGAAAGAGCATGTTTAAAGCTTGACATGGATACTATTGTTAACGCAATATGTAGATTACGTTGTTTTTTTGATGACCAGCAGTTGTCTTGCAAGACCAAAATAAATTGTGAAGTTCTCCCTGTGACATTTGAGCAAAAATTAAATCAAAAGCATGGTCAGGGAAGTCAGGTTGCTTCTTTTATTACTTTGGTGCTTTAAATTTAATTTCTGAGTGATCTCAGTCAGTTTTGCAATTACAATTATTGATGCTATGTATTTTCTGCTCAAATGTATCAGAGGTATAGCACATGTGGCAGAGCAAACTGGGTCTTACTTTGCACATTGTATTCAGCTATAAATCAAGCAGACCACATTTTATTTTCTCACTTCATATCACATCTGTATGGAAGCCGAGAACAGACGTGTTACGCATAAACTTTTTCCCGATGGTTTTCTCGAGATAACGACTTAATTTCGAGAAAACAAACTGTGTGTTCTCGAGATCATGATAAGATTGGTGTGTGTGTTGAACCTGATTCCATCATTCAAAAGCATGCCACACCAGCGGGAGAGGACTTATAAATGTAAGTCATGGCATGCATGTGTAATTCTCTGAACAATTCTGTGAATAAGTGATGGCATAGACCATAATGACACCACGTCATGGTCGTATGATTAAACCATCAGGAAATGACCTTGTTACCTCGAGAAAATGGCCATTGTTATTTCGTGACAACGACATAACTGTCTCGTTATCTCAAGAAAATGTATTCGTTATGTCGTTATAACAACATAAATAACTCGTTATCTCGAGTTAACTATCGGGAAAATAAACATGCGAGTATGACCGCGCTCAGCATCTGTATATCGATAAAGTTTGATTGCAAGTTTATTACACGTTCTCCCTTTCTGTAGAACCAGTTATATATTTTACCTGTTTCCATTAGATATTTATGTGTGAGCCCATGTGTCTTTGCTGTGATGTTTTTCTTCTGTGCAGAGACTCAAAGCAACACCCACTAAATTCAGAAACTTCAGTGCAATGCATCACAATTTTTTGCTTTGTTTAGATAGAAATAAAAAGTTATGATTTTCTAAGAAAAATCTGAAAAACTAGAACTTCAGTGGAAATGGAACATTGCTATTTCTATTACAAAGTAAAATATGTAAAAAAAAAAAAAAAAAAAAAAAAAAAAAAAAGATATTTGTTCTCATTCCACAAAAAGCAAGGGAAAAGGAATATTAGGGTGTTTAAAGAAACAGCAGTGTCTGCATATTCTTTCACAGAATCAAATATTATCTGTAAAACTGAAAAATGATGGAAGATTTAGCTTTCCTCTGAATCACTGAGCTATTTAGTTATATAAGCACTATTTCTCAGAATGTATTTGTTGCATGAAGTCAACCAACTTCTTTTACAGAATGGATGACTTCACAAATTAACTTCCAGCAAAATATTTGCCATATAGAAATATATTTACTATCAAAAAGAGTGACTGATCTGACCAATAAAGTTGGACTGTGAGTTTATGAAACAGAGCTCTTTCTTTAATTATTTAGGTGAATTTTGTATTGTTCAGATGGAAAGCCTTCTGATTAAGGCTTTCCATCAGATCCCACCTTAATAAATCATGGCAGAAATTTCCCACAATTAAATAATTAGACTGAATCACAAACCGTGCTTTTAAACTATAGAATCTGCTTAAGAGAAATGCATGCGAAGAATGCTGATCTCCTTTCTAAAAAAAGAATGCAAGCAATCCAAGGCCATGCACTGACTCTAGATGTGAAGCCTACAGTCTAATCATAAAAATAAATATTTTCTCATCAACATCTAGTGCACCTCTAACCCTGCACCACTGAAGGTTAGGATTCTAAACGTGCACTATTTGTTCTCAGGCCTAAATTATTACGTGAACATGTATGAATTATCGTTCAATTTAATATTTATTAACAGTTAACTTTTAAACATTTAACGCTTGATTTACCATCCAAAAATCTGCTAAAAGCAGATTTATATTATTTGGAAGATTGTTCAATGTAATATTTGCCCCATTAGAAATAGGCACTTATGCTCTAGGAAAAATAATAGAAAGAGTTTAAAACCTGTTAATGCCGAATTTCTAAATGAGTGTTTTTCTGTCTTTGCAATGACAAAGTTAACACCTGCTTATCCCCGTCTTCATACTGTCCGCTCCTTCACTATATACTGTAATGGAAAATTTTGGTGTACATGACTTTGCTCATACTATTTTGTGTAAACCCCTTATAACCTGTTATGATTTGAGAAACTCAGGCTGTACTATGTCTGTTTCAGTCAAGGACAAGGAGAAGGGCTGTATAAGATAAGAACTGGTTGAGAACTGGATTGTTCTGGCTGACATGAAACTCCTGCATTTTGTTCAGATTTGTTGCCTCTATAGAATGTACTCCCTGATTACCAAAATGTATAAATATGACTGAATGCTTTTGAGATGTTGCTCTGCTTCTCTGACTTGCTCAGTGACAGTCTTCAAAAGCCATGTGCCTTTGAATAAAACTTATAAAGATAAAGATCGATCTTTCTCTGATTTACTGAGTAGTTTTCTCTCCCTCTTTTATGAAGAAAATTCCACAACAATACCACACTCAATTTGGTTTGGGGTTTTTTTTCTCCTGACTCTGAGTTGGAAAATTTTCATTTTCTAGAAAAAAAAACAAAACGTTTTTGCAATCCACATTTAAAACCTCTGCTCTCAATTCTATATAGTAAAGACACTCAAATTTAAGGCGGCCTATAAATTACAACATAGCGAACTAGGAAAAGTGTTGAAGTAGAAAATGAGTGTTGAACAACTGGATGAATGGAACAGGAAGTTCTTTTATTTTGATATTTTCTGATGGAAGTGTCCTTTCATGACACAGTTTGCTTAACAACTGGAGAATGTCAGAACTAAATTACTTTTATTTTGCTCTGAAGGGATCCAAAGTCATTTAATACATTTAATACAGCATTCGTTTGGAGAGACATTCTCATTATTATGAAGCAACAACTAATGTGCACAGATTGTTACGAGCCGGTAACATCCCATAACCTACCGTCAATGGCTAATAATAATGCACATCTTTTCACAGTAAAACATGCACAGTAGCTCCAGGCACATACTGTTACCAAGGCCTGAGTCTCAGACCAGGAGACCAAGGCAAGTCTCAAGTTGTTAAGGTACAAGTCTAAGTTGAGTCTGATGTCTTTTTTTTTTTTTTTTTTTTTTTTTTTTGTAAGTATGACTAGACTTGCTACCTCTGGCTATAGATCATCTTCAGAATGGACTATGATCTGTATACAGACTGCAAATATATCTTGTTTCACGTAAGTTTTGAAAGCAACATCTGACTGTGACTTTGACTCATTGCAAATCAGCCTCACTAAATGTCATTGGCAGATGACTATACTTTAATACCTTTTAATGAAAAATCATGATTAATATTGTTTATTATTTTCATTACCAATTCAAAACTAAATTTTGGAACAGGAAAACCATCTGCTACATACACTGACACTATCAGCGATGTTTCTCCTATTTATTGTCATGCCACTATTGCACTACTGTCTTAAACACCTTAATTGGTTTTATAAAGTATTTTAATTTTCCATATTTCTTCTCATATGTAGTATATTTTTTCTTTTATTATAAATATTTGTTTCTTTGATAACGACTTTGTGACAATTTCCTTCCCAGAATTTATAAAGCATGTAATGTTGTTCTCAGGAAGATTCCAAAGCAGCCATCATCCAATATATATTCAAACAAAAAACTGTGCTAACATCAACATACACCAGGGTAAATTATTTTTTAGTGTTGGGAATGCGATGCATCTCAACACCAGAGGCCTTGGTGTTTGTAGACAGAGGACTTTGACGTACAGCCTTGTCAAGACATGTCCGGAAGGACACTGAAATATTTTATGAAGGACAGAGAATACACAAATGATCCTTTCAACTTTGAAGCACAGCTGGTACATTACATCAAATAAAACCTGCTGTTGTATATAACAATTATATATTTTTCCCTTTCATCCTGTTGTCTATAGAAGATGACATATTCTGTGTTTACAAAGCTGTATGGATATCTACTAATGTCCCATCTAAATGCAATTTCTGTTGCATTTGCAGAGACATTTGAATGCTAGGTCTATGTCACTCCTCTGCTGTGATTATATTATGTGATATTACATTAGCTTGGGTTCGATCAGATAAGAATGAGATTAAAACTTTATTATCTCCATGACCTTAACAGGGGCATCATATCATTGCAGGAAAAACTGAGATGCTACTCTGACGGCATTTGCTGTCAGAATAAGGAGCATAAGGAGAGTCGAAGGAAGATTAGTTTCCCTGCAAGTTTCTGTTTGGAAGTGGAGAAGACTCACGCTGTGCACATTAATCTGCAGTTAATGTCAGCTTTAGTATTACATAACTGATGTTAAATGGTTTGTCAATCGTGTGAAAAAAGATGGGTTATGTATCAAAGAGAAGGCTAGACACTCCCATTGTTACTGAATAAGACAAACAGATTGGTTACCACAGGGGGAGGGTGACTGTCAGGAAATGGGCTTGTTAGTGGGATAGGGGACACCACCAGGGATCTGTGGATAATGAGTTTTCCAGGAAAGTGTACCGTATATTGGTTATTTGGGCTTTAAAAGGAGCTGACAGCCTCCATACATGCACACACTGCCACACAAACATACAGACAAAAAATAGCCTGACACAACTAATGTATTCCTGTTCTACTAGTTTTGAGTTATAATTTCAGTCAGAATTGTTGTGACTGCATATCACAGAAACTGACAGTTGTAAAATCTTTTTCCTTTGCATATATATAGCCTGAATCAAAGAAAAATAAATTTTCCTCTCTAATACAAGCTTTGCTTGTACATTTATACATGGACAGATTCTATAGGGCCAGTCTGACCTCACAAAGTTCAGGATCCTCCACCTACTGAATCTCTAAGCTGTGTACTCTGCTTTACTACAATGACTGTGAAAATAAAACATGTTATAAGGTAAAAGATAAATGACTAAGGGAGCGCAATAACTAAGGTAGTAAAGAAAAATTATGCATTTCAATCTAAAACAAATGTAATACCTTTGGGACACTGGGTGGCTCAGTTGGTAGAGCGTGAGCACCATGTGCAGAGGCTGTAGTCCTCAATGTGGTTGTCCTGGGTTCGATTGCTGGTCTCGAGCCATTTGCTGTAGGTCTTCCCCCTCTCTCTCCTCCCTATATCCTGTCCACTTAGTATTCCATTAAGTCCACTAATGCCAAAATATCTCAAGAAAAAGTGTAGTACCTTTTGACATCTAATAAGATATTTTTTACATTCCAATGAAGACCGATGAGTTATTTCTCTGGACTAATTCTGACCTGCAGTGTTATCAAAACTACAAAAAATATATATAACTTACATAAAAGCCATTAATGCAAAGCCATGAAAACAGAGGTCCAGTTTATAACTCTCAGCAGTATATTTATAAAGTGGCTGGAATAATAATATCTTTTCCAGGGATAGAGGTCTCAAGACCAGTCTCGACCTGTTTTTTCCCGGTCTTGGGCTCAGTCTCGGATTGTTTTGCCTCAATCTTGGTCTTGGTCTCGTTCGACAAATTGGGTCAAAACCAGTTCGAGACTTAATAGTTTTGTCAAAATTACGAAAACTTATCTTCCTTTTATCTTCACCCGCAGACGCACAACAACGTAAATTAAAAGCAGTGATCAGAGCCCAGCTGCGTCCAACCATCTCAGAAAATACAATATTATTGTTGCTAATGCAGTCATTGTTGCATGTGATTGTTTAAAAAACCAGACAAATTTGGTCCTTTGATTTAAAAGTGTGCATAAGCGTGTTCACATGAGGTGCAGGGTAGCTTTTGCAGAAGAAACACCTGCATCTGACTGCATAAAATTATTAAATTTGCTTTTTAAAAAGATGAAGAATTTTTAGACAGGAAAGTAAAGTAAAGGGGAAAGCAAAAATCCTGGGCCACTGAAAAGTTTTGTCCACCGCCAAGCCAGAATTAACCATATGCGAAGTGAGCAGGACATCTAGTTTTACAGACATCTACAGCAGACACAAGAAAAAGTAAGTAGTAACGTGAAAAATATGCACAACACCACCACCCAGTTTAAACACTAAGCAGCTAAATAATAATAATAATAATAATAATAACGTAAATAGACGCTAAACCTGCAAAACTTAATCTGTAGCCGACAAAGAGTAAAAATATGGCTCATCAAGCCAAAAACATAAATTCAGTCTTACCTTCGATGTTTTATGGTCATAATCCATGTAAGAGAATATATTTCCATTTGGCTCCTGTAATCTGCTGTCCCTGCGTCATCCCTGTTGGCCATATGATTTTTGTAAATCCCACAGATTCTATTGGCTTTCATTGTTTTGGAATTCGTCCTGTGAAGCAATTTGAGTGTCTGCATGAACTAATAATAATGCTAAAAATACCTAATAATTTATTAATATGTCTAGGATATGTGTTTTTCAACATCTGATACTCTGATTACTTGCTTTTACTGAGATGATCATGAGAGGAAAGATTTTTTTTTTAAATATGACAAATCTTTATTAGCCCAGTCTCTCACTGTTTGTTAAATTTATCATACAACTATAGTCCAATGTAAGCTGATTATTTCAGTTTAGAGAGTGTGTATCAATGTATGGCTAAATTTAATAACCTATGTATTAGTTTATTATGACCACTGTTAATTAAATACCACAAAGTGGTTTTGGTTGAGTAATTAACCGTTTTTCCATTCATTTTTGCATTTTGAGGTGTACAAAAAGCAATGTCCTGAAATATTTGTCATTCAGTGTTTCTGAGGAGCAGAGCTGTAGAGGACAACCATGGAGCAGGTAAGTTTTCCAGGTAAGTTGTCTCACAAAGAGGAGTTATCTAGCGATTGGTGAGTAACTGAATGATCGGCAGGAGATAACACAAGGAGATCAATTCAGTTATGTAGGAAATGATCAGAAACACTTAGCAATACAAAAATAGCACTGGTGTGCTTGACTCTACCACAAAACATTGATCATCAGGTGAAGAGTAGTCGTCCAATAGCTTCTTCTATGCCCAGAGATCTTGATGGGAGAATTGCAGTCTCATGTGTGAGCTGAAAGGTGCTGGTCATGCCCACAAGTGCAAATCTGCAGTTCAGGAAAAAGCACCTCACACATGCACAAACTTATGCATAAGACAGAATCATGACAAGAAAACTAAGATTGCTCATTTTTATGCTTAATGTCATCCTTACAGCATTGCAGGAAAAGGATTCCAAACGCAACACAGTGAACATAATGTCAGGAGTGATAAATGAGGGGAAAGCCAAACAAGAGGAGATCCAAAGAGAAAGGTTTGAGAGACAGCCAAGAAGACCAGGAAGATCACATTTGGAGGAGCTAATAGAAGTGATCCACCAAAGTGAGGGGATCACCAAACAGAATGGGTCTGGGAGGGAGAGAGTGAAACCTGTAAAACCAAGACAGACAGCTCAGCAGACTGATTAAACAGGTAACCATGGTTCTCAGAATCAGAGTCAACATGGCTCTATATGGTCAAGCCTCTCAGGATAAGCTGCTCTATGAGACAGAAAAGCACACTAACCAATCCCTTTGGACAGATACAATCATAGCCTATTAATATAAGTGGACATCTGGTACTTTTTCATTTTAGCCATCTGGGGCCTTTTGGGCCTTTCAAGTAACCACAGCACTTGGTGTGTTGACCTACATTTATAAAACCATAGTTATCCATGTAACAGTCCATTTGGTTTCATACCAATCAGTAGGTTATAAGGGATAACAGTATAGCAAATAAGTCAAAAAACTCGGCACTCGTTATTGTCCTTGAACCTGGATGGAAGTGATGGGCTAACAAGGAGAATTGGTGGCACATGTGGTAAAAATGTCAATATGCTCCATATAAGTTACATTTATCAAGGGCTATCTAAAACTCCCTCAGTAGCCAAATGTTTAACAACTAAAGCAAAATCATATGCAGAAAGGTGATCTAAAATTCATCTAGAACAATGTGAGAGGTGAATTAAGTCAGACTGAAAACAATTAGAAGATATTGCTTCTAAGGGGTGTTCTAGTCTTCGAATCATCTGGTTTAATCTAGTTTTTCACATACAATGTTTCTTTTTCTGATTTTTTTTTTTTTTTTTTTTTTTTTTTTTTTTTTTTTTTTTTTTTTTTGGTTTAATAAATAAGGACAAAACAAAATATGTCATGTTTTTATGAAACTGAAAAAAAAAATGTTACATTTAAATAATTTTGGAAACAGGAGATGAACATTTTCACATATTCATACCTCAGGTCAGTTTAGGGGGCAATTAAAAACATTATTCTGGTTACATAAAACTGCACAACTGAAAAAGGGTCCACTTTTTTCCATCTACCTCTCAAGGCTTTAACCCATGTGTCCAAATGTGTTTTAGCTTTGCAAAGATTTGTCACCACATGGTTTTTCCAGACAGATATTTTGGTGGGAGGTAGTTTAATGAGTTACACCTATGTCCGACCCCCGCACAGAAGGTACTTCTTCTGTAATTAAGCTCACAGAAGGTGGGGAAAATGAGGGAAGAGACAGAGAGATTTAGGCTACCAATCTAGAGGCTGAAACTGTAACAAAAAATCTTCCAACAGCCCAGAGGAATAAATGACTTGTGTATACTTGACAAATTATTTTCAAATGATATCCCAGGGTGAATTTCACTCTTCATTGCAATCATACTAAAAAGCTCTACTGCAATCAGACTAGTTGCTGTAAACACAATAAATACGTCCTGTGAAACTTGGGATTAATGATGCATAAACAATGTACTGACAGAGCTAGGAGTCAAGATGAAAGGTAAAAGATAACAGGAAATTAGAGTTTAGGGACCAGAGATACTTTCTAGCTAGTAAGCACTGGAATATCGCCATCAGGTAGACCCAGCATGTTTCCCTCATTTATTGTCATCAGTCATTAACACACTCAGAACATCTTTTTATAGCATCAACATTTATAAAATAATTAGTTCAATGACCACATGACTAACAGTATGTTGGATCTTCATTTGCTGTCATAGTAGCCCTGACTCACCGAGGTATAGACTCCACTAAACCCCCTAAGATTGTGATGGAGTATCTGACACAAATATCCTTTAAGTCCTGGAGGTTGAGAGGATTTCCATGGATCGAATTTGTCATCCCACTGATGCTACAGCCATCCATTTACATGAAAAAGTGTATATGGTCGACAACATTTGGATACGTCAAAGTAAGACACACACTGATCGCCTTGGGTTCTGCCATCAGTGCCATCATGATGCAACGGGTTTTCCAGGTAAGCAACCCATACTCACCAGGCTATTCATGTGATGTAAGTGGAGACATGATTCATTAGATTAGGCCACCTCCTTGTACTGGTTTATGGTCCAGTTCTGATGCTCATATGAACATTGTTGACACTTTTGAAGGTAAACAGGGGTCATCATGGGCAATCTGACTGGACTGAAACATACAATGATGTATAGTGTATTCTGAAACCTTTCTACTGGAACCAACATTAACTTCTTCAGCAGTTTGAGCTACAGTAGCTTGTCTTTAAATTGGAACACATGCATCTGCATTCACTCCTCAAAATGCATCAAAAAGTATTGCCCATTACCGTGCTGCTGGTTCACCATCATCCACTTTTGACAAATACTGACCAATGGGAAGATGCCACAAGAGCTACATTTTTGGAGATACTCCATCTCAGTCATCCATCCATCAAATTTGTCCCTTGTGAAACTCATTTGTTTCTAATGCATCAGTTCTGAGGGCAAAATGTATGTATCGTATCCAATAATAGATGCCATGGTGAATGAATAATCTGTTGTCCACCTCACCTGTGGTCATAATGTTGTGACTACAATCCATCTGTAAAAGGCAGTGTAAACAGAAAAATGAAAACTGATTAAAACAGAGAATGTTTAAGTGCATTGTTTTTTAAAATATGTTGCCTTTGTACAATATTGGTCATTTCTGATCTAAGACTTTTAGCTTGTACCTTTTTACTGTCTTATAAATTCAGGGTGAGCTTCTGCTCTCTTTTAACGGTGGAACTTTGTGACAGCTACTTCAAAGAAACTGACAGCAGTAAGATGTTTTCAGCATGATGGGACTGAAATCTATACCAGCTGCCAGAAGGCTAGGGGTTGGGGACATCTTTGCACAGGTTGCCATTCAATTAAAGAGAAAAAATAGACTGACAATGATTTATGTCCTCACTAAAACATATGGGAGTCTTTAACCACTTCAGCTTGGCTTCCATTTGCCAAGAGGTGACACTGTTAAAAGATAACGATGTCTATTGAAATTAATTGAAATTTAAAGTTCTCTGGCATGATAAAGAAAATTCAGAAATTTGCTGCAGAGATATTAAACACTTTATTTTTGATTGGTACATATGTATTACAGTATGATTTTTTTGAGCTGATTTACTGTCATCTATATACCCAGTTGGTACAGTATATGTAGCAATAATCAAAACCGGAAAATTATAATATTTTTGTTTTATATAGTCATGAAAAAGCTATTATATAAACAGTCTTAGATCTGCCGTATTAAGAGCATTCATAAAAAGACTAACAGGAAGCTTGAGATCCATTTTATTTGTTTTGTTTTGTTATATATATATATATATATATATATATATATATATATATATATATATATATATATATATATATATATATATATATATATATATTAGTTTGTGGATATAATGTGATAGCATGTGGAAAAAGTTTAAGGGGTGTGAATATTTTTACAAAATTGGAGGAAATTACTGGAATGAAAAGAATGAACATTGATGAATATCCTGAAGACATAATGTGATATAAAGGAGCTTTCTTACTGAACTTTCATTCATTTTATGACATACATAAGGAGTTAGACAGTGACTCTAAGACAGGAACAGCAGTTAAAAACTTCTTCTGAGGTGTATTTAAACCTGGCTGTTGAATCTCTATAAGCACATAAGCTTTGATATTGCAGGACAAAGAGATTTAGATAGGACAATGGTGACATCTGGTGGTCTAGAAAAAGCTGCTCCTGTGTAGGATTTTTAAACGGCCTTCTTTGTGGTATTACAGGTTTTCTCAGTCGCTTTGGTGAATTTCTCAGAACAGAATTGAAATTCTCAAAACTAGTTCAATCTTCAAATTATTGTGTCACTTGTGCAAATAAGAAAAGCAGTTCTAATTTCTGTAAACACATTGCAAATGCTTTTGTACAGCCTTACAAATGATTATGTACAATTCTCTGCTTTTTCTTACATTTTCAATTGTTTATGTCATGTTGATCATTATTTATTATGTAGGTCAATATTCTCAACCTCCACAACATTTGAACATAAGTTCGTTGTAAAAGTCTTAAAATGCAAAATGCTTGAATAAGTTGTCATAATATGTCAACCATATGGTTGACATATTATGACAACCATAATATGTTGGTTTTAGTCTAATGGAAATGTATGCATTTCCATTAGACTTTTTTTCTGCATCTGTCCTGAACTGATAAATTGCTCCCAAATCAATCCTGACTTTTTCCAGTGTAGGTAAATGGGTAAAGCATTAGATCAATTAATGATCAACCAGTTTTCTGAAATAGCTGAAAGGTGCAGCTCATGAATCATCATCTGGTAAGTATAGTGTAAATAGCCAGAGCACAACACATTTCTGACAATAGAAGGACAGGAATTTGGATGGAGTCAACAGCCAGAGAGAAGAGGAAGAGGCAGAAGAGGCCAGGGACATATGCCAGTTTCCATCGTTCCAACATCATCATCAAGCAATGGTTTTCAACCCAAAATAAGATGCTGATGGAGTTCCTCTCCAATTTGGCTGTCTTTTCCGTACACAATGAAACAAGGACTTGTCATACTGATGGCACTGACATGTTCACTGACGTAGATATTTACTTCTGAGAAATAACCTAAGGATTCTGAGGAAGAGACTGGCTTTTCCAGGTAATCCATAGTGTTTTGCTGTTTGTACAAATTGTTTTGAGAAATGTACTTACTGGCTTGCAAATGTCAAGGATGATTCAAGAAATGCACCAAAACCACAGGGAAAAACTATAATTATGAATTCTAGTCAAAGTCTACTTCAGAGATATTTGGCACTGCTCCCTTACCTCCAGAAGATGGCGTTTGATGAACATTTTCCAATTGAAAAGCTTCCACAGGCTTTTCATTCAGAAAAACAACTATTTCAGACTAAAATGAGACTTTTTGGGGCTGGTTTAAACAATGACAGCATTCAGAAATTTGACTAATGTAATAGATATTAATTTGAGCATGGCTACATTTTTGTGGTTTAATCAGTGTGCCAGTATTTTTTCTTAACTATACAGTTTCAAGTTAAATTGCTGTTAAATTACTGTGAATTTGCAATATGATAAGATGGAAGTTAATTTATTGCAAAGTATTACCTGCAAAATTTCATGGTAGTCTTTTTAACACCAGCGTTTGAATGTACCTTTACATGTTTCTATCTGATGACATTATTTTGAAATATTAAATCAGATGGTATGATCAGCTTACTTACATTATTTGAGTAATTTCTTATATGGCTACTTTTTACTTTTACTTGAGTAAAAATATGTTGAAGTAGTGCTATTCTTAGTTGAGTACATTTTTTGGGCACTCTACCCACCTCAGATTACAAGGATGGAGAACAGAAGAGTGATATGACACCATCCCCAAGTTTCATATTGGGGATGATGTGTTCAAGGTGACACGAGGAATTGGTTTTCCACAACATGTTTAGTAATTCACGTAGGCCAAAAATCTTCTTACACATTTTTCCTAGATCGATTTCTTTCAACACTGGCTTTCTACTTGATGCTATGTCACACAGTGGAGGAACCTTCAAGCAGAATTGATTTGCTTCAGCATTTTCTGTTTGATTTAGAAAATGCAGATGTTTGAATATAGTGAAACACTTGTGAGCTTATCTCCTCATTCAGTAAACAGACAGGGTAACATTGCCTTATTTTTCTATAACTTGGAAATACCAATAGAAATCCTGTTTTCAAAGCATATACTGCACTTTAGCAGTAAAATCTCTCACTGGGAATAAACAGAAAATAATGATCTCGTAACATTCAAATATTAATATTTCTTATAAAATGAAAGGTGGATAGATATAAAAATGATCCGATTACACATATAACTGCTGGTTTAAACAGGTAACACCATCTATATCTAGATATAAAGTATAAGGTCATCATTAACTACTATGTTGACAATTTTTCACAGCCACCTGTAGATGGCACTAACACACCGCTTCCAAGCCCATGTTGTCATTTTCAGGGTTTGCATGTTTGCAACTGACTGAGCTGTCATTGTTGGAGAGGTGCAGTAGACCCAGGACTCTCACCAGCTAGTTTCTGATCTCTGTTCCTAGTCATTTGCGGGTTTAAATGACTACAAGAAAACTCATACCCAACAAAATGCTGTAAAATATGTTTATACGTGTCACAAAAAGTGCCATTGATATTACTAGCTAAATCATTCTGATGATTGATCTCTACAGAGACAATAATAAATCCAGGCTGCGTGGAGCACAGTGATGGCAGACATCAGCTATATGATCTTCAAGCATGAAGGTTTATTTATATTCTAATCCCACATATGCTGACATTTGCTCAGGATATTATTCATGCATGCAGGCAGATATTCATATTCATAAAGCCACCAGGAATCCTTTCCCTCAGAGTCCTCAGTGCAAAAGCCACATGCACAGTCACACACAGTGGTCTCAGCCATGCAGAGGCAAGGGTTTTACACAAATGTGAAAGAGCACATTTCAAGTGTGGTTTCTGGTGTCACTTACCAAGTAGTGATATGTTTCACAAAGCTATTCTCCGTGTCCCTAAAGGTTAGTGGGATTTGGTTATTATTAGGCTTTTTATGCCTGAAATGTTGAAAAACTTATCTAAAGGTTCAAACAGCAAAAGAGCTTTTGGTCACATAATATTAAATATAAGAATAAGAATAAAGTCACGTTATAGTGATTCATTCTAACATCGTCGGGGAAGACCAGCAGACATCAGAGCTTGATTGGGAGATGTGTGTAACCTTTCCAAGACTGACCTGAACACAGCATGATTCAACATTTGCATCTACTTTTGGTTTACCACTGCTCCTACATCTACATTAAAATGTAGATTTTAATGTAGATGCTCCATTTTAATGTAGGAGCATCTACATTAAAATTAGATATTGATGCTCCTACATCTAATTTTAAACATGCATATATGTTGGTGTTCTTAGCCTTGCTGGTCAAAGCAGTTTTGTTAATAAAAACAAAACAAAATATATTTTTTCACAAAAGTTATATACTGTAGCTTTAAATCAAAACAGTTACAAAATTAGAAAAGTTCATACTCAAAACAGCAACAATAATTGTTGGAGAATGTCTATTTTACGAATAGAGTTTCCAAATTATCATGTTGCAAAAAATGAATAAAAATCTTAAATGTAAATATTTAACATTTTAAGCAGCCATAATTACAGAAGATTTGTTTATAAAGAAACAATGTAGAAGAAAAAATGTATTTGAATTCTTCACCATCATGTGACCTTACAATTAGAAACTTTCAAGTATTTATTAGGATATTATGTAATAGACCAACACAAAGCAGTGCAAAACCATGAAATGAAAGAACATTGGCATAATAAAAACCTGAAAAGTGTGACTTGTATTTGTATTCAGCGCCCTTGTGTCAATGCTTTATAGAACCACCTTTTGCTGCAGTCACAGCTGCAAAAGTTTTAGTGCGTTTCCATGAGCTTTACACATCTAGAGACTGAAAATTCTGCCCATTGTTCTTTGCAAAAATTACACAAGCTCAGTTAGATTGGATGGAGAGCATATGGGAATAGAAACAATACCACATATGTCTAAATTAGATTTAGGTCTGGACTTTGACTGGGTCATGGTTATAGTCCTGATCAGAATCTAAAGTGCACAGAAAAAGTCACAAGTGTTTGTATTTTGCACAGCTGGATTGTAACCAGGCTGGAAGCTGAGCTTGACAATGCAGCAAGAAGAAACAGAAACAAGAGACAAAAGAAACAGTAGTTGTGCAGGGTAAGGGTGTGAGCAGCGCATACACAAGCGTGATTGACACTGCTAAGGCATTCCTCCTGGCCCTGATTGGTTGTTTCTGACCAGGAGCAGTGCATTTCTGCAAATGGCAGTAGGATCACTGGGAGGAGGCAGACGAGCTTCATTTTTTTCACAGATTATTTATCTCACATTCTACTGTCAGGACATAATGATAGTTTTAACAAATATGTGAAAAATACATTCTTATAAACACTACCTAATGAAGCTTTAAATAGACTGATGATAGGTGACTTCTGAAGGCAGCTGGTTTCACTGAGTTTCATTTAGGGGTATAAGAGTAAAGGGAACTAAATACAGATACACACTACACTTTCTAGATTTTAATTAGAAGACATTTTCAAAAACTACATGCTAATTTTATTGAACTTTGTGAGGTGATTGTGAATAATCATCTTAACCTTTTTCCTCTTAAGATATCAGTCTCATGTTATTGATGAGAAAACAAAGACTCAGGCTTTTAAAAGGAAGCTCTCATTGCATCACAAATCATCTGTATGGCTACTACAAACTGTCATGTTTTCGCTACAATTACAATAGATAGTTCCCACAAGACTGAACTAGAAGTAAGTTACCCCGGAAATGTGCTATCTTGATAGGATACCGGTAAACAGTGTTACATTGGAACAGCATTACCAAGGCGTAAATTTGTTTTTAAGGCTTTTTCTGATCTTTGGAAGAACTGGTTCAGTGTCTAGCAATAGCACATCTTATGAAAGTAGTCGAAAAGTAATTTGTGTTTACCGAGAGCCATACAATGAGGAGGAAGAGGATGTGATCAGTTCAGTGATGAGAACTGTCCATATGTGTGATTGCATTTTAAGAGCATAAAGCTAAGCCATGCCCTGAAAGGCTCTTTTTATAGACAAGTTCATTGTTATTGTTTACTTTGGCCATTCATGCACATGCGCTCTGGATGTACGGCAAAAGAACTTCCGGTTGGCGTCTTCAGGGTCATCTGATTTTGAACCTGTAAAAAAATAAAAAACAAGATTTGCATATCATAGATTACATATGTTGGTAAAATACTAATACTGCACAGGTAAAAAGAGCTAGTGGGCAGGGCAAAAATTTCATATAAGATATTTGTCAGTAAATTAAATTTCATCGAGCTACTGTGCTTTTAGGCTTGCCAGCTGTCATAAAGTTAACACAAGTGATTATTAATCTCTAATAAATGTGCTACTTTAACAAATAAAGTTAACATAAAGCATTATAAAAGGGAAAGCCTGATGCCAAATTCATCAGGATTAAAAGACACCAATATTCAAATGATGATCTAATAGTAACCAACAATATTATGTAAATATTTCAGTCTGTTGTACTAGGGGTGCGCCCGCTTTCTCCCTCCGTGCACCACCAGGTTTGTTCTCTCCAGTTCCAAGACCCAGCCAATAAAACCAGCAAAGTATTTACCTTTTGAAAAAAATGAGAATTGGTTAAGTATAAAATCAAGATTTAATTCCAAAAATGATCAGTGTACAGAGCATACAAACAGAACAGATACAGAGTGACATTCACCTTCGGCACTGGTCCCCCCTCAACTCATCTTAGGGATGAACTGAGAGGAGCAAAGAATGGAGCGCAAGTCCTGCTTTTATCTATGCCTCATGCTTAAGGGATGTCCTATTGTATCAGTTTATCCTTGACTATGTATGTGACTGGAGCCAGTCTAATGTGGCATCAGCGGTAATGGTTATGAAAGTGTGCAGCAGTGAGTAGTGCAGCAGATAAGCAATTAAGAAGGGCAGAGAAATAATTTAAGCAAAGAAAAAATTAGAACACGCCACAAAATCATACATCCATAACAAGTCTTAAAAAAATAGAGAAACATCATAAAGTGAGATCTAGAACTTTTAAGAAAAAACATGTTGAAGCTCATAAGGACCATTTATAAATCATGCATGCCTGTGATATGTTTATCTCATAATTGGATCACATAAGTAACTCCGATATAATGGTGTATTCAAAACCGTATTAAATTATTCTTTTTCCTCAAAATTCTACACATAGGTACTCCATTATTTTTGAGATTTTTGCAAATTTATAAAAAAACAGAAAAGCAAGAAATCACATTTACAGTAAAGTCACAGCATTTTCTTGATACGTTGTTGATAAAGCTTAATATTGAGCTGTTTCTACTGGCCTGTGGATCCGCTGACCCACTGATCCACTGACCTTGAGGTGTTTCTACAACTTGAATGGAGTTGTAGAAACCTATGGTAAATTCAGTTAAAAAGGCACACACTTTATATCTTGCCTCTTTGAAACCATTGCAGTATCTTATAATTCTAAAAATGAGTGCAACATATTGATTTACATTGTACTTTTTTGTACTTTGGTATCCTTAATTTTGGAGGTAAAGCATTAAAGCAACGTGTTTTTATTTATTTATTCTGTCTTTTCAACAGACAGAGCATCAAGGGAGCACATAACAGCACACATGGCTTAACCTGTTTGTTTTCTCTACCTTCATGTCTTTAAAATTATGATTTCAAGACTCACAATATGAAAGCCAGAGTGACAAGAATGAAATAAAAAGCAAACAGTGGTGGTTTTAGCATGTTTATATCTTCTTTTGTAATTGAATAGAATTCTTATGTTATGAATGAAAGATATCTTTTGCCCTAGTAAACATGATTAGAAGACTTTTAAAGTCCAGTTTAAGCAGAAAACCAGTTTACTCTCTCACTTTTTCCTCAGATGGTTTTTCATGCTATTGTCTTTGCAGTTATACTCTCTAGCCACTGGGTGTCGCTGTCATTCTACAACTGGATCAAACTGTCTCATGAATAAATGGTACATTGGTTAAGTCTGCACTCACTTAACATAGATAACCTGAGGGTGTTTATTTAATAAAGAACATTTAATTCACGATAATCATGAGATTTATAAAAGAAATTGCTCAATGCTGCCTTTTCACAGTTTAATATCTGCAAGGGGATGTGGGGCACCACACTTTCCAAACCTGGGCACAGTTTAGTTTTAGATCCATTTATACAATATTTACACACATAACAAATAATAGAGAACAGCAAAAATAACATTGCAGTGTATACCACTGAATGGACTGTTGCAAGAACATAGTGATTGAGATCCAAAGGTTTCTAGCACAACTTTGCCGACTAACAAGGTGCATGGAGAAGGAAAGAGATCTGGTGAGGTGAAGGATCCTGCAAGACTGGTAATACAAGGACAAAGGCGTTTAGATGAATTTCACTTCTTTTTCTTAGTTTTATTGTATAAATGAGACTTTACTTTCAGTTACTTTATTTGTTCTCGCCTCTGTGAATAATTGTATTATTGCTTAAATAGGTCTCTCTTGAAATAAAACTCAACTCTATAAAATAACGTTATGAATGAGTGAAATATTCAGCAGACACTCATACAGAAGCTCTTCTTTTCAGTAAAATACATTTTGTTAGCTTCAAAGATGAGAAGAGCGAGACCAGAATAGGAATTTTAAGGCACTTGCACTATAAAATTATTTTTGCAGCTTATTAAACATTAGCCACTAAAGTTGTTTCAAAGAATAAGAATTTAACTAAAGACATTGATTCAGCCTGTTATTCTCATTCACCATGAGTCCAGTAGAAAACAAACAAGGCTAAAATGTTTATAAGAGCTGTATTATGAGTGACTGATTATATCCACTTAGTCAAAGTTAAAAACTGCCATATAGCTTGTTTTTGAGAAGGTTTCTGTGCTGACGAAATAATTTAAGTCTGTATCACGTTTAAAGTAGTACCAAAGTCAAACTTGCTACCAGACTTAGCTTCTTAATCCATAAACTGTTGTCATGCATTGTCTCCCCTGAACCACTGTCTTAATGCAGCAAGGGTGTTGTGTATATTTCTCTAATGTTAGTGGATGCATATTTTACACATACCAATGACTGTGTTGAAAACACTTTGCCACATCTATCATCGGAGTCACAGCCAGTCATGCTAAATTCAAATGTATATCTATTTGATGTGCTATATTCAAATCAGCAATTTTAGCCATTTCTTAGGCAATTGTTATCACGTATCACGACACGCCTTAGCTGTGTTTGCAAGCGAAAAGGGGTACATGCCACCTTATTTGAAATCATGTGACTCTCGTGTGACTTTATTGTTCAGAATGATTAAACTTTTAGTGTAAGACAAGATCAAGGACTAAGACATTATATATCATCTTTTAATCACAAAAAGATTAAAAGATGATCAGTTACTTTAATGTTACCACTGATTTGAAGAATTTGCACAACTCATCTATATGGTCTAACACCATGTTTCCTGCATAGTGTAATGTATACACATAGCTGTCTGAATAAAAACTGAAATTGGGATATTCAATTAATGATGCTGGCAAATTGTCAGTTAAAAAGAGAATATTTCTAGACCGAGCTGTCTGATATTTTTCCATTACTGCACATGGTCTCCTCCATATCTGTCAGCTATGATTCTTCAGGATCAAGAAGGGGTCAGATCATGTAGCACACTTTCTACAGGGGTTTACGTTTGTGTCTCTGTTTCTGTATAACTGTTTCAAATAGAACAGGTACGCTAGCACAAAAACAAACAAAAAAAAAAAAAAACAATAAAACTGAAAAAGATTGACCAATATAAGGGCTTGGGATAGAAATGTTTTCAAGAGCAGTGAATTACTTAGACACACAGAGGAAAAAAAGGATGATATGTGGGGTGATGGGTAGGGGAGGAAGGAAACCTCCTGTTTGCTTTGCTTGATCAGGCAGCCATATAGTCATTTAGCTGGTTCCTAATTGCTGACTAATCGTCTGTTTGTAGCCATTTGCTGCATGCAATCTTTGTTAGCAAGCAAATACTTTAATCAGGTTCATATCAAACAGTAGCCTGTAAAAACATGACATTTACAACGGAGTGCAATAAAGCTGTGTAAGCCAATCAATACGCACACACTCATATACACACAGGCACGCAAACAAGCAAATGCATGATTTAATGTCAGACTCTCTGCATGAAGCCAGGCCAACTGCCAGCTAGCAGAGCACACCCACCAACTCTTGTCTCTCACACTCTTTGTCTGGCTTTTCTTTTCAGTCAGCATGATCTAAGCAAGGTCTGGATTCATTTAGGACTGCCCTTTATCAAAAAGACTTGACTACAACTGAACAAAGGGAAGAGTTTAATTCATTTTCTGTTATATTTACAATGATTCACTTTATGGCCATGTAAATCACGGTTCATACACAGGAGCTTCGCTGGGCTGGTTTTTGGTAGATGAACGCATCCTTTCGAGCCATTTTAGGCTGGATCAGATTCACAGTATGACAGTATGATCAGACACCTGTATGTCTGAGAAAAGGATGTTTTTCACTACCCTGTCTCATCAGCTTAGACAGAAAATTTGTAAGACAGCAAAATCTGGTTTTATCAGCAACATTTTTGCTTTCTGTGAGCCCCCACTGTGAACTCCAAATCCAACACTTCTGTCACCAACAATTTGCCTCCACCAGACTGTTGTTAAGAATTGCTGTGTCCAGTTTAATGCACCACTTGCTGCAGATTTACAGTTTACCATTATGTTTTTGAAAGCCACGCTATATTTTCTTGCTGGATTATCAGTCAGTTGTGTGTTTGAGCAGCTTCTTTTATGCCATTAACTTTCTCTGTGGGTTATTGGATCAGCAAACACACTGCTGTGTGCGTTTTCTGCTCAAGGACCGTCATAAAATTGTATGCTTAGCCCTTTGCATCAATGATGACTCAACCTATCAGGTGTAACAAGGCACCGCAAAGTTCTGCAGACCTAAATCAATTTAATGCTGGGAAAATATGGGGCACACTGACTTTCTCTCTTTTCTTCTTCTATCCACCACATGATCTTCACCAAATCTGAGTGGCTTTAATTTTCTGTAGTGCAGATATATGTCTGCCTTCTGTTATTTTTTAATTTCTTTCTTTTTGTTTTATATTGAACCTGGAAAGAAGGCATTAGTTAAAAAAACAGTTATCCTGGACATTTCCTCTGCAATGTTTGTAGGAAGGTTTTACTTTTCTCTGTCACCACATGCTGACACAGCGAGGGATTGGTGCAAAGTCAAAAACTCGATGCAGTTGTCTGTATTGATCTCCAAATGAATTGCAAAGCTCTCTTTCATCTGAACAGAGGACTCTGAACCACTGAGAATCAGTCCAACTCTTTTTTTCCCCTTAGCCAAGGAGTCCAGCTGTGTTAAGTTCAGGCATACTGTGACTGTGAGGGGAATAAACTCTCCTTGAGAAAATTCAAAACTGACATCACTCACATCAGCTGAAATTTTTAAGAAGGAATAAATCGTTTGGCCATATTTTTGTTTCAGTTTTACACTTGATCAATTTCTGATAATAAAAAAAACAAAACCATAGATGATTTAGGATAATTGCAGAAAATCAGCTTTGAAGACCTTTATGTGTAATCATAATTGTTAAAAAAAAATCACAAATAAGTTTGAGACTGCACAGTCGGCACCGTTTTAGAACAGTTGCCTTGCTACAAGAAGGTCCTGGGTTCAAATCCATGTCTGAGGTCTTTATGCATGGAGTTTGAATGTGCTCCCTGTGCATGCATATTCCAGATGCTCTGGCTTGTATTAATTGGGCTGTCTAAATTGCCACTATATGAGTTTGTGCATTTATGGTGTCTTGTATTGCATCCTGTGATAGACTGGTGACCTGGCCACACCCCACCCCAACCCCCAAACCCAGTGACCCTGCAAGCATAAGCAAGTATTGACAACAGGTGGATGGAAGTGGTCATACATATCAATATCCTACAATCCCTTACAAAGCATACATTTTACTTGAAAATCTTCACTCTACAACAACAATGTTCAATATTTGTTATTTTGATACGTTGTGGTAGGCTAACACAAAGTAGTAGGAACTGGAAATTTAAAACTGGTTCTTAGCTGCATGATGGCATAGTTGGTAGCACTGTTACATTGCAGCAAGAGGGTTCTGGGTTCAAATGCTGGCCTGCGGTCTTTCTGCATGGAATTTGCATGTTCTCCCCATGCGTGTGTGGGTTCTTTCTGGGTACTCCGGCTTCCTCCCAAACTGCAAAAATATACTTGTTTGATTAATTGGTTTGTATAAATTGTTCCTAGGTGTGTGTGCATAGTTGTTTGTCCTGTGGTGTTCTGTGATAGACAGGTTATCTCTCCAGGGTGTACCCCACTTCTCGCCTAATGACCATTGGAGATACACAACAGCTCCCCTGAATGGATGAAGATTGGTTCTCACATATAAAAACTTGAAAGTGTGACATGGATTTGTATTCAGCCCCTGCGTCAAAAACATTGCAGAATCAATCACCTGTGATTAAAGCTGCAGGTCTTGTGGTATGTCACAACCAGCTGTACATATCTGAGGCTGAAATTTTTACCAATTACTCTTTGCAAAATAACTGAAGCCGATCCAGACTGAATAAAGAGAAGTAAACATAATTTTCATCTTTTTCCAAAGATTTTCAGTGTTATTTATGTCTACACTTTGGCTGGACTATTCTAACACATGAATATACTTTGACCTAAACCATTCCATTGTAGCTCTGGCTATATGGTTAAGATTATTACCCTTAAGGAAATTAAACCTCTACCCTATTTAACAGGTTTTCTTCCAGAATAGCACTGCATTTAACTCCATCCATCAACTCTGACCAGCTTTCCTGTCTCTACTCAAGAAAAGCATCCCTCAAGCATAATGCTGCCTCCACCATCCTTTACCGGTGGGATGGTGTATTCACAGTTATGTGTTGTGTTTATTTTACTTTTCATCCCTTTCTTTCAATAGTTGCTTTAATCTTGTTTCACTTTCTTTTAGGGATCTCAGAGTAAAGGGAGATGAATATATATATATGCAAAACATTTAGAGAACCATCAGTCAGTTTGTCATTCACTGCTTTGTGTTGGTCTAAAACATGAAAGCCCCCCCAAAAAAAACATTTTTTATTGTGAAATAATGGGAAAAAATTTCAATGTGTATGAATATTTTGCAAGACATTGTACATCTCCTTATTTAACTTTTTGATGACTGAAGTGATCTTGCACTTGCATGAGACATGCATTGCTTTGACGATTTTTTGCATTGTACTAAAGTAACTCAATTGGTGAAGTCGTATATTGCAAATATGTGTTTTATAGTGTTCTAACACAACAGCTTCACTGTATATTTCACTCCTCAATGGCCTCCCTTTTAAGATGCTTTCTCTAAATATAGGAACTTGCCCATTTACTTCCTGTAATCTGTTTAGGAAATGCAAGGAACCATCTTTGTAGATAAATAGACTATAATGGCTAAAAGAGTACACAGAAGAATTAATGCAGGCCTTAAATGGCATGACAAAAATTCACTGTTGAAATCTTCTGTCAAATCAGTGAAAAGAAAGAAGCTATGGAATAAATCTAGATACTTACAGGGATAAAACTCTTATTTGGAGGCAGGACAAATCTGCCCCTAAATTCTACAAATCATCCATCTGATTTGCTTAAGCTATCTCTTTATTCTGTCCAAACAAGACAACTTTAGTCCTATAGCACCTTTGTTTCTCTGGAGATGTCCCTCTTCATTTTTAAGTTTTTAGTTGGATCTATAGAAAGCACACAGCAGAGTCAAGATACATGTCCCTTCTCAAGAATAAATAAATAAAAAATGGTTAGATAGATTAAAACCAAGAGAAAGAAAACGCCTCCCGGTGTAAATGCTGCAATTTGCCTCTCAGCTGGTAGAGTGGGCTTTGACAACGGCAAAACAGCTCTGAGGCACAAAAACAATCAATACAGATTCTCTGCTCCATCCCGAGCCCACCTGCTCTCTGCTCCAAGTCCCACACAGGGAGGCAACCCCCACCTCCAGCAGCAGCAGCACAATCACTGTACATGAACACACATAAAAACAAACACACACACACAGAGACAGACACACACTTATGCAAGCACACACAGCCTTCCTGTGTCACATACCAGAAACAAAACCCTCCCCCTACTGAAAACAATCATCATGTTACACCTAGCCTATAGCGGATTAATAACACAGATTTCTCCCACAAACACATGGCCGATGCGGCCCGTCATCCTTCTGTTGCAGGCCTTGCTTTTGCCCCACACACAGCTCCTTTTTATTTTGACGCCCACCTCAGAGATTATGGCTCAGCTCCTCAACGCCGCACGATCAAGCAAACGCCAAACACGCACGCCTTCCTCCATCACACTTAGGCGGCACACTTTGACTCCTCTTTTTCATATCGCTGTGTTGTTGATGCACCCATGTTCAAACTGCAGGTCCATTTGATGCATGTGTCAGGCGCGGGGTGGAGGTTTAACTGATTACATCAAACTCCAGCGTGGTAAAAGAGCACAAAGGTGTCAATCTGGGCCCTGTGATGGGAGATCAGTGAAACAGTAATGCAATGGTAGTGAGTTATTAAATGAATAAAGAGGCAGAGCTGCCGAAGAGTATTGATTTTTCACAGCTCCCTGAGGCTCCGAGGGCTTTCAAGGCAAGAGAAGGACACGCATACACACACACATGAGCTTGGACACACATGTACGCACTCACATATATACAGACACATATACAGAAGGAGAAAGAAAGGTTTAAGAGTGAAAGGATAATGGCTTCAGCAGTTGCAGTCCCACCTAAAACACAGTTTGGGCTCTCAAGGTTTCCCACTAGACACCGATCACCTTATGAAAGGACCCATTCAGAACCGCTCCAGTTTTGTTCTCCTTTTTACTGTAATGCACTCAGTGCTTTGCACAAAGCTAGCCACGCTCTCACAAATGCTCCACTGCGTGCAGTTTGCAGCAGCCTCACTCACCACCTGGGGCCTGCGGGAGAAAGAGGCAAAAAATCTGCTAAAACCTCTTAATCATAAAAAGATGAAGCCTAACAAGTTTAACAAAAGCTCTGGTGTGATGGATGGCCTTATCTGATTAAGATGACAGATTTACCCAGAAGGTGAATTAATACTCCACTCGGAGTATCCTGTTTTTGTGTTGCTAATTCTCAAAATACTGATTATTTTTGGATTATCTTGAATGTGGCTCCAATCAATGAGCTGTCTAATCCTGCTCAATGAGGCATGAGCACACAAGGTACAGTTAAAAGCTCAGAGGAGTGAACTGAAGACATTTTCATTCACCCACACTGGAAATACACAAACGGCTGCTTTGTTATGTGTCATTTTGATGAATGCCCAGGGCATTTTCACAGGGTGCAAATGTGAAGAAGGTGAGCTCCATCTTGATTTCAGGAGTCCATCTGAGTCCACAAGGGGAGGGTCAACGTCCATCTGTTAGCTTGACTTTACGCTGAGTCTCAACAAAGGGAAAGACTGACCACTGACCTCACATGCCTGGATTGCATGCGCTTTTTAATTTCTTCACTGATCCAGAGATGTGTAGAGTCCTCACACCGCTTTCCCACTCTTCACTCTTTTCTGTATTCATGTTCTTGTAAGGCACTGACAATCACTACTTCCACATCCACAAACATTCAAATAGATTCAGCCTTTGTAATGACTGCTAAAGGGACTCTAAAGCGCTAGGCACATTGAAAAAAGCTGTTGCCTGTTGCTGATTTCTGTCAGATGCTGCAGGTTTCTGCCTTACTGATGAAAACATTTTCTCAAAAATGGTTTCACACATTTGCTTTTATTTTTGCCAGCAGAAGTCCAAGTAAACATACCTCTCAGCACCTGCATCATTATACAATGGATTGCACACAAAAAAGACATTATAGAATGAGGAGAAAATCCTGTCCAAACCTCATCATTGAGTAGTTCGCATGGAATACCTTGCCACCTGGAACTTTTTCACATTTTGTCATGTGACCTTGGTGAGGTATTGGGGTATTTATTATGATAGTCCAGCCCAAAGTAGTGGATAATTATGAAAAGAGAGGAAAACGATACATGGTTTTCAGTTTTATTTTTTTATCATTAAAGAAAAAGCTTGTATTCAATCCCTCAAATCAATGTAAAACTGCCAGTTACTGCAATTACAGCTGCAACTCTTTTGGTATATGTCTGTATCAGCTTTGCAGATCTAGAGACAGAATTTAGTTTTTCTATTCTTCTTTGCAAAATAGCTCAAGCTCAGTCAGATTGGATGGACGGCAATAGCAAAAATATCACACATTTTTAATTAGATTTAGGTCTGGACTGGTCCATTTTAATACATCAGTATATTCTTGATAAAAATCTTAGGTGCATGGAAAAAGTTACAAGTATTTGCAATTTACGCTGCTGGATTGTGACCAGGTTACAAGTTGAGCTTCAAAATGCAAAAGAAATGAAACAGAGGAAAAAGACAAAAAAAAAACCAAAAAAAAAACCACATAAACTGAGTAAGTACATTTAAACTCAGTGCGCTCATCAGTTGATTAAACATTTAAGACCATAACCCATCCTTAAATGTTTTAATGGAATCAGGGGAGCATGCTTGATAGGCCAAAAGAGGGATGGTATTCTCCTTGTATGACAGGTGTTGTGGACTGCAGCATTGTCCTGGTAATGACACAGTGTTTTCCACAAAAAACTGACAAACAACCAGTTTGAATAAACAAATTATTGAAAACTGGATTTAAACTCAGTTCTTTTGTTGCTCCTGTTTCATCTGAGCTTGAATGACAAAACATCAGAAAAAAATGTGAAGTTTGATACCAAAGTCCCATGAACTTAAGCTCTATAAGTGTTGTTGTTGCTGAATTAAAACAAATGAACATTACATCAATCCACAACAGCTTAAACTGTTCCATTCTACTTCTGGATGTATGTTTAGGGTTGTTTTTCTGATGGAAGGTGGTGAACCTCCGTCCCAGTCCTAAGTCTTCTCCTCCCTCTAAGACCTTTTCTCCCAATATTGCCCTGCATTTAGCACCACCTTCCTTCAGATCAACTCTGACTAGCTTCTCTGTCTCTAATGAAGGAAAAAAACAGCCAGATGTCACTACTTCCACCATCCATGTGGTGAGTGTGTTCAGGGCGATGTGCAGAGTTGGTTGTTTGCCTCACATTGTGTTTTGCTTGCAGGCCAGAAAGATCCGTTATAGTCTCATCTGACCAGAGCATTTTTTTCACTTGTTCCTTACATGACTTGTGGCACAACTGCAAATACTGTACGTATGCTTTAATCCTTTCTGTTTACCTTTATTCTACAAAACCCAGATTGGTAGAGTACAGAACAAATAGCTGTCCTGTGGATAAATCCTTGCAGCTGAGCTGTGGATCTGTGGAGCTTCTCTGGAGTTACCAAGGGCCTCTTGCCGCCTTCTCTGGAAATCACTTTGTATGCCTTTCAGTTTTTCAGTGATAATCATGTCTTGGTAGATTTTCAGTTGTGCCATGCTCGTTTGATTTTTCGATAGATTCATTGCATGCAACTGTTTGTTTACTAACATTTTCGATCAAAGCCCTGATGTTTTCGCAGAACAGTTATAGCTATACTGATTTTATTATTTAAGGGGAGCTCTTTATTTAGAGGAATTAAAGTAAAAGGCGTTGAACACAAATGTACGCCACAATTTTCAGACTTTTATTAAGAAAAAAATTAAAAAGCATACATCTTTTTCCCTCCACTTTACAAAATCCCACTAAAAGGCATTGGCAAATGTGGTTGAAACATTACAAAATATGAAACATTTCAAGCAGAGTGAATTTTGCACGGCAATGATTACTTTTTCTTGATGGTGATAATGAAAGTTGATTTGCTTTTCTGGCTTTCATGATATATATTTGATATATTTTATATTGTTAACATACAGTGGCTCAGAAGGGTTTACAAAATGCAAAAGCCATCGCGGAAGTTTTGCTAAAAGGGAGGTTATGATCAGCTTATTCAAATAACTTCCATTGTGTCTTTTTGCTGTTGTGTTGTGGGGTTTTTTTTTGTTGCATGGTGGGTTTTGCATTTTGTTGACCCTTCTGGGCCACTGTACTAAAAGGCTGACACACTGTTTGACTCAGATCACGAAGAAGTAATGGAGTGCCATTAATGTGCGAGAGAACAAAGCAAACAGACATGTTTCTGATGTGATGAGACTAATAAAAGTAAAAGCAGTGGCAGCTCAGACTTCATCTCAACCCAAAAGAAAAATCCCAGCTCAGGAGCCCTTTTTTAGTGATAATAAAATGCAGGCACTCCTCTGTTATTGACAAAAAAAGATTTAGATTTCAACCACACTACAGTGAGCTTTAAACAATTTATGCTTCACAGCAGACAAACAGAAAATAACAATGTACATAAACTTATACGAGCTCTACAGCTGCTGGTTTGGGTTTTTTTCACACATGTTCATTTCACAGAGGTGGAAAGCATCCAGCCAGTTAGATACAAAGCAGGACAGAGAGGGTGAAGCCCGAACAAACAAAAGACAAACAGATGACAGGACAGACAAAAATCCCACTTGTACTCGCCGGTGCTGGCTGAACACATTCCCACCATACAGACTGCAGGGAAATCAATAGTTTTCTTCACCACAAACAGATGAATTATTCTGGCACGGACCTCAGTTGTTGAAAGATTCAACATTTTTTGCAGAAAGAAGAATGGCTTAGTGAAGCTTTAATTTGAACTATGAAGAAACAGCAGCAAACTTGCTTTAACTATGAACAATGGCAGCCTCATACACTCAAATTCTTTCATTTATGTTTACTATTTAAGAAAGCTTTCCATGCATCAGAATCCTTTAAGCACTTACTGCCTACATTTATTGAACATTTATTCACAAATATTATACATTTATTCACATTATACATTTATTCACAAAATAATGAATTATTTGTGGTTTTGCTATCAAGAAGATTCAAACTATGCAGATTGGCAATGTGAATATGACACATCAAATATAATCCTTAACATATGATAAATATGCATCAACAAGCATAAGTGGTATACATATACTACCTTGGCTGTGTTTAAGTGAAATTGACAACAATATAGGGATTGACGCTACTTGCCAGAGTTTTCTAGAAAATCAATGTAATTTACAGTGGAAAATGTTTTTACTTAAAGAATAGCATGCCATGGTCAGTTTTTTTTCCCTATTAATTTGTTAAGCTATTTATTTGTAAAACATTAAATATTCAAAATAAAAATTTCCTTCCCAAAAAAAAAAAACAAACTTCTGTCTCTAATGATATAAGATAAAAGTCAACTGATCATAATTCCTTGGATTACAATCATCTGTTAATTTTTTTTCCCATGCCTGCATGTTTTTAATAAAATTCATTCTTCAGAAATGTTTAATAATGTCTATTGTTCAGCTTAGTTCTTATGCTTCCTGTGATGGCATCAACCCAAATGTAACCACAGCAAAATTAGCATGTTTTTTTTTGTTTTGTTTCATTTTTTTCTTCAGTGTGCTTTGAAGAAGAAATGTTTTGTTAATGAAATCTGTGCTTTTTTTACCCTGCTGTTTTTGGAATGATTAAATGTTTGTTAATGAAAAACAATACACCACTGGAGTGCAGTTTTAAAATGTTTTCTACAATAAGATGTTATGGACTCCAAGTTGTGTAGAAATATGACCTGTAACCCTTATCATATTGAATTACAGCAAAGTTTTCTTCCCCAAGAACATCACAGGTGTTTTAATTTTTCAGACACTAATCTTTTCTTATTTGTGCTAGTCCTCAGTTTTATAATTTAAGGAGAGTCTTATTGTTCTGAAACAAACTAAAACAAAGCATACTAATTTTACTATTTTCCAACAAAAGCTGTAATTGCTTGTTTTATTTCTGTCTCTATTATAACTACAGCAAAGTTTCTGTAAAGAAAGTTCAAATTATTTGCTCCAGTTCCATCCTCTTGTAGAGGAGACTCCTGAGTTGGCAGCTCCAGCATGTATTGCTTTGTTGTTCAGGCAGTAATTACAGACAACAGGGCCAGTTGTGTCCACAGCTGCTGTATATCTAACAACACAGAGGAATTAATGCAGTTAGTATGGGTCGCTACTGATCTGTCTCCTGCTGAGAGCGTAACCCAACAGGCCTTTAATGCAGAGTGGAGCTCTGAGGAGTGCCAGCCCACAGCGGGCTGATTCAATCCTCCACTCTTGCCTGTTTTAACACAGTATCCTTTAATGCAGCCCTAACAACATTTGAGGAGTATTTTTAAACAAAATGAAATTGCAGAGGCGCCACCTTCGTCTGCCTCCGTGTGGCGTAGGATACAGTTCCCCAGCCCAGCACGTTCAGAGAGGCTGCAGGAATTCAAACTCTAGCTAATGAAGATGGGGGGAGAGCTTTTTCTCTAATATAGGATTACATTGTCAAATTGCACTATAATGCAACAAAGTCCTATATCACTGAGGGATTTATGCAATAACTCAAAAATATGTTTTAGTCAAAAAGTGGAGTGGCAATTATAATCCTGATAATCAGATTCTAATGAATTCAGCTACGTTGTGAATGCTGTTTGCAAAGTATAAAATAAGTATTTTAAGATATTCACTGCACAGTTAAATAAATTCTCAGGAAAATTCTATGTGACACATTTATACTTTTCAAATAATACAGCAACCTTAGGCCCCATGTATAGTATTTGTCAACCATTTTGTCCAACTTCGACAACATGAGTGTCCTTCATGTGCAGATGTACATGGGTGCCATTTCATGTCATGGCAGCTGCAGCCTCTAAATGTTTGATACGACCACTGGTGTGAGGACGGATCCCAAGTCTCGAGGTCAGGAGGGTGTGCTGTGACATACTGAGGAGACAGAGGCATAGACATGGGAGACTCCTTGATGTTTGTCCTGTCGATAGCGTTGCTCAGGGGAATATTCTGTCTGACTGTGTGTGTGTGTCTGTGTGCATTCGTGGATGTGGGGGTTCCATATTACAGGGCTCCAGTTTGTCTCTCAGCCCAGTTGACACGTAAGGGCCTGGCCACTAAACTGCTTGTGTTTGGTGTCTTGGATATTTAAGTAGCTTGAGTGAACTGAGGCTGTTATAAGGTCATTTCAAAGGTCCTCTTGTGTCAGTGTGTGAGGAGTCAAAAAGTTGTGTAAAACGCAGTTATCAAATGTTGCAGTAAGCTGACAGACTCTGGAGTTCTTGGCAGATAGTCCAGTGCAGACACCAAGTTCATCTTTTGCACTGTTGTTAATACAGTAGAAATTTGAGCTCTGTATATAGCAAGGGAAACAGAGATTTCCCCTACTTTCATAAATGTCTCCTCTTTCTGCACCAAATGAATATGAAAACGTCCACAGAGGCTCAGAGTCCAGATGTTACGTATCCACGTTACTGTGTGTATATTTGAATTTGTTTAGTATTTAATACAACAAACTTCCATTATAAATAATAAATACTGTATGTGTCTCTGGATTCTATTCTACCATTAAAAGTAATTCAAGAAGTCCTATAAATCTTAGTTTTTATAAGATATACCTGATATATAATAATTTTTTAGGGTTTTGGATTTTAGTCATTTAAATGGCTTCAATTTCAATCAAGCATATTTGTAAATATAATGTTCAGTAATTTTTTACATTCTAACAGCATTAGCTGCTTTATTTTGGTAAGAAATCCTACTTAAACTCTGATTAGAATCTAGCTGAAGATGTTGGTTCAGACAGCTGTTATTTGTTGGCTTTAGAAAACAGTATACCAAAAGATTAACTTCAGATAGATATTGAATTCTGAACTTGAATTCAGAAGCATTTTCATCCAGTCAGACTGATTATTTCCCAACTTGGACAGTGCCAGATTGATGTGAGCAGTTCTGCTTTGTATTTCTGAGCCACTATATAATTCTGATCATCCACAAGCTAGGATGGATCCAAACTGGAGGCTGAAACATGCAGTGACAAGGACAATGATCATCTTCAGAATTTAAAATTATACTCCGCTTTGGTGACTTTCATTTGATTGATTCATTTGCCACTCTCAAATGCCATCTGGCCATCCCTAATGCTGGACTCACCTAAGTTATGTCACATTCCAGCACAGCAGTCACACAGCTGACAAATCCACTGTCATACAGTGGACCCCCCAAAGTTCAAAATACCAAACCTCAAATAGGCAATGGTACTCCTAATTATTTGGAGAAAAATTGACTGTTCATGGATTTTTTTTTTGTAGTGTATATCTAAAATATTCAAAAGAAAGTCCAGCTTGGGATGCTTTTGGATGTCGTTTGTAAACCAGTCAATCCAAGAGTGCTATTCATTTTCCCTGAAGCTGATTGACTATACCCCCAACAGCGGAGATAAGGAAGACTAAGGATGTTAGCTTCTGCTGAAGTGCTAAGATAGTTTCCAATACATTTTATATTTGATGTGTCAAGTATTAAAACAAATAGTTCTAATAATTTTTAGATGGTGTCTCAAGTGTTTGTGGATTTCCATTATATGCAAGTGGCTGTGGTCCCTAACTGCCGCGAATAACATGTACATAGTACAGATCGCTCAATACTTCATCTTGTGACTTCAGAATAACTCAGCCAGGTGCTCTGATTGGTGCTTGCTCATTCAAATGATGCAATGCTCCTCAATCTTTATGTTCTAATTGAAAACATAACTTGGATTCATGCACAGTCAAAGTAGAGTACTCTGGTTTGAGTGGACTTACCCACAGTCTGTCTGCTCTCTGGTCATTCTTGGCTGGTCAGGTGAATTGTGTTGTTGTTTTCTAGGTCCTAGAACTATAGCTGGTACTTGGAAAATCAAATCTGACCAGTCTCATTCACTCTGTTCCTCTTTATGAAATGCTTCCAGGTATTATTTGTTGCCAGCTTATTCCCAAACCTGTGCAATATTTTCAACATATGGTTCAGGAGCTTTTCTGAAGCCATACAGAATATAGGTAAGTCCTAATTCAACCAAAAAAGTTGTACTTTTAACACATTAGACCTTAGCAATACTCTCTTCTGTACATGACCAAGCCCGATGACATATCCAGGTCTCATATATGGAATGCAGAAGTTGGTTATT
The DNA here is from genome assembly GCA_014839685.1 of Anableps anableps. Classification (NCBI taxonomy): domain Eukaryota; kingdom Metazoa; phylum Chordata; class Actinopteri; order Cyprinodontiformes; family Anablepidae; genus Anableps; species Anableps anableps. The sequence goes on along the minus strand of CM026067.1, from coordinate 9,764,950 downwards.
AGTAAGAATAAATTTCATCATGTTAAACAAATTGAAATGAAACACCAAAATAAATTTAAAAACTGACTGAGGCATTTTGTTTTATACCGGATGTCAGGGGAATGGATGTAAAAGCCACCTGGTAAGCATACATTTTAAAGGATTACTATTTCAGTGAAATGTTGTGCCTTAATCATGAATTAATTTTAGTTATATATCCAATACTCATCATGGAAAACAGACCAAGGCAGCTAAATTATACTAATAATTAGTCAGATTTTCATTAATTCAGAGAAGAAAGTACATTTTAAAAATTTATTGAAATTTACAGTCATATTCAATAAATTAGAATATTATTGAAAAGTTCATTCATTTCAGTAACTCAGTTCACTAAGTGAAAAACATTATATAGATTAAATGCACTTCGTCTGGTGTTTATAATGAACTCGATTGCAGCTATGGAAAGCATGACAGTTAGGATTAAAATATTACGTGAGACCAATACAAAAAAAGGTTTTAGTACAAAAGTTTTTGACTTAATGAATGGAATTGTTTTTTTGGAAAAGTGCTTTTAATCTGACAAACAAGCCTCATCAGGATGTATATTCTATTTTATTGTATATGACTGTAACTATTTATTGTTTATGTGTCTTTTACCTTTATATATATATATATATATATATATATATATATATATATATATATATATATATATATATATATATATATATATATATATATATATATATAAATCTACCAAAATCTAGTGGTTTAATATTGTTACACCAATTTCAAGCTGATTCTGATTTTTTGGGGTTAACCTCTAACAGTTTGCATCATTAGTGAAAGCTGTTCCCAATGTGACAAATCAGATTATCACAAACAAGTTGTTGGTGTCACAAATTTATTAAACCTTGAATGTTTTAGTAAGATCAGCTTTATATTCAACACAACACACCCAATAAGATGACACCGTCATTTGATTTTTTTCACCTTCCACTTTATTCTAACGTCACTTGTGAACAGGACATGAATACTTAAACAAGCAATTCCCCTTTCATTAAATGCCCACCTTAATGTTATGGACAGTTTTGGGTAGCTTGCCTAAAGGAAGGGGCTAGCCTGTGAGTGCCTGGGGGCTCCTGGGGTTCAGCCAGGCTTTGCCAGGTTCTGCCCAAAAAGGTAACAGGTTGTCAACTCCATGTGGATCCACCACCTACTGGGGGGGGGGGGGGGGTTGGGGGTGGAGTCGTTAGGTTCTGTGTGAGCCAGATGGCATGCATGGGTGTGTTGACTCCTGGCATCACAATCTAAGTTTAATGATTAAAATACTTACTTAAAATTAATCTAAAGAGGTTAATAGTGTATTTCCAACACAAGGATAGTTTGCATAGGCTAATTTGATAGGATAGTTTGCATTTTAAAGTCCTGAAAAATCTGAAATCTTATTTTCACTTCTCCATAGGAGCAAAATCAACTCTCAACACAAAAAGAGAATCTTTCAAAATGACTGAGCACTCAGTACTGTCATTGATCATTGTTCTGAGATTCTCTTCTCAGAGGATCTTCAGGTGTTCCCAATGCTTCAATTCAATTAAATTCAAAAATACTTTATTTATCCCAAAGGGAAATTAAATGTTGATGTAACTCATTTGATTAAGGAGTTATTATAGATTGTGATGAGTGTGGGCAGGAAACATCTCCTGTAGCAGTTTGAAGAAGCCACTGACTGAAGAGACTCTGTTTTCCTATGACAGTCTCATGAAGAAGATGTTCAGGGTTGTCCATAATTTTCTTGATTTTATGCAAAATCCTTCTTTGCATCATCAACTCCAGAGGTTCCACAGTTGTCCCCAGAACAGAACCAGCCTTCTTATCAAGTTATTGAGCCTTTTTATGTCTCTGGCTCTGATGCTGCTGCCCCAACATATGATGACAGAGGAAATGACACTCTCAACAACAGACTTAAAGATCTGCAACATCTTGCTGCAAACCTTGAAGGATCTTAGCTTCCTCAAGAAATACAGTCTGCTTTGTCCCTTGTAGACAGCTTCACTGTTGAGTCTCCACTCCAGTGTTGATCACAGGTATTTATATTCCTCAACCACCTCCACTTTTTCTCCCATGATGGACATAGGGTTTGATCTAACCCTGTTTCTTCTGAAATCTACAATCATCTCCTTTGTTTTGTTCACATTCAAGATAAGATGATTGTTTCCACACCATGACACAAAGCAGTCCACTGGCTCTCTGTGCTCAGCTTCTTGTCCATCTATGATACACCTGACGACTGCAGAGTCATCTGAGTATTTCTGTAGACGACAGGAGTCTGACTTGTGCTGGAGTCTGAAGTGTACAGAGTGAAAAGGAAAGGTGAGAATACAGTCCCATGTGGTGCTCCTGTGTTGCTGACCACCTGGCTAGACACACAGTTTTTCAGTCTTACAAACTGTGGTCTGTTTGTCAGGTAGTCATGGATCCAGGCGATTGTTGAGGCCTCCACCTGTGTCCTCTGGAGTTTCAGACAAAGCAGATCAGGCTGTGTTAAATGCACTGGAGAAATCAAAGAACATGATCCTCATAGTGCTGCCTGCTTTGTCCAGGTGACAGTGGGTTTGTTGAAGCAGGTGTATAATGGTGTCTTCAACTCCAACTCCACGGCGATAAGCAAACTGCAGGGGATCCTGATATGTGCTGGTTTGCTTACTCAGGTGGGCCAACAGGAGTCTCTCCAAGACCTTCATGATGCAGGATGTCAGGGCAACAGGTCTATAGTCGCTGATGACTGATGAGTGACTTTTCTTTGGTATCAGAACCAGACAGGATGTCTTCCACAACAGTGGTACCTTCTCTTGGGTCAAGCTAAGGTTGAAGAGGTGCTGCCGAATCCCATAGAGTTGCTGCTGGACCTGCAGCTTTGTTCCGGCTCAGTCTCTCCAGCTGCCTCTTCACCTGACTTCTAGAAACAGAAAAGTGGGAGAGGAGGCAAAGGAATCAGCAGCATCGCCTGATTTGGTTGAAGACAAACTAATGGAAGCAGAAAAGTCCATGACTGAGGTGGAAGATAGAACATCTGAGGTGTGACAGGAAAGCTGTGGATCAATGTAGGATGGGATGTCTGTTTGGCTGGGAGCAGGACAAAAAGATGGTGAGATTGTTCCTGAACTAAACCTGTTGAAGAATGTGTTCAGCTCATTTGCTCTGTCCAGACTTCCATCTATCTGATCCTCCTTTTGCTTGAAGCCTGTGATCTTCTTCATCTCTGATATTGCTCCTTTGCAGTTTACTCTCCAGCTTCTTCCTATACACCTCCTTGCTGTCTCTAATCTTGACTTTGAGCTGTTTTTGTATACTCTTCAATAACTCTCTGTCTTGCTCCCTAAAGGCTCTATTTTCCTGTTTAACAGTTCATTTAGCTCACAGGTGATCCAGGGTTAATTATTAGGGAAGCATCTCACTGTTCTGGTGGTGATGGTGTTGTCCACACAGAAGTTTATAGTTTATAAGTTTATAAGTTTATAGTCAGTCACACACTCAGTCATGGCATTAATGTCCTCTCCATGTGGCTTGCAAAGAGAAATCCAATCGGTAGCATAAAAACAACCCTGTAGGGCTTCTTTGGCTTCCTGTGACCACTTTCTCATCATCCTTTTTGTTACAGGTAGTCTCTGGACAATGGGTGTATAGTCTGAGCAGAGAAAAAGAAGTTTGTGATCTGATTTGCCCTGAGGAGGTCTTGGTATGGAAATATATGAATCCTTGACATTTGTGTAAAACAGATCCAATGTATTGTTTTCTCTGGTAGAGTAGCTGACAAACTGTTGAAACATTGGCAATGTAGCACAGAGTGAAGCATAATTAAAATCACCAGATATTGCCACAAGCGAATTGGTGTGTTGTGTCTGTATCTTAGCAACAGTGGAACTGATGACATCACATGCATTGTCGGCAATGGCTGAGGGTGGAATGTAAACAGTCACCAAAATAACACTGGTGAACTCTCTTGGCAAATAATATGGACGAAAATTTATTGCCAATAGTTCAATGTCTGGACTGCAGAGACGACAATTCACAGTAACATGTCCTGGATGACACTATCTGTTGTTGACAAACACTGCCAATCCAGCTCCCTTTCTTTTCCTGCTACTCTTTAAATCTCTGTCCAACCGTATAGTAAGGAAGCCCGTTGTTGTTGTGTGAGTATGAGTGTTTGTGGGTTTTATATGTGTGGGAGCATGTGATTTTCTTTGTATAGAGACAATGTGAGAAGGGGGTAGGGGGGTGAGGTAGTAATCCATTAAACAGTCTCTCCATCTATGGATTAGTTGAGGCCATCAGGAGATGGCTTCTTCTCTCTGAGGAAGGACTGGGGTGCAGGTCAAGCATTCAGTAATAAGCTCCAGTGTCCTACAGTGACGTGTTTGTTACTAGTCTGACCCCTTTCCAAGAACACCTCTCCAAGTCCCTGCATCACACTGTGTCAGTGTATAGAAGTGTCATTTGTGCATGCGCACACACACTCACAGGGATCGTTGCAGATTTCCCATTCACCAAAACTCAATGTTTCTATTTCCTTTTTTCATGCTTCCCTGAATTCTCCCGCTTGTCCCACCAAGACCCCATCTGTTTGACTCATGCAATGATGTTCTGGTCTCATAAAACCTTTATGACAGTCTGTGAAAAAAAAAAAAAAAAAAAAAAAAAAAGACTGACTTCGGCCACAGAGAAATTGTCTGTTAGGGTGTCTGATATCAGCTGTGATACTTCTTTTCTTTTTTTCTGGGTGGCAGAGGGCGTGTCTGGCCTAAATCACTGTGGGGTCCAAGCCTGGCAGCTGCAGTGTTATGGTCTCACAGAATGCTGATGCATTATTTGTCTGGGGCATGTTTTGGTCTACATGATGGATGACATGGGCTGATGCACAGGCTCTAAGTGATTGGGGAAGATTGAAGACACGCAATTCACTTACAGTAGCTTTGCTATCCATTCCATACCCAGCCAATCACAGCAATGGGCATGTGTAAAATTTTTGTCCTGCATGTATTCTACGTGCTGTGGTGCTTTGCTCTATAACTCAGAGCATTGTTGCAACAGTACTCTGTATCAAACTTAACTCTGCAGGTTTGAGCCACTAGACTTGAGTCATGTCTTTATTTTTATTAACATACAGAGACCCTTATGGCATGAAGCTGCTGGAATGTAGTAATGTTGAAATTTGACAGAAATGCGTTGAATCTAAGTATGCTTTTTATTATTTAATCACAAAGAATTTAGAAGCACTGCTGAGTTCCTATCAGATTTATATATGGCACTTTAGATAAGGTGGCACAGATAACATGGCTTAAATCCCTAAACTCACAGAAGCAATACTTGAAGTATATACAGTGATTGGGGGTTTTACGATAGTGGTTCAACTGCTTAACCAGGACTGGTGCTATAGCCTGTTCTTAATTGGTGTTCTGTAAAAAGCCACGTCTTTACATCAAATATAAACATCTGATGGTTGATTTGCCCCATGTTTTATTTGTTGCTTTTGCAAAGGAAGTCGAAGTCTTTTGCTTCACAAATCATGTTGTTTATCCCAGTATCCTTGCAGAAAAATGCCCCAGTATCAAAAACTCAATTTATTAATGCTGTTTTAAGCAACAAGCAGTGCTTGTGAATGCTTCACAATCCTAATCAACTGATCTCTCATCTGCACCAACAGCACTTGAATAAAATAAAAAAAAAACCAAAAAAAAAAAAAAAAAAAAAAAAAAATTTCAACAGTGATATTAAAAGGAAAGTGTTGAATTGTGAACCAAGAATGCATCTAAAAGTTGCAGGACAGTAGCTCTTGAAAACTGAAGTTGGAGAATCTTGTTGCATTTCAACTCATTTCAAATGTTTGTGGCCTCTTTGGATTAAAACTGAACTTGACAATCACTATAAGCATTATTACATCTAACTATTAATTAGTTTCTAAACTGATCTATATCCAGTTGTGTTTTTTTTTCCTTTTGGGGAGGTGTTATTCTTTATGGGATGTTTTTTTTCTAGTGTACTAAGCTTTATTTCTTTGTTCTTGGCTGCATTTCCTATGTCTGGCTCCCATACAAGAAACCATATGCTCAGATAGTTACTTCCTGAATTAAAGTGCTAAAATATATAATGCTTCCTGCATTACAGCAACTAGAAGATGATAACTTATTGATTATTACACAGCACATCTCACATTTTGAATAGTACACTATAATCACATAGTTTCTCTCTTTTGGTTCCTTTCAGGATGTAGAATGTGATAGTCCGTGAATGTCCTTGATGATTTTGTCATTGATTTTCCTCCACAGTGCCAGCCCTGATTTCCTTTTGATGATCAACTGAATAATTGCAGTTTGGATGTGCTTGCTGAATCTGATGAAGCATGACTTTCAGTGCAGGTGTAGATCATCAGCCAAACAACTCAAAATCTTTTGAAGTAATGTGATTGTCAGTTTTTGACTGAGGTTTTTTGATAAGTGCAGAGTGTTTAAAAAAATGTTATATTGTGTTAAAATTGTCCTTCCAAACATATTGTCATGCAGCAGGTAATTGAAGAGTTGAATCCCTTTTATTTACTCCCTCTTGAACTTGATCTCTTCAGGCCTGAAAGCAAGCTCTGCCAAAAGTATTATTCCTTCTTGTCAGTGATGAATGTGAATGATATTGAAATTGCTTCATGAATTTGCCATTGATTTTGATTGACTTTTTCATATATGTAAAGTGGTTTATCTCAGGCCATTTGCCAGAAAAGGATTCAGAATGCAAGTTCAAACAGGGGACATGAAAACAGAAGGCATACTCCATATTTTTAGTACAAAAATTCAATAGAAATTTAGAAAGTTAACTTAGTTCAGACCAATGTTGCTATTTGGACAACTTTGTTGCATTTTTTAGCAAGTAGTAAAAAAATGCAACCAGCTACAGATTCAACAATTTTTTTCTAGTGTCATTGGAAACATTTGGAGACTTAGACTTAAAAGAGGGCATTATTCTCTCTCTTCTTAGCCAAAGGGTTCTGCTGTGGTTTCACAGGCTCACAGGCTACCCAGTCCTTATGCTGCAGTCTCTCCCAGCTGTAGTCAGAGAAAGAGGGGTGTCTTTCCCATATAAGTTCTCACTCCAACAACATCCATTACAGTTATCTACTAATTGGCAAAAATGCTCATTTTGAGGTAGTTTAGCAACTTCCTGTAACATTTTGGAAACCCAAAAGCCATTGTCCTTACTGAGGTGCTGGTAGCATAGTTCAAGTTATTCTAATTTGTAGTGTGTGGTGTCCACCAAAGCACAGGAAGGCAGATATGGTTACACCATTGTATTATTAATGAAACTGTCAACTTGAAAAAAAAAAAAAATAATAATAAAAACTGTCATAAGACTTGTTAATTAAGCACTAATGCTAAATCAATCAAAGTTGAGCTTCTTAACCCTAATGTGCATTAAAGACACATCTTAGCTGTGGTTTTCAGATAAAAACAAAAAAAAAACCCTTGTTAGAAAGGACTTAGATCACTGTTTTATTAACCTCTCATCCCTTAACTACAAATCAGTTCTTACTTCTTTTTTGCACAGAGGACACACCAGAAGACCAAAATTATCTAAAACAAATCATGAGAATGTAGCTGGCTTAGTTGACAAAATATATGTTGAAGTTTGTTGAAATTGAACTGATTTATTTAGCTGTTAACACTTAAATAATAATTTATTCTGTGAAATACTAATTAAAGTCTATTCTAATAAAATGTGTGCTATCAGTTAAATTCTTTCAACTAATTGTGGGGGTTTTTTTCTATAAAAAAAAGAGGGGAAAGTACTTTAATTGCTAAATTTATGGAAAGTTGTTATATATATATATATATATATAGAGTGCAGACTGAAATGAATAATAAAAAAAACGGCAATCTTTAAAAGAGTATTTTTTGCTTTCAAAGGGCCTTTGGAGTTCAGCATGAAGTGACTCAAAAGGGTTGGAAAAAGAAAAGACCAACCTTTCACCTAAAATCTAACTATGACCAGAAATGAAAAGATTAGATGGTATTTTAATGTTACTCCTGATTAAGTTGAAGATAGCTAACATTACTGCTGCTGCTAGATTTATGAATTAATTTATTTAATCCAAAACTGTTTTTTTCTTTTATACATGGCCGTATAATCAGATGTACAAATTAATATTATCACAGCTTTACAACTTCACTAATTTCATTGACTTAGCAGAGTTTAAAATGTATTTATTTTCGTGTCTTTTAGTGGAAAAATTTCCATATTTTCCATCTAAAACTATTGATTACAATAGTTTGCTTAGTTAATGTGCATATGCCATATTGTTAGGTTACCTAATATGGTAGATTTGATGATAAATTTCAAAATTTACTTTAATACATTTCATGTCTTTATTTATTTATTCATGAATTTCGAATATTTATAAAACAGACCGAAGCAGAGAAGCGAAGGAGGCACACCGAGGGTGACGGGTGGCATGATAGGGGTGAGTGTATTTTTAGCTGCTTATCTGTCACATGTGTTTCCACCTTTGATGGCTGGTGTCCATCAGGTCTTTGGAGCGTGGTGCCCCCAACCTTGAAGATATATCAGGGAGATGCTCACACACACACACACACACACACACACACACACACACACACACACACACACACACACACACACACACACACACACACACACACACACACCTTTCTCCTGTTACTGAAGGATTTGACTCAAACAAGGACAACACAAGTGCCTCGTCGTTCGAGCTTAATCACACCTAAAGTATGAATAATGGAGAAGACAGAGGCATGCATCTTCTTATAAATTAAATTATCCTGTTTAATGTGAAGACAGGTTCTCATGTCCTGTTCTGACATATTTGTGAGGCAGCTTGCCTCCTGGGATGAGACTGAATGCGTAGACTAAAGAGCCCCACACCCCCCATTACCCCCTTCTTGTCAGTCTGCCTAATTAGCTTCACACAACTGGACACACTAAAACCTACTGCTTAACTGAGAACACGCAAACTGTATATGTGCAAATAGACTTTGAGTTTAACCACGAATGGCTCTATGTTCGAATATGTTTACTTCAGGACTGCAAGCACTGCTGGTGTCAAGTGATTTTAGACAATGGTCAAAAAGTTTTTCAGTCCTTGTAAAAAAAAAATCTTTGTGAAAATTAGGAAGCAGCACAATGACAAACCCAGTGTCAACCAAAAAAAGGGAATAAAATTCAGGTTGGCCGCAAGGCTAAACTGAATTGTTCAGTGAGACTGCCTTTTGTGTTTCTGGCCAAAGTATTTCCAGTATTTCCTGCTGGCAAATGGCTAGCCATTAAAAAGACTTGCAACCAAATCTTACAAGGTCTTGGAGGTAATTTTTTTCTCTGTAAATTATTAAAAGTATGAAGGAAATGCAGAGTCAGTAGACTGAAAAACGCAACAAAATACTCCAACCTGCTAAAGATGAAATATTAATTGATGTCACACACAAGATGACCATCTGCTTTGGTCTGGTTTGATCTATTTTTGAGAATAATGAATTCTTCTGCAGAATACAATTTGTAACCTGTAATTCAATTTAGAAATATTGAACTCCAGGTGTATTTCATGGGAGAGTAGAAACCTTTGCTGGATTTTTATGGCAGTTTTATATATTTAAGTCACATCTTGACACTTTTCACTGTTCTGTTTTCATCTACACATCGGCATATCTCCCTTCTATACTGAAATAAGATCGGTTGCTGACTTTTAGATTTTCAGCTCATCATATAAATTTCATTTCTTCAAATTTTACAGATCATCCTTCCATTGTCTTCTGATTATCCAAGATTGGGTGGCAGAGTCAATTGGTTCAGGAGGGAACCCCAGACATCCCTCTCCCCAGCAACATCATCCAACTCATTCTGAGGGATCCCAAGGTATTTCCAGGACCGATGGGATACATGGTCCCTTCAGCAAGTTCTGGGTCTTCCCAGGGGTTTTTTCCCTGTGGGACTTGCCCAAAAACCTCCAAAGGGAAGCATCCAGGAGGTATCCTGATCAGATTCCTGAACCACCTTAACTTATTCTTTTTGATGAGGAGAAGCAGTGGCTCTACTTAGAGCTCCACCCAGATGATGGAACTCCTCACCTTATTTCTAACATTGAATCTTCTCACTCTTTGGAGGTTGCTCATTTCAGTCGCTTGTATCCGGGATCTTGTTCTTTTGATCAATATCTTATGACAGATAGGTGAGGGTTGGAATGTAAATTGACAGGTAAACTGAGAGCTTTGCTTTATGGCTAAGCTCTTTCTTCACCACCAAACTGATCATTTATATGATCAGCATAGGTTTATGGCAGATCTGGGGAAGTGAAGACATCATCCTCTCCTCACGACATCAGTAGTTAAAGTGAGTGACTTTATAGTTTTTGCTAGTTGATCCACAGTCTTGATGCATGCTAATAAGCCAGTCAGTGGGTCTGTGTTAATGCCAGTTAACACATTTTGTCTGAATGGTCTGAAATGCCTGAGTCTTAACCTTTTCCCAGCACACTTCTTCTATGTTTAAACATTGTAGTTCATATATAGTACATGGTGTACAGAATTAATGGATGCATCTGACTTTCCACATTAAATATTGCTTGTTTGCTCTACTTTATAAAGTTTACCAACTACTACAGGCATGGTCTTTGATGTTCAGAGAGGATACATGTGGAACACAATTACATCTATTTGCATGCTTTAAATGATGGCCTGTCATTTGAGGTATTTGCATTCGTTCATGTGCGCTCAGTTCCACATTGATCAGGATGAAAAGAAAAAAGGATTAGATCCATACCTACACACAGTTTCCTATCTGGAATTGTACTGGTGTACACAGTTTTTCTATATAAAGTGTAATTTTTTTTTCATTGGAAAATCCAGACAAGTCTTTGTCCATAAGGCCTGCTCTGCTTCGTAAATGGCTGGGATGAGCTAAACCTGCCTTGTAGCTCGGATGATTGACTGAATAGTCCTCTACCTCCATGGCAGACAGTATCATCACCAGTTCACGATAGCCAGCAGTTAATGGGCACTTCAGTGGCAGGTGAACTAAATTGTTCTACTAATACACTGAAAAAAGCACATGAGAGGTTTCAAAGAGAATGTTGTCTCTAAGGAGTGTACAGATTTTCTGAGCTTGATGAGGAGAGAATTATGAAAAGACCTTGAGCATGACCAAGTAAGGAAAAAGTTGAGAAAGTGTTTTTTTTGTTGTTTTTTTTTTAAATCATGGCCTTACATAAAAGCTCAGTTGAACATAAAGCAACAGCTTGAAAGTGAGGGTGTGTTATTAACTTAACAGAAAAATGTATCTGAAGTTGTAAAATGACAATGACCAGGGGAGTCTTATGGGTCAGAAACCAGTCTGCATGGTCTGCTGTTTTCCTTTTCATAGGAAGGGAGGCCTGGTTGTCATGGTGATGCAGTATTTCTCCTGAATTGCACATATTGATTTGCAGAGGCGTAAACGACCAAGCAGGAGTGAGAAGAAAGTGTGTGTGTGTGTGTGTGTGTGTGTGTGTGTGTGTGTGTGAGCTGCGTAGGGGGTGGGGATGGGCTGCAGAAGAAAGACAGGAGGTAGCGTTACTGAGACTGAATCATCACTAGATGACTTCTGCCTTCACTCACACACATTCACACAAGATGTCACCTGCACAATGTAGTCCTTTCACAGTTTTGTGTTCTCAAGTTTCCATCCTCACCTCAGGCAACACACATGGCATGACATGACTGTATGTGTTGGTGTGTCTTTCAGTGCATTTTTATTATAGTTTACAGGGAAAAGCACACTATCTTTTCTTTAGCCACAAGAAAATGTTTGTAGGGAAACACCAGTTAAACATAAGCTCATGTCTGAAAACACCATTCATGTATGTTATTCCTTGTATGCTCGACAGTTTAATCAATACTGGTGTGCATGAAAAACTGTCGTTGAAAGCTGAGCAACAGCATAGCAGTCTGTGATGTAATCAAAAGACAAAGCTCAGAGCTGAATCAGTGGTGATCATCTATCTGGTGAATGACTACAGAAAATCTTTCACCCCAAATGTAAAAGATGCAAAATAATTTTTTGAAACTAGTTACACTGTCTAGGAGAAAAAAAAAAAAAAAAAAAAAAAAAAAAAAAAAAAAAAAAAAAAAAAAAAAAAAAAAAAAAAAAAAACTATATATATAATATATAATGCAACCTAACTGTAGTAAGCATGGTGGTTGAGGACCCAAATGTAAAGGCAGTGAGTGGATTTGAAGATTTAATCATGAAAAATAAAAAAATAAAAAAAAACACTGAAGGTCACAGGAAGCCAGAGCAAAACAAAGCATAAATCCTGGGAGGAAGGAGCACAAGGGAGAAGAAATTAGACAGAGAACCAGGAGGCTTAACGGGGAGGAAAAACAGGAAGATAACAGGAGGAACCAGCAAGGAGTGGCTGAAGGAGAGGAGCTTAAATACTGAGGGAATGAACGCTGGAACAATGGCTGGGGCTGATTAATTAAATGTTTACAGGTGTGGGCAGTTAACTAGAGTGGAGCTGAGGAGAGGGAGAGAATGGCAACAGGGGGCGAGTGAGAGCAGCAGGGAAGCAAGGAAAATAATCTAAATGTAACTGAGAATAACTAGACACAGGGAAATAACTAGAATTACTAAGAACAGACTGAAATAACCAAACTAAGAACTGGACAAACTAAAGGGATATACTAGATTGGGAAAAATTGGGAATCAATACAAAGGAATGACAGAAGCAAAATCAAACAGAAACAGAGGATAACTAAGAGTGTACTAAAGTTGAACAAAAATATGTCTGATAAATATAAGCACAGGATGACAAGACACAAGGAGAAAACTCGATGAAAGGAAATAACTGGGATAACTAAGAAAAGACTAAAATGATCAAACATAATTTAAAGGTAACTGGATACTGAAACTAAGAACTGAACAGAGAAACAAAACCCAAAATGTACAGCTCCTGACAGTAAGGTGTATACAGTGGTACATACACTCATCATCAACATGATTATCATAATAATTTTAGTCATATATAGCTGTAAATATAAAAGGGGCAGTATTATGTACTTTCCAGGCACATAATGCCATTTTATAGCACAATCAAGTAACTATGTAACTTTCAGTTGTTACAAAAGTGCTGTATATATCAAATATGAGAAGTAATATGATTTCGTAATTTAACACCTTGAAGTTGGGACTCTTTCTTTCTGAAACTCTGCCTTCAGGAAGTCATCACAAAAGTGCTTGTCAATTAATCCTTTAACAACGTTTTTATCAGTGTCTCACTGAAAAGTAGCTTGTAAGAAGAGCTCAGCAGATAAGCAGTTCCACCAGGTGTTACGGTACACAAAATTTGATTAACTACTAGGGAACACCTTTGGAACCTTTGGTAGTCAACCAGTACTTACTGGGGAAGACACAGCCCGACTTTATCGGGCTCAAGGGACTACTGGTTAGTTACCAAGAAAACCAAAAAGGAATAAATCAGGAGCTAATAGTTCGTTAACTGGAACTTACTGAGGAACACACAGCTAAGTTTTATTAGGGGACTATTGGTTAGTTGGTAGTGATTACATTAACAGTAAATTGTGGAAATTTGTGTTATTTCATGGGGGGAAAACTGTTATGTAAATCTTTAAGCTAATGGCAATGTATTTAATTTTTGCGCTAAACCTTTGGAAAAAGTTATTTTAAAATGATAACAAAATGGAGATGTTACACCTTTTAAACAAATGTTTTGCCTTTTACCTTAAAGGTTAATGTGCAGTTCATAAATAAGTTAATTTATCAGTTAGAATGTGACCAAATAATCCCAGCAGCAGTTCACCTTCTATTGGCAGAGGCTTGGCTACATCAAAGTACACTGACCTCAATGCTTCCTGAAAAGCAAACTAGATATAGTAGTAAAACTTCCTCACTCTAAAAGCTAATTGGAGAACTTTCCTAACTTCTTTCTTGGTTCATTTAGAAGTAAATTTTGATTATAGACTGAAATAATTATTGGTAACCAACTGAGAAGCGAGTACTAGGCATGCAAGAAAAATATTACCAGTATTCTGATCCACCTCATCTTTCCTCTTGCAACAATCAGAGGCTAACATTGTGGATGTATTTTTTTAATTGTCTCGGTTGTTCAGCAACAACCAGGCGTGATGATTCCAGACATACAAATGGCCATAAACAAAATGATCAGTGAGTCAAGACACTAGGAGAAGAAAAAGTCCATGGACAACTGGAGGACTTGCCATGAGCATGCAGAGCAAGCCTTGATATCTTAGCATGTGGGATCCATAACACTGAGCATTGCTGTCCTGTTTTTTCTAGTGATGAATTGTTCTGTTTTTATTGCAATGAAGACTGTTTTTGTATTACAACTAAGGCCAGTTGTTTTATTGGAAATGTTTAATTAAAAAAAAAAAAAAAAAAAAAAAAATCATATATTGTTTTTATTGTTTCCATCTGTTGGATCACATAAAACTATAACAGGCTTACAAAAGATTTTTTTTTTTTTTTTTAGCTTGGAACTAATGGTGATATGGCAGATCCCTACCAGCTAACTGTTTGCCATTATGCACATTATGTACAACCATGGGGACATGCTTTTCATTCTTTTTTGCTGGTCAGTTTAATGTCCCTTCAGCTGCTGCTTTTGAATTAAACCTCATTCAGTTAATGTGAACTAGCTAATGTGATGCATTATTCAATATCATATTTAAAATATGACAGATATACATACATTATTTAGTATTTAGCATGTATGTATATGATAATTAATTCAAATATATTCATTTAAATCAATCTAATTTTTTTATATAGTTAAGACATATGTTCCTGATTAAGTAATGATTGGTTCCTCAGTAAGTACTTAGTATGATACATCAGTAAACAAAATAATAGCCAGGCAATTATTTGGTACTCAGTAAGTGATAGTCAGACATAGTTAAGATGACAGTGGTACAGGAGTACAGAAAAAATTGCAAATGTCTCTCATCAATAGGTTTACAAAAGAGAGAATCCAATAAAATGAGTAATCACCGTAAAACAGGTTTTTGACATTTATGAGCGGTGACCTCACAGGTGCAAGGTTTATTCAAAACCCATGGAGAATTTCTCCTTTCTTGCTGTGGTAACAAACCAGTGGTCCACTAATAATGGCGTGGTTGTGTGTTCCCCAGTAAGTTCTAGTTAACTAACCATTAGCTCCTGATTCGTTCCTATTTGGTTTCCTATTAACTACCCATTAGTTCTTGATTAGTTCCTTTTTGTTTCCCAGGTAACTAGTCATTAGTTCCTAATAAGGATGGGCTGTGTGTTCCCCAGTAAGTAATGGGTAGCTACCCATTAGTACATGATTCATTCCAAAGGCATTCCCTAGTAGTTCCCTAGTAGTTAATAAAATTTTGTTTACCATATTGTAAAGTGTCACTGCTAATTGCTGCTGGCTCGTTTTAAGGAGCTGAGTGAGAAAGTCACAGGGGAGGGTTGCTCTATGAGGCAGAAGCTCAAAAGCTTAGAAACTGTTGCTCTGAGGAGGAGCTGGGTCTCAAAAAGAAGCGCTTTGCACAGCTAAATAGTTACCATGGGAGATTAAACGATTTCTCAACCATGCATGAAAGAATGTTGTTGATGAGGGAATAATATTATAACATGATGTGAAGCTCAAAAAAGTCAATTTTACATAATACTGCCCCTTTAAATTTAAAAATGTCAGATTGGTAAAACCAGGACAATGATTCAGAACTCAGCTAACGCTAAGCTTTTCCAATGGTCCTGACCTTAACTCTTTGCTTAAGAGCAGGGTAAGTAGCAGTAAACCAACACGTTTAAATAAATTCCACCATTTCTGATCATTAAAAATGGACGAAATGCCTCCTGAAGAAAAGCATGATGTTCAAAAGAGACAGCAATTGAGCTATCTGGTTACAACAGCAGGATGTTTGGAGGTGTTAATATGAGGCATGGAGGTGGTGGGAGCTTCATGTTGAGGGTTTGCTTTTCTGCTCTTGGCATTGGTCCAATGCACAAGGTGAATAGGATAATGAAGAATAAGGTCTACCTCATTATTCTTCAATACTGATTTAAATCAGGAGCTAGATAATTAATACTTGGAAACACTTTGTGCTTTCTAATCCAAACACAGTTCTCAATCACACATCAACGGCAGTTTTGGAATAGAGTTGGCATTAAGCTATGCATGAAGCAAAATAAGCATTAACCTTCAGCAATACCTTCCAAATTGAATATTTGTGAACTGTGCTTTAGAGCTAGAACAGATAAAGCCAGCTTAACCTCAGTTCTACTAAAAGTTTGTGGAACATGTTTAAAGGCTGGTTCTGTGCCAGGGAACTAATTTAAATGAGCTTTATCAAATCTGCAAAGAAGAGTGGTCAAATATCTAGACAAAATTATGCTAGATGTTTGTTGTTGACTTCAAAAAGTGTGCAGTTTCTTTACACACTCCTGGTGTTTTTTGAAATATTAATTTTATGATGCTTTTGAAGATAATTAAAGTTGGTTATTAGAAAAGTTTGGTTCAAATTCATCCATCTATTCATCCACAATCTATACCCAGTTATCCTTCCAGTGTCGCAGGGTTGCTGGTGCCTACCTCCAGCTGTCATTAGGCGAGAGGGATGGTACGCCCTGGACATGTCACCAGTCCATCACAGGGCAACAAAGAGACACACAGGACATTCAGCCATGCACATGTACACTCATACCTAAGGACAATTTAGAGAGACCAATTAACCTAACAGTCACATTTATGGACTGTGGGAGGAAGCCAGAGTACCTGGAGAGGACCGACACATGCACAGGGAGAACATGCCTGTGCATGTGTCAGTCAGGTTGGGATTCAAACCCAGGACCATTTTGCTGCAGTGCAACAGTGCTACTAACTGTGCCACTGTGCAGCCCAGTTTGGTTCAAATGTATCATTAAAGTCCCCTAAATAATATGAATATTCATGCCCATAATAACTATGTAGAATTTTCACCAGCACTGCATGTTGACTTGTAGCTATAGACATTTTTTTAGGGATTTAATCATGGAAACAGAGAATTTTAGTATTTGTACTTTTTCTCCACACTGTTTTAAAATATTAAAGTTTTCTTGCAGAAAAATTATTGAACAGGTTTGAGGAATGTGTGGAGCAGCACCTGGGTCAACAATAAACAAAAGTAAAAACTGAATTATGGCCTCAGGAAAACAAGTTAGGTAACTTCAGGCTCTATGCTTTCAGCATCAACCTTCAATTCTTACCGTGGTTTATAACTAAGGAAACTTCAGAAACCTTACCATCTCTGGAGCTGGTTAGGTCTCAAGAATAGGATCAATACCTGTCAAGACACAGCCTCCAAACCAATCAGTTATCTTAGAAAAGGAAAAATATAAAAACAGACAGTGCATGGAAAGCATATGCAAGAGTCTTTTCTTTCATCTCTCCTAGACAAATTAAAGATGTTATGTTTTCAATACCTATACCTGAAATCAGTCAGCTAAAATAAATTTTGGAGCAGATTACAGTAAAAGTTTTTCCTGATAACTCATTGATGCAAGGTTTGCACAGTGTTGCACTTGCTAGCACTGTTAAACTACAGCAAACAGTTCATGGGTTTGAATACCAAGCTGGGCCTTCCTGTATCAAGTGTGCATGTTCTTCTGCTGAATGCTTGCTTCCTCTTGCGATCTCTAAAACATGGATGTTAAGATGAATGACTTTTCTAAAATGTTCTTTAAAGTTAGTGTGTGTCTGCATGGTTAATTTCTCCTGTGTGTCTCTATGAGGGTCTGACAACGTGGAGATGTATCTACCTCTTTCTCAAAGACATCTGGAGATAGGAACCAGCCCCCTCAAGACCCAGTCCAGGAACAAGTAGAAGATAAAGATGAGAGGAGGCAGATGTTAAAACCACCACCTCAGACAGAAAAATACTAACTTTCTTACAGACAGACTTTGCCACACTGAATCTCAAAATTATACCTGTACACCACTGATTTAGTACAATATTAGCTTCTCAAATATAATCCTATAAATTGCAAAATACAGCTAAGCCTTATAAATCTGTACATACTTTAAATAAGTCTTATTGTTTGTTTTTATTTCTATTTTTGCATCCTTCCTCGCACATTACTTCTACAATTGTTGTATGAAATGTGCTCTACAAATAAATTCTAAATTGACTTGACTTGTATACATAATCTGTATATTTGTGGCTTTCTGTGGGGCGTTTTTCCATGCAACATTGTGCTATAAAAAAAAAAACAAAAAAACAACACTGAGGTTTTTTTTTTTTTGCTTCTTCTGTTTGGGTTTTCTTCTGAGGCATGAAAACATCTGACATTGAACTTTTAGGAATTATTGCACAAACTAATCAAACATGCCAGTATAAAAACCTGCAACATTTTCAGGTATACAGTAAACATCATTGTGTGTTCAAGGACTTAAATGCAGAATGCTGGACTTGACCTTATGCATTCTTCAATAGCAAAGAGCACCAAACTCAGCATTAACCTAAGACACAGCACATTCATTCCAGCATGTCTGTGGTATTTAAGAAAAACTGAGAACTGTTCAGTTTGTGAGAGATGAAGCAAGTGGTGGAGACTGTTTGAAAAACTGTGTGAATGTGAAAGCTGAATTCCTTGAACGCTGTTTGAAAACTGTAATCCCAGCCGAAAGGTCAAAAGTCTCAGCGGGTTTTTTATTTGTGTCTTTGTACTGCTGTTTTAAGCCCAGAACATGCTTTGTACTCCGTTCAAAGAGCAACATGAGGGGTCTGTGAGGGGATTAGTCTGAATGAGGACGGCAGAGGTGGTGATGTGCGTGGGTGTATAAGGCCGCTCAGATACACACACGGTGTTGTGACTGTCATACTAAAACCTCTCAAAGTAAACTTTTACCAAAGACTGAATATAACATAAGTTTTGATACACAGTTGCTGTAGAAATTTTACATGCTCTCATCATAGGCATGAATGTCAAATTGATTTTCAGCTTTTACTGATTTTTTTTTTAGCCTTTCTATCAAGTTAGAATCACTACACAAAATATAGCAGCAATGATTTTTACAAACAAGATTCGGGTGCACATTTTTTTTTTTTTTTCATTTATTGGAGAACTTCTTTTATTCAAGCAGGTTCAAAATGACACGAACAGGTTCAAATATATACATACACTCAAAACAACAGGTAAGGTTTTGGCAAACTCCTTGTTGGGTATTTGACTTTTCATCTTATCAGAACTGGTCGTTTGAGCTGATTGGTTTCCTGGTACAAAACAAGGTTTTAACAATGAACTGGTAAAACAAACTGTCAGAAGGTGACCAATAAAACTGGTGCAGCAATTTGTATACATTTTATATAAGTAGATTATAATCAATACATCTTTGGTAAACATTTTGTACAAATCACAGCTATAAGAGATAATAGATCTATTAAATTTAAGCCAATTTAAAATGTACCAACTCAAATTAATTACTTTAATCATGAACATTTTGGTCATCTAGTTTGTCCTCTACAATAAAAAGAAGCCAACTTAATTTGTAAATATGGTGGTTAATATTATGGAAATAGCATTGCATGCTAAGAGCACAAAGGACCATTGTAGGAGATCCTTCCTCCCAGCTACTGTTGGACTCTATAGCCATCACAGCTCCCAACAAAATCAATAAATGTTTACGTACATGCTGGCATTTGCACAATCATTTGCACTGTTCTATTCATTTTTAAATGACATTTCTGCTGTTATTGCATGTCTGTGTTTCTGCACTGCACTGACATAATGTATGGTAAATAGTCTGTTGTCTTTTTAATGTTCAATGCACATGCACATTATATACATTTAATCCCTTGGATCAGAGTATGCTATTTTTATTTCTGATAACTGCACAGTATTTTTTATGTTATTGTCTTGTAAAGTATATTATTATTACGACAGTTAATCCTGTTTTTTTATTTAACACTTTTGATATTTTGTGTGAATCTACATAGCTTTATGCTGCTGTTCCACCTGAAATTCCCTAATGAGGGACAATAAAGGATATTTCTATGCTATTCGTCTATTCTATTGGCAACAAGTGCCTCAGGTTTAAGAAACTCCACTTGTTAACCTGTTCGGCCAGCAGAAGCGCTGTTTCTGAGCTATTTAATGGTGGATACAAACTGGTGTAAACTGATAAACTTCTTCAACCACAAGCTCTAAAGCAGTTCTTGACTTTTACAAAACAACCTACTCCCTGCTGATGTTTCTCATTTTTACAGGTTAGAAGTATTTTAAAGTCTTTCCTTGTTGTATGAGTGATGGGTCATAGGGGAAAAGGTCTCATTATACCTGAATACCAATTTAGAGTCCATCAAAAAGATGCAAGTCAGTCATCAAAATAAAACAAAGCGACACACACACACATACAGACGAGGCAGATGTTCAAAAACCTACCCCAGATGTCTTGTGGTCCGGGACTAGAGTTAAATTTAAGAACCTGAATCACTCTCTCAAAAACAAGACTAATCCTCTGCCTTTCCACAACAAACACACATAGAACACCTCCTCCCTTCCTCTCACACTCCTTTGGCCTCTCTCCCACTCTACATTCAATGCAGCATGCTCATGACCATGAGAGGGAGAGCGCACGCATGTATGCAAGTGTGTGCGTGTGTTTATTTGTCTTTGTCTAAGCTGTGATTGTGATGGTGTGCTCTGAGACATTGTTAGCCCCAACAGAGGATTGTTGCTGTGTGTTTCAGCTCAAGGTCTCAGCCTCCGTCTCCGGCTGTGGTCTCAGCTCCTTCCAGCTGCTCCTGAAAGCTCCACTCTGCCTGAATGAGCTGCTAACCTTGGCACCAAATCAATATCAGCCAAACTCTTTGAAGAATCACAGATGGAACTGGCCTCACTGCTCTGTGCTCTTGGTGCTGTGTAATCAGTGTGTGTGTGAGTGTGTGTGTGTGTGTGTGTGTGTCTGTAATTGCTGCCAGCCTCTTTTTCCTGCTTGGCCTCCATCCAGAGGATTGCACAGTGTGCTGGTGAAGTATCCTCTCTCATTGGAGATTGAGCAAGAGCTTTAAAAATGTTCTTCTCAACAAACAGTCAGCAGCATCTTTTATGTACAATTTGTATTATACTATATTATTTTTCATCAAATGTGTTGTTATTCATTCATCTGAGAATGAAATCAGATGATTCTTGCTATGACTTCTTGTAGGTGTCTTTGTCCATACCTCAAACACACACTCACAAGCGTGTGCTTCCTGTAATCCATCCTGCTATCATCTGATCTGGGTGTTGCTGAAGCTGATCGATGGCTGTATTGAAATATCTCGGGGCATGATGGGATGCTGTGTTCACACATGCACAGAAACATATCAATAGTCCGAACGCTCAGGTCCATCATCTTTGTCTCCAAATACAATTAAACTCCTTCTTTTACACAAATGCACTTTGAGCACAAGCAAACGTTCACAAACAAATAGATTCACACTTAAACGGATTTTAGAGCCAAGCCAACGTCTGCACTGGGGTTACAAGGATTAAGAGACTGAACAAGCTCCTGAGAACGATTTGATGGCACTGAAGGCAAAGAGAGGAGTGGTTATCCATCTTAAAGAAAGAAAATGCTTATCCTTAAAACAAGAAAACTGTATTATGCATGTTTGTTCCGTCCTATTATGTGTCAGGATGTCCACGCATGAATGTATACAGATATTAAAAAACATGATTCAGAACAAAAATCATTTGCTAAGTGGTTTTCGATATTATTTTACATCTCAGCAACTGACATTTGAATCATTAGTCTATTTTGATTGTATTGAGTAACATAAATTATTTTTAACTCATTCTAATCATTTTTCTCCTTTTAAAAAATATATAGGTTTTTTAAAATTATTTTTATTAGTTTTATTGTTGTGCGTCTCTTTCTGATAACATAATTACTATACAATTTGCTGCTTGTGCATTTTTGTTAATTCATTTAGCATTATGGTCTTCATCCCACATCCGATAGGATCCTTTTGGGACCATTTGGACCCATGTTTAGAATCTGACATGAGCTGCTTAGTGTCACATTTAGGTCACATATGGAACATTTTGGGCCTCAGTGTTCGATTTTCATTCATTTTACCGGTGTCTTTGTTGTAAGTCTCTTATAGGCCTTTATTTGTTTTGTCTCCTGCCTCTTCCTGTAATGTATTTACTGTCTTATATTTCAAAGACAGATCTTGGCTTGGCTGTTCTGATATGACTCTGAGTAAACCAACAGCAGCAAATGACACAGTCATCAGTGTTTGTGGAGACTTCACACTTGTCCTCAACCAACTCTTTTTTGATTTTTGTCTGTTTTCCTCTTCTTCCAGACTCTAGGAGCTGTGGCTCTACTGAGGTGTTCAAGAAGTCCAGGTTGCTTTAATAGCCGCTTTTAGCTTGTCTGCACTTTTGCTCTGGTATCGCTCATCTTTCTCTAGATAATAGCCCATAGATTCTCTCTGGGTTTGCTGATTAATCAAACTCAGTAACACAATGGTAAATAAAGCAGGTATTGGTACTTTTGGCATTGTGGGGAAGTCCTATGAGAAAATGAAATCAACAGCTCCATAAAGCTTTTCAGCAGGAATAAGTAGGGTGTGCTCTAAAATATTCTGATAGACTGCTGAACTGACTTTGGATTTGGTTAAATACTGTGGACTGGCACCAGCAGATGGCATGACTCCCCAAACCATCCCTGAGCCACAGTTCAGTCTTTTTTTTTCCTCAGCCCAGATAAGACACTTGTGACATTTTCTCAGCACTGGTTTAGCACAGGGAATGTGACAAAAGTAGCCCCTTTTCCTGTGTTTGGTGATTTTTGCAGCACTGACTTCCAGTGGAGTCCACAAGTTTTGAATCTCCCCAAGGTCTTGAATAAACTTTGCTTCACAATCTTCTCTGTTCTAATTTTATAACTTGAGGAACAAAATACTGCACAACGGAAAAAGATCATTTTCTGACGGCAGTTTATCAGCTGCTTTTTAAGAAGTTCCTGGTGACAGTTTTAAAGGCTC
The DNA here is from genome assembly GCA_014839685.1 of Anableps anableps. Classification (NCBI taxonomy): domain Eukaryota; kingdom Metazoa; phylum Chordata; class Actinopteri; order Cyprinodontiformes; family Anablepidae; genus Anableps; species Anableps anableps. The sequence continues at coordinate 9,741,896 of CM026067.1, read as the reverse complement.
AGTGTTTCACGAAGTTAGTCCTTTGGATGCATGAATTAATACAGGGGACACTGTAACTTTTCAGCTATCAGGGCTATTTTCTTCATTTTTCAGACATTATTGATGGTAAGGACAGTGTCACATAACAAATATATCTTCTGATTTGATTCTGCCATCATTTTTCCTTGTCTCCTTCTTTCTTCTCTCCTCTCTTATTTCTTTTCCTTTCCTCGTGTCCTCATTATTTATCTTTAGTCTATTCTATTACTCCCCCCGCCCCTTCCCCAGTTCTTATGCCTTCCTGCCTTCTTGTATTGATTTTCGTTTCTAGGTTCTCATCCTTTTCACTCCCATTTCTCTCCACTGATGGCACCTCACTGCTTGCCTCTCCCACTGCCTCCTTCCTTGCATCTCCAGTGGTGAATACCCTCCACATTATCTCGCCATTCTTTTGTTAAAATATCAGATGCTTCTGGACTTTGCAACCCAGACAGGCCAGGCAACGACAAAGAGCACGCACGGCAGGTGAACATGTCTTGGTTGCCGTACGCTATTCAAAAGCCATAAAGGTCACCCTCTTCCCTTATACATTGGTGAAAAGGAGTTGGTATGGATCCAAAAAGCATTCAGACAGAGGATTCCAGCACTATCAAAAGATTTATTAAGGCATACATATTTTAAGGGCAGTGCAAGAGATGAAATTTTTTATATAAAATAGTGGTTGAATTATGAATTAATGGCTGAATTTAATCAATAATTTTATTGTCTGGTGTCTGGAGCAACATTATCTTGTTTTCCTTTACTACTTTCAAACATCAACAACTTAAAAAAAATGCAGTAATACAAAAAACAGAGAAAACAATAAATTACCAATATTGAACAGAATGCAAATTCTGTTTTATACATTTATAATTTTAAAATTCTTACCTCTGCAAAGATGAAACTTCATTTAATTTGTATATACTAAGCTGTAGCTTTGTGATGATAGACATAATCAACAAATTAGCTCTAGAAAATTGTTATTAGAGATCAGGACAAGTTAAAATTGTCACAGAAATCGTTTATCTTAGAAATAAAATATTGAAAAGAAATATTCTCAAATCAAGTCTGCTAATTTAATCATTAGAAAAGAAGAAAAAGGGATGTTTAATAATTACGAATTTAGAGTTACTGAGACAGTGACCAAAATCATAAGTAAACCTAAGTCAATTTCTGACTGCACGGCTATGACGGTGAAGACGTATGTTATACACAATTTTGTTCCCCCCCCTAATATTTTTATATTTACGTATTAAAATAAAAAAAAAATAAAAAAAACTGGCTTAGTGTTCAGATCATATCAGCCAATCTGACATTATGTGCAGCTTTATCTCAAAAAATGAGTATATGAAGAAAATGTTTTTCAGTGCTAAAGAAGCCAACTGTTCAAAGAGTGCTAAATCCAAGAATAATCATAGAAAATTAGGAGGAATGAAAAAGATTGGTTGAAAATGTTTCAAAAGCAACAATTATAACCACAACCATGAGACTTCACAAGTCATGGACTTCAGCAACAGTCAGAGCTTCAAGAGCCTCCACACTTTGACGCATTCAGAACATGGAGAACAAATGTCTCATTTGTTGTGTTAAGCCACTCCTGGAGGAGATAATATCAGTCACCCCTTACCTTGGCTCAAACAAAGGCTGAACTGTTGCTCAGTGCTCCATAGTCCTTTTTTCAGATGAAAGTAAATTTAGCATTTTATTTGGAAATCAATGTCCCAGAGTCTGAAGGGAGAGTTGGCAGGCACAGAATCCCAGATATTTGAGGCTCATTGTGAAGTTTCCACAGTCAGTGACGATATGCAGAGCCTCGTCATCTGCTGGTCCTGGTCCACTTTTTTTTCAAGCCCAGAGTTAATGTCGTTGTCTATCAGGATGTTTTAGAGAACTTCCTCCATCTTTCTGCAGACAAGTTTTATAGAGATGCTAATTTCATTTTCCATCAGGGCTGGCCACCTGCCCATACTGCAAAAAAAAAGCAAAAAAACTCCCACCTGCCTTACTGACCATGTCTCACTGTGCTTAATGGACCAGCAAACAGTTCTGCCCATGCCAGGAGTTAGATGAGACACAACAATGCAGATGACTTGAACACTGCAATTAAAGTAACCTGGGCCACAGGCTGATCCCCCCAATGTCACACCATAGTACATTGATGCAGTAATTGCAGTAATTCGTGAATAAGCAGCCTGATCCAAGTAGCTGAGTGCATATACTATACACTACTTTTCACTGGGCGGCACTTTTGTAATAAAGCCCTTTTAAATTTGTCATACATAATGTTTTTATTTTTAGATGAATTGCATTTGGGGTTTTTATTACCTTAATAAAGGAAATAAATACTTGTGTATAATGCAGCTATGAAATGTATTAGTCTTGTTTTTTTAACTAAGTTTGTGATATAAATTAACTTTTTAATGATATTCTACTTTATTTGGATGCACCTGTAAGGGTTTGCTACATAAGATGAATAAATTCAAATTTGAATATGTATAACAATAACTGAAGGACTATATTTCCCATCATAGTCCATAAGACTTCTAAGGAATATCCTGATTTTTGCCATCAATAATAAACATCCTAAATATACATAAAAAAGCAGACTCTACAAAAGAATGATTGTTTACTTTATTAGATAGACAGCATTCAGATTGTGTGTGCAAACTAGACTGTGTTTGTCTTGACTCTCCAGCCAACGAGGATGAAGAATTGGTATCAGTGGAGGAAAAATGTCAACGAAGACAAGTGATAACGAGATGGCGCCGTCAGAAATGTACACCCTCACCCCACCGCTTCTTACTCAAACATGCAAATATCGATTCTGGTTATTAATTGACCACATGGAGAGTTAACGGAGGAAGCAGGCTGATTCTAAATGATAAGTGCTGTCTCTCAAAGAGTGTTGATGGAAAACAAAGGACACAAAACAAAGAATCACATGTTCATTTGAAATTTCTTGGATTTTAAAGACACAAACAAGAATGCTTGAACAATCACTACAACATAGAACTCACATTAATAATTAGCTAGAATTATTTTGAAAACGTTTTTAACTCTATTTAGCTCCATTCTTTAGTTTGAAAAAATATATATAAATATGAATGTAAAACAATTTCCTCCTATCATCTTTTGAGGAATCTGTTATTTCAGTCGTGTCAGTGTCAATTAGATTTACTCACTTTTTAAATAACCCTATTTTATATGGTACTTTCTGTCATTTAAAATGAAAGAAGGGAAAACTGGAATCAAACAGACAGCATGAAGAATGAAATATGTATTAATAGGTCCCCCAAACCATTGTCTGCTAACCCTCAAACCATTTGATTTGGGATAAACTACAAACTGCAAAAATAGTTAGTCACCCCTAATTTATATACACAGTGTCGTGCATCAACATAAAAAATGGGTTTGTATTCAGTCAACCTTTACTATCATTACAGTATTATTCCAACATATAACTATGCTTTCATCCAGACCGTTGAATTGCAGCTCTGGCTCTGTTTAAGTTTGTTGTCCTGCTGGAAGCTAAAACTTGGTTTCAAGTTCAAATTTTTGGCACCCTATAATATGTTTTCTTTCATGATTGTTGTCTTTTTTGCACTTTCCATTTTCTCTTTAACTTGATCCACTTTCCCAAACATCACACCAGCATGATGCTGCCACCACCATGTTTTTCTGTGGGGATGTTATATTTAGGGTGATGTGCAGTATTAGTTTTCCACTAAACATAATTTTCATGTAGGCCAAAAAGCTCATTTATGGTTTGACCTGGCGAAAGGTCCTTCTTTCACATTTTTCTGAGTGCGGCCAACTGTAAACAGGACTTTTGACAACTTTCCTTACACACTGTCTTTCCACTCTTGCATAATGCCCAGATTTGTGGAATACATGACTAAGTTGATTCGTCAACATAT